>CM062203.1:21490833-22231666 GCA_031216445.1 Lateolabrax maculatus | reverse complement strand
ATTGAACTTTGACATGTGAAGTCTCAAGGCCCTCTGATGTCGAGTCAGTTTGAGAGAGGGGGTGGGATTGACCTCTCATTCAGGAAGTGATTGTTTATATCCTTGTTTAAATAACTGCATGGTGAAATAATAAAAGCAGCAAAGAAGGGCAGAAAGGAGGGAGCGTGCAAGGACTAGGATAAAGGGCACAGACAATAAAGTGTGTAATAAACTGGATAATTTACACCATCTGTACCACTGTTATGGTGTTTTTTTTTTTTTTACTTTTGGTTTTGAGAACATATGTTGCCGATACACTGATTTGAGAGATCTATGGTATGGCTGCTCGAAAACTGAAAAATTTGCAATTCGAGAAACAACAGTGCCAACATGATATTTGATATATTTCCGTCCTGCATCTGTCACTAACTGTATATGTCAATGTCTAATGTTGGTTGTCTTGTTTGCCCACTTTTTTCTTAATTCCACTGTTTGGCCGCTTTGGGCTTGGGCTGCACATGCTACCCACCAAGCTGACTGACTAGCCTGAAAAAATAACATTGAAAATGTTGGAGTCCCATAGTGTCCACTTATATTTGCTGTGATCTTGTATGATGCATTTCTTTTTTTACTAACCGTTCTCATCAGGTTAATTTATCTATGGGTTTATGTTATGTAACATAAGCAAGTATAGCGAGTAGATATGTTGCGGCTGCCTGATGTAGGCTATGTTTACTAGAATAAATAGGGTTGTACCTTGTGAAATCATAAGTATAATCTAAGCAAAACAACATTTTTATGGCCTTTGATTCAATGGCGGGGGACTTTTACTTGAAATGTGCAATTAATGACTTGAAGTAGTGTTAAAGAAGCAATCATGAGAACTGTAGCAGTTGCAAATGTCCTGCCATCTTAGTGAAAATCGTGATTGAATACAGAATATACAGTAATACACTGTAGAGACATACTGTAGGTACACTAGTCTTTGAGGTCCCCTTTCCCTCCGTATCTACAACTACTGTGCCATGTGATATGTTTCAGTGCAGGGAAATCATTTACTGTTAATGTCAAGAACATAAATGTTTAAATGAGGATTTTATAAACATTGTCACCTTGTAACACACAATGCAAACATGCTCATGCTGACACACACACACACACACACACACACACACACACACACACTGACCTTGTTAATTGTTACGGTCTGTACAGTTTTCAGTGTACTGAGTGAAAGGACCACCATCTTCCACTCATGTCCTTCCATACCTGTCACAACTAAACACTCCCTGTCAGGGTCAGGTAACCAATGGGAACATGGCAATTGGCAAGGAAAGTGGTTTCTCCTTCCCTCTCTCTCTCTCTCTGCCTCTCTCTACACAGACACGGCTCACACAGTAACATCCAATCTTTCACTAGTGACTCTCCCTGACATCAAGTTAAGTAGTCTCAGATGCGCACACACACACACACACACACACACACACACACACACACACAGATTCATGTCTGGTGGCACACCCGTACAGTGACACTTCCATGCAGCGAGATAAGCACGGCATGTCATGTCCAAACCAAAAACAACAGTGTGTTTGTAGGATGCTGGGATGTTTTCGGCTGAGGAGGGAAACCAAGCCCACTGACAAACAGTGCCACCGCTCACGAACCCTGACATCATGATGATAAACCTGCCACTGTGGGCACTGACCTTTTATTATTAGATATCATTTTATCAGATTTTTACAGTGACATTGCTGCTTAGAACCTAAAATGTGCATAAATCCCTGCAAAACTATTTTTTTTCTGTTGTGAATCTGATACTTTTTAATAATACATTTAAAAAAAAACTTCCATGTGAATGGACCAGTGCTTGACTAACAGGTTTGAAAGCTACATTATCCACCCGCTCTCAGGAAGGAGCAGGTGTCTGCGGTGTGTGTTGTCCAGAGCACTCAGACCTTCTTAACTCATGGACTTTTTGAACAAATGGTAATTAAAGCAACCATGTAATACCCTCAACATGCACCCTTGTGCTAGTTAAGGCACTGAAGCTGCCATGTTTACTGACCAGGATAGCAGGCAGATTCACATATTTAGCAGCCATTTTCGTTTTCCAACTGTCAATTAACTCGAGTTGGCTACACAGTCTCTAGTAGCACTGACAGGTTTATAAACCAGAGATTGTATTGTGGCAATTATCTGAGGGGAAGCTAAGTGGTTTAAACAAAGGGCCAAGAATCTTTTCAACATGAAGTCTTAGTGCCACAAGGTTAAACACCCTGAGAGCCAATGCCCCCACCCCAAACAAACAACCCTCTCCTCTCTTTTAATAAACCAGCAGATGCTGTCTGCAGGAGTGTTGTCCTAAATCCTCCAACCCCGTGAAGGGGCCTGGATTAGGGAGCAGTGTAGTGAAGGGGTCTGCCACAATGGGGAAGGATTTTATTTCCAGTCTAAATTAAAACAACTGGCTTCCTGGTCTTTCTTTTTAATATTTGAACAAAATATTTTTTTCCATGTGTTTTTACTTCTAAACAGGAATCTGTGACTTAACATATAAATAAATGTAAAATTACAAACAATGCCAATTGAATATACAGTATTCACACAACAGCAATTCAACACTGGCTAGAATCATTAAAATGTCTCCATTTGCTGTTCTCGTCACCCATAGTCACGTCAATTTCAGTGGGCTACAACTTGTAGCACATACATTGGAGATTTTTGTAGAACAACTAGAAGAACTGGCAATTTTTACCGTTTGATCGAAAAGTGATGGAAAGGCTGTGCAGCAGTGGGCACCAACAAACCCAGAACTAACAATCAGAATAGATCATTGAACCCATGGATCTTTCTTGCTGAGGGGACAGTGATAACCACTGTGTCACCCATTTTTATATTAGTTAAATGAACAATGCCATGAAGAAAATAAAGCCAGTGTGCAACGTTATCTACAAATCTTACTGCAAACATCCATTGTGCTTTTTTGAAAATAATTTTTTATAATCATTTTATATTATAAGAAAGGGAAATTAATGTTGTCTAAATTCCTGACTTGTTTGTTTCTCAGGACATTTCGGCATTTTAGAATTATAAGAGAGTTTTGACATCCCAGAAACTGTTAACTATTGTAGATTCTTCATTTGAAAATATTAACCACATAATATTAAATAAAATACAAAAGCCTGATCAATCTTGAGGTAGATATAATTACAAGATCAGGATTAATTTTGGGGCTCAATTGATAAATTAGACCACTTTTGTGGTGCGGATTCTTTCAGTTTCAAGATAAGTTTTAAAAGCCTGCTTTACACTTTTCTGGGGTTTCTGAGGTTAAACACACTCTGTGCCACACATACACACCATTAAATCTCATCTTAAGGACCCAGTTTAGAAGGCTGGGGGACTGAGGTATCAGGTTGCAGACGGATATGCAATGACCCAGTCTCTTGCCTCGCCACTCACAGAGTGCCCTCTGAGAACTGAATTTTTGACCCCGGTCTTTGGTTAGCCATCGTCTTCACTTAAAGTCTGACAAGGTAATCATGGAAGAGGAGGTGCCCTGTAGAATCAAGAGCACTTTCTCTTCTCTAAAGAAGGGGGGGGGGGGGGGGAACCACTGCCAGACCCCCTCTGCATGCAGCAGCTAGATTATGAAACAGTTCCTTAAAGCTGAAAAGGATAAAATAGCAAATCCTCAATATAAATGTTAGCTCAAACAGTCTTAAATCATGGGGGACTGAATGTGTTTATTTAGAGTAAATGAAGGTACAGATGACTTTATAAAAGAATTTCACCCTCAGGTAATTTAATCCATAAAAATGGTCATTTACTCTGAGCAGGTTGTGGGATTTAAATCGACAAGTTTTGCTGTATCGGTGAGTCGCCCTGAGAGTGCTGCTGGTCAGACGGTGTGGATGTCTAAATAAATAAAATTCAGTCCCCAAAGTCGCCTTGAGCTGTGTTCATAATGTCCCTGATGGCAAGAAAGGAAAAGATCAGGAGTACTGATACTGTCAGACTGGGCTAAGTGACTCTAAATGCCTCTCACAGGAAAAGATGTTTGAAAGTTGACTTTTTAAGAGGGTTTGGTTTTCTTACAGCACTGCATATTAGGAAGCTATGGGGGATAGATCATAGGGCTACTAATAAATCCTGTAAGTTTCTTCAATATTTACTGACTTTTCTCATTTATGACCCTGAACTGAAGTTTTCACTTTTGCTGTTTTAAATAATCAGCTTTTTTTTCTACTGCTTTAAACAAACAGCCCAGTCAGTCACTTAGATCTATAGAAAAAAAGAAAGAAATTAAGAAAGAGAGAACGAAAATAAAAAAAAGACAGAAAAGAAAGAAAAGAGAGAAAGAATGAAAGAAAAGTAAGAAAATATAGAAAGAACGAAAAAAGAAAGAAAAGGAACGGGAAAGTAAAAAAAGAAAAAAAAGAAGTAAAAAAAGAAAAGTAAAAAAGAGAGAAAGAATGAAAAAAAGTAAGAAAATATAGAAAGAACGAAAAAAAAGAAAGAAAAGAAAGACAAGACGAAAGAAATAGAGACCGAAAAGAAAGAAAGAAAAAGGAAGGCTCCCCTGATCCTAACTGTTCACTGATGCTGCAGCGGGCGGGTCGGGCCACCGGAGTGGGAGGTGCACTGTGCTGCTTAAAATCACAAGAAACAAAGTTGCGGCTCTGCGCTGAGGGAGCGAAGCGTTGAGAGGAGCCAGCGGACAGATAACGGCTCGACCAGCAGGCTCCCGCTGCGCTGCTGCTGCTGCTGCTGCGCACAGACACATCTGGCCCAGCGGGATGTACCGGAGGAGCCGGCACATGCTCAGTGAACATGTTCAACTCCGTCTCCAACAGCGTGGTGAGTAATGAGACACTGTGACGGATAAAATGTGACAAATGATTCACCTCACCTGAGTATTTTACACTCTGGGAGAAATCCAATCCCTCATTCGCATGTTACAGATAATGTATTGCACAATTAACTTCAAATATGATTATTTTCGTTTAGTTCCAAAATATTTTCATAAGCATTTTTTTTTATTATTTATTTTGGAGGATGTGTTTTTACAAAATGTAGGCCTGCATCCGTTTAATGGCAGCAGTTGGATCCAACGAAGTACATTATTTGCTGCTAATAAAGAGGTGGGAGTCTGCCTGTTCCCACATGTGGTATAAAATAATGAGGTCCTAATCCACATTAACAATGCAGGTCAGTGATTCCACTGACCTCCATTGTTAATGTCACTTTGTGGATTAGGCCCGCATTATTGTATACAACATAGACTATTATTAGGTTATATTTAGCACACAAAATCTGACATTTATTCAGAGGCCAGAACAAAAGTAATTTAGGGAATACAGGGCCAATCCTTTCAGGATTTATTATTTTATTTATGATTGAGTTACGATATATTTTTGGAAGATTTAAAATGCAAAAAAATAAATTAAAATAAATTAAAACAAATCAAATTAAGTTAACCTTTTAAAAGAAGTCAAACATTTAAAATAATTAAAGTAAGTGAATTTAATTGGATTTGTTTTATTTTTGACATTTTAAATGTTCCTAAAACAACCTGAGGTGAAGGGTGTCACCAGGGAGCCGGTCCTGCGGCTCTGACCTGCCTTGGTTTGGGTGTCAGTCAGAGCTGGTGTCGGCTCCAGCGTGGCCCCACGCAGCAGGCCGCCCGTGGCCCCTGCGTGGCCCCCGCTCCACCCCGCGCTCACCTGCGCTCGTGACCAGGTGCACGTGCGCGGCTCAGCGCAATCAGTGAGAATGGCGTTCAGCTGCGCGAGGCCTCCGCCGCTGTCCACGGGCCCCGGCACGAGCCGTCCACAGTGTGTCCACGACCGAGAGAACACGTGGACCACGACCGTGACCGGATGTTAAGACAATACGCACAAAAATGTCCCCCCCCCCAAAAAAAGTGTGACCTTTATCAGTGTGTGTGTGTGTGTGTGTGTGGGTGGGGGGGGTAACTGTTGCGGTTGTCATGGAAATATGAAGGGGGGGGGGGGGGGGGCTTTAGGCCGCGCGGTCGCCGCAGCGTCTCGCGCATCGCTCTGACGCCATGTCGCAGGGAGAAAGGCGGCCGGCCGAGGCTGTTTTCACTCAGCTGCAAGGAAACGTCTTTGTCGACACAGTAGGTGTTTCCAATATCGAATTAGCGACTTTTCTCTGAGTTTATAAGCCCGAGCGGGGGGGGAGCGGGGGAGGCAGGGTGTGAAGAGTTGGGGTGAAGCGGAGCCCTGGCTCGCGTCACTGTCAAATAAATCCAAAAAAGTAGCCTGAAACATGTCCGCTGCTTGACGTGTGCCCGGGGGCGCTTTGTTCTCCACACATAAAGAAACGAACTAAACAAACGGCCCCTTGCTTTTCTGTAATGAGTTCTTCTAAGCTGTCGTTACAGTGTCAGACTGTCGCCCGTGACAGGGTTCCTCTGGGCCTGAGGATATTTTCGAGGACGACTGCTACTCGCCGTCCTCCCTGTCCTCGTCCTCCTCCTCGTCCGCGGCCGCCCTGCGGGGGAAGACGCTGTGCACCTCCTGCGGCCTGGAGATAGTGGACAGATACCTCCTCAAGGTCAGGGGACACACTGCGGGCCCGGGGACACACTGCGGGCCCGGGGCCGCGGCGACACGTCGTGGACAGCACTGGGTGATTACTGTGAGAACACGCGTGTCTCCCGTGGCTCCAGTCAAGTGGCTTCATTTGTATTTGTTTTATTTACATATAGACATATTACAAGTTCCTACGTGGAGGAAAAAGTATCATTATTTTTTCAATTTAAGATTAATATTGGCTGTGACTCCAGCTAAAAATAACTATTTTTTAAGATAGTAAGAGTGTTTAACAAGTTAAATTAATGTGGTGTTTTCAAAACATCTATGTTGTAAATTTCAGTTATGCTGTCTATTATTATAAAAATTACCATAAGCCTGTAATTGAGGACACAGGCTTCCTGAATTTTACCCTGCACACTAAGTGCTCTAAACCTGCACACATTACATTTGTTTTTTGTTTGACTATGGTATACTCACAACTGCATTCCTTGACTGCACAGATTGTTTTTTCCTTTTTTCCCCTGATGGTTAAACTTTCTATCTGTGGCGTCAAAGCTAATAACCTTTGGGTACGAGGGCTAAGCAGCTCATAAGAGCATTATGGTGAATAACCAGTAGCATCATCTAAAATTCAAATAATTGAAAAAATAAATAAATAAACCTCTATTGCCTTCTGTTATAGGGGTAGTATTAAATATACTATTAAGCAATGTGTAACATGACACTAGCAACTAAGCCGTATTTTGCCAAAATCAAATTTCTTTTTTTTCCCCACCTCAGGTGAACAACTTGTGCTGGCACGTACGCTGCCTCTCATGCAGTGTATGCATGACATCACTGGGGCGGCACGTGAGCTGCTACATTAAGGATAAGCAAGTTTTCTGCAAACTTGACTACTTCAGGTACAGTTTTATCTCCACTGACTTCCTTCTATAAATTACAAATTGGGTTATCTAAAGAAAAGAAAATACAGAAGTTTGATGGGTTTCTTGTTTATCAGTGGTCTTTAGTAATTTGTGTGTAGCCTCCTTGACTAAACATTATATCATGACATGGTGCCACATGGTCCATCTGAAAATAAGCATTTCATGTGGTTTGTGTTTGAGAAAGGGAAGAATACAAGAGAAAAAATTGGAACAGAGATTTTTTTGGCATGAGAAACTCAATGGACAAATCGCAGAGGAAGGAAGGAAAGTGTTCTGTAATCCACATGTTCTGTTAGTAAGGGAACATGAGGACTGTGCCCTGCTGCATGTGTGCTTTCTGTTTGAGGTGCAAGATCACTGGATGGCAGGATTCAAACATCATTTAATGTATATGAACCTGTCGCATCCAGAAAACTGAATGTCAGGGCCTTGGAATTGAACAGCATGCAATGTTGGAACTCAAGAGGGAAATAACATTGTCAATAGATGACATCTTGCAGTCTTAACTCTGGAAAATGTAACAAACTGTGGACATGTGAATGTTGGATCAAGCATGCAAAAGATTTAGCAAAATCTGATCAGCTGTCAGCAGTGCTGCCTCTTTTTTCTTTTTACTTTGCAGACTTTTCTGAAAATTTCTGTCGTTTTGTTTCTATTTTGACCAACAATCAACAATTGGATTAATAAGTCTCTGAATGGAATATAAATGCAGATGACTCAAAGGAAGGTGGAGGTCGAGAACAGCTTTACATAGACTCAGCTCCAGGTGATATTGAAAAGCATGACGTATCGACCACCAGGGATTGGTCTGTGTCTGTGAGTAGGGGATAAGAAGGGCCATACTGCAGCTTTATCCCCAGGGTAAAATGAATGTCACTGCTCCAGAATGGATGCCTTTTCTTTATAATGATTGTCGGTTCATGTCCAATCTGCATTCAGGTCAACCCTGTCAGATATGCTTTCATTTGAGACTCATTTTAGTGTATTTCTGGTAGATGTTAGTGGTACACACCCACTCCTCATGCTGTGCTGAGTGTTCACGTGTTGACAGCTTCACACACTACATACTGTATGCCATCACATGTAGGCAGTGTGGGCAGGAGAAGCTCAAAGTGTCTTGGATTACACACCAGCACAGACTGGAGGTCAGTGTAATTTGTGGCAAAATTAAGTGTTAAATGTCAAGTTGATGGGAAAATGTGTCTGCATCTCCTTACTGAAGTATTGTTTGACTAGATATTACTTAACTATCACTGATCAATCACCCAATCACAACTCATCTCACCTCGACTATTCCTCATCACACTCCAGCTCTACTCCTGTTTCCTCTCTGTCTTCAGGAAGTATGGGACCCGCTGTGCCCGCTGTGGCCGTAACATCCATTCTAGTGACTGGGTGCGTCGGGCCCGAGGCAGCACCTTCCACCTGGCCTGTTTCTCCTGCACCTCTTGTAAGCGCCAGCTGTCCACCGGGGAGGAATGTGGTCTACTAGAGAACAGGGTCTTCTGCCGGCCACACTATGACATTATGATGGAGAATATCAAACGTGCTAAGGAAAATGGTGAGTGGACGGGATGGATGACAGGAAGAATGGATGAATAACAAGAGTCAGGTTGAATGATAGCAAAGAAAATTCAGTAAAATTATTATAAAGACTATAATACAACAAAAAACTAAATGGTAAGAATTTCAGGAAAAGTAAAAATAACATTAAGTCTCCATGTTCTTGGGTGTTTAGAAATAAAGGGTCAGGTCACACAAATCATTATGAAAACCACTTTTCCCATTTAACCAGTCATGGCAAGAGTAATTTATAACTACAGTAGAATGTTAACAGTAGTAAACGTCTTTGTTTAATAAACTAATCTAGAAAATCATGACAAATAACACTGCTTCAATCTGTTTTTAACAGCCTCATGTTCTACACCAAAATATTTAGTTGTAGAATAAATGAAAAATTATTCACCAGCTAGTGTGAGTTTTTACAGTCATTAGAATCTTAATCAATAAACCCTCTGCAATGAACATGCCAACACATGTATTGGAGAACAATACGGCTGGATCTTATGCAAAACAAAGCTGGCTTTCTACAGGTACGGATCTTTGATGTCACTAAAGTTCACTCTTGGAGGATGCCAACAGATGGACCTCGTCGGTAACAGGGCCTATATTTCACAATATCAAATGATCCTTGTAATGTGCCCTGTGTCTTGTCTTAAAGAGCAACCAAAAGTAGAGGAAGAGGTTGCAGACAAAGAGGACTCCAGCACCATGACCAGACCTGCGAAGAGGGCCAGGACCAGCTTCACTGTTGACCAGTTACAGGTACTGCCAACCTCTGTGTGTTTACTGCTGCTGTGACTACTGGGCCATCTTTCCTTATGACTGTAGTCAACTTGATTGACAGAAGAGTGAGGCCAACCTGCCACCTGCACGAGATTGATAATTAAACAACAGGATAACTGGCCTTGTTAACATTTCTAATAGCCAATGAGCTACACTCATTACAAAGTAATAGTTTTACCATATTATACTATGACTAGTAATAGGGAATGTATAACTTCACCTCACTATTGCATATATTACATCTCATCTCATCACTACATCTCAAGAAGCTAAAGACCGAGGTGAAGTTTAGTAGAGTCCGAAACATGTTGAAATAGGGCCATGCTATGTAACAAATGTATGAGCCAGGGATATCTGTTTGCTTGTTTTGATGTTTTCTGCCCTCTAGTGGCAGTGGCTGTTAATACATCGTATTTGAACACAGATCGAGCACACACACTTAAGTTGCCTCTTCTAAACTGTTAAAATAACATTATCAAACTAAGCTAAAATTTCAATCATATAAACATGTCCCCCTCTGTCATTTGTACATGTGTAGGTAATGCAGACTCAGTTTGCTAAAGACAATAACCCAGATGCTCAGACTCTTCAGAAGCTGGCAGACAGGACTGGTCTCAGCCGCAGGGTCATTCAGGTAAAGCCACTGTTCCTGCCTCTAGGAGAGTGCTCTACTGAACACTATTATTTTAAATATTCTGACTGACAGCAATTTGGTCAGCATCAATTCTCACAATAGAGAAAGAATGATAGCTTTGTACAGTAAAGCTGTAATGAGGCTCTATAGGATAAGACACTCATATATACATCATATCGGTGCACTAAAAAGTACATGCTCAGCCAATTGAGATGAGGCTGTTGAACCTTTTTAGTAGAGTGAAATGTTATCTGTCCTATTGATTGTGTAATAAATACAGTTTAAGTAATGCAGGAGTCGTATTTTCTCTAAATTTACATATCAAAACATTAGTTGATGCTCTTACACTTTTGATTTACCTTGAGTGTTCACATACACCAAAATGAATATAGAGAATTCCGATTTCCCTTCATGTTGCTTGCTGACAGCGAGAACATTTTAACAATGTTTCATGCACAAATAATGATCAGTTTTCTTTTTCTCAGTCTGAAAAGGAGAGAAGTGAAGTGTTGCGCCACCAGCAGGTTCCACTTCAGCACCTAAAAGTGGTCACTTTCCAGACCAGTTATTAATCCATTCTCCCCCCATGCAGGTTTGGTTTCAGAACTGTCGAGCTCGTCAAAAGAAATACATCAGCCCAAATTCTGCTTCCTCAACCATGATGACATCACTTGCTCCTGGTCAGCTGACACCACCTTTGATGGAGGATCTGCAGTACACAACCTATATTACCCCAGACCCACCCCTCCTTACTACACTGACTTATATGGATGGTAAGAAACATGCACACGCATCACTATGCTGACCACGATTTGTACAATACAAAGAAAATACACCTCACCTCTACTGCCCATACACAGCCAACTCAGTGCTAACAAAATAAATGATCTACGGAAAAGCTTTGGCTGCCAGGTAAAACCAATGCTTGGGCCACACCTGGAGGAATCACATTTCACTACAGGAAATAAGTCAGTGTTTTTATATAAAATTATTTTTTTTTAAAAAACATGTAGTAACAGTAATTGTTACGAAAATAACTTTCTGATTTTAATTCATAGTTTCTTTGTGGTACATTGATAAGTTTTCTTCTTTTTTTTTTTTTTTTAAATTTACTTCCCCAGTCCAAACACCAGACCCACTTTTGCTTCAGCCACTCATATCCCATTCATTGACACAACTGCCAGTCAGCCATGCCTGAGCTATAGCCCGCCTCCCGAAAGCTGAAGACAATGGTCGGCGGGTTGGAAGATGAAGATGAAGAAGGAGAATAAAAAAAAAAATCCTGTGAGGATTGGGTGACTTCAATTCATAAAATGAAACAATCAAATTTTTTAATTTTCACTGCCTAATGTGTGAGCAGACACTTAAAAAATCAACTTGTTAAATAAATGAATGAATTTCATCCAATCATTCAGGGATTCACAGGTGAGAATGTCAAGTAACATATTGGTATATGTGAGATAAACTTTTGTTAATATGTATGAATTTCTTTGTACTTAATTTATTTGGAGAATATGATGAGATAAGGCACTTTGTTGGACAATGGTGTAAAACTGAGTATAGATTTGGTTTTCAGTTAATGTTTATTTAAAGATATGTTTGAAAATAATAGGTCAGTTTGGGCACTAAGAAGAGAGAATTGAATGGTTTCTCCTCTGTAAAGACTACTTTAGAAAATTCAGGATTGGTTTATACTGCAGATTAAAACCACTGGAGATCATACATAGATTCTCCTGTTCCTTGCTGTGTTATTGACAGAGAAATGTATAGAAACCCCGGAATCGCACCATTCTCCGTTTGCAGTGCCCAAGTCTCCATGTCTAATTTTGGATAAACAACATTTCCTAAGATGCTTTTCAGTAGAGCATGTGTTAAACACAGACAAAAAGCAATACAATGTGTAAATATATCTTTTGAGTGTGAATATAAGATGCCACTAGAAGCCATGTATGAAGTGCACACTGGGAATAAATGGACTTTCATGTGTTTGAGATACTGGAAATTAAAGTTCATGGCTGCACCACAAAGCTCTGTTTATTCCTTAGTAACATTTACTTTGTTTCCTGGAATTAATTGTGTTATGTAAAGAAGGTGTGAGTGGTGGAATCTAACTAGTACATGTACTCAAGTAAAATTTTGACACATAAGTTAAATTATGATTCATTGTAACAGATTAAACAACTCATAAAGCTGTTAAAATTAGCTCCTGCAAGCGCCAACATTCAAATGCTGCTTAATTTTTTTTGCATGTAATTATTTTACTACAGCCTATAATACATAATATAACTGACAGGAGCCATGCTGCTGCATAAAAATAACAGTTGTTAATTGTCCCAGTATTTTTGCAGTGTGGTATTGCTACTTTTACTTAAGGATCTCAATATATCCATTATATATCCCTCTGTAGTTGAATTAATTCATTGTGTGTGTATGAAATGAGAGACTGCATACATGTAATGGAACACAAAGTCTTGAAACTTTCGGTAAGCACACAGGAAACAGAGAGACAGAAACCTTCCTGCTGGGTTTCAGTGGCGTCCCCCTCAGCTGGAGTACAGTGTTTACTGTGGAAAACTGAACTTTCAGCGCATTTGCTGTTAACATCATGCATTACCTGTTTAAACTTCAGAAAGAGACGACAACTTGAGGAAACTGAGCAGCAACAAGCAGCAGTCAGCATGTGAAGTATTTCTATCATTTCATAAATATGAATATTAGATATTCTATGAGTGAATATCTGTTAACTGTTATTTCTGTTTATATTCTGCGTATAAATGTTAAATAATACAAAGATGGTAGATTAAACAGTATATGCCCAATTTTACGCACTTGAGTAGTTTCTGACCACTTAGACTCTCTTCACATCACAGAGCTCTTACGTCCCTTTGATTTCACATCCTGTCTAAAGAGAAATAATAATGATCATTATTTCAAATCCTGTCTTCCATGCTTGCACAATCCGACTCAGCGGCAGACCTGCTCCGGATCACCAGGGCCCTGAATTCACTGAGCTGCGGCGTCGAGGTGGCCGGGGTCCAGGCCGGTCTACTCAGATCCAGACCCTTTGTGGAATTTAATATGCTAAAAATCAGACCATCCCTCCATCATCCCTCCACCATCCTGCAGCCCACTCGTCTCCATAGCAACAGCAGCGGGCCGTGTCTCCGCTGGACTTAAAGTCCTCAAGTCCACATTTGTGTTTGGACAGGAGGAGTCCTTCTCTTCCTCCTGCTGACCTGTCCTCCCTTCCTCCTCTTAACGAGAGAGAAAATCAACAGTTTTTTATTGATTTATTTTGTTCTCTGTAAAACAATAACAAATAAAAACCTCGGTGGATATAATTAATCTTCTCGTACTTAGAATAACAGAAATACTAACAAATGAAGGCTGACTGTGTTGATGATGATCATTTAATGATAATGTGTGGGTCACTGGGTCTAACCTGCCCCCCTTATTGCTGTGCCCCCTGCTTACCTACGAATTCATTTGTTTTACGGTGGCCCCTTCAGGGGTCAGGTCTGACACCTGCAGCGTGGACCACCGCTCCACACACTGAAGGCTTGCAGCGCTCCCTGGTGGAGAGCGAGTGTAAATGACTGAATATGACTGGAATCTCAAAGAGCAGGGACACTTTGATATGTGGTTGCACACACAAGAGTTACCCTGGACATGTCCTTGGTATTAAGCCAGTTATGTCATACTTCAAGGATCTGTCCAAATTGTAATTGTAGTAATATTATCGGCTCTAAATATAATGCAATGACGTAATCTCATGCTTTTATTTTGAAAACACTCTGTCCGGAAGTGGCGCCTGGCGTTCGGCATGAGGAAGAACAGCAGCAGCGTTCAACCGACGGCGTTAAATTGTAAACATTAGCGACCTGGGCGACTTCTCTGTGCCGCTGGGATGGAGATATAAGGTAAAACCCGTCTTAAACTCGTCTACTTTTTCGTCAGGTAGTTGTCCCTGTTAACCCTGTGCGCACGGGCCGTCAGGGAAGCCTTGAGGTGACTTATTTAACGGTGTCGTTCGGGTTGAAGCCGCAGCCTGCGGACCCCACCGCGGCGGCTAGCTGTAGCACGTCCCGCACATCCCCGGGAGCCGTCCGACGCGGGTGGCCAGCTCACTGATTCCTGCGCACACAAGATTTTGGCCAAGGGAGCACGCGTTCCCTCCATTTAGCTCGGCGCTAAGTCGGTAGTGCCGAAACTGTCGATGGACCTCCCCGGAGGCTGGTTCCTACCAAACCTCTGGGAATGAGCTGGGATGAGCTAACTGGCTAGCTGGCTTCGCATCCGGATGTGTCTATCTGCTGAAACTGCTCCTAACAAACAGTCAGCCGGCCTTAACTACGTGCTGGACACGCGAAGAAACAATTAACTCATGCATCAACGTTACACGAAGCGATAGGACTGACACTGGGGGGGGGCATTTTGACACACAGCTGATGTTAGTAGTAAGTGATGTGAGTCGTGCAACAGTGTCCGTGTAGCCTTCCAGTTTCCTCATGAATTAACCCTGATCTGTGATGAGGTTGATAACGTTACTGTCATGTAATCTGAGAACTGTCCTCCACCCTGCTGCAGCATGTGACAGCTCGTTCCCAAACCCACTTTGTAGTCGAAATGATGTCAGCAACAAATGGAAATACCAAAGTTTATTATAATAAAACAGGAAAGGAGGACACTAGTGAACCCATTCACTCACCCACAATGCAGCTGAATTATGTATTCCATTCATGCTCTTCACCTCACTGAATACCACATGCACAAATACGTTGTGTGGGAATAATGCACTCAAACCTGTTACACACAATAAGAGGGCTTTCACAGTGTAACTAACAAACACACTAAGTTACCTGTGTAATAGTTGCATCTGTGCAATGTATTGCAGCTCAATACACTTACCTTACAATATATCCTAGATTTGTGGAGCCTGTAGTGTTAATTGAGTCATTTTTGAGGCTGTAGTTTGTGGTAGTGTTGTATGGGACTGCATTGTATTGAAATGTGTTTTACAACCCCTGTTAAACACCTGTTTGACACAGTGTTAAAAAAATCTGTACATCCAAAACTTTACTTTAGGGTTTATTGCAGGGGGCTGGGATTTAATTGCAAAAGACAGGTGTGTCTAATAAACTGGTGATCAATCTGATCCCAGTCTTGCTTTGGAGTAAAGGCAACAGATCAGATATGGGAAGTAGCGGGACAGGGGTATGGCACATCTACAGTGAAAAAAGCAAAGGCAATTAGTGTGCCCTCACAAGACGACGTCGTAACCTTTTTGTCGGCACACAAAGCACATTTTCCAAAAGGATGCATAGAACTAGACAGAGCAAACTGAACGTACGACAGGGAAATTGTGAGATGGCTCTCTGGCAAACACTGCTACATTCACATGCAATTCCTAAAACTCCTTTGCGGGACAGAGAGTCTGATTTGTTTTGTTGACTTTTGTAGGTTAACCTTGAGGTGTGGGACCAAACATTGTTCTTCAGTGCATGGACGCAAAGCCAATGCGCAGGTAGGTGTGGTATTAAAGTATGAAGGAATGTGCCTATGATCCTCACGCAGAATGAATGATTTTAGGGTATTGGTTCTAGACTGTTAAACTAGGTTGTTTAGGCTGAAAAAGTTTTTTACTCAAGTCTTATTCGAGTCTTATTTAGAGATTTTGTGTGAACCGGCCATGACTCAGTGGCACCCTTCCTGTTATGTCAACACATAAGCTTGTCTAGAAGACAGACAAATCCCTCCCTTGATCAAAGACTAGTTGTTGGGGGTTCTCCCTAGAATTCCCCCCACCTCCCACGGGACTGGGCGGATCTGACCCCAGCCCCTGTGCATTACTAAACCTTTAATTTAAGCCTGTGGTCAGTATCTTGTCCCCTAATGGGTTAATGGCCCAATGGAAGGTTAAGTGGAGGGATGATGTTGAGCAGGAGTTCCAAACCGTTCTTTTCATACACTGAGAAAAAACATGCATACTAAAAATAAACTAGTGCCTTTACAATTAGGGGAACCACAAAATCCAGGTCCACAACTCACAACTAAAAACTGCACTTGTAAATGGATTAACCTTGCACACATACTTGACGTCCTCGAAGCAGAACAGACAGGAAACCAGGGGACAGAGATGCATATTGTGATTTGTTGGAAAATGTGCTCAGTAAGTAGCTCTCAATATTTACCTTGGCAGTTTTGTATATAGTAGCCAGAAGGTAGTTGCTTTACAACCTGTCAAGACACAAATGTTGATTTACTGAAGGTCTGTTGTCTTGGATAACATTACATTATGTAGCAGTTTCTAATTATTTGGGGACTGTTGGTCAAAAATTAATATTTACTCACATCATTTAAGTGCATAAAGCTTCATAGAAATGTCTAAACTATTGAGATCCATGAAAACTGAAGTAACTTCAACATGCATTACTTAAGTAATAAAACACAATAAAAACAACACGCAATATCACATCACGGGTACCCCAGTTTCCAAGGGAACACATAATTTGCCCTACCTCTAATGATTTGGCCACATGTTGTGTTAGATGTGTCCTGATGACAGGGATTTTTGGCTGGCCCTGGGAACATGATCTGAAGTGAACCCATGAGGCCAGAATGGCCCGCGCCTACAGCTATAAAAACACATAGGGGGTGTAGGTTTACACTGGCTACCTAGTGGCCAGTGACCCAACTATATTTGGTTCAGCTGATACCCCACAGACTGGGACAGTAGATAAGGTGTGTGTAACAGTGAGGGGGTTCTATATTCACTCACTTAATCTTCCCCTATCTGGTTGATGTTCAGGGCCACCAGCGCACGCCAAGACGCCACTGGAATGGACATCACCAGCCGCTGTACACTGGGGGACCCCAACAAGCTCCCCGAAGGGGTCCCCCAGCCTGCGCGCATGCCTTACGTCTCGGACAAACACCCACGGCAGACCCTGGAGGTGATCAACCTGTTGAGAAAGCACCGCGAGCTCTGTGACGTGGTGCTGGTGGTGGGTGCCAAGAAGATTTACGCTCATCGCGTGATCCTCTCCGCCTGCAGCCCCTACTTCAGGTACAAAGAGACCGTTAACATCAAAGTGCAGATGGAGTTTCTTTGAGTGCTGGCTGTAACAATAATGTCTCCTGATACGCATGTTCTCTTCAGGGCGATGTTCACTGGAGAGCTGGCAGAGAGCAGGCAGACTGAAGTGGTCATCCGCGACATCGACGAGAGAGCCATGGAGCTGCTCATTGACTTTGCTTACACCTCACAGGTAACAAGGGTAGCAGCGAAAAGAGTAAAAATAAACTTGTGTGTATGAAATGCAAATAATAACTACACAAGTCTTTACATACTTTACTATGAAGCACCTAAATCACCACTGGTACAGTCCGAATATGTTGAATTGATCAGAACAGTTTAACTGCTGGTTAGTCAGTTCTGACATTTTGAATACAAACAAACAACCAAATCCACAACACGGTCATTGGAAAGTCCAACGAGGAGACCAAGGTTCTGCAGGGTTGCAAAACTGTATGTGAAGCATCTCTGATGTCCTGACCTCCCTGCTCCCAGGTGACTGTGGAAGAGGGAAACGTCCAGACGCTGCTTCCCGCAGCCTGCCTCCTCCAGCTAGCTGAGATCCAGGAGGCCTGCTGTGAGTTCCTCAAGAGGCAGCTGGATCCCTCTAACTGTCTGGGGATCAGGGCCTTTGCAGACACGCACTCCTGCCGCGAGCTGCTCCGCATCGCAGACAAGTTCACCCAGCACAATTTTCAGGAGGTAAGAGCAACTATCCATGGCCCCTTCAAATCCTTAAGCCACATCTTGTACTATATGTTGCAGAAATGATACAGGTACATTTAGACTGAAGGTGCAGAAAAGGAAATGCTCTGTAATGAGGACACAGTTTTTTCTCACCATGTGCCTGTATTTAACACTTAATTTACGTATTATTATATTTCCTTTTATTCTGCCACACTGCTGTCTGAGTCATTTTCGTGTGTGCGCGTGTGTGTAAAAACACAGTTAAAACCAGTGGAATCTAGTGACTGCAGGAAAATAAGGATTAAAATGGAATCTTTGCGTCTGTGTTTACATGCTATGTCATGTCATCATCATGGGTTTGTTGTCTGCGTCTTTCTCACCACTGTTTACAGACCCTTTTTCCAAGCCTCAGGACGTTTGCACAGTCATTAATACACTTGTTGGTGTGATTGTCTGTTTGACAGTATAGTTTGTCATGGATTGTAAACATGGAAAAAGTCTATTGACTCGTGATTATAGAGATCAGTTGGAGATGTGACGTGTGTGTGTTGTGCTAACAGCACAGAAGAAGAGGGAAGACGTCACAGCATCACATTTAGTTCCATAGCTTCACAGCACAGTGCTTTTCAGAATAAATGTCTGCAGTCAAAGAGTAAGTGATGGGAGAGTCCCACTCACTCACTTTTTATGCAAACATCTTGCCTTGTGTAGCAGTATGTTTGTAAAATAAACGTCACCAGTAATCCTTTATCCAGATAATTTAGACAGGCAGGGAGAAAAAAAATTTGGTTTGCAGCTTGTGAGACAATAGAAAGGGGAAACAGGCTTCAGGCTGTTGAGCTGTGTGGATTGCACAGCAACTGACACACAGGCAGTCTTCTCTTCTCGCATCTGACTCTTGTCTTCCCTGCCTCATGAGAAGTTCATGACATTTCTGACAAACCATGGATTATATGACAAACAAGCTGACTGATGGAATTCAGAAACAGACACACAGAATGACTCTTCCTGTCTTTTTTTCCTCTCTCATTTGATGAAAAGTGAGGATTTCTTGACGTTCTCCTATTGGCGGAATCTGTTGAGATTCACAAACACTTTATGTTGTTAGTCTGCTGCCACGTTGTGCATTCATTCTAAATCCAATTAAAATTCTGCCTTTTTCAGTCTGGCTGTAACATGGAGGAACTACACCGCAATAATATGTAGTCAGTCAGTCCTATCAGTGAGCCATGCTGCTCGATACCAGAGGCCTGGAAGTAGGAAAAACTAAACAGGATTCAGCCAGTTTTATTTATGTTATTAATCACACCTGTGCTTCTCCCACTATTACATGTCAGGGTGTCTGTCTATCACCCGACGGCCCGCAGGATTTGTAGATTGTGATTTGCAGGTGCTGTAATGAACTTGAATAGCTTAAAGAATAAACCAGACAGTCAGCCTTGTGACGATAACACTGTAGTGGTTGTGAAAATAGACAGATTTACTGATTGTGGGAAAATGTACTGTTCTTTCCCTGTGGCAGAGCTGCTGACTCACCGCTCTGCTCTGTTGTCCTAGGTAATGGAAAGCGAAGAGTTCATGCTGCTGCCCGCCAACCAGCTGATAGACATAATTTCCAGCGATGAGCTCAATGTGCGGAGCGAGGAGCAGGTTTTCAACGCCGTGATGGCCTGGGTGAAATACAGCATCCAGGAACGCAGACCACAACTGCCCCAGGTTAGTGGCTGAAGAAATATCTTACCACAGCAGTTACTGGTACAGTTGCCAGTGGGGTTATTGGTGTTATCAATCCAGTCACTCAACGTCACTTTAGACTTCTGTTGTAGCTGAAGAACCCTGACGTGGGATTCCTGTTTTCTGTAGGTCCTGCAGCATGTCCGTCTGCCGCTGCTCAGCCCAAAGTTCCTGGTGGGCACCGTCGGGTCAGACCCTCTCATCAAGAGTGACGAGGAGTGCAGGTGGGAGCTGTTTGTTTGTCAGCCATTCATATGTTTTTGGTGGGAAAATGCTGATCTGGATCCAGGAATTTGGTGGATTTTTTAAAATTGCCAAGACAATTCTAAAAAAATGTAAAAAAAAAAAAATTCCTCTGAACAAAATTGTCAAGGTTGTAAAATACAGAGAGGAGAAACATAAACCTGTACTTTATATGATGATGATGATACATGATGATATGTGACCTGCATGATTGACATTATATAAATTAATACTTCTTCTGTTGTTTCAGGGACCTGGTCGACGAGGCCAAGAATTACCTGCTGCTACCGCAGGAGAGGCCGTTGATGCAGGGCCCAAGAACCCGGCCGAGGAAACCCATCCGCTGTGGAGAGGTGCTCTTCGCAGGCCAGTACCTTTTTTTTTTTTTTTAGGCAATGGATCGAACACATGGACGCACAGTATACAAGTAGTATAAAGACAACACTGCCAGCTTCAAGGATTGTAAAAAGTATATCTTGCCAAATTAAATGGCTCACCCACCTTCTTCACCTCCTCGTCTTGTAGTTGGTGGCTGGTGCAGCGGTGACGCCATTTCCAGCGTGGAGCGCTACGATCCCCAGACCAACGAGTGGCGGATGGTGGCGTCGATGAGTAAACGGCGATGTGGAGTCGGCGTCAGTGTTCTGGATGACTTGCTGTATGCGGTGGGAGGCCATGACGGCTCGTCGTACCTCAACTCTGTGGAGAGGTGTGTGTCACATCACTCATTTTTATTCTTCTTTACTTTTTCTTCTTTATCTTTTTGTCTTACCACCTTGCTAAATCGAAAAGTTCTAGTAAAATGTAAAGTTTAATTTATCTTTATTCCATCTCTCCTCTCCAGATATGATCCTAAGACCAATCAGTGGAGCAGTGATGTGGCCCCCACTAGCACTTGTCGTACCAGTGTGGGAGTGGCTGTCCTTGGAGGTTATCTGTATGCTGTAGGGGGACAGGATGGGGTTTCCTGTCTCAATATTGTAGAAAGGTATCCGTCAGAATATGATAAACTGTCCATGAAACCAACAAATTCAAACCTACAGCCTGCATCTTGTTTCCTTGAGGTAGTTTGGTATACTGCATGTCTTACTTTCATCCCACTCACTTGGACCACACACTTTTTGTCCATTGTGATGAGAAGCTTCCCATTAAGTTAATGTTTGTGGGAAAAAAAAATATAACTGTATTGCTGTATCTAATAGAATGGCATCCTTTTGCTTTAGGTATGATCCCAAGGAGAACAAATGGACTCGTGTGGCCTCCATGAGCACCAGGCGGCTGGGTGTAGCTGTGGCTGTGCTGGGGGGATTCCTGTACGCTGTAGGAGGGTCTGATGGGACGTCACCATTAAATACAGGTATGGGTACAAGGTCTCTTCTAAAGATACTGGCTATTACAAGAAGTAAAAGGAAAAAAAAAACATAGGTCTATCTCAGGTGTCTGTCCACTACATGATAAGTTCATTCATTTTCTTCTTTGCTGTCATTTAATTTCTCCCCTCCTTTGTCTCTTTTCTTTTTGTCTTTCTCTCCTTTTCAGTGGAACGCTACAACCCTCAAGAGAACCGCTGGCACACGGTGTCTCCCATGGGCACCAGGAGGAAACACCTCGGCTGCGCCGTCTACCAGGACATGATTTACTCTGTGGGAGGGAGGGACGACACCACAGAGCTGAGCAGTGCGGAGCGATACAACCCCAGGACCAACCAGTGGTCTCCTGTTGTGGCCATGACTTCCAGACGGAGTGGGGTGAGTGTGTGTGAGTGTGTGTGTGTGTGTGTGTGTCAGGATTTTGTGTGGTTTATTTTTTGCATAGTTTAGTTTCTGCCTCACAGTCGTATGTTAATGAGTAGATAGACTGCATTTTATCTGTAAGTGTGTCAGGGGACTTCCCATAGTGGATATCAAAGTAATGAAGATGCTGAAGTGTATTTGTGTGTCTGTAGGTGGGCTTGGCTGTGGTGAATGGTCAGCTGATGGCAGTGGGAGGCTTTGATGGGACGACGTATCTCAAAACTATAGAAGTCTACGATCCCGATGCCAACACATGGAGGTAAATGCCACTCTGTGAAAGGATGAAACTACAAATACAGTCACTAAGAACAACTGTTAAACGAAGAAACCAGAACAATACAGCAATAGTAGTATCTAGTCAGAACATGAACATAAGCATAACATTTTTTTTTATGAGTGCTTAGCAAGATTATTAGCTTTGCATTACCATATTTTGCTGTAGCCATAGGGCCGGCCATTTAAATAGTTTGAGAGGTCATATCCAGGGATGCAGTGGTAAATCAGCTTTAGTCTTTATCAGGTGATATCAGCTTTCAAAAAGCAACACTTGATATTTAAAATAAAAAGTTAACGTGTTTTTTATTTGTATGCAGAGGAGTTATTACTGACAGTTATACATATCTTAATGCATGGTAAAATAAAGTTTTTTTTGTTTTGTTTTTTGCTTTGTTTTTTCCTGCGGGACGGGAGAAAACTAAATTCTAAGTTCTGAGCACTGTTTCTGGAAAGAGATTTTTACTGAATTTAACGAGTTTTGCTGGAACAAGTATGAGCTCACTAAACAGTATTGACTGACCGCAGCCCCGCTTCATTTTCACCTTCTCAATCTTGCTTGTCCCCCTCTTCTATTTTGCCATGTTCACATCCTTGAGTACCACAACACCTACTTTCAAGCATATCATTTGACTCTGACCTCTTTCCAGGTTGTACGGAGGAATGAACTACCGCCGCCTAGGTGGAGGGGTGGGCGTCATTAAAATGACTCACTGTGAATCCCACATATGGTAACACCAGCCCCCCCACACACACACTCACACACACGCACTCACACACCTCTCATCACGTTGCAAAGGATGCCTCTTTTCACCAACTCTCGTGCCTCTAAAAGAGACGCTCTAATTCATGTGAGGGGGAGAAGGGGTGGGGGACGAGACGGAAAGAGGAACAAACTTTGAACTGGTGTTCATCCCCAACCCCACTCTGAGGCCGTTAACTTTGGAATTCCCTGGTCGTCCTCACTGATCGACCACGGGCATCATGAAGCGCACTGAGAGCAGAAGCCAAGCACCATTAAGCTTCCAGTTTGGAGAGGACAGTCCTTCTCCTGTGACCTCCGAGCTTTCATCCTCCAAGCCTCTCGCTCTCGGACATTTGATTTGGCGTGTGTGACGGCTGGAGATCAACTTGACCAAGATTGCTGCTGGGGGAGATTAGCTTACCTTTCTGAGGTTTAAGAAGTTCAAAAGAATCCGGTCACTAGAAGACGGTTATTTTTCAGTCTTTCCAACTGTCAAAGCCTCCATCTCCATCCCTCGTCTTGCCTGCCACCCAAATGCTGGCAACTGACTGCCAGTGAGTTAAAAAAACACAGCCAACTGACCAGCAAACCTTCTGTTTAATGCGTGGGATTGATTATTTCACCGTCAGAGGCTAATCGAGGCTGTATTGTTCTTTTTCTACTTTGCTTTACATTTTGCCTTACATCTCAGCTGTGGCTGTTATGTCTCTGGGCCTCATGTGTAGCATTAAACAGTAGAAAGCTGTCAGGCAGCACAGTCACAGACACCCAGTGAGGAAAAACACAGTTCCTTTCCCTGATGGGTGCCATTAGAAGGATGTCTATGAGGAAGTCACTGCTACTCAACATTTTCTCCCAAACGTACTGTTGTTGAATGGTGCCCTGCTGCTGCACTTTACAGGAGGCTACTGTGGCTGTTGTTTACCATGAGTGTTCAAGGATTTCAGTTCAGACGCAGTCGGCGCAGTTAAAGGGAATATACTAAATGCCCTGTTAACTCAACTTAACCACAGAGTGGAAAGAACTTGGACACCAAAATCATCCAACCGTGTCGCTGGTTTATTGTTGGCTCCAGTGCTGACTCCTAAAGGCCTCAGTATGCTTCAAACAAACTCAAGGCTCTGCATTATCGAATGTAATTACCAGCTAATGGGAACAATAACAGTAATTACATTTTCTTGCTTATTGGCCTATATCTTGTCCACCAACATAGATTATATATTGCGTGACACTGAGAGGCCTGCTGTCATAGCCCCCACATGGCTACATCACATCGCCTCCCCCATATCTCCTCAATAATTCTCTCTTTTATGCCTACTTTCCCATGTCCACACACCTGGCCAATTGTTGTGTAAACTGGATGTGATTGTCATATTGTCAGTTCCTAAAAAGTTATAATTGTTATAATCTGGATTCCACCTTTGTCATGTTAGATGATCCGACAAGCTTTGTTTGAAGCATACCGAGACTTTAACAGTGCCATGTACTGCATTTGTTCTACGTATGTGTGTGTGCATGGCCAGCTTTACCTGAAATGTGGAAAACGTTGGAACTTGTGGGAGCTTTAAAGGATAATACTCGATTGATCCGCAGCTGAAAAAAAGTCGCCAACAAAAGCACTATTTTCTCCTGAGTAGAAGGAAATAGTGCATTTGTTGGGGACTATTTTCAGCGGCGGATTAATCCACTTTTGGTGCTCTAGTGAGTATTTCAGGCAGCAGGACTGTGTGTGGGGGGTTGAGTAAAAATCAACTGCTGTGTGTGTGTGTGTGTGTGTGTGTGTGTGTGTGTGTGTGTGTGAGAGAGAGAACTGAACACTGGAGCTAGTGATCTACTGCGGACACCGTGGATGATTTTAGTGTCTGCGTTTGATTACAGAAAGTACACTAACTTCCTTTACCAAAGTCAGGCTAGCTGTCCAGAGGCACAGCCTGCTGAGAAGAAGGGCTGCAGCAAGGCTCAAGCTTGTGAACTTTTGTAAATATTTTATGTCGGAACTGAAGCAATTTTTCAACCTCCATTTAAGATGCTGATCACCTCTGGGTGATAGATTTACACAGGCCCAAGTTCACTTCATTCATGTTAATAGAAACAGTTTTTTATTACACCGTCAGGACAGGACAGCATTCTGTAGCCAAAGAATGTTTATGGTTCTGCAACTCTGAAGTTTATAAAACCCTGAAGATTTCAGTTTTTTTTTTTTTTTTTTTACTAAATTACATAATATCCCTGACAACAAAAATCCAGGAGCTGTTTTCTCATTTAAACAGAGGAGAATTAAACACGGTTTCAGTAATTGAATTTCTGTTACATGCTTTACACTCAGTAGTATAAAAGTCTGACCTTTGTCCCGCTTTAAACTTTAAATATTTGTCATGACAGTCAACTATGACAAATACAGTGAAGGATGTTTCTCCCAGTTTGTTGTTTAAAAGAACAGACAACATTAATATCATTCTTAACTGTATATGCATTAATAAAGCAACAGCTCCTTCCGCAGCAGTCAGTGATTGATAATTTTCTGTTTTCGTCGACACAATCATGGGGTTTTGTTCTGCACTCATCAGTACTCCCACATGTTTTGTTTTGGTGTGTCATCGTATGCAGCACAGTGGCACCACCTGCTGGAGGACAGTAATAGTGCAGCACTGATATGGATAATAAAAAGATCCCCTCTGCGGTTTATTAAGCTGTACAACTGATCTCAGCTCAGTGCGGAACAGATACAGTTTGAGTACATGGTGAAATTGGTTTGGATGAAACCTTCTCAGAATTTATTGCACTGTGATTGGAAATGTATTTTAGATTTTATCTTTTTTTTTTCTTAATTATATTTTATATGAGTGTTCAACTTTCCAGATATCGGGAAGAAAAAAGTAAAATCATCAAAGGTCAACTTGGGAATCAGACATTTCAGGCCTCACAACGAGGGATTTGCTTCCTCGCTCTGAGTCACGCACAATTCGTCACAGGTCTGCACTTTAAGTTGTGTGTGTGGAACAAACACGCTGCCGAAAATGATACAAGGATGTTGTTATGCATTATTTTAGCCACATTTTCACGAGCAAGCAGGTCCTAACCTAAATATTGGTGTTAATGTTCAGTAATATGGAAATCTTAGATTTCTGGTTGGTTTAGTTTTCTGTGCTAGTAGGGGGGATTTCATGTGGCAGGATCACCGTCTGTCTGATCATGTAGGTCATGTATGTGAAAATGAATGTTTATGTTTGGGGATGTTTTGCAGTCACACATGCTCGACGCTCACTTGAAGTGTTGAATCTGACCATTTCATGGAGTTTTCTAAAAAGTCGACTTGGGAGAATGGCTCTGTTACACATCTTCCCTATTGATTTGTGGTTAAAGCTTAGTTTACATCGAATAGAAAATATTATGACTGTGTTGTTTAGCAAAAACATGATGCAGTGTGGCCAACCGTGTATTCCTGCTTCTTAAAAACTCCCCTAAGATTATGTTGCTATTTTTTCACTGCCAGGCAATTACAAGGAAATCCCACTCAGTTTAAGAGTCCATACATGTCATTACTTTGGTTCAAGACAAATCCTGTTGCTGTTAAATCGCTTTCCGGTGAGAACCATGTTTTTCTTAAGTCAACTTTTATTGCAGAAGAAACATGTTTTCAGCTTTGTGACGATGCGTTTTTCAGATAATCCAACAAGTTTTTAAATGGGAGGAACAAATCTGGTAAATGTTTGAATTATACCCAAATGGTTCTTATTCTCTGGTTTTGTTCTGTGACAGAAGTATATCCGTTATCTTTATTTTCTGACAACTAACTCTGGCGATGGACATTTGAGGTAACAAATATTGATTGGGCTTGTCCTAGACCAGTAATACTGTATTTGGTTTCCCAAACTAAATGGAGTTTCCCTTTTAATAATGTAAGCTACTAATGATGCATTGTGATAGTGATGAACAGAAGTCGACCTTCAGTCAGTAGCCTGTATTCAGATATCTTGTTTTGAGTAGCCTCTGTTCGTCCAACATGTGACCCAAACAGGGTGGTGATCTCCGGTGTTTGTTTTTCATGTATCAGACATCTCTCAGCTGCCACCGCAGCAGCTCTGGACTCACCATGTTCACTATGACAAGGATTAAACTCTTTCCCTGGAAAAAACACAAACATGTCTGACTCTTTGTGAGATCTACTGCAGAAAGGAATTTTATGAAAAAGAAATAAATGGAAAAATACTTTGTCTGCAACCAGATGTTTACAACAAAGGACGAAAACAGGAAATGTAACATTCTTTCATTATCTCAACTGTTAGTGTCAGTGTGGGTTACAGTTTGTGCGTAATTTTTCCTTTTGAGTGCAACAAGTTTATCCTGTTGGTTTACAAGAAAATCCAGCATAACGTAGAATTCATGTGTTATATTAAGTGGTAAAATTGTAATAGTAACACTTGTAATTGCTCAGCAGAGACTCTGCCTGTAGTGACACTCCACCGTGAATAATACTACAACTCCCCGAAGACAGTGACAAAAACTATTGTAAAGTGACTATATGATCCACAGCTGAAGCTCTTTGTTAAATACCACTCATCTGGATTAAATATCTCAAAATAAAATACTAGAAGCACACAAAGTCAGTCATAAATCATTTCATGATGTTAGCAGGAATCCTCATTTAGCTGTTTCAATACAGCAGGTGTAGAATGAGTCAAGTCGTCATATCTGGCACTCAGTCTCTTGTTCGTGGCCCTTGAAACTCCTGATTATTGCAGATTGTTTTGTCATACGACCATTTCAGGTCAGCAATAAATGGCAATGTTCCACATCATTCCTGTTTTAGAACAAATTCTTTTTAACTAGACTTTAAATTACTACTTTGAAATGTTTTATATATTAGAATATAAAAAAAACAAGGCATACATGAGCTCTGGCAGATATAAGGTTAAGAGTACTCATATCATCTATATTGGTTTTATATCCGCTAAAGCTTTGTGTTTCTCTCATGCACCACCTCTCCTTCAAGACACCGTGAAGTTCAAATGGAAGTACAAGAAGCAAATGGGGAAACCTTGTCCTTTCAGCGTTTTGTCAGTTTACTTTTAATTACAGCCCATCAGCCCCTGTTTTGCTTGAGGTGTGCGTTTTCATACCACATACCACTTTAGCCCTGGATCTGTGGCCATAAAGCATGACAGTTTCTTTTGTTTTGGTGTATAGATGCTTTTGCTCTCACATAATTGTCATGTTGAGCAGAATAGAGCGGCAGCAGCAGACGTTGATTTGGTTACAGATCAGTAGCCTGCTTTTTGTCTCTAAAACAGCTGAAAGGATTTTTGTCCAAATGTCAGACGAGAGAAGAAAAGATGGATGTTCAGTCACAGTCGGCTGACAAAAAAAAGTGATCTTCACTGCAACCAGAGCCAGTGCTTTCAAAAGTGATGCTCCTCAGGAAAATGGAGTTAAGAGATTTTTTTCCCCCTTGTTTTATCTTTTTTTTTTTTGTTATGTGAGGACAGAGGAAAGAAGTTTGTTTCTGTTGTCAGTCATAGAAGTTTGTACGACTCTTTGCAACACAGGCAGTAGTACAGCCCAGCACCTGTAAACGGACTTTGATTCAGCCACTTCAGGCTGAATGTGGTGTGTGTGTCGCCGCTCTCAGCCTGGTGATCTGGCACCAGAGGACCAAACGTTCGCCAGCTCTGGCCCACAAATGGCAGCCAGATGTAGCTAGAGTTAGGGGATGCAAACAAGGGCCAGTTGAGGCTGAGAGTCGGCTAAACTATCCAACCTGGCCAGTCTAACCCTGTGGAAGAGTCTACCATGAGTCTGGTAAGCATACATGCTGGATTCATGTCACTAGGCGGCCAAAGTAGTTTTGCTTCCAGGGTGGCAGCAAGACAAGGTGTCAGAAAAGCAGTAACCAAACAAAAATCACATTATGATTATTTTTTTGAAGTAGGAAAACTAGATTTTAACAAAAATATTATTGTGCTAGTGATGAGGTCTATGTAACTGTGGTGACAAGTTTCTACAATACTGAGGCTCCACAATGTCTTTAAAACTGAATCATTTAACACTGATATAAAAGTTTTAAAGGTGAACTGTGGAGTTTTCAATTCCGTGTTTCTCACCAAAACACATTGTGTGCAACAAAAGTGTTGAAAGCATTTCCTTCCTCATGAAAAATTTGCCTGCATTGTTTGCATCCACGTCGTCTTTCTTCCTGTAAGAACATTGCTCTGTAGTACTGCGAGTGTTCCAAAGCTCCACAGGGCACCTTTAATTTACACTTAGGAAACGTCTCACCATCCATCCCAGGCCCGTGAAGCACACTTAATATTAAAGACTAGACCCAAAAGCATGGATATTGACAGGGAGATGTTGTGTCCAAGCGCCAGTGTGGACAGACATGTCTTAACAGGACGCTGTTCAAACAACACTAACGTGCCAAAATTGAAGTTTTCCCCTGGTGAGCCTCACTTCAGTTTCACATCAGGTAACAAAATGCTGAAAACGTCTGGAGATTGTTTTCTTACTGCTCGCCCCCAAACAGTAATGAAACATTTTTCAAATCCAAGATGGGAAAGAACAAAAAGTGGCTTACGAAATAAAATCCATCCAGATGCATTCTAATGAAAGCCTTACATTTTGCAGTGATGTACCCATATGAAAGCTGAGCTTAAGAATACTACTGGGGGCTTAAAGCACCTATCCATTGCTAAAGACATTTGGACGAACCACAGGGGAAGTTTCCCAGCAGCCTGCTGGATTAACTTTTAAGCATGAAAAAGCTTCTACAGCCTCTTAAAGAATAACAGGGGGACACACCTGCTGTCATGAAACCGAGCACGTCCGCTCAGCTTATACTTATACTCAGCTGATACTCACAGTGGGTCAAATGTATGGCTTCAAAACATGCAGATGCTGATGGAGGCCTGCACACTTGCACCTGAAAGTGAAAATAACACGTTTTATTTTGGAGTCGAGGTCCTACAGTGTCGAGGACGAAGCGGCAGAATAGCTCTTTAAATGTGAGTCTTAAAGGATAGGTTCGTCTTTTTTCAAGTCTATTTTAATACAATGTTCATATGCACATTAGAACAGTTATTGGTGCCTGAGGTTGTTCCTCTTGCCCATATTGGCAGAAATGCACTGTTCATTTCTGCCAATCAACTGGATATCTTCCAAAAGTTACTGTCTTTTCCCAAAACTGCCTCGTATTAAACATCAATTACATTTTTTTTGTGATTTTGCATATTGATATATATCTGATATGGATGCCTCCTGGGTGCCATCATTTGGAGGTTTTCGGGCACATCCCACTGGTCGGAGACCCCGGGGTAACAACCTTGAAAGATTATATATCTGGTTTGGGGAAACCCTCAGGAGGCGCTGGATTACCGTGGTTGGCCTGCTGCCACTGGAATGGATTCAGTAATTAGTTATCTAATTGCTTCTGTCAGTAAAAAGTAAAGCTAGCCTATCACATTTTGGATGAAATAATGATTAGTAACTTGTTTGACAAATGTTACTACCTCACCATCACATATATTTTGCAATATTTCAAGAAGGACACTTGCTGGAGGCTGTAAATCTCTTTAAAAGCATTCTCACATGGCCTGCCTGCATGTACTCAGCATCTTTGTTCGCCTGTAGTCGCTAACTAAACCACCCTACTGTATATAAAAGAAGTGCAGGGTGCAGAGTTGTTTTATTTTGTACAGACTTTGGTTTCTTCTTCTTTGGTTTCTCTCTGCACTGTGGAGGCTGTGCTCGGTAGGAGTGGAAGCAGTGAGCGGTGAAATCCCAGTAGGTTCTCTATATGCTCCGCTGTTCCCTCCAGGCACCTAAGGGTGGACAGACACCAGGCACACACAGAAACTAGCTGCTTCTGTCTCAGTACCACTTTTTTCTCTCCCATCTCGTTTCGCCCTTTGCGGCCTCATAAATGTACACCGAGCCAACGGCTGCGGGCGATTCTTTACTGAACAATCTCCTGCTCGCTGCGTCCGTCCCAGAAGACACACCCTTAATCTAAAATACACACTAAGCCGTGAAAACTTTGCCCAGGGCAAGACTCCAAACAATTCAAAATGCACTTACATTGGGTGTAGCTCAGCTGGATGCTGGCTTCTACTCCAGTATGTATAGTGAATGTGTATATATATATATATACTGTATGTGTGTGTCACTGGGGTTTTTACAGCATTTCTTTGGCAGTTGTAACCTAAACACTGAGCCAGAAATACAGTCAACTGCCCACTCAGTCCTGGTACTGACCAGCTTCTCCACAGAGAATACATTAGAACAGAATCTGAGCTGTTCAGAGCATGAAGGTTTATTCTGCAGCATTACTGGCCTCAACAAGTCTTTTTCTGACTTTGGCTTGATTGGATTCAGCAGTTTTATGCTGAATCCAATGTTTTAAAGTGAATTTAACTTCATGGTACGGATAAATTTTTTTTGTGTAGGACTTAAATATTATAAGTAGAAGGTTACATAGAGTATGTACAATTTTGGGTTCCTTCCCAGAAAACTGGGATTAAAAATCTGGGATATAAATAAACTGTAATTCTCCTTGAAGTCCAACTAATATTGCAGTCAAAACTAATGCAAATTAAAATTTTTTAATAGATTTTTAAATAGTTAAATACTGATTAAAAAGAGGCAAAAAAGGAAATATCAGAAATATAAAATGTATTTTTTCTTTTTAATGTGCAACTGCTGACAAGCTAACCTGCAAACTGACGTCAGCAGTCATTCAACAAGCTGAGCTGCAGGACAAGACGTGTCTTTGACAAAAGCAGGAAAGCTAGTGTTCGTTGCTCAAAGTCCACAGCACTTTCTGGCTGTTATGGTGCGTTCACGTCATATAGTTCAGAGCGTTATTATGAGCAGCCGATTGGGAAAAACTATTTATACCAGCAGTTGGAACCGCCTGCCAGTGTCAGAATGTTAACTGCTACATGCGGATATGGTTAAAAATAAAATTATTTGATTGGCTCTGTGAAAACAAGTTCTCCTTCAACAGAAAGCAAATGCAATGCGTTTCAGGCTTGTAAGCAGAAAAAAGCATGCATTTAATTTCAGATGGACCTTAAAGTTGCACCATTTTACATTTATATCAGTAACAATGGATTACATGGCTATGTGTGAGGTGAAAGGTGTCTCTGCCATGGAGTTGTAGAAGAGCTTCATGAGTTTTCCCACACATCCCAAACCAGTTAAACTCTCGAAGGGAAGTGCAATTGTACTGAGCTTTTCCCTCTTACACTCGCCCAGCTGACATTTAGCTGGAGAACAATTGTGGAATGAAAAATTTACATGGAACTTCCGTAAACAAAAAAGGCATGGTTAATAAAGCCTTACAGACCCCAGTGCAATGTTAATGGTTTAAACTGCTGTTTTTAAAACTATCTCTGTATTTAAAAAAAGTGATCACAGTTGAAAAACACAAGACTGAATTCATTTTGAGCTCAGAATTAATTTGAGAAACACAGATTTTAATAATTCATTCTTCCTAAGCACTATAACCATATTCACTGCAAAAACAGACAAAAAAACAAAACAAAAAAATAATATTTTGTCAGGAAAAGGAACATGGTGACAGGAGCATGGTGACTCATCCCTTCAGACACTACACTCCAAGGTTTATTATCGAAGGACCGAAGGCTACAATATGTAACACTTCACCTTGAGGCACTCTGCCAACAGTCATCTTGATGAACTGTCTACCTTGAAATGGTATCTAGTCTGAGGAAACGGGCAGAAATAAAGCCAGCACAGATGTTAAAGAAAACAAACAGCAAATCTAAGAATTCTATTGTGAAAGAAAAAATAACAAGGTTGTAGGATGGCAATTGAGACATCCAGACAAGGCGAGCAACAGGAAGGCAATTAAAAAGTTTGTGTTCTGACTGACCGTATGTCTTACAGAGTGGGCACCAATCCTCTGATACACTTGAACTTGCAAGTGCATGATCGGGGTGTGAAGTAAGGCGCCGTTCCTGCCTTTCCCACACTTTTTTTTTTTTGACACAGCATTTTAGCGTCAGCTGATTGTTTTGGTTTTATGGCCTGCAACTTCAGCCAGCTGTTTTTAATTCAGTCTCGCCTTTCAAAAAATCTACTTATGCAGCTTCCACAATATTGAAACCATGTTTAGTTATGTTTATGTTGTGTGTAATTCAGGGATAATTTGTCCCAGAAATGGCCTTGGATATAACTTTCAATCCTCCAGGTGTGCAGGCAAGTATGTGAACAATACTGTTTGTGTCATAACTGGTTACATACAGTATATGCATTAGTAAAAAGTAACTTGGATGTAGCCTGTCATGGCTATAGGAATGGCCATGTCGGTCAGTTGGTTGTTCCTTCATTTTGGTCCAGATTGGAATATCTCAGCAACCATTGGATGGGCCATGACATTTGTTACAGCCATTCACAGAGCAGCTAGCACGGCTGTCTTGTTGAGTATTAATGTGGGGACAGTCCGCCAACATGCGAGCACTAATGACCCCACATGCTGCACATTCTAAAAATGATCAGGTCCATCTGGGATGTATATTTGATTGCTTCCATCTGACGCTGTCCTGCGTTTGAGGACCCAAAAGTTTTGATTGGATTTTGCGAGTGAGAGCACTTGAATAGCAGATGACACCTCTGACTCAGCGTGAATCAAGTGTGATTTCTTTGTCAGTAAACAAAACGCGCCTTTGTTTTGGATCCAGCTTAACGAAGACGATAAGACGAATGTTTTTGCCGGTGCTGTGCACACAGAGGCATCTCAATACACTCTGATTCCCAGGCCAAAGTTTAATCATGTCTTTTCTAAAAGGAATGGACTCTGCATTCTCTATCACTTATTTTCCATTATGGCTGAGGACATGGGAGCCCATTCCCTATTAGTACTGCAATCATACACCCTGGCCCTGATAAACAAATGATAAGGATCCTAAATTAGTGAGACGCCCACACACACGCACACACATACAATGGAACAGCAGAGAGATATTTAATCAGCTGTCTCTCAGCAGCGCTCCAGCTTTATGGTTAGTAAAGCCACTGAGAGTCAGCATCTGGCTGAATTACAGTGTATTACATTATTACACAAAATGATGAAACCTTTAACACTGGCAATTAAACTGCAGTAATGTATTCAACTAGAAAAACAAACTGGAATTTAACGCATCTGTAATGAATGAATAAAGACATAACATTTGCTTAGATTCCTTTCTATCAGGATAAGCGATCAACATTCGTCACAAATGAGCGGGTCGATCTGCCCGCCACTCACTGCACGCCACTTTAAGGTCATGACCTGCAGCACATTCCGCGTCTTTTAACAGAAACCCCTTCAGCTGCAGGAACTAAAAGCGTGCGTTGTCCCTCGTCATACAGCTCCATGGAGAGCTTATGTGATTTACGGTTCTGCACCTGCTGATGTGCGTCAGAAGAGGTGCAGAGTGAGAAGGCATCCTCTGATTCCGAGAGGACGTCTCATGTCGCAGATTTCAGCCATAACGCACAACTCTACTAGTTGCCATAGTTACAGTCATCATCCTGTCATATGGACTTTGACCACCTCACCATCACCTGCGTGTTTCCTCAAGCACTGTCATAAAAATGTGCTGATGCATCAAGAATGGGGAGTAAAACACAGCTCAGATTTAAGGATTTACATATGGTTTTTCAAGCAATGGCGGACCATAGACTGCTAGTGGTACACTAAATAGCTACTGTTCATCCAATGTAATCCAATAAAACAGCACTGCAACGGGTTCTACTTTCACACACAATTTAAAGAATAGTACACAAATATGCTAATAATAATTTACATCATCAATTTATTTGGCAAGGATGTAGCACTCGAGTACAGCCTTAACCCAACTCCTGATATTCTCATGACAGTAGTGAGTAGACACATGCATTCATTTTCATTTTTTTTCCGGTTAGACCTACAGTCTTTGGTCTCGGCTGAGTCTCTTTAATTTTTTCCTGACTTAGTTTCAAGCCCATTTTGTCTCAAATCAATCTCGAAAACTGCTCAGACTTTGGTTTATCTCAGACTCAACTTAAGTTGTCTTGACTACAGCCCTGTTATATCGAGGTGAGTCATATACACATCAATACCAATACAAATCCTCTCAAAACCAAAGATATTGCCTCTGAGCACAAAGAGGATAAGAGAAAAGCCGAAAAACAAAAATAGAAGGAAGAAAAAATAATGAATATAATATTCAGACATTCAATTATAGCCCTGACTCCAACTTCTCGAGATATTTGAGGAAGCATGAACCCATTACTGGTTAATATGGGCAATTTTAGTATTTATGTAATCCTATCTTTGCTTATAGTGACATTATCTTATTTGTTCTATGTTGAGTTTTTGATTCCTGTGTGTTCACTAGTTCTGCACTGCGGATCCAAAGCAGGCTGCATCCATTTCTTTGCACAAGCGTAGTCCTCCCACATCTCTGTCAGCAGACCTGATGTGTGAATACATATCGGGGGAGGAGTGAAGCCTCAACAGGTAATCAGCACTCTTTGAGCTACCTCTAATACTGACAGACAGCACTATAAATGACAGAATACATGGGAAACACATGGCTGCTTATATAACAGCATATGCATATAACGGCACAGCATGGCGTCGCACTCCACTTAATTAGAACCGTGATCAAAGACGAGAGCAGCTCGGCTCCCGTAACACCAGTAATCACATAATGTGTTCCTGTACGTATGTTAACCGTTACACTGCTGCGTTATGAACTGGGGCGAGCTCGCTCAGTGCTACACTTACAGCTTCAGCACTCGCCAATTTAGATGCTTAAGGCTTCCAAAGATCCCTGCAATAAAAGCCATGGCAACTGGCTCAAAATGTTTGCAGTAATACCACACTTACAAAGTCAGCACTTGCCAAATTACAGACATTTGGCTCAAAACAACCAGGCAATAAGAGATACAACATTCAGAATTCACAACATTCTTAGTGTATTTTTACTCTGTTTAAGTTTTTGTTTGTTTTCATGATTTTATACAGGCCTGACATCTATATGAATGTATCTGAACCACTGCTGAGAGATTACATTCATACATTATATTCATTAGATAAAACTTAAAGCATGCTATCTGCTACAGTAGGTTATTTTTTGGTTTGTGTTTAAGGAAATGAGAAATGAGAAGTGCCAGCATGGAGTGTCTATGTGTTGTCTGAAAAGACAGATTTCAGTGGAGAGTCCATTCCACCACTGTAGCGCCAGAACAGAGAGGATCTTTGACCGCGCTGAGCTGATTGGACTACACGACCTTTGGAGAGGCAGGGCGGCCAACTGCCCAAAGCTAGAGAAGCGCGGCGGTTGCGCTGCAGAGTAAGGTTCAGCCGTGGCTTGGACGTAGGAAGGAGCAGTTCCTGGCACTGCCCTGCAGGTCAGCACCAGATGCTTGAACTGGATGCGAGCTGCCACAGGGAGCCAGAGCAGAGATTGGAGATGCAGAGTGTGGGAAAACTTTGAGAGGTCTAACACCAGGTGGGCAGCAGTGTTCAGGACTGGCTGTAGTAGTCTGGTGAAAGAGACCCAGCGGGGATTACAATTCCCTGGATGACCACCAGGGCCATCTTGTACAGGAGGAATCTACAGGAGGGGGCTCCTGCTGCTGTTCTGTCTGTGGTGATGGACAGGTCTAAGTGTGGGCATCTTTTCCCCTGAAAGAACACAAGCTCAGTCTTGCCCAGGATGAGCTTGGGTGTATGTACGTGCATGTACGTATGTTGTTGCTCGCCCAATCTATACATACATAGATTAGACAGTAAAGACAGTCCTCTTTGTGACAAAGATGCAAAAACATCGTTACCTTGTTTGAGGTCCACTACTTCTGACATCAATCCTGTGCTCTTGTGGATAATTGCTATTCACAAAGAACCTGTTTTTTCATCACAGCCAAAAGCCTTCACACTGTTTTGAAGGTATTTAGGGTTCACATGACTTTTACAGAAACACTGAATCAGCCTACTCCTGCTTTTGTTTACCAAAGATTACAGACACATTGTCAGCCAAACAAGCAGAAACATAGTCTATTTTAAGATCACTGTCACTGAAAATTCCACTGATTTGTCGCAGCTTGTCTGGTTGTCATCTACATAAAGGTGTGACAAGCCTGTTTAATTCTCTCAGCTGGTGAAAAGCAAAGGTAAGTGGGCCACATTTTCCTTTCCTTTGTCACAGGTGTCAGATCCAATCGAAAATAACTAGACTGTAAATGTTTTAGTGCCACTTCCTGTGCCCCCTGGTCAAAAACACACTCTGCCGACTTTAGTCCTGCCTCAAGAGATCTTCTTTGCAGCTGTGGAGTTGGGAAGGATGTTGGGAAGCATCTTGTCTGCAGAGCCCATGCATTGTAGATCTGAGATAATATTACAAATTTAGATGGTAATGATGTCATCTTTATGTACTGATAGTAAAGTTTTATGTCATTAGCCTTATTTGTTGAGTGAATAGAATTGCAAAAACGGTAATGAATGTATTGCAAGCCAATTTACTTTTCTAAAGTGTTAGAAGGTCGCATGAACTGTTATTGTGATGTGTTTAATCAGCGTATCCAATGTGAAGAAAGCTAACTGTTGGCACTATGGCTTCGTCAGTGTACTTGCTTTGCACATCAAATTGTTTTGTGGTAAAGTTAATAAAAAACAATGTGATAAACAAGTGTTTACTTGAGCTTAAAGCTGCACCACTCAATATTCTTATATTAACAACAGGTCAAATGACAACGAGTAATGTGAAACGCGTAGTTCGTGGTGAAAGACTCACAGAGGATTGTCCCTGCACTTTCACTCAGCGTGTCACCGCTCTCAGAGGAGTAAATCAAGAATCACTCTGCTGATTCAAATTGTTTCATTCACTTCAGTTTGGAGATTCGTGGTCACTGATTATGTCGTTTGTTCACTTTTTTCTAAGCTAAGCGATTGCATCTTCGATCAAATGCACTTCAGTACGTACAACAGGAAGTGAACGCATCACTGTTCGTACGGTTCATGCGAAAATTCTGCGCGGATTCTGACTTTCCTTCAGTTCAGCAGCAAGGACAGTCTGTTGTTCGTCCACGCTGTAATATTCAGGTCAGTACAAAGCACTGTTCATAAGGCTGAAAGCTCAGCAGCCTGTTATTTAGATTCAGATCGGCACAGCTAAAAGCTACTCCGGTTCAGTCAGTGACAATGCTGATCCAGTATAGTCAGTTCACTTTGAAGTTTCTTCGTAAAGATTTGTTTGGACACATACTAAACATACTAAACTTGACATATTTACACACAAACCAGACATAGCGTGTTGATCAATAATCTTTAGATGAGCCGGGAGGCAGATTTTTATACCTTTGAACAGAGGCAGGCTAGCTGTTTCCCCCTGTTTCCAGTCTGTATGCTAAGCTAAGCTTCATATGGCTTCATATTTACTGAACAGACATCCGTGTGGTATCATCTGAACATCTCACTCTGCAAGAAGAAATATTTCCCAAAAAGCTGATCCACCCCTTTAAGAAACTTATATATAGAAACAGTATGTTGACAATGCAAACAAAAAAATATTTGCCAACAAACTTATTATTTAAAAAAATTCTGCTGAGAGCAAATGCTTCTTTTCTTCATCATTTTTCCTTTCCACAGGACATACAGTACTGCTAGCTCGCCTTGCTGTCTGGGACCTGCAACACCTGCAGCCACGCTGCCAGTTACTGTCATTGTCGAGGAATCCTTTGATTGTTTTTACGATTCATGAATTATGTAGTAAAGAATGCTAGTTTCATCTGACAGTTCAAAACCCAAAGATCGCCCATTTCCAATTCATCAAATCCTCACAGGATCTAGAACTGGTGAGAGTTGAAGACAGTTAATGACAATCAATCAGTTATTACCACTGTTGATTAGTTTTTTATTAAGCGAACAATTGCTTCACAACTACAGCCAACCACTCTTGCTCGCGTTACATTCTCAAAGCAGTGACCACAGGGACTAATTCAGACCCTGAAGAGGCCCTATCATTTTTCATAGTGAATAGGTCTAAGTCTCATCATAAATCCCATCATGACCCGCATTCTGGAAGAAGGAAAACGGGGGGAAATGTGTCTTAGCCCTTGTGGGGTTGGTAATGAAAAACGGACGGAGGATAGGAAGCAAGAAGCCGACAAAACAGGATAAGCAGGAGGAAGAAAACATCTCTCAACTCATTTAAAGGACTGCATTTTCAATTTCAAAAAAAATTGAAATTGAAAATGCAGTGAAATTGATCTGCATTTCTGGGACAAGTGAAACATTCTCTTCTATAAACTCTTTAGGAGAAAATAGAGGATTTCACATTTCCTCCCCAGCATCCTCCCCAATCATTTGAAACATCAGTAGCTACTGTCTAGCGGAAAAAAACACTTTCCAAGATGGATAAATAACTGATTTCTGCCAAATAAAAGCTACACGGTGGAGCGTATGACCCTGTGCAGAGGAAGCTGCGGTACATCTTTATTGGATGTGGAGAAAAGGGAAAGATTCAATTAAAAGTAGTTTTTTAGTTCAGAGCAGTTCATGGGAGCCGAGATATTTTCAGTGTGATGACTTTAACTGAAGGGAACTTTGAGAAATGCACCCAATTTCTCTAAAAACCTAGCGGCACTGATAAAAGAGGGTCCGGCCAGGTTTTTGTCGAGGCTGTCAACATTGATGTGTCTGCTCTGGCGCTGGGCCTGGCATTCTGAAGATCAGCCTGCATCCAGGCTGGAATCCCTCCGTCACTTCTATTGAACGGGGCCGTGATACTAACATGGCTGCCACTTAAAGCTGCGATAGGCTTTCTGTCTGCAGCAGAAGTCCCTGCAGGCCCTGCCACTGTAAATCATATCTGCTCCACGACTGTGTTTCTGCGCTGGGACTGCTAACCTCGGTGTGAAATAAGCTCCAGAGTGTGAGATATCTCACCATGTAGTGACTAAAGGCCAGTGCATGCGCGCGGCCTATAATAAGTCTGACGTGAGAAACACTCCGTTCTTGCTTGTTATCGCTGACTGCCATTAGCGCACGCACGCTGCCGAGAGCTACTCAATGAAAAGGACAGGTTGCACTCACAGCTGCTTAGAACATATTGTGCCATGTGAGGAGAAAAAGATGTACAAACATAATTCACACAGATCATACGAATAGGTTCAGCAACAAAGGAGCCATGGATGTGTGAGTCTCTGCAGGATATGCTCTGCTGTCTGCTACTGCCATTTATAATCCTTCCCACAAGGGACGTCGCCACATATGATAAAACACTGCAACTCTGTAAAAGTTTCTGATTCCATTTTCATTTTAATACGCAGTGAGAGTTGGCATGTGTTTTTTTTATCAGTTCATGAACCTCAGGCATTTTAAACTCATTCCATGTTCAACTGGGGTCCTAATCTCCATGAAAAGGCCTTGAATTCATTTTAATAATGTAGAGAAAAGTTAGAATGTACATTTACTCAAGAACCGTAACGAGTATTGAATGTTTTTAGTGCAGTCCGACCGTGAGTGGCTGAGCTGGAAGGCACAAGGAGTCCGGCAAAAAAAAAAAGGAATTATTTACCAAAAAACAATTCACAAAATATGCAGCAAAAGCTCTGGGCTCATATAAGAGGTCAAGTGAACAGAACTAAACTCAGGCTATTACAGCTTAACATAAACTGAATGGAACTGAGCAGACCAAACTTCTTTTTCTTCCATTGGATTTCTGGCAGGCTCTACACCGCCAGGCGTGAAGCTGCCCTCCACAATCACTCATCAGCTGTTTTTTACAGACATATGGGCTGATCAGAGGTCAGAATAAAGCGGGAGAAATGAGGTGTGCAGGAAGGAACAGGATAGGTGAGATGATAATATCAAGACTCCGCTCTGGACACAATGGACTAAACAGTACACAATTCAAAAAAGGCAGACATAATACAGGCTGGTGTGAATACTGCGGATAAGAAGGAACAGAGTTATGCTACTCTGTCAGAAATATGAGGCAGAAAGGAGGCATCTGATTCAAAACTAAGTACACTTTGAACTTACGGATATTCTACAAAAGAAATGAGTGCCATCAAATCCTAGTTCAGTATCTTAGACTGAATCGGAATAATAAGATATGAGAAGTGTTTTAGTTTGTGTTTTTTCTTTTTCTTTTTTTTATGAATATTTGACTGTACAGTGAATACTAGACATTCTGATTCACACTCCACCAGTTGGTCTGTAGAAGTAGAAGATCCGAGCATGCCATTTTTTTACCTTTAAATATTTAGTTTTGGGATTTCTTTTCTGATTAAAGGGTCATGTATTAGTTTTAATACTTTAATTTGCTTTGATTTATTTTGAGTTTAGACATATTTGTTTAGCTGATTTTTTTTGTCTTTTTTTATTGCATTGGGTGTGTGTATAGATTTGTAAATGAATGTGAATATGAAATGTTGGAATATTTATGATAAAAGATAAGAAAAACAAAAAACAGCATCTTCGTTCCAAAATACAGTGTAACCTCTAATTCCGTTGTGTCCACAAAAACAGTCTATCAAATGTCTGGATGAGAGAAAGTAACTTCTTTCTTATCCTTTGGAAATAACTGCATGGAACTCACATTTGTGTGGTATTTCCACCATCCTGGACACAAGATTGGCGCTGCACTCGAGGGGAGTGTGGTTTGTAAGCCTGCATCAATGCCGACTTGGTGTTGGATGCCTTTATAACCCACTCCCACTCAGGGCTGATTGGTTTGGAATGGCACACGAAGGGAGTGAGATTGGGTAGGCGGAGGGTGTAGGGGCCGGATTGGATCTGGGCCGAACTGCCTCCAGCAGCAGCACCCTCAGCACTGGTAACTCAAAGAAGTAGAAATTAGCTCGGTTTAAGAAAACACTTAACTAAAGGCTAACTAAAGTGTTGAGCGAACAGTTGTTAACTACATCTGCGTGCTACAGATAAACTCTCAAAAATACTAAATAAACTATAACTATGATGTATGAAGATAGCCGTCGTTTCCTTATGTATGTGCATAAGCTCAACATAAAGGAATAAAAGTAGGGTGTGTGTGAGTGCAGGAGCGTTGCCCAAATTTAAATTAGTTGTGTGGCAAACCGATAATGGATGTTTTAGTTCCCATACAGATATTAATATTTAAGAGCTAAAAAAATCTGATAACTCTATGTTAGCCGATTGTATTATTATTTTTTTTACATAAATACACAAACATTTTAGCTAAGGATCCCTTAAATTTGTTTTTTAAAGAATTGTGACCGACATACACACTGAGCATTTTTACAGAGGCTAAAAATAAAGGACTAAAACCTTTGGTGGAGAAACCATGTAACGGTAACACTGTTTCTAAACCACCCTAACATAACTTTAATGCCTCCTGTTTCTTCCCCTATCTGTGTATTGTGGATGCATTCGTTAACGATCAATAATTAGTTTGTAGTAACTTGATTAGGTACAAATGTATGTAGTAAATTGCACCATATAGGCAAATTATTGAACAATGGAGGCCGTAAAACTAGATTTGAACTTCAGGTCGCTTCACAAGATGGTTTCTCAAGATCAGGTGATACTGCAGGTGTTGCCTTCAGGGCTCTATCATTTCCATTAATATTTCAACTTACCACTGCAATTGCCATAAAGTAAACCTTGAGCCTTCAAGCCCCTGAAAACTTTCTCTCAAAACTTAAATATTTTTCTTTGTCTTTGTTTGTTTATTACGCATACATTAAATTGAGGACCAAAGATCCTTCTGCATTATTTTTTGAGAATTTAACACTTAAAAACTGTCACTGTATCTTGATTCAAATATTGCTTAATCATGCCACCTCATGACCTCACCACTGAATCAGTAATATCAGTTACAGAGCGATATCTGTCTAAAGTTTGCTAACATTAGCAACCAAAGGCCACTGGTCATACCAGACCAAGTAAAGCTGTAGTGTATATGAAGCCTATTGGATTGAGTGTAGGTGCTTTCTTTTTGATTATGAATTTAACTTTTAATTTGTAAGATAAATATGCAACTTTTGTCTTTTTTTCAAAAGTGTCGCTTTAAATCCAACTGCTAAGACCTTTTATATAAATCTAATTTTTTGTATACTTCTTAACACAGTGAGAGTGCCTTTATTTTCTTATAGTTTGTTAAGTTTTGCTGCAAATATGTAAGATTTGATTAGTTATTTTAGATGTTTTTTTTCATGACTTTTTACTGATTCTAACCAGGCAAAGCATCATCTCAACACCACTCAAAACCTTTTAAGGCAGTGTTGTTCTCAGTTTTGCCAGTTGGGGGCAGCATTGCTCCACATTATTTCCCCCTCCTCTCTCTGTTTTGGCCCTTATCAGGGACAGGGTGACATTAAGGGAAGCAGTTAAAGGTTAAATACTTCTCTCAAGGGTGCTCCACACAGTCCCTCAGCATACGGCAAAACCTCACACAAGAAGCTGCAACCTGCAGCTCGCAGATCACCATTGTACAGCACTGTAACGTCTGGACGGCTGCAATTCAGCTTTAGGGCTGTATGCTAATCAGCTGGCTCAGACTCATCTGTAATTATTTTGCCAGTGATGTTGAATGAAGGAATATGATGTTTTTTTTTGGGGGGTGAGGATTAAGGAATTTCAAGGCTTAGAAGCACAGCGTGACTGTTGAGTTTTTAAGCATACTTCCTCTGGTACACCGCCACCTCAACAATCAGTGTTTACCGCAGTGTAACAAAACCTTCTCAGCTATCAAAACACTGCTAATTAAAAGGGAGACTTTAAATACACAGGATCTGGCAGTCTGCAGAGCTACAGACAGCGCAAACGAGTCTGGCAGTCGACTGGAAGCAGGTTTGGGTCATTTTCCAACAATGAGCACAAAAAAATCGGTGCTCTAACCCACGTGTAAACTGCAGCTCAAAGGTTTTTACACATTCTGCAAGCGGACTGTTTCGATCAGAATCCGCAACCATGCGCTGCATTTGTGGGCCGGGCGTCAGCTGAGAATACAGGTACGCTGTTACATTGCCATGGCTTCAGACAGACGATTCTGACTCAAAGTCAAAAGATCCTATAGACGTTGTGGTCATATAAGAGCGCCAGGCATTCCATTAAAAGTTGCATACGCTGGAAATGTTCTTCCCACTGCAGGAAATTTCCCAGGGGAGACTCTGGAAACTTACCTGAGTTTTGAGTGGAGAACCAGGTACTAAGTGTAGATCCTGTTTGATAGTTCCAGGAACTACCAGCTCTGGGGTTGGGGTATGGGAGGGTTTTAGGAACTTTAGGGACGGATTGACCATTAGTGATTTGTCGGAAACCCCGCAGCTGCTACAACTAGTGTGAAGCTTTATTCTCTAATAAGGAATAACTGGATAACCTTTAGTATTAGTATTCAGATACTTAACATTAAAAAATATGTCAAAAGCAATGTTACATTGTAGACTTTCCAACTACAAAAAAAAAAGGGAAACAAAAGAGTCCGAGAGGGAGCGGCAGTCGAGAGGGCTGGAAAGAGACTGAGAGAGAGGGAGCGTCAGAGAGTGAAGGTGGGAAATAAAACTTTATTTGCTGATAGTTTCATGGCTGTTACACTCCAAAGCAGAAATAAATGACCATCGAACACTCAGTAGATCGTCTTCTGTGGAGTTTTCAGTCCAACCCGAAATGTCTCACCACAGTTATACATAGAACAACTGTGTTGTTGTTTCCTTGTGTGTGAGCATCGTCTTTTAAATTCACAGAGAGCGATTTTAGCTGTTGAAACAGTTTCACTTTCTCAAACCTGACCTGAAGTGGGTTTTTGCCTATTTTCTTCCATTTTACAAAAAAGAGAACATATGGCTCCATAGAACTGTTTTGTTGAAAATATTTATTAGTCCCTCTCTGACTAGCCAGCTGACTCCCTGCCAGTGGCAGAGCATTTTTTTTTTGCGGGGGGGAGGGGGGGAACAACAACAGTTACATTGCATTTAAAGCATTTAGCACTTGGTGGATGCATTCAAAGCACTCTATGATTGACATCGCCTGAGAGCCAATGAAAACTGGGGGTTAGATTACAGGGAAGGGGAGTGCCAATTTTCATTGAGCCTAACTGATAACTTTGCTGCCTAACTTTGATCATACAAAGCGAGTCCTCTTCGACTGCTTGGCGCGCCTTAGGTAAGCTCCTTTAATCGCTGTGCAGACATTTCTTTTGTAATGACTGAAGCTGACCTGAACACACCGGCACACTCCCACGCACACTGCAGACACGAGCTGAACATTGTCTTCACTTTCTGTCTGAGCAACACCCACAGTAGCCGAGGACTGAACTCTGCAAGCACCGACAACATGTCTTTAAAAATACAACAAAACAAGCAAAACGTCTAGTGTCAAACTCCTAAATATTAATATTAATATGACACTAGCAACTAACACTAAAAGAAAAAGCACTTCACATTTCAATTTTTTTAGATGAAATCACAGAAAAATCTGTAAATATCAAGTATTTACTGAGAAGGCTGCAGTGGGACTTTTATAACATTTCCCTGGGACAAGAGTGTTAACTTTCACACTTTGTGAGAATTGGGTGTTGGGGGTGGAGTAGCTCGTTATTCTAGTCTTGTTACTGAGGCAGCATCAAGGCTGCCAGGCTAACTGAGCTGCCATACTTAGTGATACCAGCTGTTGGGCCTACAAGCATGCACGGATGCTCGCTCCCCCCCGCCTGCCTCTTCCTCAGATGTTCTCATTAAGGAACAGAAAAAAGGCCCCTGACAGCGGGAGCAGCCAACCTTTCTTCTGCTTTAACCCATGGGTGTCAGTTGGGTGAGGCCAGATATCTGCACTTACCTTATCTTACCCCGAGCAAGTTGAAATGTGAACCTGAACTTTTGATTGTTATATCGAGGGAGCAGAAACTGAGTCAGAGTGACAGCGATCTCGCGAAAAGACATACGCAGTAAAGTAATATTACCCTGATGGCCCATTTAAAATGACAAGATGGGTCTAATAGTTTATCACGCTGACCCAGTGTCACATCCTCATCGCTCCAGTTGTAGTTTGCTCTTTGGACATTTTAAACGAAAATGATACAAGGTGCTGGGCAAATTCATCCATGGTCACTAATGTCTGAAGTATACATTTTTAACTTACACTAAAGTTTTAAAAGCATGAAACACTATATTACCCAGGAGTCATGAGGTTATTAAATCACACTTCGAAAACAAGTTCTCATCTCTCTTTTTTCGCGTAAGTTTGACCGCTGGACTGTCGTCCATGTTTACTTGCACCATGTTCTGTTATTGTCCTGATGCCCAGTCGCTGTCCTGTCCTCTTGCCTCTGTGTGTGTATGAAGTGGAGTCGTGAAGCCCTAGCCTGGTTCCAGACCAGGCATGTGCTGGGACAAAAATTCAGCCCTGGACTTCTGCCCAGTCTGTCAGGCTGAATGAAAGAAGTGAAATGAGATGACAATTCAGTCTGATTGTCAGGCTAATGAAGCCTGGATAAGCCCCTCCAGTGTCGAATTTGTGTCTTTGTGTCAACTTGTGTCTTTGCCCTGATTTCATATGTATACACATACACAAATAAGTCAGTCTGAACGTGCTAGTGTTTATTTTGTTCCAAGATTTCCTCCAAAATGTGGCACCTTACTTAATTTGGTTTCAGTCTCCGTACTATTTTGACCTGAGTTGATCCGCAATGACTCATTTAAGGTAGACACTCCACTGAGCTGTTATTTTGGCTATAAGTGTGGCCAAATTGACAGAGATGCACAAATATCTCACACACACACACACACACACACACACAAATATTTATAGATACCACAGCTGAATTTCGTATTTTACCTTTGTGGGAAAATTAGTCATTTTTAAAAAACTTTGAAGACGAAAATGTTTGATTACACAGTCAAATGACAGGGTCATGGGAGCACAGTTATGCAGAAAAGGATGAGACGAAGAAAATTAAAAAGGAAGCACAAGATAGAGGTAGATCACAGTAATGGAGAGAAAGACGATGATGAAAAAAAAGAGGTGTAAAGAGTCGCTGAGTGAGAGAACGCAAAAAAAAATTACAGGAAGAGAACCTGGCAACCAGAGATGGGAGGCAGAATGAGAGAAAAGACGACTAGAAAGGGAGACAACCCACACACGCTGGTGGTGAATCGTGATAGAGAATAAGGCCACGCTCTGCCTTTCTATCTCTGCTCTGAGGGGGAGGCGCGTGTGTTGGTGTGCGCAATGGAAATGTGAACCCTGCTGCTGACTGCAGGCTCACTTTTTCCTTAATTTGCACAGTCACCCCCTCCCTGCCCCTGTGTCCTGGGGTCGCCGGTTATTATAGAAGACGCAGAGTCCCTCGCGGGCGCCGGCGGGGGGTGAATTTGTCTACCGGAAATTACACCCCAAACATGAAAAGGTGACGGAGGAGATAATGGCTCGTTTTGCCAGGGCTAAGACAGACAGCGTTCAAATGACTTGCAGTCTGAAAAAGGGTTGGGGGGGGTGGGGGGACACAATATCAGCCATCATGGACAAGCGGTGAATGCTGTCTCTATGAAGCATCAGAAGGGTTCAGCTTTTGAGGTGTGTGTGTGTGTGTGTGTGTGTAGTTTCCGTTTTGGATCTCATCATGCTATACACATGCCCTTGACCTTCTTGTATGGGAGGCACATGTCTGTGAATGTAATTTCAGTCAGGACCACTTTGTCAAAGAAACTTGATCTACATGCAGTAGATGTATAGGCAGCGGAGGTGCAGGAGCAGCGCCACCTTCCGAGACGAACAGCTTCCTCTGCTTCAGATTGCTGATGCGGTGAGTCTGTGATGTAGTCAAGGTGGACGGGGATCGACATGCGAGCAGCAGGTGAGTTGAGGCAGGCAGCTGACAGCCTGGTTGTTCTCACGTGGCCGAGCATGTGAAGCTGCTTGCGGAGGAAGAAGCCGGGATAGGCAGGTTGAAGCAGCTTAAATAGGGCGCCCTGAATGAGATCACCAATAGATGCATGGAAGAGAATCAGCTGATCCATCAGCTGATGTGGCTGCTGGATTGCAATGGTCAGCTGATGTAGCTGGGGTTTTGAGCTGAGCTTGACTCTGTGGTCTGCCTGAACTAACGCCACGCTCAATTTGTCTTCATCTTCATGTGTACTTTTATTATGTACACAAAAGAAACAACAACTGAGATAACACGTGCGTAAGAGACATCAGTTTCTTCAGTAGTACTTCTCTCTGTAAACCCTGCGCTCCGTGTCTCGTCTCTCCAGACCCCGCCCCCGGCCGTCCCTACTGCTGAGCTTGAAGATGGCCGACGCGTGGCGAGTCCTTCATCTTCGCTCGCAGCTGTCTTGGCCTGAGAGCCGAGCATGTATTTTCTGTTGTCTCTTTTTTAGAGAAAGCACTGAGGTCTTATGTAAGTTATGATAACCAACCAACCGACTTACCTAACCCCATCAGGACCACATAAAAACCTGCTGTCTGGCTCTTACAATAAGTTCACATACTCCTGCACTAGTTAATGGTTGAGCCCTTGGATTGATTAGAAAGGCTGCAAGCATTTAACAATAGACTGGCATTCATCCTCCTTCATCCTCTCTTCTCCGATCTACCCTCTGGTGCTGATGTTAACAGGTTCTCCGCTGGGCCGCTGGTGGGGGGGGGTCCAACAACTTAAAGGTACGTGGCTTACTGGGTTTAACTGCTTTTAGCTTGTTCATATCAATACTGTCTCCTCCTTACCGGTGGATTTTGTTGTACTTGTGGATAAGGAGCATTGTACAACCTCATGTCCATTTTGTTCTCTCCCCTGTGTCTTCTCTGCTCTGTGTGTGTGTGTGTGTGCTTCTGCATGGAGCTCAGCCTCGCCCTTGTGCAAACAGGTGCCAACACAGACGGGGAGAGAGAAAGGCACAGGGGGGAAGAAATACGAATCACAAGTGGGTTTGGAGTGATGTTTTCTAGTCTGCAGCCATGCTCTGCGAGTTCTGTTACTGGAACAACAACAGTATGACATGCATATCCAAAATAACACAAATTTCTGAAAAACTGTCCCTTTTGCATAAACATGCTCAACAGCACGTTGTGCGATTCATTGCATTTGTAAAGACAAGGTTAACACATTTCTTATGTCTTATGATAAAAGAAAATGTTTTTGAGGTCTTTAAACACTATTTCCCACAACCCCAAGACTGGTTGAACGGCACCAGCCTAACAGATAATTCTAATGGCGGTGGCTAGTCCAGACAATAATAGCAGGCACTGTAGTAGGCCCTCATTCACCATAGAGTATGGATGGTGAACCCCGGAAATGCATTTCAGTATTTCAGAGACCTATGAAAGGAGACCTAATTAGAGGTGGCACAGCGGCGAGTGGTACAGAGGTTATCCTGGGGGTGACTTCAGAATCAGAATCAGAATTGGGTTTATTGCCAAGTAGGTTTTCACATACAAGGAATTTGCTGTGGTGTATTGGTGCGTAACAAGTACAGACAATTACAGACAAGTAGTGCAAGGTGCAAGGGTATACATAAGTGTCGTATTTTAAAGTACTACAGTGCTAGCGCTAAGTAAGTATGATTTACAGTACAGAATATGAACAGAAATTTACTAAATATGTGCTATGTGTCTTTTGTAGAGGATTATGAATAATGAATAAAACTAAAACTGCGAGGAATGTGCAAAATATTGCAAAATATTGTTTGTGTACGGTTTAGTATAGACTAAAGTCCACAAGTGTGCGTTAATGTAATGCATTTTCCCGGGGGTCTGTGCGTTAATGTAACGCGTAGTGTCTATTTGGGGAGGGGATAAGGGTCCGTGTCAGTGGGGGTCCCGGGCCTTGTTGATCAGGCCAACTGCAGACGGGAAGAAACTGTTTTTGTGGCGTGAGGTTTTGGTCCTGATGGACTGCAGCCTCCTGCCAGAGGAGAGAGCTTCTCTACAACAACGCAGAGACGTGGCTGAAGAAAAATCATCAAAGCATCCATAAAACCAATCAAAGCAACTGCTGATGTGTTATGTTCCTAACAATCCTGTCATTACCAATAAATCAAACGCAATTGGACTTTTATCTACTGCTACTTCTCATAGGCTATCATCTATTGTACGCCGTTCAGCTTTAACAGTGCATTGTGACACATCTCTCCATCCGAAAGCCTTGACAGGACGGCAGACTGTAACATTACACCAAGAACAACAGAACACTCACCGGCACTAGCAAACAAAGTTGAATAAAGTCACGGAATAGAAGTTAGTGCAAAAAATGGTTTAAAATGTCAGAGGTGGAGAAGTGGATCATGCTGCAGGAGTGGTTTGAAAGCTTCTATGGATGTTTTGATACCAATTTGTTTGCCTAGACTCTGGGTTGGGATTGAAATCAGCTGTGAGCTCAAAAATAGAATAAAGTGTTCCTTTAACAGCATAAAGTAGTAAAATGTATGTAGGAAATGATGGTAATTGGTCAATAAAAAAAGTGCCCACTTCAGTGTGTGAAGCCCATTACAGACAGTGTGCGGCGCTAACAATGGAATGCCAAGGACTGGGGAATAATAGAGGACGATCTCTTTTAATCTCATCACGTTGTGTCATAGTAAAAAGAGAGGAAACGTGCCAAACTCAATACTAATACACTAACAGCTGTTAATTCATTGCCACTGCAGTAGTTTTCTTTATCATCATCATCATTACCATTATCAGGCTCCTTTCTCCCAGCAGCAGAGTAACAGCTCTCACAAGAACTCTTTTATGGTCTTTGGAGAAAAAAAAGAAAGAAGAAAACATCAACTTCTCAAAGGAAATTGCCACGTGGAGTCTCATAAATTTCCAAGCCAGACAAACAATTTCCAGCATCTCTTTTTTTATACAGTCATTAGAGTGCAACAGCTTTGTGTCTGTCACCGAGTTTCTGGGTTGACATGATTTGTTTCCTGTCTGGCGTGTCAGTATTTCATCAGCTCGTACAACAGTGAGTGCGCGAGGCGGGTCCGTGCTCGCGGCGCAAACACACGTGCACACGCACGGCATCACAGTAATGTACTCTGTCTTTGTTGTCAAACGTGCCATTAATTATTACCGTCACTTTTTCCACTGCACCAGCAAAGCGCAAGCTTGTTTGAGTTTCTTTGTGTAATTTTCACAACTTCTGCTCCATGTGCGTTTCAGTTCACATTTATTAGATGCTCTTTACTTTTACTATATACTATATATACTTTATATTTGGTGTGATTCATTCCCCAAAATTTAAGCTCTACAATCTTTGTTTTCAACAACATTTTGAGAAGATCTGAACTCAAAGGCTGACTCGTATATAGTGTCCACAGGGAACATGCTTTAATATCAGGACAAAGCCGAACAATCCTCTTCTAATAGACCTTCTTCTCCGCAGACATTTTGCCTTGTGACAGCAGAAACACACGTGTTACTAATAACATTAACAAAGGCTCATTTACATTAATGAAGGGGTCCCATAGTTTTTTGCACTGCAGACCTTTTTTGTCTTGGCCCACAAGATGGTAGTAGGAGTACCGAACTCTCTACTTTTAAGGGTACCGACCAAATTCAACGGGAGGTACCAATTATTGATTCACGTTAAATCAGCCGGGGCCAAATGTCGGTACCTGAGAGCATCTGGGTGGGAGAGCAGGCTAAATTAGAGTACAACTGGGCTTTTTTTTACTATTTTAGTTGACGTTAGCTTAGCATTTTTACTAGTGGTGGTGGTATTATGACCTATAAAAAGGCTATTCATGGTATTTGCTTGCTCGTGTTATATTGCTCGAGAAAATTGTGTCTTAACCAGCACGTCTCTGTGCCTACTGCACATGTGCATGCAAAGTACGGAAAACGTGTGAAAATGTGTCGTTAATTCACTACAATAATGTTCCATTAGAAGTAAAATCTTAATCTAAAAGGTCACCATTAACTATAGCTGTTCAATAACTGTACAGGAGTAAAAAAATGTACAATATTTGTCGAAAAAATGTAGAGTAGAAGTATAAAGTACCAACAAAGTAAAGCACAAGGACATTAACACTTTTCTTGCTTCCTCTCAAATTGTGAAAGCTTATCAAAGTACATCTGAACTACCTAAAACTTCAATCATTTTTTTGCTTTGGAAGATTGTTTTCCTTAGGCAAAACAAAGCAACTGATAGATAAAAATGAGTCAGAAGATTAGCTAGTCAGCCATTAGCTGTTGTATTTGAGATGTCACGGAGGGTCTCAGTATATAAGAACACAAATCTCTGAAATGGATACTAGAGGCACATGAGAGGCCTCGCTGTGGGTTTGGGAAATGTAAGCCCAAGACAGGTGGTTGGTGATGGTGGTGGGTCAGCTGGTTGCTGTGAGCACATGTTTCATTTTCAGCTACATTGCTCCTGAAGGTGTTCAGCTGCAGAGTCGCACATATGAGCAGATGGTGACCTGGAGTGCAGCCTTTTACCCCTACAGTCCTTAGTAGTGGTTGCCTGGAATGTCACAGATCAGTGAATGTTAGTCTACTGGATTCTACCATATGCCACTGTGGACAAGAGTGGCATCAACATGCCTGAAATTTAATGAAGGGTTGGAGACACGTGTATTTACCACCAGTATTTTCCAAATTCTCCATTCTCATGTTCACATTATACCTTCATCATAATGAGCTTCACTTAACATGTCACTGTAAAATGTGAACTACTAGCAATTACCCACCCCTCTCCTGCCCCAGCCCGCCAATTTGTCCTCAAATCAACACTTATACACTTTAAAATTGCCAAGTCAAGCTGGGGGTACATGGTAGCCAATAAGTCGTCCACCTTTGCTGTCAACTAGCATTTTCAGATCTTGCCTAGGGCGTTGCTTAGAAATAAGATCAAATCGTCTCACAGAAAACAAACGGGGAAATAGCCATCAAAATGGGTATCTAGTCTGAATATGAGGCATTGTGAAAATGCATCCACCCCTCATAACTTTTCACTGCATTAAATTTGATACTGCGGTCCAAGTCTTGTGTAGAGACAGCAGTTTGTGCCTCCTGATACTCCTGTTCAAACATTTAACTAATTCACATGCTATCGCTCAGTATTCAACACAACTTAACTCAACTCAATTTTATTTATATAGTACCTTTCATACAAGAAATGCAGCCAGAGGTGCTTCACAGAGGGGAAAAAAACACAATTATTCAAAAAATAAAATGAAAATACAAGTAGAAATGTGTTAGCAATTAGAAACAAAGAAAAATAAGAGGTAACAATAAAACATTAGTAAACGCATATTGCAAGACTAGAAATTAAAACAATGAAACAGACACTTATTAAGATCAATAAATAAAAGTAAATAATAAATAAATAAATACCAAAGTAATATAAAAAACAATGAATTTTAACTTAGAAACTAAGGCTCTACTACTTGAACTGCATAAAATCTGCATTTTGCTTGTTGTGCTATGAGACATTTACAGCAGCGTACACCTCCAGGACAGTCACATGACCCAGCCAGCCTGGCTACTGACCCTTTTATTTATGATTTCCATTTCCAGTTTTAACCCTTTAGACCCCAGAGCGCCTACTCAATATCTCACTATAGCGCCCAAGACCGCCCGTCATTTTAAAGTTGTTTTATGTGTCTCAAAAACGGAAAATAAAGTCATGGGCTTTGCACTGTTGATACTTTGAGTTGTCACAGATGAACCAGAACTGGAAATATACACCATAACATTGAGATCTGTGAGTTTTCCATGGGTTTCCACTCGGTTAACACCCGGTTTAGACCTGTAGATCTAAAAAAAATGGCTCTGCAGACTAAACATCCCTGTCTTTATTACAATCTTATGGAATCCGTAAGATTCCGAGAGCGATCCTGACCCACTGTTTATCGTGGAAAGCGACAAAGACTTGAGTTCAGGTTTTTCAATCACATAATCAGTGTCGCTACAACAGCGGGACCTACCTGGTTGTCTCTGCTGGACACGGACGCGATTTTCCGGAGGGCGGAACACCGAAGACTCGGTAAGGGGGAATGACCAAGTCGTGGTGATTTTTCAACAAAAGCTATAAATTTGGTTAGGATTAGGGTTAGTTGCCAAAGACACAACATACCACATAACTGTTGTTTAGAGGGTTAAGTCAAACTTTAAAGTTTTTCATGCCAGCTTTTGTAAATTAAAAACTTTTTCTACTCAATAAAGATTTTCATTTTTTATAAAAGCAGGTGGATAGCAGCAGCCTGTGGTGTACAGGCTAGCCTCTCTATTGATGACTGCATTGCCTCAAGACACCAATGTCAACATTCAGAATGCCAACTGAGGTCAAAGATAATACTGTACATATACAGTGCATGGGCGCGAGCAAACACATACAAACTCCCACACATTCAGTCCACAGTAACTAACATGCTATTTTGTTGCACAGCAAGCTCTTTGTTTGACTTCCACCAACTGATGTGATTAATGACCATTTACAAGATCAAGGCTCGATTTTGTTTATACATGCATGCGTATGTCTGAATGAAATTTTGAGAAATTATTAGTGCTTTGGATGAGATATTTGAGAATCACGCCACTAAATCCTTTTCCCATCTATTATTTAACTAGCAGCATGCTTTATTTAATGTTTGCATGGCTTAAGTTTATTGTAATCAATAGCTGACACCAGAGGCCTTTTAACACTGCACTTAACCTTATTTAACCCGCTTCTTCTAGTTGTTCCTTCACCCACTGCACAAAGGCTGAGAGTGGGTTACCACCGGATGTTAGACAGCATCTAGTTAACAACCAGACATGTTACTGTAGTTTCATGTGAATGTTTATCAGCCTATACTGTATCTACCCTGCAAGAATGATGATGACAATCAATATATATTAAATATATATTAGTAATGTATAGATTTTATACTTTTGAAAAATGCTGGATTTTGACAGGATTTTTTTTCTTATCTTTTTCTGGTCTTGTCATATCCATATTTAATTTCACCTGAAAATAAAAAAAAGGTCACACTTCAGATTCATATTGTTGGATTATAGGAACTGTTCTGTCTTGATGTCGGTGTTGTTTTTGTCTTAGACTCTGAGATCTGACAGGGCTTGCATGTTAAGTCCTAACCCTGCAGCGACTATCTGGTTAACATGGTCAAGCTCAAAAGAAAATGCCAGACAAAGTCATTAAAAAAGCACCTCTGATGCGGTCAAACCCTTTGGTCTGCTAGGCGTGTTTGAAGTGGATGGAAATTTTTGGGTAGCAATGTCTGCCGAAAATTATCTATCAGACTCTCGGAACATTGCATACTCGAGAGCTGAATGGAAGTGTCTTGGCACTTCAGATATTGTTCCCAAAGCCTCCCTTCTCTGGGTTTCTCTCTGGCCTATTTGTTCTCCACAAAACAAAGCACACTTATTTGTGACATGATGTATTGGACTGCATTCTGCTGTGCACACACTCTGCATCACTCCAGAGTGCAACCTTGGTTATATATTTCAGTGGGCAATTCATTTTGGATTAACGAGAGCTCAGTGGGAATCTCTCGCCCCGAAGTCGGTCCCGGGCTTAAACTGTGTGTGTGTTTAACAAAGGTTATGCAAACCAAAATAATGTCACAGTGACAAAATTCAGGGTTAAACTCTGAAACAGAGGTGCCATTCAGGCATGCACTACAACCCTGAACTTATCTAGACAGACATTACCTGGATGAGCTGTATGTGAGAACGCACATTTCCCAATCAGTTGGGCCGGACATTAAACTGACCCTATTACAAAGTCTGATCAAGCCCATATGGGAAAAGAGCAGCTCATTGTCCGTCATCTTTTCTGTTTGCCTGTATATTGCTTTCCACTCTTTTGTTGATCTTGCGGATACGTCCAAATGCATGCAGTATTTGTATCTCAATCCAAAAAAAGTCATCATTACGGATGAGACAGTAGCCTCTTCCACCATCTTCGATGTGCTGTAAACAAAACAGTGTGAATTCTGCAGCGTACTTTTTGCTTCATGTCCATGTCCACATTCTACCCAGGCGCAGAGTGTGCAGGAGTGTTTCCCAGTAGGTGAGAACGTGTCTTACAAGAACAAACTCCTGTTGTGCTCTACATGTGTGAAAGGGCAAGTCTGGATGTGTATATACATATGTATATCTATGTATACGTGTGTGTGTGTGTGTGTGTATATACAAACACATATAAGATATAAGTTACAGGATGGTAAGGATTTGATTAGATATTGCATTTGTAAATAGTGGTAAAAAATGTTTGGAATTTTAAAATACATATCTTTAATGGCCATTTTTCTCACAATTAGTTCTTTTCTCATACTGTGAGCCAACAATCTCAACTTCAGTACTTACATACAGCAAGTTTTCAACTTTTATTCCTGTATATATTCTGAAGGTTTTTACAGAGGAGTTTGTTCATATATCATTCATAGCCTGATTTTTATAAAATTGTATTCCCTAAAACATGGTGAAAATTGATTTTTTTATGGCTGTTGACAGTATTTTATGAATTGTGGGGTGAAGAAAAGTTCTCTCTGTAAAAAAAAAAAAAGCTCTCACTGTAAAATGTCAACAAAATGAAACAAGAATTTTGAAACTGGCTTCATCCAGTGTTCAGACTTCTGTACTGGAAATGTATGCAAAGAAAGTGCATATTTAATTAGATAATGTCTCGTTTGCATAGTGAAACATTACATTTCAGAAAACTTGAAATACAAAAAGTAATTCTCTTACTGTAAGTATCAACATTCTCATTGTTTCATGGTGATATCTATTAGTTAATTTCTTTACTCTATTCATTGTCCTGCCTTAATACAAGACACCAGAAACAGAGCTAAAAGAGAGTGAATATTATGGTATGGCCAAAGTGTTGGCAAGTAGTTGCCTATTTAGACATCCAGCCGACACGAAGAAACATTGGCATTCATTTGGAGTTGTGTCTCTGGTGGCCTGACAATATTAATTTTCATTTTAGCTTCCTCCTGAGAAATATACCATGGTCCTTTGCTGCCAAGTGCTCCACTTTGACCAGCTAGATGCTCACTGTACTGCCTGTCTGCCGTTTGATGTTGAGCAGGCAGTGGACAGTGGGTTTATCGGGGCTTTTTTTTTGCTGAGCATACAGTAAATGCCTGCTGTGGAAACAGGGTTGATGAAAAGGGCGAGACTGTACCAAACAGTGAAGTTGGAGGCCGTAAAACCAGAACAATTGGCTAAAAGACACTAAAACAATTTGTAGAGCTGAGGGGAAGTGCAGAGTTGGGTGATAATTCTCCTGCGGTTCACTCTACTTGTAGTCATTTGAATCATTGTTAATATAAAAATATTTAATGGTGCAGCTCTTAGGACATACTGTATTGGTCCTACTTGTGTACACCATATTATCCCTCAACACTGTGCAATGTTGAAAATGGGTGTTCATGTTTGATTATAATCTACAGTAGGATAATATTTTTCCTTCTCCAATGTGGAGGAATAATTGCTTCGACTCAAGCAGATAAACGGTAATTGTTGTCTCTGAATCTGCATTTGTTAAAAGGACGCTGCATTGTGGTGATCGATACCAATTGCTGCTTTGGCACATTGATTGATACTGTCGTTAATATTTAATCGGCACTGAGATAGTCTTCTTTACATCCTTTATCTCTTTTATGTCTGTTCTCCAAAAGAGGAATGAATCCCGGGGCTATGGTTTTTCTGCATCAATGCCTGTCTATTTGGGATGATTGGTTAAGGAATAAAAGTCACAGCATTTACCATCGCCCTGTTCTCGGTGTCAACTTCAATAATACCACGGGCCATAAACTTGGAAAACTCATTGCTCATCTCTTTTTTCCAGATGCCCAACCTCCAGCTTCTCTGGTCCGGTCAGACAGTGAGGTTTTTGAAGTAATTGGACTGAATGTAACGATAGACAGCGATGATCTCGGGCAGTGTGCAAAAATGAAGGCAAGTTTGTGTAATGTCGGATGTCAGACATTGAAGTGATTATCATCTTCTCTTTATCTACATCTACTTTCTGAGTAAAGATTGAAGAAAAGGAAATCAATAACGGAAGAACCGCTATTAGATGGACTCACCTCATCAGTGAACTTTATTGATAAAAGTGTCTTCACAATATTGACATCTCAGAATATGTGCAGATAAATCGAACAGCTGCACTAACAGCTATGTGAGGCTGCATGCACAGCCGGTGGAATGATACTGTTACCATGTCAACATGCTCACAATGACAGTGTTAACGTGCTGACTTTTAGTACGCAAAGTTTACCATTTCCACCATCTTAGTTCAGCGCATTAAAATATGCTAATTTAGCGCAAAACAAAGTAGAGTTTAGTCTGATGGGAATGTCATTAGTTCTGCAGGTGCTTGATGGTGGTGGAGGAACATGGTGGTGAATGTCAACCTGCCGTTGGTGCAGAGGAAAAGTCACCAAAGTCATTAGGATTCATCGTCTGGAAACCAATCAGGACGCTCTCTTAAGCCATAACAAGGCTGTTAAGTTACAGCTCATTCCAGTCCACTCCGTCCTGCTGTTCTTGTTTCATATGAAAAGTTTGTGCAAAACTGTGCATACACATCAAGCAAAATTTTTATAGCTGTGCTTTTTTTCTGTTCAATTTAGGTGTTTTTCTTGTGTGCATTTTTTAAATATTTCAGTCTTTGATGCTTAACTGTGTGTCATAGGTCAGTTTAGGCTGTTCTTTGATACTGTGCTGCACTGTTTCACTGGATAAGTGATAGATTTGGCCTGCTGATGGGACAAGATGAAAAGTCTGGGGATCTCCAAGATTAATTCAGTGGAGACCGTGGACGTCTGTACATAATTTTAATGGCAACCCATAAAGTAGTTGCTGAGATACTTTCATCCGGACCGAACGCCCTGCCCAGCTGTTCCTACATTCCTACAACCCCGCAGCTACTTTGGCTAAAAAGTCCTTCCACAGGTGAAGTTACACAAGCTGTGCACATACATACTGCAACAGCTCTGGCCTTTGGCTGTTCTGCAGTACTGCTTGAGAGGGATGTCTGAAAAGTTTTTTTCTCCCTGGTAGCTCCGGGAACTCTCTTGCAGAGCTTAAAATATTAGTTACAGGCAATATTTCATGTTATTGGTTGCAAGCAGGGTTGGGTGAGTTGTCGATGAGGGGGCGGGGGAGTCTGGGGGAGCCCTGCAAGGAAGGACACCCGTGCTCAATTAACAACTCTCCTTATCAGGGTGTCAGTGGACGCTGATAGAGGAGCCACAGGACTGAGGCCACGTGCCAGAGACGCCGTGACTAGAGCGTCTGAGAGGACTGTTTGTTCCCTGGTGGATGTATTCTAGAAAGTAACTCTCCTGCCTGCAGCGTGAACTTAGAAAAGTATCATGAAGTTAGATTTTTTTCCTGTATAAGTACTAGATAACACTGACAGAACCAGAAGCACACTATTGGAAGGAGTTTGAGACTGAGGACAAATAATCTTAAAATAAGATTAAAGAGTTCCGACTTGTTTAGTCGCTACAGTACATTATGACCACAGGTAGACCGGCCCAGTCTTGCGCAAAAACCTTTGGGCTGGAGTTGAGCCCAATAACACCAGCACAGAGAGTCCCGAACATTTCAGCAGCTTTGCAGTAGACTGGTCAGTTGGGGTCATGAGGTTGTTAAGTTTCCATTTTTCGTCCTTCCTCCCCTTAGGTAGGCTACCTTCAACTTGAGGAGACAGCGTTGTTCATAACAAAATCCCAATCATACAGTACAGGTAAGAATGTTAATATAGAAACTGGATAGAAGAGTGAAGCAGCACAGAATTCATCAGTTTATTGTACCTCAGAGACGAGCACTGCCCAAAACAAACAAACAAACAAACACGAGTTCACGAATATCAAACCCCTGAACTTCCCCAACAAAAACATAACTTCACACAAGCGATGTGTTCTAACCATAACTCCTAAACCGAAGAACAGGAGAAAATGATACTGTAGATCAAAGCTGAACCAGTAAGTTGGACAGTTTGAGTAATACTTTTAATATTTTTCTCTTCCAAATAAATGTAGCCAACCTGCGGGACAGTTTGAAACCTGTGTGGCTGCCTGGGTTCCTCGCCCCATCCGACTTCTCTTTTACCGATGTTGCCTCATCCCCATGTCTCAGTTAAATTACTACTACTGACACGAATCGTGGCCCAATCAACAGAAATAAACCCGAGTTGTAATAAACCAGAATGACCCTTTTAATAAGATTCTACTACTGAAGACAGTTAAATGTGAGCACCATTTTCACCGAGGTAAGACCATGACTATTTTGTTAGCGCGCAGCAGCCACATTTCCAGTCAGTTCTGTTAATAATGTCCTTTTAATACGTACAAAACCATCTCTGCTGTTACTGCTTTAAACATACTATGTGTGGTTAAGCAAAAAGGGCCTTGAGCACTGGCGAGCGACTGAAAAACAAACTTGCGAGAGCAACTGAAGTCTGACAGGAAAAGTCATATAGATTTTTTTATGCACACGAGCCAGCAACTGCTAGAAAAGGAAAGTTGAAAGAAAAAGTTGTGTTGTGGGGGAAGATTGTACGGCTGATTCATTCAGTATGCAGTTGAGGTTAAGAAGCTGAGCAAAAGTCAGAGACGTGTGACGAGGAAAAGCCCCCCCTCGATGCTAAGACTATATACTGGGTCGTCACGGAAGGTTTCTTTGTAGATGGGAGTCCGCTGGGGCACCTCTCCTGGGGAGACACACATACCCATAATTCTGCAACCGCTGGCTGTGCTCTTTGGCTCGGAACGGCAGTCTCCATGCTTTGGGCGAATCTTTTTGTTGAGAAGGTAATGAGCAACAGCATAAATCTGAGTAGGTGGCGGATGTCGGAATTGGAAACCTCCAGCGTTGTTAAAGACGATGCAAAGATGAGTTCATTGAGGGAAAAGGAAAGCGGCGTAATGTGATTTTGTGCGAGTATACCTGTACATAAGTCACTAGTGCATCAATCAGATAATTTATGAAGGAAGACACAAACTGTGGCCCAAGGTCTGAAATAGGAATGTGACATAGTATATATTTATATGTATATATACAGTATGCAATCACATATTGATGTCACTTGTTTATCTTATATAGTTTGGTGCTCCAAATCATACAGTATGTGGCAGAGAAGGTTGTGCTTCATCGATGAACATAGTGATTTGTCCCATTAGAACATAGAGTGCATCCATAATTCTGCAGCCCTTAGTGGTACTCTGTAGTCTGAAATGGCATCCTAATATATCAACAAATTTAGCATTAGAGCATCGGTTAATTAAGCGTCAATATGAGCTGATTTATTTGAAGGATTCAAGAAGGAAATTGGTGTCAAATTTCAAAACACACTGAACGGACGGGAGAGGTGGAAATAAATAATTTCCAGTGCTTAAATTGTACTGTATAAAACTGAGGATTGCACATGGCATAAGGTGTGAAAACTAAAATCAACAGGCGTTCTCAGCATAGCATGAGACAAACAACTTTCCTCAACAGGTATGCTAAAATCCTCCTGGCTCTTTGTTTGTGCGACGTAATCTGCCACGGGCATTTGGAGGGCTGTGCTTTGAACGAGCACAGTGTTTAGAAGCATGCTGGTAAAAACGACACTGCATTTTATTCTGAATACACACACGCACACAGAGAAAAAAAAAAACATCTGGAATGCTGCCTTGACTGGACATTTGTGGAAATATGGGCCACCTGGAGAGGACAAGATAAGTGGAGCTGCTCGGATGTCTGTCTGCCCATTTCTGCTACTGCGACTGCAGCTGTTCTGATGACAGGCAACCCGTGCACTATCCACCCAAAGCACGACTAAACCTAGTTGTTATACAGTATATTTGACATGTGTTTTCCCCTCTGGGCTTACCGTAGCTGTATGCACTCGCTGGTGAGGGTGTTCAGTGCTACAGACCTGAGTACTTGACTCAACCTGACTCGACTTCTATGGCCTTAGTGTTAATAATTGTTTTGCACATTGCTTAAAATACTTTCATTACATCCAGGTTATTTATGCTACTGTCATGATACAACTAATTTAAAAGTTAGTAGAATTTTGTTTATTTACTGTAAAAATTGTACACATAGAATCAACACAATTACTGTAGGTAAAGCACTTTTTGTTTCAATAAGTTATCAGCGTTATGTAGGCTGCATTCTGTTAGTGTGCCTAGTACCTAACTCAAAAAAACCAAAAAACTTTGAAAAAGTTATATTTATATTATATTTAGAGGGCCAGAACTGGGAATACTGAGGCAACACAACACCTGCACTCGCTCAGGACTACCCTGCAGTTCCCACAGCTTTATGGAGCTTTACAGCGTCTTTTTACTTGTTGTCTGGGTTTTAAAGCCCTCAACTTTACTGTTTTAGTTCACTCTTAAAACACCTTTTCAGGTGTTTTTGCAGCAAAAATCCCTTGTACACTGTTAGCAATGAGCTGATTAACAAAGTGGAGCATTTGGCTGCTAAAGAGCCGGATGTTCTGATCAGGAGGTGATGGAGAGAGAAATGGAACCAAAAGGAAAATGAGCATTGGCGTTACGTTCATGAGGTGGACACAAATACGCCTCCACCACCTGTGCACAAAATCCATCACAGTGAATTAATTGCACTGAAATAAACAGATAACCATGAATATAACATTTGTTTAACATATTCAATATAAATACATATCATCCATTTAGCTCCATCTTGTCTTGTACTGTGTTGACTGAAGCCGAAGCGTTCCCCGTAGTTCTGTAACAGCTCTTTCTTGTCTTGCACATTTGTCTGACATTTAAGCGGTTCTGTTGTACTGGACAGTCATGGTTAATTACATTGCTTAAAACTGTCGGCTCGACTCGACCGAATGAAATTTGTTCTTTGGTCTGTGGACATGATTAACACCTCCCTGTGACGGCTGATCAAAACATGAGTGATGACTCGTGGGCTGTATGCGGGAACTTTTCTATTTGTGTTTTCAAAAACAGCCAAAAGCCAAAATACAAATAAAGTTTTCTGTATTTTGAAACCTTCACAATGATGGTTTCGATGGCTGCTTTATTTGGAACCTGATTTTCTTCAAATTGCAACTCCTTTATTCATCCTGCTTTAGGAAGAGCAGCGACCATTTTAGTTTTAAGTTAGAATTTAGTCCTTCTCTGTCCCATGTTCACTCAGAGGTCAGGCTCAAATGCAGAAAGAACGACTTAGACCGGTAGGGGTCCGGAGTCTCGCTCAAGGACGCTTCAGAAGGGCAACTGCTCAATTCTGCTGAAAACCCGACGACATTCGTCAAAGTTGTACATTTAGAAATGCAGCGATTTATGAGGAGCTGGAGATGGGATCTCTTCTGTAGGACAAATTGGCTCGTTGATGCCCTGCGTGTGGACGGCGGTGGATGTGAGGGTGGTTGGACACACGCACTGCCTCTCTCCATCACGATCACTCTGTGGAAAGCACGTTCTTGCATTCGCACCTAGTCGGAGCTCCAGTCGGTTGCTGCTTGCTACCTGTGGATCACTTAATCCTCAAAGTCCCTTTGAATCAAATCCCTCAATGTTGCTGCTGGCAGGTTAGAAACATACACAAACACACACACACACACACACACACACACACTGATAGAACCATCATTGATTTCAGTGTAGGGACCAAATACAGAAGAGGTGCATTTTGAAATCCAAGCAGGCTTCATCAGCTGTGAAGGTCAGCTAAAGGTCTTTTCCATCACTCTCTGCACTGCAGTGCGCACCGCCCGAGCCGTCCCCTACCATATATTACTCACCTGAAGTCCCTTTGAAAGCACGGATGGAAAGAGTGATCGACAGACAGACGCACATTACTCTTGTCATGTGAAAGCCTTGGACGTCCATCTCCAGTGTTTTAACATCTTCGGCTCCAATAAATGATCACATAACCTGCTACGACTTATTTAGAAAGAAAATATCTGTGTCTTTGGCTTCAAAAGCTCCACTGGATAAACTCCCAGCTACGTGCTAGTCAAGCCAGAGCAGCACGAAGGCTGCCCACTGTACGTCCTGAGGAGAGCCCTGCCGTTGGTTTGCAGGCTTTCCACGTTTCAGCCGTGTGCCGAGAACAGGTAACACCGACCGTGATCAACAACCTCAAGCTATCGTGGACAGTAGCGCTCACCCCTTTCGTGCCTTTCTGGGTAATAACAGGAGCACCTTCAGCGACAAACTGATATCACCGACCTGGGCCGTTTCTGGACAGTTTGGTGCACTATGCCGGACTTCCTCATAGCTAGTACCTGTCTGTCTGTCTGTCTGTCTCTTACCTTTTCTCTTTGGCTGTACGTGTGTAGGTGTGTTGCACGGACATAGGTCTAGGTATGTCTGTGTAGGTTGGCCTATGTATAAATGACTTATTTTATTCTGATTCATATGTGTTGTGTGTAAAGTGCTTTGAGATTACCCTATATGAAATGTGCTATACCCATTTGATTTGATTTGATAACAATCACAATATTATATCTAAATTCAACCATCTCGCTCTGCATTAAGAAAAAAATGACCAGCTGGTTTCCTGTTTTATAGTATTCTCTATGATATCCATAGGAGTGTCAGCGGGACTCTATCACTGCAGGATGTATGTAATTGTTTATCATTACATACATAGTAGTACTACTAAGTACCCTGTCTGAATCCCGGTTATCTGTGTCATCCCAGTGTGGACCACATTATGATGTTTGCATGGAACAGAAGCAAGCTGGTTATTCAGCCGTGATTCTTACGCAGCGGTGTGAGCAAACGAACCGCAGGGGTCACAAGGTAAGCAGCGGCCCGCCGTTTCAGTTAACGATGTAACGGTGAGCCTCAGCCCCCGCTCGTACAGACTCCTCTTATCATCAGCTGTGTAGTGCAGCGTGAGCAATGGGTTTATTTAACAATGAAATACGAGCATTGAACATCTGTGAGACAGACTTTTACAAGTACGCTGGAAATCTTTTAATTTCTATTACTGTTGTCTCCTTCTTGCAGTGTGATGCCCCCCTTTAAATACGTATTTAAGTAGTATTAGTATTAGTATTTCTTAACATTAAATATTGATAACTTGATAACCAACAATCAAAGACAAAAAAAAAAACATCTTCATGTATTATTTATGAAGGTTTAACAATCGAAAACATCAAGACTGTGTGATCTGATCAGATTATTACTCACATACTGTTTGTTGTAAACATCCATCACAGTTTACAGACTGACTTCCTGGTTCAACTTTGACCTACTGTACTTGCTGTAGTTGCTCGCAGTTAAGGTTTACCTGTGCAATGACCTGTTCCTCACTGATTAGCGTTAAAATGACCAAGCTAATTTGACTTGATTTGAATTTTCAAATACAAATTGTGAATTTGTGAGCCCTAAAAAATATATACTGGAAATAGAGTTTTAGAAATTGCACAACTTGAAAATGACTACAGACCATTTAAAACAGGGGCTTGCTTATACGATTTATATTGTGTCGTCTTGCCAGCTCCTTCATGTCATTCATGTCATTCATTCATTTTTTCCTGTTCTATTTTGAAATACTCACCTCTTCTCTAGTTTCAGATACTTTACTTCCTGCCCTTATGTGGTTCCCGTTTCTGTGATTATCTACCCAGCCCTGGTTAGTTTTACTTTTCCCTCATCATCCTTCCCTCTCTAGTGTATTGAGTCTGCCTGCTCCTCTTTCTCTGTGCAAGTTCGTCTTTGTACCTTGTGTCAAGCGTTCCAGTGATTTTCCTAGTGTTTAGTTTTCCTGGTTTTTGATCTCAGGTAGTTTATCTGACTTTGCTTTTTGTCTTCTCCTTGCCGTATGTGTCAGAGCTCCTGTGTACCGAACCTTTTTGCAAATGCAGGCAGTTTTTTGATTCAAGTTCCTGTCTTCAAGTTGTGCAATTGAGTCCTTTTGCCTGTGTGTGCACCTGTCGTTACACATTTCTTTATGGCTTATTTGACTCCATAACTCTGCACATTCATGCCTTACACCGTTATTTGTATTTTGCTTCTTTACATGTGTGAAATGTATACTTTTTTTACTTCTATTTTTGTCTACTTTGCTTCCAGCCAACAACAGACATGGAGAAACTCCTCTTATTGTTTGTATTGTTTGTGTGAATATTATTTTCCCCCTTTCTGTATTCCTAACTGACCAACATGCCACTGAGATAAGATTTTATAGAGCAAGTCAGATCAATTCAAATACATGATCATTTCTGACTTGTGGGGGTCATTTTGTAGAGCAAGTACATGGTGATACCAGTACGAGCAGCCTTTGCTTCAGCAAATGGTCAACTTTGCCGTACGCAGGCACCGTTTTTGTCTAAGCTGTACATTTGAGGTTGAATTGACTTCATGAAATTCTAACAAAAGGTTGAACAGAGGGGGCTGATAGACATTTAGTTCCATTAGAACAAGAAAAATGAATAAATGTTGGAGTTATTAAGTATTCATGTGACGGTCCGCCCTGCCAGCCCCACCATGATGGATGTCCTCTCTGTGTTGGAGACGTGAGCGTCACAGGAATCCATTTCGTTAGTACTGTATTTCCACAATAGGCCCATCTGCATAGTTCTCCCTTCATTCTTATTCCTCCGCTTTCTCTCCGGCATTTTGCTAACACAGACTTTTCTTTTTTTGCTCGTCTCCTGCTGTGATGCCACGCTCTGTTGCCCACTGCAACAGCTATCTGGGCTTCGGCTTGACATAAGGCAAAGTGGGGATAATAGGAGAGTGAAAGAAAAGGAAGGATGAACACCTGGGGTGTGGGAGCGTGGAGACGAGCTGAAAGTGGGCTGTTGGCCTTTCTTTGTTTGTTTTGTGTAGTTGTCAACTGCTGTAATTAACCATATGCTAATTGTGATTCATGAATGAGAGACGGAGCCGAGACGTTATGAATTCATGGGATGACAGGCAAAAGCCCCTGGGTGTCAGCGTGGAGGTGAGTCAGTTTTCTCAGTCAATAAAAATATTCAAGCCATCGAGCCATGGAACCATTAGCATATTCTGTGGTAGCGGCCATGCTAACGCGAGTCGCATCTTATTAAAGCAGAAATGTCTTGGTTTCAGATGTAGCAGCGGATACGGCAGATCAGGTTTGTCGTCGGATTTGGACGGGAATTGGAAGTCTTGTATTGGTTCTGTACGTACTGAGTTCGGAGTAAGTACTCTTCTGTTTTTCAAGTATTAGCATTGTGCGCCTGTTTTGGAGAAAAGGCCGCGCAGACAGGTACTGGCATTCAGTGGAAGTAAAGCAATTTATGCATCACTATCCTTCCAAAGTCTTTATCTGTAGGCTACATTTAGCAGATGACTTATGAAATCATGGTGTGTTTTACTGAAGTCATTGTGAAAATTGTGTTGAATGTGCTGAACGGGCCTAAAACTGAGACCTTAACACGACCTGCTCCTTTCAGACCCGACCTGAGCCACAGACTATATTTTTTTGAGTTATGTGCTGCTTTGGAAAGTTTTTCCTGTAAATAGACAAAAATCTATCCAACACTTGTACAGGTTGTATAATGAAAGTAGCAGGAAAAAATAAATGCGAGGCACTTAAAGTATATAAATTTATATGCAAAACAATTCTTGATACTCAAATGCACAATGATATATACAGTAGCTTGAATATTAACCAAACTGTTTTATATGGGTTTGCTGTAATACTAAATGCTGCCCTCCACTGCACTCCTTAAAGTAAGCTACAGTATACTGTCACAGTGTGACGCTGTGGCTATTTCCAGTGTAAACCTGGTACATACTGAACTCAAAAAAGTTTCAGTAGAAAAGATTTGTTGACTCATTTTTTGCCAGCACTGGTCTAAACTCAGGAAAGAGGATTTGAACCAGATAATTATTTTTAATCATAGCAGCAATTACCACATACTTCACTGAATAAATTCGTAGAAAGTAATTTGAAATAACCTCTAAATCATCAACTAATGTCCTTGTCAAGACTAAAAATGACTCAACTTTTGTGCATTTTACAAATACAGGTGTTACTGGCCTGTAGTTTTTTTTCCCTTCGTGGTCTTTGGGTGCAATCAGGCTCTGGATGCAATTTCCTGGTTGGCCTGGGGGACTGCGTGTTGTTGAAGGGCTGGCAGGGTAACGTGCACACAGCTCCTGCACTTCACTCTGGAGGAGCTAGGTTGGCTCAGCTGACATAGTCATTTTCTCCATCAGCTGCCTCAGCCACTGTAAACAGGGAAACGTTAGTCATGGCAGTGTACCACAGCACTGATTAATCTGGCAAAGATGGAAGACAACACTCACTGGCAGGCGTGATTCCGTTCTGCCAATATAGTTTGGGCAAATAGTTTGATAATCTGACTGAGGTTGGGCCAGATTTCATTCCAAAGATAGAAAAAGTTTGCTGTTCATTTCTGAGATACACAGAATACAACACCAAGCTTTCAAAGGATGACAGAGTTGCCAGCGAAGAAGAAAACAACAAGCTGTTTGGAGTCAAGGTTCATCCAAGAGACCTGCTGTACCTGTCTAGGTACAGACGGACAGACATGGAGCAAACAAAATGACCATTTAGCCTCACGTTGGCCTCGGACATCAGATACACTGATGAAGCAAATCCATGCAGACTTATTGAGTATTTTCACATATTCTATTTAATTATGTCCCAAATGTAAATTCCCATTAAAGAACAGAGTCAATTCAGGTAAAGAATCACCTCAGTGCTAAAAACCATCAACTGTGGGGGAAACTATTTAGATTATCTTCATTTATCATCTAGAGGGAAGATTTGAGAGAAGGAGAAACCACAAAGTTTGGTCATATTTAATCAGAAAATATAATGCAATTACACATTAATGAATGTGTAATCAGATGAACATCACACAGACTTTGTTTTTTTGACTGAGGAGATTGTTACACTAATTCACGTCACAAACAATACATTTTATTTCCTGGTTTAATTAAACTACGTGCTTATTAAGCTTGAAGCAACATCATGTGTGACATGAGATGAAATGCAATAGAAGAGATGACAGGTTCTGATTGAGAAAAAACTTTATACTGCAATATTATTAATTATTATTTATCATACAGTATTACAGTAATGATAATTAGAAATTTGCTGTTTCCATGCCTTTAGCAATTATATTTGCTTCAACTCAAAAATTGAAAAACGTGACTTTATATATTTTCTTTGGTGCTTCTTCTTTTCTTACCTGCAGTGCAAATATATTTTTTATTCACATATCTATATATAGTGGAATCAGCTGTTGCAGCAGATCTTCAGGCTCTGTTAGTGACTCAGACACCGCAGTCATTCAGAAATACTGTAAATTATAGCATTTTTTTATTGTCGAGTGACTGTGTTCACTGTGTGCATACAACCATAGCGTGTTATAGAGGAGGTACAGTGGTACACTGTAAGGAGAGGCCTTCAATGCATTCTAATGAGGACAAATGAATTGCAAAGGCTGCCCATACAAACACCTGGAGTCTGAGTGAGAAATAAGCCTAATGTCTGCTCTAGATACAAGCAAGAACAGGCTGCTGTCTCTTTTTTATTTGTTTGGGTTTAATCCTTACGTAACTGTAGTGTCGATCTGTGCCTACCAGCTGTATGCAACAGTGCAGCATATATTTGCCTCCTTTACAATACAGTGAATGTACAAAACGTGTGCAACGTGTATGCACACTCCCTTAATTTAGCTCAGTGAGTTTTTTCAGCATACGCCATATTACTCTTTGTAACTTGTTAACAAACACAGATGCATCTTTCTGTAGAGTTCATTCATTGCTTATAATCTGTACAATAGAAAGCACTACTCTGTACTTTCATTCAGTCATTTGTATTACTGCTTAGTTCCATGAGTAACTTGATAACAGGACATAGTTACACTTGATGATGTTGGGTTGAATTGCTCTGCCCACTCGGTGTCTGCACTCAGCCAAAGCCATCAGAACTGACTAAAAACTAAAACTCAACCAACAAAAGCAGTAAAATATTCTAAGCCATGGCACTGACAGGAGGCTCAGTTAGCTGACTCTGGTGTGCTGGTTGCATGGAAACAGAGTCTTAATGAACTGAGGAAATAAAAATAAGAACTGACTGACTGACTGAAAACAGACAGTTTTAGTTCAGCAACTACGACTCAGTCACTTCGAATATGATAATAAATCAGAGAAATATCTTGCAAGAAAGAAAGAAGGAATGAAAAGAACACTATTCCAGCTATAAGAAACTCAGTGGCAAAGACCCTCGTCTCACCAAAACAAATCAAACAGAAAAAAGCTTTTAATCAAGATCATTGGACTTCCCTTTTGCCAGTTTAGAAAAGTTTGGGTTCGGAGAGTCATTTATTAGTTGGGTTAAGATACTGTAGTCACACCTAACAGGCCAACTTCACCAAGTTTCACATTGCACAGTGGGTCAAGGCAAGGCATTTATTTTCTTGATCTGTTTCCTTTTTCTTTTCTAAATCGTCATCCTCCCCCTCTTCGTTTAATTTATTATCATTATTTTAACAGCCTTATTATTATTAATAGTCTTGTTGTTGTCACCTCGGCCTCTATAGCAATAGCTCTTATTTGTCTTCCTACATTCTGAACCTCTCCTGTTTCTTTCTCCCCTCCTTTGATGACCATTCTCCTCCAGACACATGATCCGCAGTCGTAAGCCCCCAACCCTTTTCTGAGTCGCTTTCTCTGCACAAACTCATTATTTATTTGTATTCTTATTATTCTTATTCTTATGGCAGTTGTTGTTGTTATTACCATAATCATTATATACTTTTTCCACTAAGAAATCAGTTTGGCAGCCTGGGCAGGGTGGCTGGGACTGCCTGCCTGCCACCGGCCCCTGGCAACTATAAACATTTTAGGGTTAACCTAAAACTGTAATGGAAAAATTCAAAGCGATAACAGGGATATATGCATACAGACGGATGACAAATTAAAGGAAAAACCACCATAAAGTATCTTTGGATTCACGTCGCTTTCACACTCACCAAACCATTCAGTGAGCCCCGTGCCCTATGATGTCTCATCATAGGATAAAGGTGATTACTCAGAACAACTTTGCATTGATTTGCAGTGACCCTTCGCTGTGAGGGGGACAAGTAGAGCCATAGGTCCCCTTACTGTAGGGGGTCAAGCATCCAGGCCTGTAATGCTCTCTTGGTGTACGCCACACATGCACTCTGTTCTTGCTGACACGGTCTGGTCACGTCCTGCATTGACCTTCTCAGCCCCCTGAGGAAGAGTTGCTTTACAGTTTTTCCTTACACGTCGCACTAATGCACGAGCATCACGGTTGCCAAACCCTATTTACTCAAGTCGTTCCCATAGCTCTAAAACATCCCTTTAGCCACTGTCCCTGTTGAATCAGCGGGCAGTCGAGCAGTCTTTGTGACTGCAGCTCCGGCCCAACCTGAACATTGAACCTTCTGTCAGAGTCACTTAGATGTTTTCCTCTTGCCTTCTTGATTCAGAGTCAGAATCAGCACAGCATTTTCATACTCGCCACAGAGCATGATTGGATGTTAATTGCTTAATTGCAGTCATGCAGTGCACCTGTTCGCTGTAGTCTGTTTGCATGTTCTGCTGTGACAACTCTGTACAATCACCCACTCTGTTATGTTCTTACTACGAAAACAAAAGAAGAAACCCAGGGCTCATTGACCCCCATTATATCTGCCCCGGTCTTCAGCTTAATGACAAGTTTTCAGATCGACTTTACATACAGTACCATTAGCGCCACACTGCAGCAGGCGTCATGTTTTGTAAGTTGATACATGCCATTGCAATTGGTTACCCTGACTACTGATTAATGTGCACTGAAATAACCCGTGGGAAAAGGCTGTTTTCCTACATATTTATATATGCATGTACTATGCAGGCCTACACCAACACTGTATTTTTTACATCAATGCTCGGCGTCGCTCTCTGTTTAATTTAAATTTAAAAAAATGAAAATGGCTTAAAATTGGAGAAAAAAAACTCTTAAGTCAATAGTTAAAATGAAAATGTGAAAATAAACACAAAAGTGTATGGGGAGCACATGGAAAAAGCATGGCCGTGTTGTTTGAAGTGTTTCATGAATATACTGTGAGAGAATAGACTTAGTTATGTAAGAAACCAATAGCAACTCATGAGCCAATCATCATCAAAAGCAGAAAAAAAAGAAAAAGAAAAGCTAATCTGGTCCATCACAACTCTATCACTTCCCTTCCAGTGATGCCGGTGTTGCCTTGGTTACACAACTGTGGCCTCCTTATTAAAGCAGACTGTTCAGTGTGATAATGGATCTTGCCTTCCTTCGCACCTCAATTAACAAGCTTCTGCACACCACGAATAATTGGCCCCAATATAAGGTTCAATTACTTTCTCAAATTACTTGCTTTAATTACTTACTTGAATTTCAATCACTTTTTAGATTAAACTCATTTTGAAGAGCAGTATCAACACCATTAATATTATTAGGCAACACTGGGGGATTGCGTGCAGCTCTCCAGCCTGAAGTAACTCCACATAATCAGCAGGTAATGTGTGTACGTCAAATACCTTTTCCACCATCTAGCTGAGTTTGAGTGTGATTTCCTTAACCTGCCAGTAGGCAGACATGAAATATGATTGCAAAGCCTGTCGGAAATTTGGTTTCTGATAACAAGATGTACTCTGCAAAGTTGAATTTTCGAAAACATGGGCCTTCAAGTTATTATTTGATCATATAAATTTAATCTAAAATAGTACAAAAAAACGACAACCCAACTTACATCCAAAATAAAAAATAGGACTACTTTTATGATGACTGGGCAGGCTTGAGCCTCTGATTGGGCTTCTGGCAAGGAGGCAGGAGCCATACACCTAACTTAGCAAAAATACTGGAAGAAGAGATCACAGCTAGTTTTGGCTGTCCAAAGTTTAAAACTATGCCTACTAACATCTGCAAAGTATGTTGTTTGTTGAACAAGGCCTGTTCAGAGACCTATACTAAAACTGTACAAAATTGAATGGCAATTCATCCAGCATGAGGCTTCATGGTCACGCAAAGAATATCCTTTGTTAAAGATAAAGCACAAGACAAACAACAGAAATAAGCAAAACTGTAACTTATTTTAAAATCTACAACACCATGTTTCTTGAATTAGGCTGTTTCTAGAGTTGACCCTTGCTTCTCTTTTTGGTGTTTCCTTGAAATACATTACTGTATGTCGACTCCGCAGACATCCTGTATATGAATACATTCTGCGAGCGTAGTCAGTCCTCTGAATTACATTACAGTCACTCCAAAGCCGATGATTAAAACATGGTCCTCCTGTCTCCAGACTGCTGCAGTATGCGGGAGGTCGCCTCCCAAGTATCCGTGTGACCAATTTCCATTTCATGTCCTGCTGTGACACAAACGGGAATTACTATGACCTCCCACATTGATTGGCTGGGACATCATTTCCAGGCATCCCATAATTAGGATTGGAGTTAATCCCTCTCTGTCTCGTCCCTGCCGCAGCCTTTTTCCTTGCGAGAGCTGACCTCTGTCAAAGATAAGGAACCCACCTTCCTTGTCTCGCTCTCGTCTCGCTGTTCACAGGAACACTTCTGAGCCGGGCTGATAAAACCCCTCTTTTGAGGGAGACTTCTTGTTAGAACCTCACCCTCCCTTTCTTGTCGGCTGGTTGTCTCGCAGTCAATCAGCAGCTAATTAAGAATACCTCATGCTGGTTTTCTCTGCTTTGCCGTCCTCTCTGTCTATCTCCCCCTGTGTGAATGTCTTGTCTGAACATCCATGTTCACTTGTGGCTGTTGACAACACTGAAAGAAAGGTCGTAGTACTTTGAACTAAGGTAGAAGGTAAAATCTGGATTTCAAAAAAAAAAAAAAAAAAAAAAAATGAATGCTTGCCTGGGCTTTATTTAAATGTATTCCGTGTGCCTGAAAAACTGCCTTTCTTGTATAATCTGAATCACTTTTCTTCAGGATGTGTGAGTGGGACCATGAGTACACATCACTGACTATGTTTAAATGCACAAATATTCCAATTTCTTCTGCCCTTCTTCTGAAAAAGGCAATATTTAAGCTGTTTACATGGCTAAAGAAAATTAATACTCCACTAATATTCCCGTTTACATGCAGCCGTGGATACTCCGACTAATGTAAAACGGCCCCACGGCGTTCGTCCTACGGCTACACCGTCAAAACCTGTTGCTAAGAAAGTCTTTCAAAATGTTTAAAGTAAGTGGGTTTTTCTTTTGGACATGCGTCTCTACCCCAGCCCTACAAACTGTTGGTTAGTTGGTTTGTTTACAACGCACAGAGCTGACTGTAACCAGGCAAGAGGCCTTGTGGAAAATACTACATTTGGGAATGTAATTAATTAAGGCCTAATTCGGAATATGCTTTTACATGACCCATACCAAATTTGGAATATTGTCACATTCTGAATAGTGGAATATAAGATGTAAATGTAGTCATTGTAACCAAAACGTAATCAGAATTTGCATCATGAAAACAGAGGAAATACACTCTGAACGGGCTGTTAACTGTTGTTTTTTAAAGGCTAGTTTTTTCTCTAAAATTGCAATGAAAATCTTATAAAGTGTTTTATAAAACTGACTCAAAAAACCAAAAACAAAATCTAGCAGCAGCAGAGATGAGAAGCAGGACACAGACGTCCGGTAAGCTCACTTCTCTCTAATTCCACAGCAAACCTTTTTTCAACCTTGCAGTCTGACTCTAGAGGCTTTATTGAACTTTGTGCACAAATACAGTGCTACTACAGTTGGAGTTCCCCTTTAACAGAGCAGGCCACTGGCTGTAGGTGAGAACACAATACGTGCTGCTCCACATGTTTAGTAGAGTAATACTAATACTTAGTCACACTAAACTCCATAAATACATAATATTAAGTCATCCACCTGTATTGATACTGTCTGTGTACTTCAGCTCAGCCCTTCTGTTAGGTTTAGAAAGACATTTTGGTATTTTTATTTAGTACTGTAAATAGAATAACGGCAAAACCTGAATGTGAAAAAATATATAATGTTAATGCTTTGTTAATTTTCACGTTTTGAGCACATTAAAATCCTTTTACTATTTTGGGGCGGAGGCAAAACCTCTGAGACAGATGTCTCACAATCATGAAAAATCAAAGATATCTGCTGCACACTCACCGGCAGTATGTCAGAACATATGTTTTTTTGTAACACTGGTGAACTAACCCTTTAAGACCCGCTGCTTGAGTTAACAAGTGTGTTCCGAACCGAGGAGAGAACAATATTGTATCAAGAAACGGAGCAGACGTTTTTCATTTCACACTTTGAAACCCGTCAGGCGCATTCGCAGGTCAGAATCACCGCGGATGAAGTCTTCTCACATTCAGTCATAACAGCACTACGGCAGATGGGCCACATCACAGGAAAAAGTCACACTTCTTGATCAGAGAAAGGTCATGTCTGCAAACATTTGCCATGGTGTGAGACACCGATGGAGATGTTGCTTAGTGGCCGGGGAGCAACTGCTGCTAATGTCGAGTCTGGTGCTGTTAGTGTCATCCTCCTTTGTGTGACACTTGAGTCCATCTTGGACTCGATCAGATTGTCTTGAAATGTGTTGAGTTCTTAGCATTTTTTAACAAGGTGGCAGCCGCTTTGATCTCTGCCCCGCGGCTCCTGGTTGAGTTGATTTAACTGATGGAATGTGTCACTCAAAAGGAAAACAAACTTCTGTTATCATTCGGCGTGAGCGGTGGAACCGTGTCTGCCTTTTTCAACAAGCTCGCAATCAGCGTCCTCGCTGTCTCGTTATTCCTTGTTAAGTTAATTTAAATGATGGATTATATCCCTCAACAAACAAACCCCAGACGGAAGTACAGCCATCAGCATGAGCGACAGATATCTGTCGACTTTCTCCTGCTCGCTGGAAGAAAGCGGCCACCCAGGCCTGGAATTTCATAATTTTAGGTGCAAGGCCACTTGGCCTGCAGCGGGGGAAATATTTTTGAGGGCACAAAGGCCAAATGCCAGGGCATCAATGCCATAAATTAAAAAAACGGGATTTGGATTTCACTTAAATACAAATCCATTTCTACAAGTATCAGTCCTTCCTCCTGATAATTTTGCCAAAATGTTAAAAAACACAGATAAAAGAACTGGTCACATCAGGGTTTATCAATACGGTCTTAAATGATTTAGACCCAGAGCCCGTTAATAGATAAAAAAAAAAACACAAAAGAGGCAGAGTGCGGGGCACCAAGGCCAACAAATATGAATTTGGAAGAGAAAGTAAAGAAAAGTCCCATGTGACCCATGTGATCCAGGTGAAGATTGCTTTTTAAGAAAGGACCCGTCTCATTTAGTCGTGCACCCAAACCCTAGCCTCATGGCATACAGGTGTCATAACCTTGTAATGACTGAATATCAAAGACCTACTGAAATATGATAAATAAAAATAATTTAAAATACATGTGTGACAAACGTAAAAATATACAAGCTTGTGACTAGCTAACCCTGTCTATCAAATAAATGAGACAGTCAATGGACTGCTACGAGGGGGCAGCCGATCTCTTTTCTTACAATGGACACATTTTAGTAGAAAATTGTGTTTAGAAGTCTTGCTGTTTTTTAGGTAGCTTTGGACATACTTTATATTGAAGGGGTCATTATGTGTGGTTATCTAGAAGATATGTCAGCATGAATGTTAATAATAGATATCATGGTATATTTTGGAGACAAGTTTGTTGGTACAAATCTTTTTTCTCATAATTATTGTTTTTACACTGGCATTGTTCAAAACCCAATTTGTCGATCAATTTTTCAAGATGGCAGAAAAGTCAGGAGTGCTTTATATTTTTTTGTCTCCTCTCCTGAGTACCTCTGTCTAAATGGAACATTAAGCTGGTTACCACGTGTGATTTGGACAAAAAAAGGCAAAGCTCAGCCATGGCTGGCTCCGGCTCAATTTACCCCCTGCTGGGTGTTTGGTTGAAATAGAAATAGCACCCCTGAGCCACAACAACCAAATTGTTGCTTTGGCTGCGGGAAAGACTGTTTAAGACTTGACCAACTTGTCAACACAGCATTGCCGGATGGGGAAGGAGGCCGACATTGTCCAGTGGAGTAGAATTCTGTCAGCTCGTGAAGGAGCAAATGCAGTGGTTTTCAAAAAATGGATCTTCCTTGCCGACAGTATGTGCCTGCGCGCTCAAGGCAGTGTTCTCGTACTCACGTCAACCTGATAATCTTTGACATGGCCGTGAGAGTGAGGAGGACTTTAATTTTAAATTGGGGCCACGCTCGCCTCAGTGATCAGCCATGTCTCCCCTCTGAAGCCACAGTCGTGCCTGATAACATGGTTGGTTGGCTGTGCGCTGGATTACACAAGTCTGACATGTCTGTTACAGCCACTGAGAGGATGATGTTACTTACCGGAAGGTGCTGTGCTACTCTACATGTATGATATGCACGGGTACTGCCAAGTGTAAAGTACTGTAACAGAGTGGGGAGTGACACACTGAAGTTACTGTACAATAAAGTAGAATTTATTAGTACTTGTACTATACTTAAGTATTTCGACTATAAAACTTTAAATCAATTAATACATTCTGATATATTGTCATAGATGAAGCTCCCTAGCAGTATATACAGTTGTGGGAATTTACATGATCAGCATTATTGACCCACATTAATGTTCAATACTCACAATCCAGTAATCTTTTCTTTACTTTTCTGAAAAAAAAATTGTCATTTTGCATAATGAGTATTTTTAGTTTTGGTCCTTTTTACTTTTGGTACTTTAAGTACATTTTGTTGCTAATACTTTATTTTTAATGCAGGACTAGTGTTTTTACACCGTGGTATTACATTCATTGTGCTCATGTGATACATATTCCTAAATCATGTTGTTGTTAATCAAATGACCACAAATGAATTGACACACAGGAAACCTAGTATTGCTTGGCTTGGGAGCACTGATTGGTCTCTGGGTTTCTGGCCATATAATAAACCTGCTATATATAGTTTGCTGTGGTCTCTGTACTTGAATCCCTGGCCCCCTAAGAGGTTAATTCTTATGGTGATCGGTTTGGCTTCGATTGCCTGAGGTTGAATCTGAGGCCAGGTGAAAATATAACATGCACACATTATCATGTTACTGTGAAATGCTACAACATATAAAGGGACAAATTAAGAAAATATTGATATCGAGGTCTAATTGTGAAACACAATTCACAGATGCAGCAGACGTAGTATGAAGGAGATGAGGAGCCAGGGAAAGGTGCCTGGGCCCTAAGGCCTGGAAAAATCCCAACAGATGACCGGGCAAAAAGCCGGGCAAAATGTGCAATTGTGTACACACTGGCAGGCTGATCGGAGAACACGGAGCAGGTGTGCGCATCGGTGTGGGGATCAGGGGACCGAAGCTGGCAGGAAACACACCGAGGGCAACTGCTGGTACGACAGAGGATGACGAGATGAGGAGTGACGGGTTGAGTTAGTGACTGGCAGGGTAAATGGACGGGGGACGATGAAGACCAGCTGCGCTTCATTTGGCCTTACCCGCGCGCCGCTTCGTATGGCAGTTATTATGTTGAATCACTCTCGGCTGCAAAATTGAATGGCAGCAGGGAGTGGAGATAATACCGCTGTAAACTTTGTTTTAATCTTTTCTTGGCTTTTAAGGCTTTAAACATCAGGACTTTGAATGCATTTCAGTTCTATTTGCAGTTCTTAACTGGATGTGGGCGTGTGTTGTTCCTCTTTTTTTAATTTCAGTATGCTTTTGTTTGCTATTTGGTATTTCTCACAACGTGGCGCAACATGGCCGGAATGATGGCCCATACTTTCTTGTGCATGTGTCTGTCTTCTCTATCTACGGTGTTCACGTGTGCCGGTGTGTGTGTGTGATGTACAGCAGCATTAACCAGCGTGTCAGATGTTGCTCCCAGCTGAGTGAGGATTTACAGACAGCTTAATGAACATTGTAATTTCACTCCCTGCCCTGTCAGCACTGCCCTCTGTTTCTTTTTTACTGTCAGAGTGACGGCGCGGGGATACACTGTACTTTCTAAACTTTTAATCTCCGTTTTTATGAGTGCAGACATCCCTCTTATCCCAGACTTAATATGCTAAACCATTGATTTCCCTGTATTCTTTCCCTGAATAATGTATAGTCCACCCTCTGTAAAGGAACATTTTGTACCCAGACAATCTGGTAATTTTTGAACAAGAAGATAGGCTTGTTAAAGTAGTCTCATCATGTAATAAAGGCATAATCCGTTCATTACAGGAGAATAATGATGGCATGGCAACAAGTACCAATATACAAGTTTAACCGTCAATTATTGGAGGTTTACTTTTTGAAGTGTGCTGCATTGGTGTGTGGGCTGTTCCTTGGTGCACCCCTAGCAAGAAAGAAGATAAAAAGAGGAATTCAATAGAACGACGGTTCTTGTACACAAACTGGGGTCAATTTGGCTGGAGCACATCCTGACATTGACAATGTGAGACATCAGCTGCATCTAGTTCTACTTCTCTTCTTCTCAGATAATACTGATGGCACAGGTTCCACTTTTCAGCAAAATACTAGTGTAGCCTGACGCAGCTGAGACCATATTCATGACCCTTCTATTCAGTTAAAATAATTAAAAAACTGAATTAAGTTTACATGTCATTTTTATTTCATTAGAAAATGAACAAAATGACAGCTCTTTGTGAATTTCTTTTCTTTTGTTGTGTGACACCAACTTGAATGCAGTGTTTGCAGGTCTGAGTCATAATACTATTTTGCTTGTCAAATAATCCATTAGTGCTAGTGTTTTTTTTTTTAATTAAAGGAATAGTGATAAATTTGGGAAATGAGTTCCATCTCCATACCACTTTCATGCTTTTCTGTTAGATATGCGGCTACAGCCGAAGAACGGTTGGCTATCAAGTTATGTGCTAGACTGTTTCTTGGTGACTGGGCCACCCCATGAGAACAAAACTCCAGGAAGCCAAGAAATAGTCAAAGCACGTTAACGTAAAGTTGTATGGGAAAACGAATACACACATTTCCCAAAATGACTAGCTTTTCCTTTAAACTCAAGCAAGAAAGTAGGGTCAGAGTTTTTTTTCTGAGAAAATGTTCTGAGCAATGCCTCATTGTACTGCCAATAATCAAAAAATTGTGGTAAAACATTGTATAAAATATTAGTCAAAGAAATGAAATAAATCAGTGCTTTTGGGGTATAAATGAAGTGGCAGTACTCCTGAAATGGTGCGTGTACATCTGCTGGACTTGGCTCTGGTCCTTCATCCGTGTAATTACAATATATTCCTCAGTTATTTTGACTGGCAGAATAACCATCACCCTCTAAAAATGAAAATACTTCAAATACATTTGTATCCCTGATGGCGGTACAACAGTCACTTGTTCACTGTGCGGGCCCTTTTCATGCTTTCGTCCGTTTTTTTTGGACATTTTCTTACTCTGTGTTTCTTTGATTATTGAGTTGAGTGCCTGCAGCCTGTATTTGTTGTTCCACTGCTTAATAAATTTGGACAGATGGAGAGCACTTAAAAAAAAGAGACTCTTTAACTGTTTCAAAAGTTTGGTGTTCCTTAAAAAAGGAATAAAACAAAGTAGTTGGCTAGAAGTGTTCTCTTTATATATTTTTTTTGTTTGTTTTTATTGCTTTTGGCAGATCCAGCAATGTTTTACTGTTATTCTTCTCGTCCCTGCAGCCGCGTTATTGTTCCTGCGCTTGCACAACATTTGCAGTACAGTAAAGCAATTATTCTCAAATGAGTTATTCACTTAACAACATTTACACGCATTCAATTCTCCAATAGTTCAGCTGAATTATTGCTCTCCAGCTGTTCCAGTCTCTCGCTTGCTTTCTTTGCCTCTCTTTCTCTCTTCTTCCATCCCTGTCCACCCCACCGTCCTTCTCCTTGTATTCCCATCAGGCGGAGGCTATAAGTGTTTGTTGTGAGGGTCACCGGGTCACGCAGGTGCAGTGAGGCTGCGATGAGCAGTACAAGAACTGGAAGTAGCCCATCACAATGAAGACAAACAGGCCACAGAAAGCCTCTATCTATCTGTTTTTCACCTCTTTTTCTCTCCGTCCCCCATATGAATCTGTCTTTTTCTATTAGGTGTGTGTGTGTATAAAGCATGTAAGGCTCCTGGTAAAGTCTCTATGCTGAGTTTTTTTTTAAATAATTAGTTATACTTCTCTTAAATGAATAGCATGTCAGTCATATTCTACTGATATGATACTAATATTTTACTTTATGCATCAGTCTCCTCCAAGACACCGATTGCTGATATGTCAAGCCGTGGGGTTTAGGTTGAGTTCTAAAAGGTGCTGGTGCAGTAGGTGGCAGTGTCACCTTTCTTTTTTTTAAAAAGGCAAGGCAATGTGAACTTCAAAAGGCAAGATAGAAATAAAGATTTTTAGCAGTTAGTAAACTATATGTTGTTATCTTACCTAATTGTCCCTGCTGAGGATGCGTTGGCTTCCTCTCTGGGCGAGCTCAACAGTTACAGAGGTTAAACCATTACACCAGTTGGTCTCCTTGAGCACAGGAAGGAGCCAGTTCAAGAACCTATTACAGCAAGGAGAGTGTTGCGATGAGTATTTATGTCACGGCAAATATGTGCTGAGGGAGCCATGAAGAATATCATTTGGTGAAATAACTTGTATAGAAGACGTGAAGTGTGATGATTCATCCAGTGGGGAGCTGCCCAATTAAAACTATGGTGCTTTGCCGTCCACAGCATTTTGTGTTCACGTGCAAGGGTGTGACTTTTCTGCCAAAAACAGGTCCCATCGGTGGAGACTGGGTGCACTACAGAACAGGAGGACCTGTAGAACGTGGTTGAAGAGTTTTAGCAGTGCTCATCAGCACCTCTAGATGTTACTAAGGGTTGGCTCCGCTTTCATCACTCCAAAAAAGACTTCCAGCCAATATCTAAAGCACGGAAAGCACAGTTTTAAATCTTATATTAACAGTACTTCAATGTTTAATGTCCAGCTACCTCTTTATTGGCTCAGGTACCTTTATATTTTGGGTGCATACAATTTAAAGGTGTCCTGTTTAAAGTTGCACTGTAGTTGCGCTCTGTTTGACTGGGAAGCACACAGTTTGCCATCATTAATCTTTCTTAAACCTCTGCAGTTACTGATCTAGTAGTCCAGCTGACCATGTAAGGTTATGAAACTAATGCTTCCACACATTCTGTATAGCCTGTTGTGTGGGAGGGGTGTGTGTGATTGCAGCTTCAAAAGTGTCTCTTCAACCAACGGGCCAGTCCGCATGTTGAAGCAGATAAGACTACGGCTGAAATGGTTAATCGATTAATTGATTAGCCAAACAGAAGAAAATGTATCTTTAATCATTTCTATGATTTAAAAATGCCAAAAATTCAATGGCTTCGGCTTTCGTTCTGGTTCCAAATGTAAATATTTTCGTTTTTTTTTTCTGATAATAAATGGAACATATTTGGGTTTTGAATGGTTGGTCAGACAAAACAAGTTATCTTAAGATGCCAAAATGCTATGAATATTTTACAAACAATTAATCAATCAAGAAAATCACAGTAAAATGAATCTAAATTGAAAATATTTGTCAGTCACTCACCTTTATAACATTGTCATTTGTTCGTCCAAAACACGACTTGTTTCCTTTCTCCGTAGTCTCTGTCATTCTGCTGTAAAGTAGCAATTTTTTCCCACAGCCCCTCTATTTCTTCCCACGTAACTCCTCCACAACCAATTACCCCCTACGGTGGACACCTCCCTCAATAGAACCACACAAACAACACACATAACCAGAATGTATACCCAGCGTTACAGTATAAAGTATTACATAAGTGAGCTTTAGAGGTGTTGTTTCCCCGTTTCCAGTCTAAACCAAGCTGATCATCTACTGGCTTTAACTTCATACTTAATGCACAGCTATGACATTGGTATTAATCTTCTCATCTCGCTTTTCAAAAAGGGAATAAGGGAAATAAGGGAAAAAGGGAATAATTTCCAATATTGACAATTTCATTAAAACAGCCATGCACTAGGGCTTATTTAGTAGTGGTTCAATCACACGGACTTTGTGTGCTGCCTTCAGTACTCTTTATCCTGATCAACTTGGACATGTTTGAAAAGCTTTTATATTTTTGGATTGCAGCTGGAGAGGACAGCTCTCCTACAAATATCACATTGTTCTTATTGTGTAGTTGAGAAAAATATATAAAACGGTGCTGTTTCCACTAAGCCGCTGTGGGAGTGGAGGGCTGCAGACTGTGGCAAGGCGATGGCTAACTTCTCCTGTGAAAGTAGGAGGCGCTAATGCCCTCACAATGCTGGCATTGTCACTGTTTATCAGTAAACTGGGGGAAGAAGAATCTTTATTCTGTGCAAAACACAGTGAAAGTGGAAAACTTTCTCAAATGAAGCTTGTATTAATCCTACTTTACAAAAAAAGCAGGGATCACAGTATTGATTTTCTTTCTTTTTTTGCTTACAGCTCATCTTTGTTTAAAGTTTGCCTCCAAACAAATCTTTCATGTTGATTATTATGGGTTGTTTGTCTACAAAGTGAGCAAACAACCCAGGTCAGGCTCGGGCATTGTTACAGGCCACATTTATGCACATATTTATGCACATGTATGCCATGAAGTATTATTGCAGGCACGTTGCTGTTCCTGCCTGTTGTTGCCCTCGGTTTTCACTATTTGGATTACACAGTTGTTCATGGTTTGTGTTGTTTTTACATTATTCAATTTGTTCTATATTCAGATGTAAGAGATGTTAAACTTTTTGTTAAACTAAGAGTGAAGTTAAATTCAACAAAGCTATGGTCTATGGTCAATATTATGTGTACTTCTGGAGCTTTCTGCTGCTGAACTACACATGTTTGATTCTAATAAGCAAAGCAGGACAACATGTAACTGTGAGAACAAACACTGACTGTCTTTGCTGGTGCAATAAAATAATTGGTTGCCAGGCTGGATCTATGATTAAATACGAGGCATATAGCTGCTGTTAAAAGTGCTCATATAACAGAGCCTTCTGTTACATTTTGCCACATTATTAATTCCTCTCCCTGGCATTGTGTCACCTTTTTTTTTGTGGCTTTACATAAACCTCAGTGCATCTCCAGAAATCCTCGCTTTATTTTTTCACAACCGGCCAGTGTTTAGAAGAATAATGGTAACATGTTCTTCACAGACATGCGTTACGTTGAACTTGGTGAACGGGGGAAAAAAAACTTGGATTGATCATCCCATCCAAATCCTTGTAGAGGAGCAAACGTTTTGACAGACTTTGCTTATGTGCACTTTTGAAATATTGAAATGCTGTCAATTTCCTTCCCAGTTGTAACTTAAACATTTGTAGTTGTACATGTACAAGCACATTGTAACCTTCAACAAAACCAACCAACCAAAATATGTCATTAACTGGCCTAATTTATTTGTCAACCAACAGTCCCAGGTTCAGTACAGGTCAGTTGGTAATTAATTGCAGTTTTACAGCACTAAAGCACAATATCAACTAACTATCTCATCTTGTGGCCCTGTCTGCAAAAGGGGCCCAGCACTGAGTGTAGTTTTCATTATTTTACCTTATATTGTGCTGCCAGAGGAGGGATGTCTGGCACAGCTTCACCTACCTCCAAGGTGCATGGAGAAAAAGTCTGAAGAACAGCTTTATTTGTCCAAGCTTGGGTGACGACCCTGATGAAGGTCGCAAGCACAAGTATGTTGGTCTGACAATAAAGTTGTTCTCTATACTACAAGTGTTGCTGGAGTTTTGACCTCTTCAGTTTATATTGTGCAAAACGTTCCCTCAGAATGAACCCATTTCTGTCTAATCTGTTTCATGTTTCCTGTGTGCTCCAGAGGCGGCAGTACACTTGAAGAAGCAGGTGCCTGTTATGTGTATCAGTAAGTGCTGGCCTAATTGAAAAACCTGCAAGCGTTTTTTAATTAGGAACTTCAGTGCGGTTGCAGAATTTTAAAATGTAATCCCTTACACTTCACTGCCACACAGTAATGTCTAACTGCCAAACACTGGTCACTAGTACCCATTGCTTTCATCTCACCCCAAAAGCCCAACTTTACTCAACTTATTACAGAAAGGACGAGGGAGAAAGCGAGGAGCGTCCTAGCAGGTAGCGCCCATCCTATCTTCTGCCAGTTTGAGCCTTTGAGCTTTGGGAGGTGCTATAGAGTCCCTCTGGCAACTAACAATGAATTGAAGAAGTCCTTCATCCCGAGTGCCTTCAAAACTCTACAATGTGACTGATGAGATTTAAGCCAGAGACACTGATGTGAACTGCTTTCAATGTGGAATGTGACCTTGTCCATGTGTTTGCCATTTGCTTGACTCCATTTTATGTTGTTGTTTATTTGGTGAGCCGAATACAAAGTTCCACCCTGGTGGACAATGAAAATATATTCTATTACATTCTATATTCTAAAGAGAAATGTTGCACCCCTCAAGGTAAATCGTTAAGTGTGAATCCTGTCAGACCTGCCTCTAGCTGGTGACCTTCCATCCTTTGTACACTGAGCTAACATCTGCTCCTGCCTTCTCCAGCTCCGCACTCGAGCACCTGAAGGTCTTTTGATGAATGACTGAATTGCGTTAGTTTACTGACTGCCTAATGGTTGCTGATTACAGTACAGCTTTGCTTTGAAATCGTATGCTGGATTGAAAGAAAAAATGAATTGTGCATGTAATGAAAGGTATTCATCGAGCACCCGCTCAACGTCACGAAAATATAACCTCAGAGCACAAAGGAAGTCAGTCAAGCATTTAAACATTTTTTGTTGTCAGTGCAGATGTTGCAAAAAGTTTTATTTTACCAGATGGAATATTCTAGAAAAAGACCCTTTAACATAACCTGGGCAGTGAAGGAAATAGGTGCAGCAGCGGGGTCCGACCCAAAGATTGCGGATACGTCCTCGACTATCGTCGGCTTTTCAAATGTCTCACCCGTAGACCCAAAACAAAGTGACATTGGAGAGGTGAAGCATTTGTGGCTTATGTGAAGGGCAAAATTAGGATCTTGCTTGGCTGCACCTTCACCACCCACAAAAAGAAGAAAATGTTCTCCTAGGCTGCCAAGAGAGCATTGGAGGAATTTACGGAATTAAGCTCAGGTTATTAAAGTACATTATACTTTAAGTGTTTAGTTCTCCATGTAGGCTGGTGCTGTATAAACGTATTTGTCCTATAGTATACTTTAGAATTTCTATGAATTTTCTATCATTTCCTTTGTGCTTTGCATAGAGGGAGTACAGTGTAGATCAAAAGCACACTCTGTTCACACCTGTTCCCCATCAGCCAGTACATGTTGTGAAGTGATGGTTCCATTCACATGTACCCTTGAGATGGCAATGAAATGGAAAACACTTCATACTAACAGGTCAAAGGTGAAAACCCTTCTATTTCATTGTTTTTGGTTATTCTAAGCAAACGACACACCAAACACAGCTCAGTGCCACTGATCGTCTACCTTCAGGGAAGAGTCCAGCAGTCTGTTTAGAGCCTTTTTCATGTTGCCTCTTTCAACTCTTGTCAGTGTTCTGTTCCCAGTCCAGGGACTCAACCTGCCAGCATCCGCTCTCCTACTGATGATACTCATCCCGTCCTCTCTGGACAGGACCAGTGTCATCAGGGGAGCTCCAATGATTAGTAATTATTACCCCAGGACTCCACAAATGACATGTTGTGCACAACAAAGTGTTTTTTTCTCAAATCTTCAAACCGCACTCAAACTTAAATTAAAAAACGGGATAAATGATACAATTGCTTGGAGTACACTTTATGAGTGATAGGGGTTCATGATGAAATCACACTGGTGAATAAATACTGTAGCTTAAGGACTGTATCAGCATGACTGGGATTGGGATGGGGTTGAAACCTTATGTTAAAAAAAAGCAGAAATGATGCGTCTCATTTACCAAATCTTCACTCTATCTTTAAACAAAGAGTTAGTGAACTCTTTTTTTTAATATAATAAATCACAGGGGAAGGCTGAAATTGTATGGGATAAGAATAAGCTGCCCCCCCCCCCCCCCCCCCCCAAATAATAGTGTGTTTTAGATATCCAATCAATGTACTCCCAACTGGGCTTATATCTTAACTCACCTTCAAGCCTGAGCTGTGTGACAGAAAAGATGACGTGAGAAGACACACAAAAAAAACTTTATTTATATTTAATTAAATATATAATACAATAACGAACAGTATAATCAACAGCAGGACCACAGCAGCGTGGGCAATCACCCCCCGTGGACTATTCTGGCTCCACCTGCATAAAGAAAAAGACTGTATCAGTAGCTGTAATGTAACTGACCTAAGACAAGCAGTCATGCTATAATTTAGAGACGAGGTGAAAAATGAAAGGAAAGCTTACAACATAAGAGGATGCTTATTGTAGAACAATACCTTACTAAGAAATAATAACTGAATGTTAATTCTGAATTTATCACCCAATCTAGTCCATTTAATTCCTTCTTAGAGTTAGGGTTAGTTACAGACACTGTGACTTCACCATCATGAAGCAAAAACATGACTGACGCCATTTGCGAAAACCTAATTATGGCAAAATTGCAAGTAAAGAGACGGAAAGATTTTTATTTATAACGGATCAGCCATCGTCTCCGGATCAGTCGTAAGTATGTGGGTTGGAAATGCAATTTACTGTGGGATTGAAACAGTGGGGGAAGGAAGCTGACTTTCATTTTGGTTTTTGGTAAAAAATACAACACCTCTTTCATAGTTTCCCCTCTTTCAACAACACATTTCCTTCTCCACATTTTGACACTTCCTTTTAGAGATGAAATCAAATGATGTTGTTGTTGCTTTTGGAGAGGGAGTAACAATAGTAACAAACACACACTGGTGTAAAGGAGTTGCATGATTGAGTTACGTGATATGAAAAGTAGTTACTTAAGTAAAAGTAGCAACATCAATGTACAAAGTTATTATATAACTAATAAAATTGAATCATGGATTAAAAGTAATGTATCAATGTAGTAATGCATTGACTCTTGGTTAAAAACCTTGCATTTCCATTTTTGGTAATTTTTTTTCAGATTAGTTAAAACAGCACTGATAGTTCTATTCTTGGCCACTTGTGGGCAGCGGCAGCTCTCTTCTCTGTTTTTGTGTCCATCAACCATCTGTCTCTTCAGCTGCAAAATGCTCCACTATGTTCACCAGCTAGTTGCCGCCATTGTTTGTCTGGCATTTGGTGCTGGGCAGGTAGCGTGCAGACAGAGCTTTTTCCATTGGAAACAGTGGACTGGAAACAATGTTGATGAGAGACAACCAATACATTAAAGTTGCAAACGATAAAACCAAAACAATGAGCTGAAAGATGCTAAAATGCGCTGTAGAGTTGAGGGGAACTGCAGAATTGGATAAGTGTATGGTTTGTCACTACAAGCAACACCTTTTACATTACACATAAATATTTGACACATTGCTGAAATGTTAGTTAGTAAAAGTTCAACATTTTGAGAAACAGGCTTATTCACTCTCTTGCCAAGAGTTGGATGAGTTTGACATTACCCTCGTATCAGTCAAGTTCTTGTCAACATTTACAGAGGAGCAATAGAAAGCAAAGGAGAAGAGGGCTCTGCAGCGGGTGATTAAAGATGCCCAGTACATCATTGGTTCCATTCTACTGAGCATCAGTGATATTGGTGAGGTGAGGTGCCTGCACAGAGCTTAAAATATATAAAGAGACCAAACCCACCCAGTCTGTTCACCCTGCTGTCATCTGGCAAAAGATACAGAAGTATCTGCTGTCGTACCACCAGACTACAGGGCAGCTTCTGTCCACAGGCTATAAGACTCCTCAATTCATCCTGTGTGCTCTTTTTATTTAATTAAAATCTATATGACTTGATTCATGCCTACAAAGGCAATTACAAACAGCAATTTGCTGCCCATGTCATAAAATAAGTCAAAATAAAATATGGTCTCAAGGTAGAATGAGCAGTTCTGAGACTTTGAGCATTTTAACTGATTGATATTTCAGAATTTTTATTAGTCATTCAAACGGCAGCTACACTCATAAATCTGTTAAATGATTGTCTGCACCTTGCTCTTCCACTGCTTCACCCAGACTTTGGGTGAAGCAGTGGAAGAGCAAAGTATGAATGAAAAAGAAATATTAGATTGTAGATGAAAACTGAGTTATCAGTGAGTAATTTTTACTTATCCTTATCTTTACTTCTATCCTGGTCTCTTTCGACTTAACAAATGAACAACCGAGAAATACTGACATCCTATGAATATTAATGAATACTAATGAAGTGCAACAACACCTCCCAAATGTAGTGCAAAAAGTATTCAAGCTGTAAATAATTAAATGGAGATAGCAGCAGGTGAGAGTTCTACAGTATTATACAATATTTTTCTCATGGCGCAGTTAATTATATTCCTGCTTGACAAATTCATCCAGCACAAATCAGTGACTAATGGAGGGGGGTGGGGAAGGGCATGAACATGTGAGGGTTATAAACGAATATATATATATATATATATATATATATATATAAGTTTCCTCAATGCCATCCTCAACTTTCCCCCTGACATACAGACAGCAGTGAATCAGTTAGGAGGGCTGAAGAGTGAAAATGGAAAAGTGGAAATGAGTCTCCAAAGTAAAACATCAGTGTAATATAATGATGGTGAAATGTCACTTCCAAAGGGGATAGAAAAGGTTGAGTTTCTTTATGTTTTGGTCATTGGCCTTCATCGGGCATCAGCTTCACAAGGTCAAACAATAACATCTTCATGGCAAAGCTACAGGCTGTAGCAACCAATCAGTACACACAATACAGACAACTGCCACACTAATAAAAAACCCGAATCATGTGTCTTATGCCCCTCAGAGCAGAAATTCAACCTTTTCTTGCACATGATTTTGTTGTCCTACGCATCTGTCCACCAGGCTCTGCTTTCACAAAGATTTGACTACAGCTTAGACCAAACTAATACTCAGGCTTTAGATAGACGTCTAAATTCATCCATTGCACAAAGCTGTGTAGTTCTCTACTATGTTACAACTAATTTGCAATTAATTCTAGATCAATGAAGACCTTGTTTTAAACTAAAAAACATGTCTGACAGAGAGTTGTACTGCTCAGGTGTGCTCACTCTGTTATTCTTACATTAATTGTTATTTTTAAACAGTCACAAGGAAACTTTACTGGGAAAATTTCAGTGAGGAGTGTAACTATACAGAAAATGCGCTGACGTGTGTAGCGGAGCTGAGCTACTGTGGGATCTGGATAAATCGGACTCATGAGTGGACCAAAACAACCGCACCGAGACACTTGAGAGGAAGTGGTTCGGACCTTGGTAATTATTTCCTATATATATTCAGCACTGGGTTTGTGAAACCAACCCCTGGTATAAAGTGATATCACTGAGTTTGGCTTTCAAATTGGATGAAATGACCCATCTGGTTCTTTGCACTAAAATGCAGTCTCTAATAATTTGTTGCTTCTGGTGACACTTGTGAGGACTGAGGAGCACAACATCTACGGTGAAAAGTGTGAACTGTAATACTGCAATTACCAGGCGTGGGCCTCTCTGTGTGTGGTTTCACTCAGGCCGATGGGACGATTACTTAGTTGTGCATTAGATCTCCCACCAGACATCAGGGGCCGAAAAACTAGGTTCACCTCCTGCTGATGACTCTCTGAAAGCAGATGAATTCTGATTTCAGTAAATTAAAAACTCATGAAGAAGAGATTTTAAGATCCTGCATTGACGTTTACCTGAGCTCCCCAGCTGCTCCAATCTTCCGCCCCCCGCAGTTGAGCTGTCCACCAACGAGAGCCAATCTCTAGGCTGCTGGTTCCCAACAGGTGAATGCAAAATAAATCATTAGATGATTGACAGCATAGGAAAGCAGGAAGAAATGTAACATTTTCAGATGATCCTGTAGTCATTTCCCCTCTTTCTTATGAATTACTGATCAATTTGCTTCAGGACTCTAAAACATGAAACAAACCAAAAAAAAAAAAAACTTTTTTGATGAAACTATTTATAACCTGTAATAGTGTGCAACCAGTGACAGGATCAAAAAGTGGACATTTCTTTGTCTTTAGGGGTCTTGTACAAGCCAAAAAGGTTGGGAAACACTGTACTTCTATGTTGTAAAACATATAACAGGGAAAATTACCAGATACAGTAAATGCTTATTTTAATGTGTTTGTACTTACAGAAGTAATGGGATAAATTATATCATCATAATACACAAATCCATTCTGACCAGTAGGGTTGGTCACACACTGGACCTAGGAAGGAAATCATAATATCAGCATATATTCCTTTATTTCTTTTTTTTTCTAATATAAAAGAACCAGTATGCAATGGTTAAAAGTTTGCAATGTCAAATATGGTTATAATGTGTTCAAAAGGGAGACATAATTACTCACTGGAAGAGACGACTCCTCCTCTATTATGACTCGATCCTGAGTGTGAAACAGCAGGACGATGATATTTTATGTTACACGTTACACATCATTAATGGGCCCATTTGTACAAAAACTCAACTTCACAATGACATGTTGGAATAAGCCATGTGTGGGTAAAGGACATGTCTAACTTTAAAGAAAACCAAAAGGTTGATTGAAAATATTTTTAGCTTTTGTGCGATAACCGATACCTGTGTTTACAATGTCATTTCAAAATGGCTGCTGTGAAAAGGGCCCACAGCCTGATGAGCTACATAGCTCCCGTCAAATAGCTACATTAGGCTCCCTTCGAATAGAGTGTTGCAAGGACAATCTCTCATCTGTCCAAAACAAACACACTGCCCTCATTAACTGTAGCCGGTGGACAAGCAAGAAAAGCAAGTTCCTTAATACAAGAGTTGACATAAACAACAATAGATCGATAGCGTGAGCGTCGTTCATCAGTGTACGCCTGCTAACAGGTTAGTTAGTGTGTTGACCAAATAAAAAAGTAAGTACAATTATAGACAAACATTAATTTTAAACAATTAGATAACACCAACAACCTTACCATTTTAGTTGTTATAGGCAGATTTTGAGACAAGCTATACGTGCTACGCGTTCTTTGTCTGTCTGACTCACTCATCTGACATAAACAGTTCATTCTCGCGAGACCAGGACCAGCCTTGTGTTACATCACCAACCTCAATGACGTTCAATTTTGTTTCCATGTCTTCAATAGTTTACCCTGAATTATATGAAAATGCTTGTTTAGTTTAAGATCAGGTTTGTTAGTTTAGTGAATAAATTAAGCTTTGCATTAGCTCAGGAAAGGGACTGCAGTTCATTTAGAATCACCGATACCATTGAAAGACTACATTGACAGGATCATACAAGTGTACCAGGTGGGATTCATAAGTTGTTGCTTCCTGTTAAGCTCTGATCATCATGGATGTTCTTTCTTATGAATTACTGATCAATTTGCTTCAGGACTCTAAAACATGAAACAAACCAAAAAAAAAAAAAAACTTTTTGGATGAAACTATTTATAACCTGTAATAGTGTGCAACCAGTGACAGGATCAAAAAGTGGACATTTCTTTGTCTTTAAGGGTCTTGTACAAGCCAAAAAGGTTGGGAAACACTGTACTTCTATGTTGTAAAACATATAACACGGAAAATTACCAGATACAGTAAATGCTTGTTTTAATGTGTTTGTACTTACAGAAGTAATGGGATAAATTATATCATCATAAAACACAAATCCATTCTGACCAGTAGGGTTGGTCACACACTGGACCTAGGAAGAAAATCATAATATCAGCATATATTCCTTTATTTCTTTTTTTTTCTAATATAAAAGAACCAGTATGCAATGGTTAAAAGTTTGCAATGTCAAATATGGTTATAATGTGTTCAAAAGGGAGACATAATTACTCACTGGAAGAGACGACGACTCCTCTGTTATGACTCGATCCTGAGTGTGAAACAGCAGGACGATGATATTTTATGTTACACGTTATACATCATTAATGGGCCCATTTGTACAAAAACTCAACTTCACAATGACATGTTGGAATAAGCCATGTGTGGGTAAAGGACATGTCTAACTTTAAAGAAAACCAAAAGGTTGATTGAAAATATTTTTAGCTTTTGTGCGATAACCGATACCTGTGTTTACAATGTCATTTCAAAATGGCTGCTGTGAAAAGGGCCCACAGCCTGATGAGCTACATAGCTCCCGTCAAATAGCTACATTAGGCTCCCTTCGAATAGAATGTTGCAAGGACAATCTCTCATCTGTCCAAAACAAACACACTGCCCTCATTAACTGTAGCCGGTGGACAAGCAAGAAAAGCAAGTTCCTTAATACAAGAGTTGACATAAACAACAATAGATCGATAGCGTGAGCGTCGTTCATCAGTGTACGCCTGCTAACAGGTTAGTTAGTGTGTTGACCAAATAAATAAGTAAGTACAATTATAGACAAACATTAATTTTAAACAATTAGATAACACCAACAACCTTACCATTTTAGTTGTGACAGGCAGATTTGCTACGCGTTCTTTGTCTGTCTGACTCACTCATCTGACATAAACAGTTCATTCTCGCGAGACCAGGACCAGCCTTGTGTTACATCACCAACCTCAATGACGTTCAATTTTGTTTCCATGTCTTCAATAGTTTACCCTGAATTATATGAAAATGCTTGTTTAGTTTAAGATCAGGTTTGTTAGTTTAGTGAATAAATTAAGCTTTGCATTAGCTCAGGAAAGGGACTGCAGTTCATTTAGAATCACCGATACCATTGAAAGACTGTACTGACAGGATCATACAAGTGTACCAGGTGGGATTCATAAATTGTTGCTTCCTGTTAAGCTCTGATCATCATGGATGTTCACAGCTATGTCAGAAAAGCAGAGCTTTTTCTGACGAACCTAACTGTATAATCATTTGCAATAATGGTAAATTCTTAAATGTAAATGTCTAACTGAAATTTACAGAAAAACAGGCTGCTCCAAAGAAATTAAACCAATCTAATGGACATCACTAAAGAATTTCTTCTTACCTGGGTTGTTGAGTTGTATCTCTTGTGCAATTTATCCTTTTTTCTTGGTTCAAGGTGATTGGAAATAGGCCTACATGGCTGCGTAAAAAGGATGTCTGATATGCCAAATGTTGTTGAATCTTCTTCTTAGTTGCTTCCACAGAAACTAAAAAGACTCCACAGTTTTTCATCTTGATGCGTTGTACTGGGCTGTGATTTAAATAGTCCAGTGCTCTCTCTCAGCGAAGGTGGTCTCCACTACAGTAATGTTAGTAGCTTTGCAGTCCATTTGGTCCCATGTCTGTAAGAAAATAAAGAAAAAGTTTAATTAGAAGAGAGTGTGACTGGTGGAAAATGTAGTTAACCTGCTTCTAAAACCCTTTAACCCCTTCTTAAGCTGAACGTGCCCAGTTGGCTGTCTGTGCTTGATTAAAACTGGCTGGTTGACTTATGAAATCTACATAGATGAACTTCTTTGTTCTATTGCTCATGAATGTGACAAGTCATTACTTGTCATGCCAGACCAATTTATACAATCAACTGTATGCCACCTTTAAAAAACGCCACTCTTTACCTCTACTATATCTGTCTACTATACCTACCTACCTATCTGCTGGGAATTACTCAGTTAATCTGTTAGAGGACACTATTGCATCCACACTAAATGTACAGAATCTCCTCTGAAGCAGTGGCTATAACTGAGTGTCAGTGCAGGTGAGATAAATGAGAAAATGACCTTCACCTCTTTGTCACACAGCATTATTATAATGTAGCATCAAAACACAACTGCTAATCATACTCAAGGGTAATGTCACTGCTCACAATGCTAATATATCAGAACTATTCAGTCGAGATGAATGGTTTGATTCTGTCTGTGTATCCAGAGACAATTACACAGGAAATATACCTTATACACTTAAAATGTAAATGTTTTACCTTGTAGCGAAATCCCATTGACAATGCCAGTGTCTTTCTGAAACTCTCAACTCTTGACTGCTGGACTTGTGACAATCAGATTAAATGAGGTTTCCTTCTCATACCCATCCGGTGAGTTGAACTGGTTTAACAGACAGAGATTATGATAATTGCATGTTTGGGCTGACACCCTCTTTTACAAGCCTGAGCCAAGTTTAAAACAGGAATAGGTTGATCCCTTTGCAGAGCTGTTTTGTGGAAGGGATGTATGCTGATTTTGACACCCAACATCCAACTCATCGCTGTTACCTCCAGTAGGGCTGATCAGATGATAAACAATCAATTTGCCTGGCCCTAACAACTCACTATTGTTCAAGCAGCTTCCTGTAAGATAAATGCAAAGCTTAGAAATGCAAATCTTAAATTCAAAGCTCAAATGCAAAGCTGTGAAAAAACAAAGAAACGATGATCGAAATGATAAAATAAAAAAAAACACAGACACCAACATGATCCATCACTACATAATAAATGCTTTGAAATTCTAAAACAGTATAAACATTCCATTAGACAATGGAAATTTCACAGTAGACCATGGTCAGTTCTGGGACATATTGAACAGCTTAGAAACTGCAAAGCCACAATAATTAGCAATGTGAGATGGATACATCTGGGGAAACTACTTTAATGATCTCTATAGAAGTATCCCACCTGAAGATCATCACCATCATGAATAACCAAAATCCATTAGATTATCCAATTTATTACACAAAAGAGTTAACAGACAAACTGAAAACGCTTAATTCCAAAAAAAGTTTGTCGCAAGCCTGAGCCAAGTTTAACACAAGAATAGGTTGATCCTCTGCAGAGCTGTTTTGTGGAAGGGATGTATGCTGACTTTGGCCCCAACATCCAACTCATCCCTGTTACCACCAGTAAGGCTGATCACATGGTAACCAATCAATTTGCCTGGCCTTACCAACTCACTATTGTGCAAGCAGCCACCCGTAGGATGTCAAGAATGTTTCTCCTGCTGACAGGAACAAACTTGTTTGCTCCCAGTGGATGAGTAGTCTGTCAAGTTTGCCTCTCTCCAAAAAACACATCATCCTGCATTATGACAGTTTGACAGGTTGTCTCAGCTGTTTCAGTTTTCAGATCGTGATGAGAAACTTCAGCTTTTTAATTGCTGTTCAAACGCAGAGAGAACATCTGACGTTTTGTATGGCTGAGATTTTAGGTTTACCAAGTGGAATTGGTAACTTTGGCATTGGAATGAGTTTTACAACTCTGCTAACTTTCTTCATGTCATTGTCTTCCTACTTTTTCTATCACTGTCATTCACATCCGCATGACACCCATCTCAAGCATGGCATGTTGTTAAAACTGTGGTGTCATGCTGCACACAATCCAGTTTTTCTGTAGAAGAGAGCCACAGACTGTCTCAATTGTTAGATTGCAGATTACGTTGAGGCACAATGGGAATGTTATGGTAATGTTACCAAAATTATCGTTTATTTCCATATCAATAAGCAAGCTTGAATTTTATTTATGTTTTTATAAATAAAATAATGCCATAATGTTAATTTTGTCCAAAATGACGGGTCTCAAACCTGCATTACCCTTCTGTAGTAGACTTATCTAAAGATAAGATAAAAATGCCCACATACTTGGTTGTGAGTCCTATTCATACCAGACATAATCACATTCACCAGACATGTATCTATAGGTCCATGTATTAAGACAAACAAACACACAAACCTGAATTTAATCTTTTTATTTATTTTTTACATTGTATCAATCAACCAGATTTGGGTTTTAAATAATGGTTAACACTTTATAATAAGGGTTCAAATACATGTACTTAAAGTCAGGGCAGGCAAATTATCTAAGAAGCATTTTTTTTATTCTATCAATAAATTAAATGTTCTGACACAAGAAAGAAAAAAGGCATCCGATATCTGTGGCTAAATACTATAAAAAAGGTTCTTGTTCCTTTTCCAAAGCATTCCTATCTGCCTACCGTTATCTTTGTTTGCATCTCTAAAGACCACTTACAGAAGAATGTAAGCAGGAGCGGCCCTCCTGTATTTAGGCATTATCACCGCGCTGCAAATGCGAGACCTCTCGCTTTTTGGCAGCGGGGTTTCCCTGAGGATGACTGCTCTGCTGTCTCCCCGCTTGGGTTAAAAACCTAATCCCTGTCAGTTTCAGGGACCTCTCTCCCAGTGCTGCATAGTCTTCCTACAAATTACTCGGCCATAATTTCATTCTCAGGAACTCCCCGAAGATTTGGAATCAAATAAAAAAGTTCTTCGGACTGCTTCCCCTTTAGCAAACAATCACTTGTTCAAGCCAGCGCTGAGGGATAGAGATGTTGCTGGACTGGAGGGAGTGGGGACTGTGCTGTGTTGGAGATCTTTACATAGATAATAAATTCAGCTCCAAACTAATTATTGCCTCCCTCAGCCGCATTGTTACAGCACTACCTTCAAGTCAGGCATTTACGTATGGGAGTGTGACCCAGAATTTGAATCAGTAGTAGGTCATTTCTGGTGTGACATATTTAATTGTTTTTTTCCAAACAGTATGAAATAAACATTCAGTAATTTGGCGATATTAAGTTGCTCTGACTGGACAAAGTAAGCCCTCAAAGCAGGCACGGTTGCACCTAAATTCATATTACTAGAAGTCTTCAGCTTCCCCAGGTTTCAGGAGGTGCCTCAGTGAATGCCTTCTATTGCTGAAATGGAACAGATTTGTTTTAGAAAATGGAATTTAAAAAAGTATTTCTTGAAGGTGTGGAAACCGTTTTTATTTTATTTTTTATTGCTTGATGAGACCTGACTGTATAACTCAGGAGCTCCGCTGCCGTGTTGTATCTGTCATCTGTGCAAACTCTGCCTCATCCTGCATACTGACTGAGGTTCTGGCAGTCCCCCACCGCTGTGTGTTTTCTTTAGGTTTGGGCTTTTTTTTAACCCTTGACCTTCTCCTGCTTTGCTGATGACTGGCAGATCTGGACTGTGCCTGGGAGTTCTATTGTCTATCTATTGTGTGAAAGAAAGTTCATAGTGCAGACGAAAAAAAAGCATCTGTGTTTTACTTGTTTGCAACGGCTAGAATATTGATATTTTTCATCATTAACAACTGTTTCCCCAGCTGAAGGCCAGAAGACTTCAATCTGTAGAGTTTTTTTAAAAAAAAAAAACTCTCTCTACATGTGTGGGACAGTGGGAACTTATGTGATGTGACTGTGAGACACCACAGAGATGCTCCGTGGACATTTTCATACTCAGAAAGGAAGGACTGTGTGGTGGTGAAAACTCAAGGTAAAGGTGTGTCACCTACCTGCACACCTTCACCCACTTTCCCCATCTGCCTTGTAGTATGTATACACCGGCCTAATCCCTTTTTGCATGAGTTTGCCTGTTCCTCCCTGTACGCCTCGTTTTAAACTTTTCTTTATCTTGTTGGGCCTTGAGTTTTACCAAGTGATAAGACCAGAAAGGTCTTTATTTCAGAGAAGCATGATGATATAGCATCTGCTGAAATGTGAGCAGATTATTAATGTGAATTGAGCCTTTTTGATGGGTAAGTCACTGAGTATTGCAACCAAATCACACAACAATAATAACCTTTTTAAATTATAAACACTTAGATGCTCTATCAGTGGTAAAAAAAAAAACAGTATCGGCCCGAATATTAGACAATTTTTTCTTTCCGTAAATTAATTAGAAAAAGTAGGGGTTGTATTGTATTCAAGGTCTAGACAATTACAATTATTCACAACATCAGATATTCTTTTTGGGTGGAAAGAGTGTCTCCTACAGAGAGTTATGGAGTTATTATAGGTTGTTTGTAGCCTTATTGTTGCTAGGCTAGCTAGTTTCATCAAGTCTGCTTATGGTGTGTCTTTTAGAGACAATTGGCCCTTCAGGTGTCTAGGAAGCCCAGTCCAACCTACACAAGTTCTGAGGGCTTGTGTAACGTGCTTTGGTGCCACGGAGGAAAGAAGTTAATGACGAGTGTGTTGGCAAAAGTGTTGACAGAGGAAACGGACCATGCAGACCAGATGAATACTGAATCATCTGTCAAGCAGCCAAGAACTACCACTGTCACAGATGATGAGAAGCACAGAAAGACAGAAAAGTGCTGTCGGAGAAAGCGCATTTCGACTGCTTCCAAGAGCCTGACAGGAGAGAGTGTGAGTATGACAGACTGACGGAAGAGCTACACAAACGTGGGATTTATTTCATGTTTAACTTTTACGTCTTTTAATTTGGGTTGACTGATATTTAGGTCAGCACGGTAGATTCCCGATCTGTAAAAAAAGAGAGAAACAACATCCCTACTTTCAATACTGAAATTACTTTAAGTGCCATTTTGTACAAGGGAATCCATCCACTAATGAAGTCCATGAAATGTAGTTGAAAGCTAAAAAAAAGCTAGTAAGTAGACATTGAGTTATTTTTTGTTATATTACAGACATTCATAAATAGGCTATGCTGTCTACATATATATGTTAACGTCATGCACTGTGGCTGATTACTGAGGACAGCCAAAATAATTTGGCATAACCGGTTGGTGTCTTTTATTAATGTTTAAAACAGCTTGATTCTATTATTATCATGATTTCAGCACTGTGCACCTTCCCCGCAAATGGTTTTACTAATGATTAATAGGTAGATAAGTCATATTTCTTTTATTTTAGTCCATCCGTCTCTGAAACGGTCATTTGGTTTCATAGTAAGTTAATGGACCAAAAATGATCTCACACTCCAGCCATTAGGAAACACTGCCAACACTTCAGAACATCTTTTTTGTCCTACTGTAAGTCATGAGGATGAAATTGATGGTCACGAATACACAGGGTGCTTAGTACAAATCAAACTCATACCTGCAGAATGAGGACATGAACTGTTTTTGAAACTTCTATATCTATAGATATTTAGAAGTTATTTACAGATAATAGCAGAAATGATGATAACGTGAGAGGATAGCATAGCAAGGTTATGAATCGAAACACTGTATGTGAGATCCCTGAGCCGAGATTAAAAATAGGAGATGGTGCTGAAGAGTTTGAATCCCTTCATGAATAAGTCATTAAAGCCTCTTCACTTTCGCTGAGAGGACTGACCGCATCAATTACACTAATACCGGCAAACATTTTGACATTGTCTGGATATTGACACAGCAGCCTGCCCTGCTCCAAAGCTGCACTGTCGTGCAATGATGTAGCACCCAAATGAGAGCTCGGATGTCTAAATTAATTGAATGCATCAAAAGTCATCCCAGAAACCATTTCAAAATTATTTCCCAAACTGAACCTGTCATCCATCACTGTTTGGCATCTCTGGGACTTTAGAGTAATTTTGTGACTTTTTGATAAAAAAAAAAAAAAAACTCTATTTAGTACTTATGAGCAGTATTTATGTACAATTAATAAATGCTTGTTTCATCAAGTATTCATTTTATTGTTTTTACACCTTACATGTATAAGAATCGAGATCGAAATCTTTATTTGGCAATGAATGGCATGCAACTACACACACACACACACACACACACACACACACACACACACACACACACACACACACACAACAAATTTGTTTTTACACCCCATACATACAGGCCCCTCAATTCACACATACATACATATATATCGGGGTCCCGTAACATGAGTGGAGAGGGCACAGGGTTAGGTCGCCCCCAAAATTTGGGCTCATCCGGGATTTGAACCCAGGACCTCTCGCACCCAAAGTGAGAATCATAGCCCTAGACCAATGAGCCACATTATGGGAAAAATGAGGAAGTGTAATCGGCACATGGCACAACAGTGCAGAACTCAGCATGTATGTTTTATCACCTGGGTAACATGATGGGGAAAATGTATAAACCTTGCACTAAATATTTCAACAAAACATACAACCGATAAAAAATACAAACCCCTCCGCTATCATAGACGGCATGTAAAATATGTAGGAGCTGACTGGCCTCGGGCCACATGAACATCAAGAAGAGTGCCAATGTGGTCGTGCTGCTGAAACTCGTGCAGCAGTTCAAACCATTTTTCTCTCACAATAACCGGAAGATATTTACACTCATCATGTTACCGTTACAAGCACACACACACACACACACACACACACACACACATACACACGGTGACTTAGGTTGCTTTTGGGGACGTTACATAGATTAACATTATTTTTCAGGAGACTTACCCTAACCACTTTTTGCCTAACCCTAACCTTAACCACTGACCCAAAAGTCAGCTTGTTACATGTGTAATTGATAATATGAATAATGTGTCACAGCCATTCCAGCATTCACAGCAATTCTATTTGATTATACTGACTGTCTTCCTCTACCTCCTTTTGTAGTTGAATGTTTTAAATGCATCTTCACATCAGCTATAAGCACTTTACTACAGAGCGGCAATTAATTTCATATATTCTTACGTGAAAAAGGAGCACTGTCAAACATCTTTTTATGTGTGCTCCTTGCTGTGTAATTTGCAGCTCCTGGGAGCAGAGGCCACCTGCTGGATACTCCTAACACACTAATGTGATTTGGCAAACTGAGATTTCTGAGCTTTTACAGGCCCATGAATAATAAATGAATAAATAAATGTTTTCCTCCAGCTTGACATCAATTACGTTTAATTTCTGTTGTTGATTAAATACTTCATTCGAAGTTAATTAGATTTAATAAAAACCATCGAGTTTAACTGAGGTTGTCCCTGCCAAGTCTTGTATGTTGTCACACTGAAACAGTGGTATATGCGTGTACACAGTCTATAACATCAGCAATACCCAAACAGCTAAAACCTGTTCAGGAAGAGTCTGATGTTTGTGACGGGGTATGAATGAAATACTTTGTTCACAAGTTCTATCACTTGTAGCTCTATTGTACTTCCTGCCAAACCCACTGAAAGGTGCAGTTGCAAAACACAATCCAGTTACTGTTGGTAAGTGAACACAAGGTCCAGCTAAATGTTATGTGTACAATACGCAGTTACAAGTCACGTTGATGCCAGATTGGAAAGGGCAAATCTTTTGTCTCAGGAGGGGCGATGCAGTCCCCAGGCTTCACACCCGCTCATCAAATCTAAGTTGAGTTTGGGAGTCAACAATGAGGTGGGTGAACATTTTAAACATCTGAAGTTGTCATTGTCAGAGTGCAGTCTTAAAGCTCAACCAATAATCCAAATTCATCTTTTTTAAATGACTGCGTGTAATGTGAAAGGTGTTGCTCCAACCACTCTGACGAACCCCTTACACCACTTCTGCAACTCTGCCAAGCTTTTTAGCCTCTTTAGCTCTTTGTTTTACAGTTTAAGACATTTCTTGACTGTTTTGGTCTCACCGTTCTCATCAACCTCTTTTCTAACAGCAGCTGACAGCTGTTTTTAGCAAAAAAAAACTGTGTTACACCCACCAAGACCCCCAGAGATAAAAGGAGAGTGCATGTCAGAGCTGCATTAATTAAAGCGTCATAAACACAACTTCAAATGAAGAGTAGGGTTGGGTACCGTTCACATTTGAACCGGTGCCTGGAATTCAGTACTAGTACCCAATGGTACCTTTTTTTTTTGGTGCTTTACTCTCTGTAGTGGTTTCATACTAAAGTTTCGGACATACTAAAAAATCTCACATACTGTTTTATTGTACTAAATTGTTGTAGGGAATTTCGGAGTGTTGGCTAATGCTAGTAAAAATGCTAAACTGACGTCAACCAAGACAGTGAGCAAAGACCAGTTATACTCCAGCTTAGTCTGCTCTCTCACCCACATGTGCTCTTGGGTACCAAAATTTGGAACGGGCTGATTTAATGTGAATCGGTAGTACATTGGTACACTCGGTAGTACTGACGTAATTTGGTCAGTACCCTTAAAGGTACTGAGTTTGGTACCCAACCTAATCGTTAGATTAGGGCAATAGGAAATTGTTGTTTAACACATTAGCCAAAAGGACAAAATGTGTCAGGGATTTTTGTGTTAAATGACAGCTGTAAGTCACTCTCAGCACCCTGTCTATAGAACCTCTGCCTTTCATTTGACACTTTTTCTTGTCTCTCCCTCTTTCCGTTCACAGTCCTTCCTTCCCTTCTCATTTTTCCTGTCATCATATTTTCATCATACCTATCTTTCTTTTCCCTCAGCCCTCTAGACTGCAGGGGATCCGCAAGAGCCCGCGTACACAAACAGTGGGAGTCATCTCTGTTGCTCCCATCTCGGCAGACGGAAGTAAGTTTGTTAAGGTTCGTTTTTCAAAGGGCAAAGTTAAGGAAAAAAATGTTTCTCTTCTCCAAAAAGAAGTCAGAACTCAGCAGAAGTCGACAAAGCAGGTGCATTATTGTATCTTTCAAATCCTCTGGTTATGTTACTCTTTGTTTCTCCCTTTCTGTTTGATGCCTTCTTGTTTTATTTGGTATCATAGCAGCTGGGTGTATATTCAAGTATCTCCTTACTAATGATATGTGTTGGGGTTAGGGTTGGTTAAATATCTAATAACTGGCTTTAAAGTCTAAATTTGAGCAGGGAAAAAAAATTATTGATGAGATTTCTTGTCAATAAGGGTTCTACTTAACCTGTGAGCTTAGAGACTATGAATCTATAACAAAAAGGGGCTAATAAAAGACACCAATGAGTGATGGGAATTGTAGGATCCAACATTTTGGGGGATATCCTCTTACTAAGGACTGAAAGTCAGGATATGTCTCCCATTGTTTTCACGCTCATTCTTTTTTAAAATCCGTCTCTGGACATCCCTCAGCTTTGTGGAAGTGCTGTGCTAAAGCTCGGAGGTGCACCTGACATACTGAAATATAAAAATACACTACTGTCATCACTTGCTGACTCTACCTGGCAAGTGTTTTCTGATCAGATGGAAATACTTCTTTATCAACGTTTTTCCAAAAATGTTTCCCTCACAGGATAACAGTTGTTTTATCTTCGTTTTTTATGAGACAGGGCCATGTTTTTCAGTGACCCAAACAAGCAATGAATTTATCTTGTTAAGAAGTATTGCCTGTGTAGCCTAACATCGTGTTGTACTTTACTTGAGTATTTTCATTTTCCTGCTATTTTATACTTCTACTCCATTATAATTTGCAATATTGTACTTTTTACTCCTCCACATTTATTTGATAAATTGAGTTACTAGATACTCTACAAATGAAGACAAGTACAACTGAAATCATTAGTTGATTAATGAATTAGTCGATTGACAGAAATTCTTTTGGCAATTATTTTGATTGCAAAGTCACAAACATTCCATGGTTCCAATGTGATGATTTGCTGCTTTTCCTTTTAACTATATTAATAATTGGAATGTATTTTCAACAATGTTGAGGTTTGGACTGTTGACTTGGATGAAACAAGCATTGTGAAGGTGTCACTTTGGGCTCTGTGTAAATTGTGACGGCATTTCTCACTTTTTTCAAAATGTTTACAAACCAAACAATCAGTCGAGTCAATGGAGAAAATAATCAGCAGATTAATCCAGAATGCAAATAATCATTAGCTGCAGTCCGATACAAAATAATTAAAAATGAGCTCCACCTCAACCAATTTCAACAGGAAAATCCTGCTTTTACATGACTGTCATAATACTAATCTAATGTTCATGTTCAAGAGTCATTTTTCTGTATTGTGTACTTTTACTTTTAATACTTTAAGTACATTTTCGTTATTATACTGACATACTTTTACTTAAGTAAGCATTTAAATGCAGGACTTCTACTTGTAATGGAGTATTTTCGTTATTAGTACTTTTACTTAAGTAAAACATCTTCCTCCACCACTGGAAAGTAATGAAGTGCAAAAGAAAGTTTCCTCTGCTGTTGGATGTCTGCTGTATTTGTTGACAAGATGACACGTTTGGGACACCATTCATCCCACAGGAAAAAGGTTTTGTATATGATTTGAAGTATTAAATACACTGATGTAGTTAGTTCAACAAAAAAGTTCAGAATACAATTGAAAAGGTCATTTCTCTGAGCAGATGAGAAATAATACGACAGCCTACCTGATAAGTATTCCTGGCTGCTTCAAGTATTGTGCGCTGGACTGGAGCTGCTGTGAGCCATTAGAAGTCAGGAACAAAAAGCAAGAGGCAACAGCAGGAAACTTAAAGGTAAAGCTGTGTGAAAAATAAGAACAGGTTTGTACTTTGCTCTTTCGCTCTCATGTACCTGCAGTGTTTCCACACTTTGATCACTGTTAAAGTATTAGCTATTACCAGTGAATGTGGTAATAGTTCAAATTAAATGCTGCATGTTCTGGCTCCATGTGTCAGAACAGTCTTTTTGTTGAGTTGACGTCTTTTTCCTCACAGTTTGGTTCTTTTTCAGTCTACAAACTTTTATTTTGTTGAATATTTTATCATGTAGAAGATACATTATATATCTGAGAAAGTAATTATGGCTCTTTTATGCGTTTTTAATAGTTCTTGGACAACAACATATATCACACTGTGGCTACACAGACAACACTTGTTATGCTACTTGTTTTGGATTTGTGGATAATGATGAAAAGAATAAAAACCAGCCTTATCCTTTGCATTGTCTGTAGAAACAGCTTGTGTCTCTCATTTCTCCGGCTCCATCTCCCTTCCTTCCTCTCAATCTGCAATTCAGAGAAATGAAAGTGGTTGGAAGAGGAGGATCCAGTTGAATGGCCAGATCAGAAAGGCCAGATGGGAAGGAGAGCACACGGAGAGCTCTCGAGGAATTTGAATGAGCGCTGGGGATTAGCTCCTTTGTAAAAAATTCTAATGTTTTTCCCTAAGCTAGACGTCGATGCACACCCGTACACAGATGGACGAGGCTCTGTGAGCACACACTTAATCTGGGAAACGCACGCATACGCGCAGAGGCTTGTTCTGGATGGTGCTCGAGCCCTTTGCATTGTTGTTTTTACGCCAACATGAGAGGCGGCTATCCGTCAAAGCTGCAGGGTAGCCCCGTGGTGCTTCAGAGGACATTTGATGGTGCAGAGAGAGAGAGAGGGGGCTGGAATAAAAAGGGCAGAGACGGACTGAGGAGAGGAGCTTGTTTGTGTGAATTAGTCACGATGTCTTTGTCAGCGATATACCAGCGCAAATTAGCCTTTCTCTATTTCCCTCTTGTCGTGGGTATAGTTAATTGCCTCTCCAATTTACTGTTTATTTCCAAAAAAACGAGTGAAAGATGGATGGAGTTTTTTGTTTAGAAACAGGTACATGTGACGATTTAAAACTCTCATTAGGAATCTTCTTTTGGTTAGATTTATTTCTTTGATTTAGCAGCTCTCATTGAAGACCAATTTTGATTTGTTTCTTCTCCTCTTTTGTGGTTTGTAAATTTAAGCTGCCCAATGATCAATCCGTGCAATAAATAACTTTAAATTTAGCAAACTCTGTCTTTCTCCTACAGTGCTGGGTTGTAGCAGTGAACACGAACATGACTCATCTTTTCAATCATTGAGGTCCTTTTCAAAAAGGATGATCAGTCATAAAAAACGAAACAAAATTCAGGTAAAACACATTCCAGAGTATGCAACTAAAACCTTACAAGTATATTGACTTCAGGGCGGAAGTGATGTTTTAGGGTTGATAAACCCTGTAGATATTACTTGTGGTTGTCCATCAAAACCAATGACTCATTTTGCCTTTTCCCTTTGAGTCTGAGATGGGAGGTGAGGGATGTGTAGCATTAAAACCCAGTAAGTGGACCTTGAGTTAGAATTATTTCTTTCAAAGTACTGTTCCCAAGGTCATGAAAGAGTTTTCAATCTCCTACTAAATTGATGCTGTCCTCAACAGCAAACATCTGTACTGTTGGTGCATTAGTTGTTTGAGGTGAATAAACACAGACTGGGAAAGCAATTCAGTTTAGTGTCATCGTGGGTTGACACATGTCAAGACGCCACCGGTGTGTGGGCGTACATAGGAAATAGGTGCTGGTGTTTTGATGCCTGTCATATGCCGCCGGCGTGTGGTGCCCTTGATAGGTATTCCATTTGTACAAAGAAACAGCCAAACCTTATTTTTTCTCTGCTGGTTTTAATCCAAAGCATTTCCAAAAGAAGATTGTACTGGGACATGGGTAAACATTCTAAATGTTATGTTTCTGTAAAGGAAGCCAAATTTGTGTTCAGTCCATTAATAGGACAAAGGATACCTTGCTGTGTATCTAACAGGGTCCTAAAGGTTTTAAAAGTTGATAAATCAGTTGAGCAATAATTAAGGCTCTAAATAAAAGTATTGAAAAGTCTTAAACACAATTTCCCAAGGTATTTCATTTTATGGCTTGTTTCAATATGTGTAGTTGTCCAAAGATGTTGAATGCTAAAGTTTGTGTGAATTTAATCATTCATCATCATCATCATGGAATCCTGCTAGATCTGATGTCATCTGAAAACGACAACCCACTGACTGACTGCTGCTTGATAACATCATACGAAGGTCCCTTCACGCCCGAGTGTTAAACTACCTAGTTAGCTCATGGCGAAATGAATGTTTTTGGACAAATGTTCAAATGATTGGAGGACAGGGACTCAGACCATGGCTGAGGCCCTCTGGGAATAACCATAACGTGTTGCCTCAGTGGGGACGCTGTCCGCTATGGGACTAAGACAACAGGTTTCTATTGTGCATTTTTTTTTGTGCTACATCACCGTCACCAGTCATTCGGGTGCGCATGACAGCGACATCCACTGCACACCACCTCCCACACCAAACAACAGACAGACAGAGTTAACGACTAGCTGGTGAACACAGTGAAGCATTTGGCAGCTAAAGAGCCAAATGTTTCCTCTTTGGACTTCATCAGGAGGCCAGAAATACGGCTCCAAATGAAGGCTACTGTGTCTTAATAATATGTTCATATTGTGTTTACAGTTTGTTGCTCTGCCCCCTAAAATCCATACATGTTTAACATAGCTGTCTTTTTGTCATATATAAAAAATAAATGTACAGTAGTATAGTTACCATCTATTGAATTGCGCCTGCATTTGTATATGATAAAGTGTCATTTAAATATATGTAAAAGTGACAGTTATTAGTGCACAGCTCTGGGTTATTTATTTAGATTGTAAAAAGGAAACACAGGAGAGACATTGACAAGGTTTTTATTCAGCCTGCAGTTTACGACAACTCCACAGCATGTAGGCAAACACACACACACACACACACCCTCACTCACACACACATGCACACCTGAGTGCCAAAGACACTTTATCCTATTCACTCCGTTGAGTCAAAAGGCTCAAAGTGGGCCTTCGGTGTGGCGAACAGGAACAAGAACAAGGCCTTGTCTCCAGTGTCTGCGAGTTCAAATACTGGCTATAGGCAATTACCCCCTCTGATTCCAGCAGCAGACAGTGTTTCAGACACATGCTTGCACTGAAAGTTCAGTGGATTGAATTTTACGGACCTCTAAGGGAGTGCCAACATGCCATTGCTTATCTTTTAGCCACACACACACACACACACACACACACACACACACACACATACACACACACACAAACACAGCACACAGTTAGGAGCCCTTAATCATTCCAGTAAGTTGGAGCCTTAAAATGTCCTGTGTGGTCCTGATGTAGCATATCTGTCAGTGTTGGTGTGAGGTAGACCAAATAAACGTGCTGCTCTCCACTGATGTTTGGTGAGAGAGAGAGGCAGACTTCCAGTGAAAGAGAGGTGTAATGCTAGATGCAGTGTTGGGCAACAAGTATTGAATGAGCTGCAATTGTGTATTCAGTATGCTTGAAAAAGGTGCAGCATCTTTATTTTGGTTACAGAACAGTTCAGAGTCGGGAACAGAGGGACTGTGATGAACAGGAAGTGTGTGTGTGCTTTGGTCATTAGAGTTCTAATTGGGCCTAAAACTCAGACCTGAACTTGGCCAGTATCAGCGTCATTGAGAACAGACCCAAACCCGCCGTGCTATATTTTTCCTTTATTGCAACCATTAATGACAGTAAGCTTATTAAGCTAATGCGATGCAGAGGACAAACTGGTGCGGGTTATGCACCGGAACGGCTTTAACCCTCCTGTCCATGTGAAATGTCCTTGAGCGAGATACTGAAACCCGAGTAGCTTCCCATGGGCAGGCCAGCGTCCTGCATGGCAGCTCCGCCGCCATCAGTGTGTGTGTGTGAATGAGAGGCTACATTGTAAAGCGCTTTGTCCGTTAAGGTAGAAAGGTCCTATATAAATGCAGCCCTTTCACCATTTAAAACCCGATCTGGGATCCATAGGGTTTTTGTTAGGTCACAGAGCTCCATTGTTGCTTAATTTGAGCGAGCAGCTATGTGCCCGACTGACCAACACACACACGCGTCACACCCTGACATGTTGTCTGGGCAACGACTTGGCCTGCTCATGACCAGAATGGGGAAAAGTTTTATGTTTTTGTAAAAATGCTCAGGGGGGCTTTGCTAGTTCTATGCAGAACTGTGAAGTTGCTTCAGCATAACCCTGGCTGTATTGTTGCCAATGGCTAGGACAGACACAAAACACAGTCTGACTACCAATATGGTTCAGCTTTGGTGAGGCAAAGTGCACTGCCGTCTACTGTAAAATTAATGGCGTATTTTGGTGGGCCATGAAACATTTAGTGCATTCAGAATTCATTCAACATTAATTCAACATTCCTGCTTGTTTGTGTTTTTCAGCAGACTTTCTCGCTCTTCATCAACTTTAACTTGCTCTTTTAACTTTATAAACCTTGGTGGGTTACATTTTCCAGGAACAACTGTAGTAATGTGAAACCACCACCAACACACACACACACACAAACATGATGTTTGCACTCCACTTCTTTTGCACACAGCAGCCTGTTCCTCATATGCTTTGCCTTTATCGGTTTATTCATAAATAAAACTGATACCCTGGACACAGTAGATAGATAGTAGTAGTTTGTCGAATAAACAAACAATTACTACACATATACAAAATAATAATCCCCACTTCCTCTATGGCACCCTTCCTGGCTGATGACACTATGCCCAAACCTGGTTACCTGTAGCCAGCCTTGGGATTTGCTCACAGCAGTTCTCATACTGTAGCTGCAGTTTACTAACTAACCAAGATCCCAAACATACCCTAAATGGCTCTTTTTGAAACTTCAAGACAAAATGTTTCATCTACTTTGTTTATTCACCCCTAGTTTGAATTATGCCAAAAACATGTACCTAACTAATTTAACATATACCTAACTAATTTAACTAATAACTAGTTTATTGTCTGAGGCCTTTGCTTGGACTATGTGGGCTTCCTGTAATGTACAGTAGCAGTGGTCTAATTAAGATTCCGGTGACAGCTTTGTAGTGTAGTAACATGTAGTCATCACTTTTGGTGTTTTCCACTCACTGTTGACAAAAGGCCTGGCAAACTGGAAAGACAGAGACATTTAGTGTCTTACATTTTTTTTTTGCACAATTTGTTACAAACATAATATACTGTTCAAAATACTGTATTCTGTACGTCAAAGCCTCACTAAGACCACAAACATTGCCTTAAAGCTGCACTAATCAATATTTCTATATCAACCATGGATCAAATGTCTGTGTGTAATGTTAAAGGCGTCCCTCATAGTAACAAATCCACAGAGAATTAACACCAAACTCTGCAGTTACCCTCAGCTCTCGAGGGATTTTTATCCTCTTTCAGCTCATTGTTTTGGTTGTACGGCCTGCAGTTTTACTGTTTTGATTCAGTCTCACTGCTCTGATCAACCTTGTTTCCAGCAGCAGCAGTCAGCAGTTTTCTGCAAAACAAAGCCCTGCTAAACACACTGTACACAACCTACGAGTCACCAAACAAAAGACAGAGCAGCTAAAAATGTAGTGGAGCATTTAGCTGCTAAAGAGGGATATGTTTTTCTCAGGTGTTGGTGGAGACCAAAACAGAGCTTAAAGGAGATTTAATATTTGACGGCTTCAAGTGGTATACAGGTCAGACGTCCAGGGTTTACGTCAGTCTTTAATCAAACTCCTTTCTGTGACAGCATCACATGACTAATACTGTCACGGCAACATTTAGATGCACATAACACTATCAACGGCTTCACTCCACTTAGGTCTGCCAAGGCCCTGGAACACGACTCTCCAGAGGGGAGCTATCATTAATAACGCTAATGATCACTCCTGTGTGTTTCCTGCTGTGCTTTTCTCTATCTCCTGCTATGACAATTCAAAATGGCTGTCACTGCACTGCATTATTACTGTTACAAGTCACAGCGGTACCCTTGCATACATGCTTGGAATATGACGAAGTTGGAGATTACTGGGATTTACATTGAATACCCCTCTAATCCTTTATGAATTGGAGTTAAGTGTGTTTGTGGGTGTGCAGGTTCCAGTCATAATACCATTCTTTGAATAGAAACCAAGGATAATACCTGGCACTTCGTCTAATGTATTTGAAAACACTGTGCCAGTGATTTCTATATTACCACATGTTCTGTTGCATGCTTTTGAATGTGGTGTGAGCATGCAAGTACAACTTTTTCTCAAAGATATGAAGAAAATGTGTACAATTTTAACAATTCCTTCTCTTTGTGCATAAAGCTCCTTTTCATTTGATCACATTTTATATTTTTTTAATTTATTCACCACAACCTGCAGTAAATCTTGCTGTGCGTCTGATAATGTTAAGATCTGCTACCTTCATGGTTCTTTTCACGGTTTGACTGACGGCTCAGCAATAAAAGAAATATAATATCAACTGTAAAAAGTAAAGGTATTGAATACAGCTGACTGTGTGATAGATGGGAGCTGTAAATGTAGAATTGCTGTATATTAAACTGTCTTCCACATTATGAGAGCTACTTTGATCCAGGATCACACTTCACTGAGACTTAGTGTGGAGGAACCAGCCTGACACCATGTTATAGCCAAGGGGAACATTGATAATTCTGTGTTCACAAAACTGAGTCAGGATGCAGTATTACCATTCATCCTTAAAGGCAGAGTTTTAAAAGCTTTTGAAATAGCAATGCAGAGTGGAGTAACACACATGTTTGACCCAAATAACAGCATTAGGTGTTTGATTGAAAGACGTGAATGGAAGTTTGCAGAAATATATACAGATTTTCTAACTTATTGTTTTATTTTACCTACACCTCATTTAAAAGCAGTCAAAAATCAACCTTAATAACGGTATGTAGAACCGTTAATTCAGTTCCTGCCCAAACTCATACTTTGTTGCACATCTTTAGTGATTCTTCAATGATGAGGTTGAATGTGGCTTCCAGTTTGCTACATTCAGTTTGTTAGTTAAGGGAAATTTGAGTGAGAATATTTAATATGTAGCTTACTAGATCCTATTCAGAGCTTTGAGCAGAGACTTCTGGTCTCCCTGTTTATCCATTGTGTTTAACTGGTCTAAGTACAGTGGTTTTGGCTCTACCTGTATTCATCACATGTATTAAATTGCCTAAAGTTAAATATTGGAGTTAAAGTAAAAAATCTTACTTTTACTACTTTTACTTTTACAGCTATTTATCGCATTTATTTTAACGCAGAAATACAATTTGAAGAGATCTCAGGGGGTTTCATAAGTTGGTCAAGAGAAGCTTGTTATTGTCCTACAAGGTTGAAGTACAGAGACGAGTTCTCCACAGGCCACCTGCTCTAAATTAACAGGATTCAGGAAGAAAAGAAATCATTTACCTATGAAGCTTAGCTACAGACGGTTTCCCAGGGGTCTTCAGGGAAGAGGCAAAGTCTAATTATCTCTGTTTGACATTTGTTCGAATCTGGATATTAGCGCCTGTCCACGTTGTTAGAGCAGATCAGCCACGGCAAAATATGAAACACATCGACTGAAAGGAGAAGAAGAGCAGGCTGGTGACTGGTGATTCCAACAAGTTTAATGAATTGTAAAAACAGACGAAAGGTTCATAGAAATATGACTAGAATGTTAATAACTACCTAAGTCTTGCTGAAGGGAAACCGAAAGGATTGGGAGAACTCGTATTAATGTGGGGGAATAGAGAGATGGAGAACAGGGCAGCACCTGAGAGAGGAAGACTGTCAACTGCTTGTCATTTTTCATTGCTGTGTGTATCACAAAGTTCATTCACCTTCATTGTGTTGGTTTGGAGACAGAAATCTTGCAATTTGGGTGAACTGACCCTTAACATTTCACCACAGTAGTTTTACTGTAGCTGAAGGTAGGGGGAAATTCAATAGGTGTAAATAACAAAAAGGATATTTTACTGATACCTTGCACTGGTTCCTTACTTTGTGCTAATAGAGTTTAGCAGTCAGCCCACACAGGTGGCTGTGATTAAAACTTCCCCGGTGTGTGGGAGGATGCTGTGTGGACACATCAGTTGTCACAAATAAAGCAACAATAAATGCAACAGTGAAATCAGCAAAAACTACATGTAGGGGGAATAGAATGCAATGATAATATTTGTTAAGTATAATTTTGTTACTGTCAATCAACTGTTTTATGTATACATATTTATTAGTGGTTTAAAGAAAATGTATTAAATAATGATATAGGATGATAACAACATGAAAGTAAATATACCGAGGTTGAAGATTTGATACATGTAGCTTTCTGACAGACCACACTATAGTTAATGAATTTGAAAATGCAAACAAACTCATAGGCATACTTTCTTTCTGTCCACATTGGGTTTCAAGGTATGCTTTTCAAAGTTTTCAAGGAGGCTCTGCCTCTCTCATGGCCTCTACCCAGTTCTAATACAGAAAGGAGAAAGTAATAAAAAATTGTGCATCCTCACCCTGACCTGATGGTTATAAGAGGAGGAAGAAAATCGTTTCTTGTACTGACATTAAACCAAAATATTATAGGGATGAGACTCACTATTATTCAAAATTCATCAAAATAACCATATATTAGTATGGGTCAATAACTAAAAAGGAACACTGGGTGGCAAACTATTTTAGTAGTTTAATTGATACCCAATAAAGTTTAAAAATAACATTACACTGGGTAAAAGTAGCAAATTTTTTTGGTTTGATCTGATGACCCAACAAAAATACAAATATGACATTGAAACTGGGTAAGAATAGAAAAAGCAATTATTAGTATAGCTGTATAACCAAATGCAATATAATAACACTGGGTCAAAACAGCCTATTTTCTTGGGTGTTATTGGTGACCCAATGGTTTTCATACCTATGGGCGTAGGGTAAAGTTTACCCAGTACTGTGTCGGTGCTAGATTCACCCAAACTGGGTTAAAATTTACCAGGTAATTTGAAACATGTTTTGTAGAATTATCTAATCCTAATCTACAGGCTAAATGATTCAGTGTGCAACCAAGATAACTACTAGTCTTGAATTGAAAGGATAAGGCTGGTGACAGTAAGCCCATTCATTCCCACTGAAGTCTTACATTTTAAAAACACAAATGTACTTTTATTTTGCTTTTTAAAAGGCTCAGTAATTTCCTTTAACAGCTGGTCACTGTAGTTTTTATCAAACATTTCCTTAAACAGGGGGATATAGTGCATTTCTTGGGGACTATTTTCAGCAACAGATTAAACCACACTTGGTTTTGGTCTTTTCATGAGATTTATTGACAGAATATTATTAGAATTCATTTTTATAATATTTTATTTTAATCCTTCCCGTGTGTATTTTGTTGGTGTGGAATTATCACTTACATATGATTCCAGCATTCCAGTGGTACAGAGTTTTACACTGCAGCTTTAACACAACACAAGATGTCACACATTCCCTTCCTGCTTCTCAACAAAACCACAAAAAACAAAAAACAAAGATGTGACTTTGCAACTTCACATGACATGTCTGTCGCAATATGAAACACAACACATCAATTTCACAAAAGCAATCTGGAGTTTAGGGATGTGAGATTAAAAAAAAGTCTACAAATTTAAATCTCCTTGTGTTAAATCTGAGGGCGGAGTGATTTGGGAATTGTGAAGTTGTGAATATCACTTGTCCTCCATAAGCTCTGCTGATGCAAGGCATTTAGCAGCTCCCAAACGTGTGTGTGTGTGTGTGTGTGTGTGTGTGTGTGGGTGTGTGCAGCATTTAGCAGCTCCCAAACATGTGTGTGTAAGTGTGTGTGTCGCACACTTGTTTAAAAAGAATAAAGTCAACTTTTTTATGATGGTGGCTAGTATTCAGCCACATTTATTCTCTTGGTATATGGCCTTTCTTCAATATTATATTAGACATAATTATACCTCATAGAAACTCTGCTCCATTTCAGCTATTAATTTTTCACCTCCGGTGTCTCTGCCCTGGTGGTCCTGTCCCTGTATTGCATAATAAGTAAAGCATTTTGCTGTCCACTAGCACCATTTTAAACATGGGGTATTTTTTCCCCCTGTTTTTTTATACCCAGAAGGCACCACCACACCTTTTCATTATACAGTTTCAGGTGAAAGGATGAAACAATTTTCCAAAGTTGCTGAGCATGAAATATACATGGATCATAACCCTTGTATATAATTTTTTCTGTGTTTCATTCTAATATAGATAAATATGTATTAGAGACCAAATCTTCCTGCCAGTTAGACATTACTGACCGATAAATCTTATGGCCCTGGTGCTGATGATTTAGTAAAGAAGCCTATCTAAGACACACTCAGCAGAAATGCTTGAAGCTACAGTGGACACAGCAGACATAACTGTATTAGTTCCGTCTGCTGAGCATGTGTGGCTGCATATGTGGTTGGACCTGACTTTTCAAGCATCCTTGTGAAGGTGAGGTCTACAGTAGGTACTACCTAGATATTGACTGTCCAACTTGCCGTAGCCATTCAATCTACCTCCCTTGTCTTCATTGTTGCTGGCGGAGTCCGCCATTCCCGCAAAATTTCCATTTGCTCTTCAAATAGCTTACACAGGCGCAAGGGATTTACAGGAAATGACGGACTTTTGTTGAGATGGAACCAGAGGAATTGCTTGGTGCATTCGTCACTGAGGCGAGCACTGACTACAGTTCATCACATAAAATGCATCTACAAATCAGGACAACAGTCTCGATTTGGCACTTTTCATCAGCGGAATTTTTGCAAGGGACTAATAGAAGAAGAGGGAACAGCCACAGTGAGTCTGATGAAGAGTGGATGGGAGACTCTCAAGGGGCCGTAAGAGGGGCAAGAGGGGCCTGCAAGATGAGGGTCACGTGAACTTCAGTAGCCATGTAACCTTGTCCACGTGTTCATTAAGGTTATAATTGAAAAAATTCATACCACTAGAGACACCAGCTATGACAAATTGGTGTGTATGGTGCAATGGAACATATGACATGAGAGAGTGTAACAAAACAGGTAAACTGTGCCAGATTTATTAAATGTCCTTATCCATCCTATGTTAGTACTGACATATATATATATATATATATATATATATATATATATATATATATATATATATATATTAAGTGTGTTTTTTGATTAAATATTCCCTCAACTGATACAAGTGGTGGCGGGGCTGTAGTGTGTTTGGTAAGGGACTTCCAAGCGAGGGTTCAATACACCTTTTCCTTTAATAATATTTTTATAAAGGATCTAAATGTTGTTCCAAACAGATGTTTGTGCAAAACACTATAGAATGTGAACACTGAATGTGAAGACATTGTAAGATGTCACGGTCATTGCTGTTGTTAACTAATGAAGGTGGCGTGTTATCTAGATTGTGCTGGATCAATGACACAAAAATAAGTCCAGAACAACCTATATGTGCTCATTCTTTAAAACTAGATATAGAGATGCAGCATATGTTGTTCTTTTGTATTCTAGGTCACTATCTAAGCTGAACAACCCACTTTTCACCCCATCCATGAACAGTGGGCTGGGCAAGAGAACAACACATACTACAGGAGGAAAACTATCTTGTTTATAAGACACTGGACGTACTTTGTGTCATCTGATTGAAATGCCAGAGGAAAGAATAGTGAAGGACAGTTGAGAAAAACATGACATAAAACTTAATTTTCAGAAAGAATGGGTTTTGTGAGTTTCTTTTTATACCTACATAAAGTCAGACTTCAGTAGCAGAGAATATTTAAAAAAGACAACCTGTTTGATCCACAGCACTGGTAGATGCAGAGAAGCAAAACACTGTAGTGTCCTGATCTGCAAAGATGGTGGCACTAAAATCATAACCACACAAATAAATCATCCATATTTCTGTTTGTCTCCTCGCTTTCATCTTACCTCTGCTCTTCATCACTTAAACAGGAATCGCAGTTTCTTCTTGATTTAACAGCATACAGTGTGTGCAGACCAGATAACTCACTGCACGCTTTGTGAAATCTAACCCTATTTTTTCCTTTCCTGGAACCCATTTGTTCAACATCTAAAGTGAAGCCTATAGCAGCAGCACTGTGTTGGATTCAAAGCTAGAAGCACAGTACATTCAGTCACTTTCTGTACTTCCTAACATTGGGGGACGTTGGAGGCATGAGAGCAGATATTAGAATATTTGAAGTCAGCCTGAGGGCGACATAACCTGAGAACACTAACTGTAGTATTGGCATGTTTGATTTTCCACATTCACATGGGTAAAAGCATGAAACAGTAAAATGTTTTCCTTATTTTCAGTGAGAATTTTGTATGTGTGAACCTGCTGATGGAATGGAATTATGTGTGGTTAGTGACAGCAGATATGTTCCTGCTATGCACAGTAGTAGTGTGTATGTGTGCATGTTCGTTTGTTTATTCCTGTTATACATTAAAAAAGCAAAGATGTGTGTTCAAGCTGCACTATTCTTTTGTTGCTCTGTGTCTCCTGGTTGTGTAAATAGGCAACTGTTTGCTAACATGTTCACCATATCAACTTCATCAGGTGATAGTATGTCAGTGTTGTGATCAGTGGAAGCTGCTGATAGCGGCACAGTGAGAGAGGAAACAGAACCCATCCTATCTTTGTTGTTTGTTTGCATGCTGTCCATGGGATAAATAATCCACCAGGAAATCCAGTTTTCCATATTTACAAAGGATTTACTTTGCCTGAACACAAATAATCTCTGAAGTCCATCACTGGCCTTTTGTTTTAAACTTGTTTAATTTTGATTATGGACCGAGAGCCACTACAAACAATCCTTTCATTTACACATTTATTTTCCAGGCTGCACCACTGCCCGACTGGCCAAGTCAAAATGGAGAGAGGCCAAAAGCTCAACAGTGAAGAATAACTCCACTGCTGACATAAGGTCTAAACTTTTAATTAGCTGAGGTGCTATCCAAATCAGCTTTTTTCCTGTTTACCAACTTATATTTTTGCTCCACTCATATTAGTTGTACTTATCCTTAATGAGAAGAAGAAACTAGATAGTGGTAGTTTTTAGTTTTTGACGACTATACCAGTTACTTAATTATACTTTCATCAAGTTTAGTGGAAAATGTTTCCCTCTCTTTTTTTCCTAAACTTTCAATAATGCATAATAACACAAGAAACCCTGTATAAATCATAGCCTATTACAATTAAATAGGGTGCTACTGTATTGTGAGTAGTGGTCCCTGTATTATACAGTGAGCATGTTACATTTAGAGAGTGTTTGGGGCATTAACATGGCAAGTTTATTCAGTCTTAAAAATGCAAACAGCCAGAAAAATATATTTTGATCATTCCTTAGAGCCTGACAGGAGAGAGGGAGACTATGTGACTGATCAACAGAATGAAGAGTTAGCAGCACGAGCCTCACAAAGATACGCAAACGTGAGATTTACGTTCTGCTTTAAGTATTTCCTGTTTCATGAAACAATGAGCGACAACGGCTCAACGATCAGAACTATTTCTCCCTGCTCTCTAGTTAGTCCTGGTTTGGCTTTTTCAGTGTGCAAGAAGGAGCTGTTACCCTGTGGTATTTAGTCAGGATCTGCATAATACAAAGACAGAGCAGTGGTTGTTTAGATTTTTATCTGCACTGTTGTGAAGGTGTGAATCAGGCCCTCGGTCTGTTTTTGTTGAACTAGTACAGTTAATCAAACAATGTTTCCACCAAATATGTGTGTATTTGTGTTGAGTGTTTTGTTTGCATTTGTGTCCATGTGTGTGAATGGCTCACTGTCTGATTAGAGGCCATTTGTTAAAATCAAACAGATATTCACCCAGTGTTTTCTTTTTCCATCTGCAAACAGAACTTAAAAGCCACTGCATCTTGATTCTCTGCCTTATGGCCTTCTGTCTGTCTGAAGAGAAATTTGTCTGAAGCCATTTGGTGTGATTACAAGCTCAGACGAAATTATTGATTTTTATTCATCAAAGCCTTCCCAGTAACTGGCTACACCCAGTTTGTGTGAACTTAATGGATGGCACTTCTGTGAAAATGCAAAACTTTTTCAGGTCATTTCACTCAATGTTTGATTATCTATCTATCTATCTATCTATCTATCTATCTATCTATCTATCTGTCTGTTTGTCTATTGATCTATCTATCTTGTACTGTCATATTGCTACTTATATTCCATATGTAGCCCCATGAATTTGAACATTTATAAAATATTTCACCTCTGTGTAATCCATCTTGTAGTGGTTTCACGGTTTATACATCAAACTATTAATAAACACCTCAATGAGCCTCACTGTTGCACTGGGTGACATGTTCCTTCATTACCCTGAACACACACACACTGTAATTTATTTATATTCAATCCCACATACTGCCATACCTACTTATTACAGCACCAAATGTGTTTTAATCCACTGCCGGAAATAGTCCCCAACAAATGCATTATTTTCTCCTGTTTGAGTGACGCTTGTTAAAAACTACAGTTGCCTGCTGTTACAAAAAAAAAAAAAAAAAAGAAACAACAATATATGTACAAGACTGAGATCCATGTTTTCAGTAGGGGTGAATAAGCTTGAGCCTGAGTGCCACAGACCGGGTAAGGAAGTTGAAAAGTATTGAAAAATGGAGTAACACATTGGTTCGAAAAGTTGCTGTTTTTGTGATTCAGCCACCGAAAAACTGTGCGATACTGCTGGGTTTATAATGCTGATGTGAATGCATAAAAATACAAATGTGGTGCAAAACTACAATGGCGTATTAGGGCCATTGTAGGTAAAAATTATAAAACTACAGAGCCGGGGGAGAGGGGTAATATTCTGAGAAAAAACTATATGCTATGAGAATAATGCTGTAAATTTATGAGAAAAAAACTTCCAATGAGAAGTCCCAATGCTTATGATAATATGTTAATTCTGGGCTAAAATCAAGAGTATTTCATTATTGCTAAATCCCATTACAAAGTATATTAGGATTAGGTCATCCACTGCAGGTGTAGACCAGATGTGCTCAGCCTGCCAGATCTGCTTGGGGTCCTGCGTGTAGAGAAAAAGATCTACGTCTAATCAAACGTAAATGCCAAACTTTACACATAGTTATTTCATATCTTATATTACTGTGTATATATATCACATTATAACAAGTTAGAGAGCAGGGGCACAGATCCAGGGGGAGAGCCGACAATGGCCCTTATATGCTGTCATACACCAGCTCCCTTGCGCTTTCCTTTTTCTTACTTTATTGGTATTGACAACCAGCACAGGTGCAAAGAGCTGAAAAGCTAATTACATCTCTCAATAGCAGAGTATGGAGAGCGTCCCTGTGTGCTGTTTTTAATACTTCACCAACCAAGGTGCATATTTTAACACCTGCCATTAACAAGTAATACTTGACCTGGAACAACCTTACTGGGATCAATGCTATAAGAAAACATGGTGTGATACAAGGAAGAGAAGGCTGAAGATGCAGTCAGAGCAGCGTAGAGCAGCAGGGTCTGGTGCCCATCAGTAACAGATGAATTGTGAAAGCAAAGTGACAGTTGTGTGCCTTCATGTGGTGACCTGTAGCCTGTGAGTGTGTGTGTTTGTGTATTTGAGTGTTTGAGCGAGAGATGAAGAAAATGAAAGCTGTTCTTTTTGTAAAAGTCCAACTGGCCAAATGGCAAAAGCAGCAAAGTTCATTCTGTCTGGCATCTACTTCCTTCCACTTTCAAGTTCATAAACTGCTGCTGAGCTTTTCATTGCAGAAACCCTTCAGGGTTTCACAGAAACTATTCCTCTAAGAACTCTGTCTCTGCTGGACTAAAATTGCTGTATTTGTGAGTGAGCTTACAGGGACATAATTCATATGGGCTGACGACTTGTGAACAATGTTGGGCAGCTCACTAAAATGATTAAATAACTAATTTCTTACTAATTGAAAAAGCGATGACATTTTTTTACTAGTCAACAGCAGAAATAATTATTTGCATTACTAGTTACATAACTTAAACAGATCCGAAGCTCCTACTACCACACTTCTACCACATCTTTGTTTAATACAGGTTAAAAAAAAAAATAGAGACGTTTTGGTCTGACAAGCAGTGAGCCTAACGTTAGGGTTTGGAGGTATTGACCATTAACAGCCAGCTTAACCCTGGTGACCGCACGCAACACTCCAAAAGCCCTGAATGGAGGTTTACAAATGGACTGTTTGTGGAGCCTATATTTTTCTTGCCACAAACGGCGAACTCGGAAGACGTTAGCTGGCATTGTTAAGACAACAGTCAACAATTTCAAAAAATACCTTTTTCTTTTCAACTCTAAGTTACTTTTTTAAAATCATGTGCTTGTGGAGGTCAATAATGAAATGTCGCTCAAGGAGGAAGCCCTGAGCTGATGAGTTCACATGAGGTGAGGGGTTCAAATAAATTGAGTTGGCCCATTAAATATCGCTTCCAGGTCATCCAGGTGGAAAAAGACGCTGACTTAGGTTATATTAGATTCAGACCGGAAGATGCATTTATTTGTGTGACGAATAAGATAAATAAGAAAAAAAAAACTTTAAACTGCATAGAATAGTGTTGGCATGGGAAGTTAAATGACATCATGAGCCAATTTGCATATACATTACATCATCTCATCGTATTTGCATAGCAATGTGTGTTGTCAAGTCCAAAGATTGTTTTTAATAAAACTCACCTGATTGAACAGTTTCTCTACCTCAGCATTTGAGTATGGAAGAGAGAGGATAGAAACTGCAGCAGTAGCCAAGTCTTGATTTGGGTTTATTTTTTTATTTATTTATTTTTTTTTATTTAACTTTATTAATCACACAATTATTATTTCTCCGCATTTAACCCATCCAGTGGCACCTGTACGAACACAAACATGCACATGCACAGGGTCACACAAAGAGACAGGTGCCATATTCACACTGGAGCGGTGGGCAGCGGTGGGCAGCAGTTCACAGCGCCCGGGGAGCAATTGGGGGTGCGGTGCCTTGCTCAGGGGCACCTCGGCCGTGGCAGGTAGGTGGACTGCCACCCCACCAGCTGTCAGTCCACCAATCTTCGGGAGGGAGAGCGGGGATCGAACCTCCAACCTTGGGTTATTGGACGACCTCGTTCTACCACTGAGCCACGGCCACCCCAAGAGCTAGGCCCTCAATCCAGATTGCCAATGGTGATTGTTGTTTTGTCCTATTTCAGGACATGAATAATTTTGTCAGTTGTGGTTGGGCAATATCCCAGAAGGATTGTGAGTTTTCTCATGTCTGCCAGGCTCTTGTTGTACTTTAGTTTCTCCCCCATGTTGAACAAAGGCATGTAGTGAAGTATCTCCACTAAAGTTCACGTTATCTGGGAGAACTCGCTCTCAGTTTATTTGCTAAGGAGATGGTGAAGCTCACATGTCTCCTTCGCACACAATCCTCCTACTTAGGAGAGGATCAGCTCTGCTGCCCTGGCTTCAAATGTATAGCCCAGGTATGGCCTGGGCTATACATCAAGCTGCTTCACTGATTAAACAGTGAAGCAGCTTGAGTCTGTTCCCCCTCAAAAGCCTTAACAGCAGTCTGCAGCTCACTAAGTATGGATTTTAAGAAAGCGAAGTACAGGATGTTATGTGAGTCGCTGTACATGCAGTTTAGAACATCTCCCATGTAGCATGGCCTTTGTGTGAGGCTGTAATGGAATTTTTGAACTGCTTAACTGCAGTGAGTGACGCACATACTGGATGAGGACCAAGTGTTTTGAGTCACTGTCCTCCCTTGGGCTACTGTTCACTCCATTGTACACTCCTGTCATTACAGATGCCTCGTCTGTATGCCATGCCAAGCAGGTCCTTCCTTTTGAGGCCACACCTTTTGAAGAAAGATAGAACTGCGAACTTGGTATAATACCAAGGTGCTTTGAAACCCGAACATCGAGACTTTTGTTGAGGAGGAGGCTGAACATTTCACCACCCCTTGAATCCAGGGATTATTAAACCTAACTGACTCTAACAAGCTTTATCATTAGCTTTAATTATTTCTATCTACCTTTTTATGTAGGTATGTCTGTTGTATAGACTGGAACTGAAGTGTCATGAAAAGAGAGGACTAAGAATAAACCCACTTTTGGGGTAAAATAAAACTTGAATAGTCAAGTTAAATAATTTCGAACAAAGACAAGCGAGAAGGAGCTCCCTGAAAAAACAATTGATTGGTTGTTAGGTACGCACATTGACAACTTATTGACTCTTCTGTCTGGGTGCTGATTGGTCGACTGAATCTGCTGCAGCTCTTCTCAACTCACTGTACATAATCAATCCGAGAGAGCTACAGCCAAATTTGAGCACACTCACTGAGAAATATTATCGACTCTCTTCAAGAGAAAAGAGAAGAAAATAAAGTAGCTAAGAGGGTTAGAAACTCCAATTGTTTCGGCTTTTTGTCTCCATCCTCTCTCCCTTTTCCTCTTGTTTGCAAAGTATTGCTAGATACATCAAATTCACTCAAAGTTACAACTTGCGTGGCTGTATCTTTGCCTCAGTTTGAGCCTACCCAGGAGAATTGAAGTCCATTCAGGATCTTGTCTTCCCATTTACTTTGTGTGCAATCATGTCACGTCTGAAATATGCTTCAGGTTCTTTTGAACATACCTTAACAATAGTAAATTCAACAGTATGCAGTTTGTTCCTATCACCACGTTCATTTTATGGACTGTAATGAATAGTGAAGCCTATATTGTAGTCTGTAGTCGGACTGTAGACTTTTAGACGTACTGATTTTGGGTAAATGGAAGGCAACATGGTAAAATACCCCCCATCATACCCCTTGCTGCAACACTACTTTCCACTGTACCTCAGATGAGAGATAGTGGCATATGTATATTCTCTCACATTGCAAGTGTACTTTTATTCAGTTTCTGACGGAGTGTATATTGTTTCATGTGCTTGTGGAACACCTTTTTCATGCACTTCTGTCTACCCCAGGCCTCCGTATGAACCCTGCGGTTATCTCTACTTGTCTTCTGCTTGCTATCACGCCTCCTACTGGTCTTTGCATCTCTGCAGCAGCCTGCAGAGTGTAAATTATAATTATCACCTCACAGTCCAGAAATACCAATGCAAACCCTGTGGCGTAGAACATCTGAGGCTTCAGAGGGTTTTACAGGCAAGTGAGTTTGTGTGAACACACTTCTGAGAGCTTGCTAAGAACATCAAAAAATACATCTGTGTTACACAGTGTGCATTCCTTTACAAATGTCATTGTTAGAGGCGTTTTTTGGCTTGGCAGATTGTGGCACAATAAAGTTTCACTGTAATGCAGTTTGGGAAATGTCTATCTGTCACTTTGCCATATCTTCTCAAACTTGGCCACAACTTTCATCAAGTATTATTATTTATATAATATATAATTATATCTCCAGAGGCAGCAGTGTGTCCTTTTTTGGGGGATACATTATGTAAAAATATCCTTTAAGGCTGAATATCTAACTTGGAGTTACTCTTTTGGAGTTGCAGCTAGTTGCAGCTCACTGTAACTGTTGCTGACTTTGAGTGTGGTGCAGTCGATACATGTACAGACAAATGCTCAAAGGTTAACAATTGATTTGTGTCTGGTGGAGGTATAATTTTAGAAGAAAAAGTGAGCACATCCCAAGAATGCTGCGGGGGTGGGGCCTACCTCAAGGCATTTCATCATAATCATTAACATCATTTACTGTGGAGCACTTCAGCACAAAACAGCAGGTGAGACAGCAGTCGGTGGTTGCTCCTGCGGACCAGTCTGTAAACAAACAAAGCGCTGATGAAGAAGCTAAATGTGCCAACTCTCTTCTGCTTCCTGTAACACCAGTCTCTGTGTGTTTCTTACGCTTTGCCCCCATTTGTAGACGGAGGAATATTACAAAAGATCCCTCAATCCAATACACCAACAAAACACCATTGCTAACTCAACAATTGCTATAGAGTTGAATCAACTTCCCTCTGAGACAATGTGCACAAAACTAAACATAATAACATTCACAATGATAAGATTTGTTGTAAGGCCTTTGTATTAGATTGCGCCCTATTAGAGTGCAAAAACACTGCGCATTTGCTGCTTAGCTCATTTTAAAAATTTTTCATTCAAAATATTTGAATATGTAGTTGCCTCTGACCATTTTTGTGTATCATTTTTACAAATGATCTTCAAACAGCAAAAGCACATTCAAAAATTCAGGGACATCAATATTTATTCTTTTAATGTGATTACTAAATGGTTGGAAAGGAATACAGTGTTAAATCCAAACCAAACCAAAACTATGACAACACACACAACAGGAAGGAGGAGAAAAAAATGTATGATTAGAACTGACATGCGTGTGTGCAGGTATTTAAAATCATATGTAAACATGAGATGTATGTGTCTGTATGTGTGCTATGCAGTGTTTTTGGATAGCTTTCAGTTAAAAGAGATCCAAAATAAACAGAGAAATGTTCACTTATCCTCAGGTTGACTTAATAATCCACACAATGGCTCTATAATGACCTTTTCAAATATGACAGCAGATTGACACAATAATTAAGGTGGGGGAAAAAAAGTGGAAAAAAGTCAGATTGCATTGGAAGCTGTGCATGCCATTGGAGGAGGTACAGTGTGTATGAAAAAGAAAAAAGAGAAAGCTATTGACAACAAGACTAAGACTCTACAGCCATGCCATGCTTTAAGCTAAATGCTAACATCATACTTACATGCTTTTAATGACAACGCTGACATGCTGACATTAAGCTGGTATAATGTTCACCATGTTCACCAGTGGAGTTAAGCACTAAAAACAAAGTACAGCTGAGACTGATTGGAATATCATCAGTTTTGCAGGTATTTGGTCTTAAACCAAAGTATTATACACATTGAATTGCTGACCTGATGAGGGTGCTATATGTCAAGATCACCAAAGTTGCTGCAACTCATCGTGAGCGGGACGTTTTTAAGGCAATCTGTGTAGACATTTCAGCCTGGATGAAGGTGGTGGACCAGTCTAAATGTCCTCAAGTTGTTGATTGATTGATGCCAGGCTTCAATATCAGATAGTGAGGCAATTATAACTCTTTCATGTTTGCAATACTGGAATATTACCCACACCTGCAATGCTTGCTTTTTAACATGATTGCACAGGAAACCTGACAAGAAATCCTTGTGGAGATCTATGTTCAAGCAGAGAGGTGCATGCATTAAAGTTTAAATCTTAAATGGAATAGAAAGGTTAGGAGTGTACAGTAAATTCAGTAGCAATTATTCACGGCACTGTACAGCCTCAGTTCATTTAGTAAGGTGGGCAGGTTGGGGTGCAGGGGCCATGCTGGGGTAGTGGGGGGTCCAAAGCAATTCTTGCAGCCGGGCCCCTTGTGAATTTCTCCTGCCACTGAAATCCCTTTCCCAGTGTAGACTCACATTCACAGATGAAGGAAATTACATTAAGCATTCAATATTCATACTCTCCCTGTTCCCCCTCCACCCCACTCTCTCCCTCCATGGAGGTGGGATGAGGTGTTGTGCCCCTACATGCCATTTTGATGTAGTGTGAAGCAACTGCTGGTCGGGCTTAGGCGCAAATTGCGGCTGCATACAAATTGAGGGGGATGAGTGGGCGGCTCAAGGTCACCAGGGGAGACTCATTTCATCAGAATGCGTTTTCATTGTTGATCCGGTAATGAGAGAAGGGACCTGGATCACAGAGCTGAGTGAATGCTCCCCACCCGTCCACTGCTCACAGCTCAATCATCGCTCCGACTTCGCGCTTAAACTGCTGTACCTCTCCTGCTCAGGTACCGCCATCGCTCACTTTAATCACGTGTGCCCTCACACTCTTTTTTTTTTTTTTTTTTAACAACGTCGGGTTATGTCTGTAAAATTAAAAACTCTAATGCAACTGCAGTTTTTCCACATCTCATTGAGGGTTAGGCATTGATGAAAAAGGTTAATGAATGGGTTATCAATGATCTAATAAAGACCTACTTTGGTGCTCATTGAGTTGATCTGTGGAGCAACATAGAGCAAACATATTACACGATAATCATATAGACGATGCAGAACTACTGCAACGCCTTAAAGAGAACTATATACAGTCACATGGTCATTCGTTGGAACAATTTAACATTCTTTATCACAAAAGCTCCAGAGACTTCGACTGTGCCAAAATTTAGACTTAGAGGAGTAGTTCAACAATAAAATTCACTTTTCTTTCTTGTCGAGGGGTAGATGAGTAGATTGCTACCACTCTCACATCTGTCCATTAAATTTAACAGGCCGGAGCCAACAGCTGGTTATCGTAGCTTAGCATAAAGGCCGGAAACAGGGGGTGAGGTGTCTGAGCTGAGAGATGTCTCTCCCATGTGTGTCCAATGTTTAGATACTTGTGTGTATCCAATGTTTAGATACTTGTGTGGGAAATGTTTAGATAAGCCTATGTCCAAGGTCTGGCTACTTTCATAGATGGGTGCCCCTTGGGGGTTGTTTTCCTAAAGTTCCAAAGAGATGAGATCAGTTTCAACCTGAACTATATGTTCCACCTTCCCTTTCTGTAAAATAGCCATGTATGGTTATGAGGTTGGCTCTGAGCTCTGATCTTGTCACCACACATTAGCTATACCATGAATATGTAGGAATGTTTTAAAACAGGCTTTAAGAGGTGTAGTTTGAGTGGAAAACGGGGGAGATTCACATTGGCTTTGGATCCTCTCACAGGCAATCCATGGTGCTTGTTTTGACGCTGTACTTTTTGTAATAAACCTTTTTATACAATTAAGTCGGTGTCAGCGGAGATTCCTTCATCATCATCACATCATCGCTACAGAAGATACAACAGGGGAAACAACTAGCCCTGCTCCGTCCAAAGGTAACCAAAACCACCTACCTTTGCTGTGGACCCCAGGAAGAAAAGCTGTTGCAGTGGTGACAGTTAATAGGCATCCAAATAAATCAATAAATAAACAGATACTGAGTAAGTCCATAGTCAAGGAATGGATTTTGGTTGTTATATATGATATGTTATAAATATGTTGTATTAAAAAATACAATTTGACCGCTGCAAAAGAGTTTAATGCATGTAATACTATTATAAATATATGTGCTGTCAAGCATATATTTGATAAAAATACAAAAAAGAGCTTGCTTTTTTTTCTTTTCTTTAAGTTGACAGTAATTAGGTTAATACATTAATTACTACATTTGTTAGTCCAGTAAAACATTAGTTTACCGGTTAATTGTTCATCTCTCTATGGTCACTTTTTTTATATTGGCATTTAGAGCAGCACCAATGGTCTAATCAATGATGGCGATCAATATCTGCCTGGTTTTATTTACTTTTAAGGCTACAAGGATGAAAAGAGAGGGATGATTCAAAACATCAGCACTGTCTCAAGAAAACCGAGAGCATACTCTTTGTCCAACCTCCCTAAATTAAGGACGGGTGGATTCCTTATTCGCTAATTAAGAGTGGACCTTGAGACTGTAGTAGGCAGAGAGAAAGAGAGAGAGAACCGGAGAAAGAAACAACCTTTCACTTTTTATTGTCCTGTATCTTGTGATGATGCTGCCTAATTAGGCTTTTCCCTGACTGTACGATTGTGTAAAGTACGTAAAGGATGTTTATTTTAGTAGCACCTTTCTAGGGCAAGTTTCACAAAGTTTCACAAGTCAATAAAATAGAGCCTGCCCCTGAAGAATACAAAACTAAAATATCCCCTAACATCCCTGCACTTGCACTGACTGAACACACCAAAAAATATGTTAGGTCCTCTGACCAAAGAGAGATATACGTATAGAAATTTTGGTGAAAGGGCAATCTTTAAATGGCCATTCTTGTTGCGACTTCAACCAGTTCTTAATGTTTTTTCTGTTGCCTGCTTTGTTTACTCCGCCATTCGCCAACACGCCATTCCACTCCCCTGCCCACTCACTTACCTGCAGCGTAGTTGTGCTTATACTGGCCCATCTCCACTCAGTTCCTGCCAGCTTGTTTAGATGCATTTGCCTAACTTTTGATACTTGCCTGCCTGACCTTCGATCCTCAGACAGATGATTCTTTTGCCTGACCCCCGTCTGGATAAGTTTGACTGACTACTGGTTTTGACCCCTGACTGCTTTCTGACCTCGGTAAACGTGGATTTATATCTTAATCTGACTGTCTTTGTGCTGGCTTTTGGGTTTGAGTTTGAGCCGTTACAATTATGTAATCTACTGTTGATATGGAGCCCTCTTAGTGCCAAATAAGGCTTATAGTGATAATTATCGAGAATGGGGAGGTTTTGTTCCAACATGGACTGCAAACTGGAGATTTTTCTCTCAACACCTGGAAAAATAAACCAGCCACTGGTAATCAACAACCTCACCAATCATTACAGAAAAGGCATGGCCTCTTAGCTACAGTATGGAACAGTGAAATGAAACACATGCTTTGCCCTGTTTCGACAACTGTGAAAAAGTGCTTAAAAAGAATCGTAACGTTCAGAATCTCAGCTGTGACCAGACCAAATAGCAAAAAGCCCACAAGCACTGCATCCCCCGAGTGCTGGTGCTCGCTAGTGTAAATCCCTGCAGAGCTCTGAGTGGCAAAGAGTCACTGTGTATAGCAGCAGAGTCAAAGCAGAGGACAGAGGCTCCTCACATGAAAATACAACTCCTGGCAACTAATCCCCTCATGAAAAACTTGGGAAAACACTTCTCCTGCTCCCCTCTAAGAAATCGCATGCAGTACATTACCTCATACATGATAAATATTCACTGTTAAAAAATATGTGCAAAATATGTGGGGCTCAGAGAGTGACTATTTTTAAACTCACTATCAGCTTTCGAAAGGCTATTTGTGGACTGTTGTTATCACTAAAAATATATGACACAACAGCATCCACAAAAGACACTCTTTTGGCCCCGCCATGAAACGCTGAAAAAAATCCTTCGGAAAATGTGATCAAACCTTGTGTTAACAAGACAAGCCAACCCAGCAGCTCCGTGAAGCTGTACTTAGGCGGAGCGGTGCTTTGAGCCAAATGCTAGTCTGAACAAGTGAGTTTTAAGGAATCTTTTGATTATTGAGAGGGTATGCTGTTGAAGGGGGTCAGCGAGTGCAGGTGAGCAGGCTGAAGTTCACTATGGACTTCGACTGTGGTGCCATAGAGGATGCTGCACCAAAGAATGTCTGTACTGTATTTCATGGTGATGTAGTAAAAAAAAAGTGATTAGGAATCACTGTCTGGGAAACATGAATGTCTATACAAAATGTTAAGGCAAACCATCTGTTAGATGTTGAGACATTTCACTGGCCTGTTGGTGGCCCTAGAGGAACAGTCAGGGCATCACCAAACTCATTAGGATTGATCGTCTGGGGATCATGAGTGTCTGTATAACAGTTCATGGCAATCCATCCAACTCTTGTTGAGATATTTCAAAAAACTTCTAAAAACGTCTTTCAACACAACTTCTAACCATGTCTGTCCATGGGGAGGACAAAAAAGATTCCCGTGGTTAACCTGAGACATTAAATTGTCTCTGTATGCCAAAGTTACTGAATTATACCATGTTCAAAGAGTATCAGGAGAAGTGAACAAAGTGAATTAGCTGTTTGTCCCTATTTTAATAACAGTTTATCAGAATCAGAGGAGCATAAAGATGCCACTGTGACGAACAGTTGAACTAAACCAACCTGAGCCAGAGTGTCAAACCAAGCCCACACCAAAACAGGTATGAGAGGTAAGAAAGTTATAAGGGTTTGACCTTCTTTAGTCCTTCTTTCATACTTTTCACAACCATTTCTGTGGCTTAAGTTCACTTCAGAACAGACTGAAAATGTGTTGCTATCTCCAAATTTTAACAATTATATTCTAATTCATGTATCCAAGGATAAAATGTTTGCTGAACACTCCTTATATTCCCCTCCTGTCTCCTTTGAGTCTATTGCATGTTAATCCAATAAATGTTTCCTCAGCTGTTTATAAACAGCCCTTCTGTTAATGAATTACGCAAATAAACTTCTAAAGAAATCTTTTCCCTCCAGTTTATGGGTAAATAAATATAAAGACAAACCAAGAGGCAACTTAACAGCTGGCACTTGGCTTTTCTGAGAGTTCTGGTAAATTAGGCTGAGTACTCCAGTCCAGTAGAAAGTGTCTTGTTAATGCGCTGTGTGGCAATGGAAAAAGACATTGGCAGAAATCCGTGTTTATCATTTTGGACATTGCTCGTATCGACACACACACGCAGCTGTACTGAATTAGAGACTCTGGCTCTCACAGTTTCATACGGACATCCAAGAGACGGAGATGTTGCTTGTTCGCCTAAAACTGGGAGGAAATTAATTAGAATGTGTCCTTTGTTGCCATCTGAATGAAAATTATTGGTCCACTTAAGACAGTTTGACAAACAGTTTCTTCCTAAGTGCTATGGTATAATTATTACTATGTTGAATGATACAAAATGCAGTTGACATTAGAATTGAATTGATTGAGTCAGAGGCAGAAACAAGCAAACAGGGTGGTGAAGACAAAATGAAAGGCCATACGATCCATACGACCCTATTGACAAGAACATCAGCGTTGTGTGATCATGGGGACATTTTTTGTTTTGTTGACAACTGTGGCTTCCTGAAGGTCGGACTCGCCACATGTCCATTATACATATAGGGCACACGACTTCCTGTGTTGGCACTGAACATAAAACATGAGGTGCAGAATCATCCCATAGGGGTGTAATTCCTAGGGACACTGGGCTATACAACACTACGCATCTACTGTATGCATGTGTAATACTGCTACAAGGCATTCTTATGCCACAGTAGGTATACATATTGTAAGTTGAAAAAAATATACTGCAAATCAATATATATAAATATGTTTGATTCCTAATTTGAAATTAATATATTTTATTTTATTTTTTCATTTTCCTGTATGAAGTTCAGTTTAGAGAACTATCAAAGGAAACAGCTACAGCCTTAGAATTACTAGGATGCAGTTGCAGTAAGTGGCTTGAACTATACTATAAAGACCATCATCATTTCCCCTCATTATTTTATCTAATGAACTTTTATAGATTTTACAAGGTCCATCAGAGATGATGTGTGCATGTTTCATCTAAATTTGGATGCATAAGGTGTTGTTGGGTTATCACATTGTTTTTCAAAGAGCGTGCATTGCACACTGGACTGGTCACCGGCCTGCCACTGTTACCACACCTACAAGAATTAGGCAACTATTTACAAGAAAACAACATCCAAATGTTCCATACTCTAAGACAACCCTGCATTCTTTTTAATGCTCCATGTTTCCTCCCTCTGGTGGGCCACCTGCCGTCCTCACTGCTCCTGGGGAGCTGTGCTGCCGACAGGACAACAGGGCTGTGATGGCTGACCGCAGGTCAAACTCAGTGTGGACTGAATGGATGGACGATTTCGTCATGCTTACGTGCCATCACGCTTCTGATGCAGATTCTCAGTACGCCTCACATTTCAGGAGTTAAGATCGAAATATGAATGCCACGTGGCGGTGCTACAAACACAGAAAACTAATTAGTTCCTACTTGGCCCATAGTCACATTTTCCATTCAATTTTGTTTAAATCAGACAGGCAAACTGGACCAAAGACAAAACAAAAATAGAGCTAATTAAGACAACATCTAAATGTTTTATCCTCTTAGGAAGCACTCACAATTTAGTCCACGTTCTCCCTTTCTGTGAGGTAGATAAAGTGCCAATATCTGTTTCTATCACACTTTTAAGTTCTGTCAAACTCTATTTCCACTCAAACAATGGGAGTTGTATGTCTGTTAAACAAAAGCCTCGCTCTGGCTGGGTACTTTGCTCTTGAACTGCCAAAACATTGAATGTAACTAACTTAAGCACATACCTGCAGCAGACTGGAGGTTACATCAGCTCTGTGCTATCAATATGCCTAATTCTGTATGTACAGTGCAGTGCAGAATCCTCAACATGTACCTCTGTGACATACAGTATAGTCTATCCATAGTATAGTTTAGTCACATAACAAGCCCTGATGACCAAGAACCTCATTGAGGGGTGACTGGTGCACCACCATCCTCAAATTTGCAGGTAGAATATTAAGATGTTTTCTAAAGGCTTACCCTAACAAAAATACAGCAATAGAACAAAACACAAATGAAAAGTAAAAAAAACAAGAACAATTTAGCCACTTTCTTATTTCTAGTGCGCAACCAGTTCAGTGACATATTTATTCCACTAATCATGAATTGTAGGAATAAATGTAAAGATTCTCAGTGATGCAAGAAATTTGAAACATGACACATGTGTATGTCATATTTATATTAAAGCCCATTCAGAATGGTTTTGTATAAAGGGCTGAAACATGTGTCAGCAGCATTACAGATCTGCTGATCAACACCATGTTCATGACCAGCCTCTGTCCATTCATGACGCCTCACTTTCTAAAATAAGCACCCACCGCTGTATGTAGTGTGATGTACGCACAATATCTGTAGAGAGAAGTGTGGTATTATTGTATTGTATAAAACACTGAGGTTCAAATACACTCTACACTAGTACCTATGATTTGTAGTGCATTTGAGAGGTGTAGCTAGAACAGAGAAAAGGAGGCAGTTTATTTATTTTTTTAACACAAGGCAGCTTTGCTCACAGCATGCATCAGCATTAGGTGCATAAGGAAATGGTTCCACCGAAGGCAAATGGTATTTTTTAAAAACTGGAGTCCCTGGAGCACAACTAAAGTTACTCAGATTAGAAAATGCATCATATAGTTGTATGATTTATCATATAACTGATGCTGATCAATCCAAAAAGCCCTGATCTGCCTTTTTATCGATCCTGTGGATTGGCGCTAGACATCCGCACTCAGTATCCTTTAGGTTACCTGTCATGAAAGCCATCATCAGTCATCAGTATGTAAATATGCCTATAATACTAGTCCTCTGTTCACCCTCATCCCTCTTGTTTTGTCTATCTTTTCATGATTAATGAAATTAAATCCACAATATTGTACGTTCAACCATCTACAGTATCTCGCCCACGCTCCATCACTGTCAGGCCTTTTCCTATAAAGCAAGCCTGACGAAGGTACTAAGTGCTTCCTGCTTGAAAGGAGACAAAATGAAAAAGTGTAATGCATTAAGCAAGAAGCTCCAGTGTTTGACACTAAAAGTTAATCTGTGCAAAACTTAAATCTCAGTTCAGCACCTAGTGTGATTTTGTGGCATTACAACTAGTTATATATAATACATGTTACTCAAGTGTGATGTGGGGACATGAAACCTTTAATGCACATAGACTGACAGTGGGCTTTCAGGGAAGTAGCAGACATTTTGTGATTAGTAGTTAAACTTTTGAGATTAGCTAGATTCACATTCATGGAACTTTTTTGCATAAGGAAAACATAGCAGACACAGATTATTATTCCAAGCTGAGTAGACTTTTAGCTAACATTCACAGAAGAGAACAAACAATATTTAGAGGATATGCACTGAAAACGCTTTTTCATGTTATACCACACACACCTCACCCCCACTGAGGGGCCAAACAAACTAGTTATGAATGGGGAGCAATGTAATACTTGGAGGAAAACACATGTCTTGACTACAATCTGTGTGACAAACCTGACAGTCAGCGGTCTGTGGGCATTGAAATGTGGTCATAAATTGAGTTCTGTATATGTATACACTGTATATGTATATAGTCAATTCTGAAGAGAGACAGGAGGAGTAATACTAAAGCATGACTTGTCATTCTGATCACAATCACAAGGATAGGACTTCCACCTGAAAGCCATGTTCTTGGTTATTTAACTTTACACACCCCCATGAAGGTATGTCATGTAGCTTTATGTTGTCCTCCTTGTCTTTCTGCACTGGAATGTCAAAAAATAAACCAGCCCAACAATGTCATACACCTAATGATTTTTTTTTTACTGGAGGTAACTTGAGATTTTTATTTCTATAGTTGATTAAATCACACCCACCCACACATTTGCTATAATTTATACAGCACTTTCCCCTATATCACCTGTACCTGTATTTGTTTTTATTTTGACGAATGATTGGTATCCAGAAAACTGTGAAATTTTATTTACTTATTTTATTTGCTCTGGATGAAATCCGTTTGTTCAGCCTTTTTGGCGCGCATATTATTCCACGCTTGTCTACCTTTAGTTTAGCAAAGAGTCACAAATCTGATAATATCGTGTAGGCAGAAGCGAGGAAAACATTTATTTCATCAGAGGAATGGGAGAAAGAAATAATGGACTGCCTCGCCTGTGGGCCGGCTGCTAAAAAATGCATTTACATTATTGAGTCAGTGGGGGTTCAGTGTGTTTGGCAGAGTGTTACAGCACAGGGTTTGGTAGATGTAAGAGCTGTAATTCTTCTGGTAATGATTTATCATTCTCATTTACTTCTTAACTGGCTTGACTACCTCCTCGAGCTAAAAATAGATTTGAATTTCAAAGGAACTCCTGAGCTGAATGAATTGAAACCTGGTTGTACCACATCCCTGCCATGTCTCCTTAATTCCCTGCCGGCTCCAGGAATTATGGGATGGCAGGTGCACTGCGGCGAGCAAGCCACCCCTCAAAGTTTCCCGAAAGACACTTCTTAGGCCAGCTAATCAAGCTGTGTGTGTGTGTGTGCGTGTGCTGGCTTATCGATCTTTCCCAGGCTTTGAGGAAGAAAGAGAGAAGCGGGTGAGGTGGAAGACTCAAGCTGCGCTGCCACAACAGCAGGACGAGCAGCCATGAAAGGGGAGAGGAAGACCAGAACCTTAAGGTGAAGAGACGGGGGGAGAGAGAGAAGAGACACGTGCACTCGTCGCCTGTGTGTTGTCCTACTTCTACTTTCTTATTCCTCTAAGTTTTATTGTTAAGCACCAATACACCACAGCAAATTCCTTGTGTGTGAAAACCTGCGGCAATGGCAATAAACCCAATTCTGATTCTGATTCTAAGTCTCACTGCACGGTGCTGTGTTTGCTTGACAGAGAAACTTTCAGTAAACAGACCTTGACTCTCGCATTTGAATTTCTGTGCTAGAGCCAACAACGGGGAGTAACAGTTTAATTGAGTATGCTGAAAGTTGTATACAGAATTATAAAAGCTAAGGCTACACCCACACGTCCTTTAAACACCATATGCGTCGACTCAACTCAAGTTCTGAGTGCAAAAGTACATTCTTGATGAGCTGAGAGACTGGCAAGACCTGCTCAAGCTAAAAGTAAAAATAACCCCCCCAAATAAAACACAAGACATAAATCAATGCATAACAGTGACTTTCGGTCAGTTCCCAGATCTGGAGCCCAGCAGAGCTTCCTTTGATAAGAGGTGGAACTGGGATCTTCAAAGTGTAAATTTCCACTGAAAAGATCCGGGAGAACCTGCGCGAGTCAGCATGTTTCAAGGCCTTTTTAAAAAAAGTTTTAAACCCCATGCTGAATTTACTCAGAAACAGAGGAAGCTCACAGTGCAGTCTAAGAGTTGAGCTCTGCTGATAGAAAAAAAAAAAAAAGATGGTCAGAAACTCTCTATTTTCTTCTATTGACTTTTTCTCTTGGCAACAACCATAAAAGATATAGGACCAACTACGAGCTTTTTCTGTTTAACCAAAACCACAGTCTTTCTTCTTTCCATAACCATTACCAATGAAGAAATAGTTATATTATATAATAGTTATAACACCTATATTAACTATAAAGCAACACAGTGACGGCAATCATAGAGAGCAGGTGGAGACAGAGACAGTCTCCCTCCATCGCTCACTACAAACACAGATAACTAGCTTTGCTGTTTATGTATGAAACAAAGTCAGAAAACAAATGAAGATCATCATGAACTGCCAATAAATACAGGCATTTACTGTGTATACATTTCACAAGTGGATTTTACACTTGAGAGACAGGAGCTGCTCCAGCGAAAATAGAAAAAATAGACACAGACTTGGACTCACACACACACACACACACACACACTTACACACACCCCAGGTAGAACTGCAGCAGATCGCCTGTGGGGGAACAAAACACAGCCAGATCCAACACTGGCTGTAAGGACTTTTGTCCCTGGTTTTCACACCCGCTTTCGCACTCTCACACACACCCACCAACATCCGCAATTATGTCATTGCAAATGGTAGCTGATCCAGTGTGGCTCTTGAAATTCAGAACATTGCTGTCCACGCAGGGCACCTTTAAAAAACAAAAAAAGGTGACTAACATTTGTACTGGACAGATTGGCATGGAGACTACTGTATGGGAAACCTTATATACATTTCCTGCAATGCAATCCAGGCAGTAATTAGATTTACTCCAAAACCTATTTGGCAAAACAAATAATAGCATAGACATTAAAACTTTTTTACAATGTTTGTGTATTAACGAGTACTGTAAGGGGATTACAATTTGAAATTCAGTAATTACATTACAGTTGCTAATTGGGGACAGGCGTGTTTGCTGTGGATAGCTGGGTTGATATGTGATCCGTAAGGATGCACGTATGGGTCAGTAAGGTTGTGCTATGCAGCATGGAAACATTAATACAACATTATAATGAGGACAGGGTGTTAAAACAATGAGCACTTATGTAAATCTTTAAGAACTAGTTGTTACCAGACGTAGATTCTACATAGTGGTTCCCAAGAGGAACGAAGCCTAAGAAATAAATTGCAGGTGAACTGAAAGCATCCTCCCTCACATCATCTGTAGCTTCTCTGTGAGACTCTTCGAAGTTACATCTGCTAAGCAAACACCAAACGCTGATGGGGGCTGATTCTTCACATGTTTCCTCCACGTGTAGAGAAGGAAACATCTGGTTCCACACATACACAAGAACACACACATAACCAGCCAAGTCCATGTGTACAATTAACAGATGGTTACATACACACACACACACACACACACACAAACACATATATAACATATAAATGTCAAGGTCAATATCATTTAGCACCCTATGCTTCCATTGGATTCATATGACACTTGTGGGAGCCGCAGAGGTTTTATCATATTTTAAAAGAGCTGGGACTGACGTACAGTACGCTTGGCACCTACCCACCACCACAGATACCTGGGTTCAAAAGAGCAGCTGGCGACACCATATGCCACTAAGGTTGTGCATGTCTGTCTGCACACTCCTCAGGCTAAAAATAAGAGTAAGCTGTGACACATGGACTGCAGTGCATCACAACTGTGTGAAAAGGGGAATAATAAAAAATGCAATAAATGAAAATGCTGGTTTTCTGAATAGATGAACTGGTGATCACCAAGCAGCAGATACTGTGTAACAAGACAACAATCTACAGCCGCCGTAGCAGCTCTATGAAGCGCAGCGGTGCTTTGAGCCAAATACTAACGTCAGCGCGCTAACATACTCACAGTGACAATGCAAACATGTGGCTGCTGAGCTGGTGTAACATTGCTAAAATGCAAAAACTATCGCTATTAGCCAAAGTTTACGACCATTAGTTTGGTCATAGACCAAAGTGTTGGACAACATAAAAAAATGGACCTGAACCTTATCAGGTTTCAGGGGAACGTGAGGGGAACGTGAATGTGTGTATTTTATGGCAATCCATCCACTCGCAAATGTCAACCTGCTAGTGGCACTTGAGGGCTGGGGCTCAAAAAAGTAATCGGGGGTACATCTTCTAGGAACCATGAATGTTTGTAACAGAATTTGTTCAATATCATCAAGCCTATTATATGTTCAGTTCTCACGGGATACGTGGAAACTTTGACCTGCTCGTGGCATAAGATGCAAAGTCAGAGGATTACCAAAGTCAGAATGCTTCATCCCCTGGAAACCAGGAATATCTTTCCTTTTAATGGCAATCCATCCAATAATATTTTAGTATTTTTTGTATGACAATGCTGTGTTCTTTATTTTGCAAAATGAGGTAGAACTTAATGGCAATATACTGTAAGGCTAAGCACCTACAGTACACTAAATTTACCTGTTTCAAAGGTTATGTACTGCCATTCACTTTACCTTTGCAACCAGTAGATCCAATTAACTTTCTAATAAATATGATGTTGACAGGCAACCTAATATAGCTTATCTTCCCATGCAATAAAACTACACTGGTGTCCCTAAAACAAATACCTCCAAGAGCCAAATACCTCAAAGACCCATATACTGTTGCACTAGATGACATTTTCCTTCAGCATAATGAGCAATGGCACTGTAGTTTATTTTAGAACAACTTTGTTACTGTTCATTGTAATGAAGGAATATGTCACCCAGTGGAGAAGCGTGCTTTTGTATATGTTAAATGATTTTGGATGATAATAGAATCCTATGACTGAGAGGCATATTCCTGTGACAATACTTGTTAATGGTATAAATTGTATGGTAGCTCTGTTTGTCATGGGATTTGTTTATTGTGAAATAACACAAGAACCAATATACACAGCAGAAGGTGTACTGACAAATTTGATAATCCAATTTAAATGCTATATCAACAGTGTAAAACAATTTTAACCCTTCTTCATCTAACCTAAGTGCTATAAAACATGCAACCAAACACTACATTTGTGTTTTCTGTAAGCAAAAAACAATGGATGCAATTAGGGGGATACATGCACTTGTATCTATATAGCACTGGCACAAAGCATTGATGTCCCAGATGTTTGGATTCACTATACACTAGACATTTCAAGTGTCTTGCATCCAAATAAAATCCAGTTGCGATTGAATACACTTCCATATACACGCATCCCTTTTGGCCACACCACTAATCTGTCTTGGTTTTCCTGGCCTACATGCAAATCCGGATCCTACTTCACTGAAGCTGCTTGGTGACTGCCAAACTAGCTAGCTCGCCAACAGCTGTCCATAAACACACAAACGCACGGAAGAATCGCAATTTATCTCTCTCACACTGCACCTTCAGATAAATGCTACAGCAGCACGCTGCAGTGTCACGATCGTGTGTTGAGGTCGCTGAAGCTGCTTTCCTCCCTTTGCTTGACACGTAGAAAGATGGTTAATACCAGCTCTTTTCTAAAACATGGAAAATCTGTTGTTCACAGGGCTCAGTCAGCACAGATGGTCGGCCATTCATTGGTTGATTTTGGATGTGTCCATGTCCATGTCGTTTGAGAGAAACCCCAAATTCCTCCTGATGTGTGAGTCACTTTGGAGAAAAGCTTCTGCCAAATGAATGTAATGTAAAATATCTCTATGTGGACACTGTCACCAGAAGAAATATGTAGGAGCAGAGAAACAATATTCAAAGGCCCATAGGCAACATACAACTATTATAATAAATATTATTATAATAAATATTATTATAATACATATTTCAAAATTCACATTTTTTCTGAACTATCATGACCCAGTGTAATGAAATCAGTGCATATATTAAGTTTAAAAGTTTTGATGGTGCAAAAGGCTTTTATTTTAATGGGCACATAGTAGGCATGATGGATGGTGCCGTGGGAGCCCTGAAGCCACAGCTCTCCTGTCTTTCACTGCGACTTTACCATGGGAGTTGAAAGAAAAGTTTGCAGCAATTATTTGTCCCGTGTCGCGGCGGCTGCTCTCATCTCCACCTCCAGCCACAGGCAGAGCTGAGTGAAGCACCGACCGCTGCTCGCGGCTGAAACGTCTGATTCAGATGTCGAGACAGAGAGGAGACACAGGGCGTGGATGGGAAAGAGAAGCAAAGATATATATATATATAAAAAGGACCAAACTAAGTCAAAGAGAGTAGGGAGGGAAAAAGATGCCTTGAGAGTTTCCTCTGCCCTCTAACTGGTGTGAAAAAAGATAATGCAAATGGAAAAGTGGCCTGCTGAATGATGATAGAAGCTTAAAACCGGTTTGCAGCATATCTCGTCTCGACTGACGGCACTGTTTCTGCTTTGCTCGTGAAATTAGGGAGGAGTTCTTATAATCTGGCTATTCAACACCTTCGTGTTTTAATAAGCTTAGAGTTGCCTTTATCCTCTTCCTTCCTAAACCCCCTTACTGACAGCTCAACGCGCCCATCATACGCAGGAAGAGAGCAAACACGTTTTTTTTTTCTTCCATGCTTTTTATTTCCTGATGCATTCCTATTTCAATCTATCAGAGCACACATTCCTGCATGCTGTTGTGACAGATGCTGGCACAGTTATTTATTTAAATTTCATTTTACGACAATTTTCTGCTCTGATTGGTGCAAAGTGGAGAGGCATTGTTAGGAATCAGGGGGTGGATTATGTGACAATCTGCTATGAAGAAAGACCTCATCAATAACAGTCACAATATCTGTGTCTGTGAGAGAGAAACATAATTTTGTTGGTGTGATAATTCAATTTTTAGACCAGTTCAATAAATGGACTCAGAATACTAACTGCTGGTTTAGCAACACATACATTAACAGACAAGTTATTTTGTGACATCTGGGGCAATCTTTACTGGTAGTATGCAAAGAGGGCTGTTCACAGATCAGTTTAATGGTCCTGTAGTGCGTAATCTTTGACCTTATAGTACATTACTGCAGGCTGCCACTACACAAGTTGAACTGCTGTTAACCCAGGAGCTGACTTGCCTGCCTAGCAAACAAAGACCCAGTTCAAAATATTTAGTGGGGGTGGAATTACCAAGGAGTCACATGGTAGTTTCAGAATAATGTATTTCCACAGCCCTAATTCCAGCAGTAAAGCAACAATCATGTCATACACAGTTGCCAAAACTGTGAAAATAAAGAATAAAGGCCTATCTATTATTTAGAATGATTCCAATAAAGACCTGGTTCTCTCTGTAGTTGAGGCAAATAAAGGCCCCTGGCAGCATTTCAGAATTTTCCGCAGTAGAAAAAGGGGGTCTGCATTTTCCTCTTTTCTGATTGGCTGGTATTGACCCTAGAAGCTTGCTTACATATTAAACCGAATCATTGTTTCCACAGAGGACACGTCTCTCTCCCTCAGGTTATGTGAGGGAAACAGATCCTAGGAGCAGAATTTTAATTTTGCAAAAACTGAAAAGGCCAACTCATGCAAGGTTTTGCATAGATAACATTGTCAGCCAGTTATACAGTGAGAAAATTAACTTCAGTCCGGGCATGTCTGGGGTTTAAATGCTCTTCGGGGCTGGAAATAAGACTTTTCTAAAGCAAAAGTACAAATAAACAAGCAAAAATGTAGTAGTACATTAACCTTTCTACTCAAGTAAAAGTAAGTAAGTACTTTTGTTAAATACAAAAATAGTGCAGGTTGTGCCATTTTAAATAAGACTGCTGCAGAAGACGCTACTAATATCACTGTCAAGCATTCTCATATCAATTGTTTGAAAGGTTATTGTCCTTATTATATTCACCCTCTGTGACAATTTTTTTCTTCAGGGGTGACCTGCAGAGTGAAACGTTATTAAGCAAAATAACACCAAAGACTGACCGTACCTTTAAAAGTTTTTATGTCACTGTAACACCCATAATAATGCAAAATCATGCACGCTACAGACTGCAGTGAACACATGCAAGTAAAATGTCCTGCCTGAAAAAAGAAGCATTAAACACACCACCTTATAACACAGACAGCGGCATGGATGCCATTCAGGCTCCCAGCGGTGTGCCCCTGCCCCCACCAGAAGCAGACACGCTCAGTCGGTGGGATCCTCCATCTTTAGATCTGACCGCTTTTTTGTTCTTATTTCATGTACTCTCCTGTTTGATGAACTGCATTAACCACAGCAGCAACGTGTTGTCACTCACTGCATTTTACTTTTGTCTGTTACCCCACTGCTGTGGCCGCCAAACAATGTGTGCTTTCTAACCTCCACAAGCCCCTCAATTTCTGTGTCAGAAGAATTTCTCTCGGTTGTTGCCACGATTCACCGTAAAGGACCACTGATCAGCAGGCTCATTTCTCTGCATCAACATTCAGGAGGTGCTTTGGATTGACCATATCTTAGTTGATTGTGGGCTGTATTGTTTGGCGCACTTTTGTGCACACGTAGACTTTTAGTACGGATCCTACACACTGTTTTATAAATGAGGCCCCAGGTCTTTCTAGATGCCCGGAGCACACTAGCATGATGTGGCATCAAATTCAGTCAGTTAAGAGGGAATGTAGAGACTTGCATGTGGTACTGTTAGATTTTACAAATGCATTTTGTTCTGTTCCACATAGTCTACTGTGAGAAATATTCAAAGGGCAAATAAGGGATTATTTTTAGGACATTCAGATATGTTTCACACCTGCAGAGTTTAGTACAGCGTGGCAGCAGTTGGAGATAGGCGTCATGGCAGGGTGCACACTTCACCGTTTACCATGGCAATGAAGGTTATTATGTGGGAATCTAAGTGGGTCGTAGGGGGAGAGAGGCTTCACCCATGAGGGCTGTTGGATAAGCTGAACACTAACCTAAAGTGGGTGAGGATGAAGGTCAAGCCAGAGAAAATACACAACACAGTATACTGTAGTGTGTTGGTGGAGGTGGAGGCTGGCTGTGGAGTATACAGCAAGAGGGCCAAGCCCAAAGCAGGCAGAGGAAAACATGGCAGTGTCACGGCAAACACACAACCCTGGGATTTGGATGCTCTACTTACTACAAACGCTCGTCTCGGCGGCTTCCACGGCTTGGCCGTCCGTCACTCGGTCAGCTAACTCCGGTTCCGCACCTGTTCCGAATCGCCCCCACATAATCACCCCCCCCTCATTCAACTAACACCGGCCTTGAGACCAGGTAAGCCCGTCCCCCAGCCAGACAGTCCTGACAGCCATTTAGGGCAACCGACCAGCCGGTCCCAGTGAATGGCCGTGGGCCAGAAGTAAGTTGTGTGACTGGTGCAAGGACAGGTGAGGTGCAGAGCTTATCGTGTTCATTTGCGACGCCACAGACGGAAGCGGGTGGCGTGTTGCTTGCTGAATGATGACGCGGCTGAAGAGGCTTGGCTGCTTGCTGGACTGCTGGATCAACGTGTTGCTGCATGTTGTTGGTTAACGTGGGTTCAGTCTCCGGGGGGGGGTCGGCTGAGGAAGACTGTTTGGTCACGTGGTGGCTCGGGCAGCATGCTAGTTAGCTTAGCATGGGAGCTAGCTAGCTTAGCATGCCAGTTGGCTTGAAGCTGCGGTCTGTCGTCGGTGCAGCTGGTGGCTGAGAGGGTGCTGGTCAGCTGGGTGGGTTAGTTACTCTAACAGCTCAACAGTTTGGTTTATTTGGTGGCTCAGGCGAATCAGCCTGACCTGGCAATCCCACCACTTACTAGCTCATACTTTTGTCTTAGTCTGAGGTTGAACTCACTTACAATTCTAATTAAATCCTCCAAATAATATCCCAGAGTAAATATTGGGAGGACATGCACACACATTTTGATGTTGAAAAACAGTATATTGTCTGGAATAACAACTGTGTATGTGCTGCAGTGGTAAGAAAAACTAAATAATGTATTTGAAGCGCCAGCTAATTTACACCAAAGGAAGTAGGAAAACAATCTGAGCCATTTTATCCCCAACTTACTTTTTACACAGGCACACAATCTAGTGTTTGTCTCTGAGGTAATGAAAAGTCTGTCTAGAATATTAAAAAACACACAGTGGAAGGAAAAAACTAAATACAAGGAAACAACTGCTATGTGTCACCTTAGGGTATTTTACTTCAACTTACAGTGCAGGTGATTGAAGAGTTTCACAATGTAGCATAGGCGGTGGGGTTAGATATCTCCATTTCAAAGCCATACGCTTTAATTATTTTGACTGCATATTCAGTGAATAGAATTCAAACAGATGAAATGATCAGCAAGAGTGAGACAGAGGGTAGGACTGAAACGTTGGTGGTATGTATTCCCAACCTTAGTCTCTATGTGTTAAATGCACACAGTACAGTGAACTGTAGCATTATTCACCAAGTTGGCAAGGTATTTTAGGAAATTAAAATTCAGTTTTGGTAAGAAATCTGTATCTTTAGTATATCCTGGAAGTTTTATTTATTTTCATGCCAGGGGGCATTCATTTTTGGTTCCAACTGTCAGTACTGTTATTTGATTGTATGAAAGGTTGTCTTTTGTATGACTTAAATTACAACAGCCAGATGGGCAGTCAATCATCCGTGGAGCCAACGTTTTAGCCGTTGCTTAGCCCACCCAGCAGGTGTTGAAATAACATGAACAAAAATGTCCATGGAATCAGTGCTAATAAAGAGACGAAGTGAAACCAAAATCACACTGACATCCCAGATAGCAAAAGTCATGAGGCCCAGATCAGATAATAAGATCCATAAAATGTACTGGATGTGGCCCAGCTCCAGATCACATGAAGATCCATCATACCTGTGCATTGTTGAGTGTAATCTGAGCTTCCCCTACCGACAACCCATTGAAGGGGGCCCCACAGCAGGGAGATGCAAGTGCTGCTACTTAAAATGTGCTTGTGCTATGTCAGAATGAAATGCCAAACATACACTTAACTAAAACACATTTAAATTTAGCATTTCAAAGTACAAGTCCACAACTGATGATTATTTTCATTAAGAAATACTCATCTGATTACAGATTAGATTTTGATTTTTAAATTCATAACCCAGTGAAAAAATGTGCCTTTAAAATGGGGAACAAAAGAATAAAACAATGTTTTGAATGTGTTCTATGTGTTCTATTCTATGCCTCTTTAGCCTTGGCAGGATCTTTGCAGCCACGTCCACGGTCAGTTGCCGGGTTAAACCATCGGGGGGCGTGTGACTTAACCTTGCAGTCCGGAGAACTGCTAGCAGCTTATTTCTTAATTTTTTCCACTTAGCCGAGCTAATAAGCAGCTGTTTTGATAGTTCTGCTGTAAAGGGTTTAAAAAAGTGTGTCCAATGGATAAATTAGGTCTCTATATGGATCCTTAGCAGCTCTTGAGAGGACTCGTACATCTTACCATTTCTAGTCTGGGCCTGGCTCCTCCCACCGCCACCAAGTCATACCGTCTTCAAATCATGTCTGAAATAATATTTATGGTCTCAGTAAATTCAACTATATCTGAAAAAGAAAACCCCATTTTTGATACTATCCAGTCAGCATTTTTTCTGCAATAGCCATTTAATGTATTTACGTTCAGTAATTATCTCCCTATATAGCAGGTTTTATTGTGAGTGGCAGGGTCCTGCTTTCATGCCCAAGAATAAAATTCCACAGGCACTAGAGATTCACAGGAAACTATGCATTAATGTGCTCGTGACAGTATTACTGCATGTCATTTTATCTCATTGATGGAAGCCTTCCTGTGTGCTGACTCTCAGACAGCAGTAGCAGAGTAGTGTTACTATACTGCTAATGCAAACCAAACACTTCCTTATGCCGCTGCCTCACATTTAAAGCATTCAACTGATGAACCATGGGGATACATTTATTGTGAAACAGTTACAGTAAAGTGACTGAATTAAGCGCTGATTGCTAGGGATCATAGGTACTGCTTTTACTGCAGTTTGTAAGAAACCAGCACACCTCCACCATGTTGAGGTAAACCCACTGTGGCCCCGCTGTTGTGTGGAGAACTACTCGTTCCGTGTGCGCAGCATGAGATCAGATTGTGCCGGACATGAATGACTTTCTTATTAAAATGATGGAATGAACCATTGGTTTGACTTCACTGTAGACATATACACTCTTCTTCTGATGTATTACTGACTCCAGACACTCACTGCCCTCCTAAAGGAAAAAAGTAAAATACCTTGCAATATTGTAATATTATTTTAAGGCCACATCGCCCACCTGGCTGGCAGTATTTATCCTTGATATGCATTGTGTTCCTAGCAGGTGCATCACACGCCGCAGGATCCAGCTAGACAAACACTTTTTTTCCCTCTGAAATCAAATCCACTCTTTAGCAGCTGTAACTGTGTGAAAAAAGACCAATCATTTCTAATTCTTATAAAATAGGCCACAGGTGCGTTCTTGTGCTTTTAAACAATGGTAACCCATCAATATTAATCCACAGTCTAAATGAAGGTATTACGGAGCAATGTCAAAATATCTCTGTACTCCAACCCGCCACATTATCCTTTAGTTTCAAACGAACTCGTGTTTTGGGGATAGTCCTAGCATACGTGGGCAGTTCTGTGGGGTACACCCTCAACAAATTAAGGGGGGAATGTGAGCGTACAGCCCATTTGGCAGCCCAAGCAGTCCAAAAGGCTCACTGGCTCATCTGAAAATTCTGAGTCGGCATCAGACTCTGAAAGCAATTTCTTCCTCTGCCCGTTCTGTGTCACCATCTGTGCGAAGACCATCCGAATTGTCATCTTCCACCCGAGGGGGGGCTCTGGAGTCCCAGTCATTGTGGCCATCAGTGTCGTTGGTGTTGTGACAGGGGTCTGCCCTGCTAACTACCACCCGTTCTCATGCTGACTGACACTCTCCAGCAATGTCATGGAGTCGTTTTTCCTCGTGAAAAACCAGCCCTCCACCTCCACTCCTGAGCTCATTCATGGAGGTGTCTCTAAAGCAGATTATTTGTGGCAAAAAAAATGAACGGTGACACTGTCAGGAGATCCTGAGCTCGGCTGCAGGTCCGCTGTGTGCTGTTATCTTACTCTTTTTCTATTATTGTTACAATCTTCACTGAATTTTCACAGTAAAATGTCCATGTAAATTCTTCCAGAAGACAAACATTTTGCGAACGGAGCTGAATGGTTTGACACGGTTGCTCAGTCCGCCATGTTTTTTTTGTTTGAGAAAAGTCTTAATTTACCCATCATTCATGGCAAATAAGTCTTAAAATAGTCATGAATGATACAGCTGGATGAATTTACACTACTGGTTTGAGCTAAGCCATAGTCAGAGTGAACATGTCTTTGTGAAACCGACCCCATTGGTGGTACTGTATGTGCAAAGCTGGAAGCAACAAGACAAAAGTTGGGTAGTTGGATACATGTAGACAACGTTCAGCAACAGGAAGACAACAAGTCAATGTGTGCACTGACAGTCCTGCAGTATTTCTTTTCTCTGTGAGTAAACTGGGCCCTATTTACTATCCATTTGCTGTGCTCTCTCACACACGAGAAAGCTTTTATTTTTCCTCTCTCTCTCTCTCTCTCTCTCTCTCTCAGACACACATACCTGTACAGTCCACAGATTCACTCCCAACTTGCCACAAGCCTTCACCACCAGCAATCCCGCTCACCACCCAAGGCCAATAAAGTGCTTTAAAGACTAACTGGACTCTTCTTTCTGCCCTATGTGGACTCTCCATTCTGCTCTCAAGCCTTTAACGTTACACCACTCCGTGTCCTCCCATAGTGATGAACTATGTGTGGGCTTACGTATAATTTTTCTTTTGTTTCCTTAACCATCACAAATTATTAGCAAATGTTAGGACATTAGGACATGTTGAGACTGTCATCTCTCTAAATTACAACAAAGTGCTAATTTTGTGGAGGTCAATTTTAATTTTTTTTTTTTTTTATTTAAAATAAAGAAATGGAAAGGCAAAATTCTGAGTTACTGAGTCACAGAGTTACTAAAATTATGAGATAGTGAGTCAAGATTTACTATCTCATAATTCAAAATAAGAGTAAGTATTTCATAGGGGTGGGTGGGGATTTGGGTGAAGTGTATATAAGCCCATTTCTGCAGGAAGAGTTAGTTTTGATACAAAAAATTAAAGTTCTTACCGAGTCACAACTTATGAGACACAAAGTCACAATCTGTAATTTTCATGTATATATATTTTTTCTTTCCTTGGCAGAAATGGCCTACCATACAGTTAACCCAAACTGCATGCAAATATAGTATGCCATAAAGTATGCATATATGCCGGTCCATGCACCTATTGTATGTATTGCGGTGGTAGCAACAATCTCAGAGACTGCTACTGTATCTCCAAACCTGGCCTGATAAAACCAAAAGTGCATGGCTGGATACCACCAGAGTTAAAACATGTTAGCGTGTGTTTTTTCTTTTTGTTTGTTTGTATGTTTGGTTTGGTCTTTTGAATTTGGGTGAACAGACTCCTCAAACTAGGAGGACTAAATTCACTTACTCTCACCTCTTTCAATCTGCATCCACTTATTTTTTTTCCTCCCCTTTCCATCCCTCTTAATACTCTCACCCACTCTCCTTCCCAGCAGTGTGTATCACATTGTCACTGTTTACTTTGCTCTCGGAGCTCCCAGATTGCTTCGGCTATTTGCTCCCCAGAATGAGCTCAGGTTGGAGGCCGGGGTCTTTGATGGGCGGATGGGAAGCAGCGGCCCTTCGTCAGGGAGCTAGTTAACCTGCAGCGGCCCAGCATCGGCTCTTGTTTTGCCTCAACCCCGACCTTTGTCTGTCTCTGCTCGTACGGCTCTCACTCAGCTCACTCAACTGTTTCTCAGAGACTCCACAAATGAGAAAATACCAATTGTCAGCAAATATCAATTTACTTTCCCCATTCGGCACATGTCTCAGAGGAAATTTACACCAGAATAATTGACTGCGGTTTATGGGTGTCTGAGCACAGAAGCGGAACAGAGCTGTGGAGAATATATTGGCTGAAACTATAACAAGAAGACCTAGACTGCTAGACAAAGAAGAGACTTTGCTTTTTAACTGACATCTAAATAGCACAGAAACCTCAAGATATTAAAAGTAACAATAGTCAGTGAAGAACATTAGCAGAAGGTGGTAGTGACTCCTCTCAGACGTTGTTTGCTCCTGGTAGACTCATGTCTCCTCTCTTATATTTTCATCTTTTCCCCTGTCTCCTTGTGCAGGAGTATGTTATAAAGTAACACAGACGCACTCCACTAAAATGCTACACGGGTGCACTTCCAGCAGATTATTTGTTATATATGTACTTTTATTTCCTGTGTATGTGCGGCATTCATCACCGTGTGTCAAAGTGACCTTTCAAGCTGTAGGTCTGGAAAAATGCCAGCGTTCACGCTTTGAAAAACAGAATCTTTCATCTCAAAAAGGCCTGGTCTTTATTTGTAGCTTTTGATGTCTGATTTATCTTTCTGTCCAGACCTTGGGAGCATAACTGGACAAGGAGGGCGCCAATATTTAACAATGTGCCTTCCCAGTTTAAGACCTGCAGCTTCTAAAAGAAATAAGCCCGATTTACACGGCTGGCAAAATTCAGATTGTGGATGCAAATAAATGGCGTGGTCTCAGCGGCAAGTAATAACCACATTCCTGCATGACTTCATACAACACATTTGAAAAAGTGGTCCACAAATGCAAGACCAAGAGCAAGTAAAATGCAAAAAAGTCAAAGAAAAATGAAGGTTGATATTAAAGGGGGCCCTTTTTAAATGTTTAAGAAGAGGATCTGAAACAGTTCCTTATGAGCAGTGAGAGACATGAGGGGCCAAATGTTCTGGTGGGATCCTCCACCTCACCTCACAGTGGTACACAGGGTCACTCCACCCAACACACTGTATCAGCTACAGTTTTAGAACAGTTTCATGCTGGGTATGGTCAGAAAGTAGTGCTTTGTTGCACCTGTTATCATTCCCAGCAGTGATGTCACAGGGTCCTGGAGTACACATGTACATCACTGCAGCAAGGTGACAAGCACCACCACTGGAGGTCAGCAAAAGCAGGATTTTTCAGTGGTTGTTAAATCGCTCTGCTAAACAGAGAGATTAAATGTGCATCTTGTACACCTCATTAGGCACACTGTAATACATTTATCACTCCCTAAGAAAACCACACAACCCACACAACAAACGCTGACTGCCTGTGTTCTTATGCATGTATGGTTCTGTTGTACTTTCAGGTGCAGTGCAGGGGAAGATGGCACCCTGTATAAAGGGATACATTTATCAAACTCACTGAAGTGACTGAAATTAGTTGGTTAGAGAGTCCTGTTGGTTTCTGTAACTTTGTCAATTAGTTGCCCAGGCCTAACAGCTAGTGAAGATTAGTTTGTTTTAACAGTCACAATGTGTTAGTCTTGCAGGGGAGTCAGCAGTAACATGAATGTTTCTGAATTCATAAGGAATTTAAAACCTAATCCCCTCAATTTTGCACACATAGTAATGAGACAGAAATCCTCACATTTATCAAGGGAGACCTCGAAATAGTGACCAAGTGGAGGGTTGATCACTGAGGCAATGTTCTAAAAAAGTCAGAGTCACAATTGGAGAGGAGGATTCGAAACTTTCGGCCTCCAATACACTTTCATAGGAGGTCATTAAGTTGTGACTGGAGAGAAAGAGATTTGTTACGTTTTTTTTTTTTTTTTTTACTTTCTTTCAGCCTTCCTACATTTTCATTTAAAGACTCCGGTGGGGTCATTAAGCCAGGGAGAGGTTTTAGGAATCACTCACTTTTCTTTAAGAGGGGCAATGGGATCTAAAATATTAAGACGAGACATGTTAAAAGTCAAAAGTAGGTCCGCGGTAGAGCCATAAGGGAGCACTGAGGCACTGGCCACTCAATAGATCTGACAGCTGATGAAACCCCCTCCTTTGAAAATCCATGTTGAAATGGGGAAATAGTTTCTGTGTTGAACTTTTGGTGGATTCCTTGTGCTTCTCAGAACAGATTTAATGCGATCGAATGAAAGAAAGTTTACTGACTTTGATGCAAGGGAGTTTTGGTTTGGCTGTAACAAAGGAAGCTTCCTTCAAACCCCCAGTGCTATAACCCCAAGCAGAGTGACCTTGTGTGTAGCATTTGCAATGCTAAAAGTTGTCAAAAATGAAAAGGAAGAAGGTTTCTGACTCCAAGGAACTGACAAAAAAAGAATAAATCAGGGTTAAAAATACCGACCCAGAACGTGAGCGGGACGCCTTGACAAGAGCAGAGGAACACACTTTCTGCTCCGGGAGACCACAGTGCGTCCCATCCATGTTTATCCACGGGGAACAGTCTGGTACACTCAGCCAACACTTCAGAGATGGCAGGGTGTGAGTGTGCATATGTGTGTGTGTACAAAAGGGAAACACACTGGGTCCCATGTTGACACATATAAAAATATTCAAGGCAAGTCAAGTTATTCAGGAGATGTGCAGTGCTTGGGTCATTTCAAAAACATACACAAAACACATGCAAAAAACTGCAGACACACATACACAGCCATATGTACAGTGCATATAGAGTATACCTTGGGGTTTTTCCAGGATGCATCATACAGGCTGAGGTACATTTGTAATGTGTAAAATGCCTGGGGTTTTCTCATGAGTGGAGCAATAGATCAATATCATGCATGAAGGCTCTGAGGTCTCGCCCAGGCGGACACAGCCGTCAGATTTCACACTTTTCTCTTGTCTGCGGTCCCAGCAGGGATTTGTGGTCCAGTGGAGATGGTTGTGGGGTTTTATTTGAGAGGCTGTTTTTTTGCATCTTGTGAAATCCATTTTGCTTATAGCCCTGACTGTCTTTTTGGGTGTTTCATCATTCATGATTTACCCAACCTGAAGCCTGTGTTCATATACAGCTAACTTACATTTGCAGATGTGCTTTGTAGGAAGCAAAATGCTCTCTGGATTAGATTTGTATCAGTATAACAATGAAGCATTAACTATATTTGAACATAAACTGTCCACTGCCAAATTGCTCAGTGTCAATGTAATGTAGGTGTGGGAAACTGAGATACCAGAGCCTACTGCCACTTAATACTGCGCCCTGTTGGTTCAGGCTACTAAAACCACTTAGAGTACGAGAAGATTGCTGTTACGGTTCATAAAAAGGTTAACGTCCAATGACATGAGGCAGACTTTGGTCTTCTGCATGGCACCACGCGCCCAAGGCATCACTCTTGCTTGCATTGGCGCTGAGCGCTGCGAGTAGACGTAAATGGTGAGGTGTGAAATTGTCCAATATGAGCGTAATTCCTCGGACTTCTGTTCAGACTTCCAATTCTGTTCTTGGGCAGGGCTCATTAACGGACAGACAAGGCCTATTAAGAGCTCATGCGTAGCAGTGTTGTGGAACAATTGTGTTTAGCCTGAGAGAGAGCATGCACCTGATAATCTACTGATAATAATAATCTATTTTCCTTTGTTGTTGAAAGGCTGACTACCTCAAGTGGTTTGAACTTCCCACCTTGCTGCAGTGATGTTGAAATGTACTCCAGGGTGTGTCAGTACATTGTGACTTCACTGACGGGTGTGGCCAAAGGTGAAAACAGGGCACACGTCTGACCACACAAGTGTTTCTGTGGTCAGATATAACACTGCTCGTCCTCCAGTGTTAAGTTGCTCAATTAGTTAAGAACTGACTGCCTGTCCTTCTTACAATATGCCGAACAAACCACCATGACCCTTTCGTGTTAAAAAAAACAACTCATTTCGCTGTCACATTTCATGACTTATTCCTTTTGTTTATCCTGTACCTGTTGTTTTTACTTTCTATTACAAGTTTGAAAGTACAGCCATTCATCCGAGTTTACCTTGGAGGAGAAACGACAGGGTACCACAGGTGTCAGTGTTTTGGTATATAGATGTTTGAAGAGCCGAGGTAATATGGAGACACCACTGCAGTAGGTGTGTTTGGGAACAGCGACCCAAGGGCAGCACAAGCACACTGTGCTTTGATAGAGTGTGTTGATCAATTGGTGAAGAGGCCTTTGATGTGTGTGTGTGTGTGTGTGTGTGTGTGTGTGTGTGTGTGTGCGTCTTGGTCCGGAGTCAGTGCACCAGTGTACAGCTGACACTACCAGGCTGTGACACACAGGATCAAAAGAGAGACAGACATAGTGAACATATCTATTTCCCTTTTTGTAGAGATGAACACGATAACACACAGCACGCTCAAAGCTGACATGTTGGCGCGTCCCTAACGGCACTCGGAACAGAAACACTCTGTTCCTCATGTTACTGCTGAAAAGAGCTCTGTCAGGGACACATAAAGAAATTGATGGGAAATACTCTTTTGAATAATTTCAATGCTAAAACGCTGAGCACCAAATGTGCAGTTGCATTTGTTCGAGTTAAAATACCTGCACTCAGGCTGAGTGGAGCGATGGCTCATCTGAAGTGCAGAAAGAAATGTGTTAAGGCTGAATTCAACAAAACGCCAGCTGCATTATGACATATTCTAGGCTTTACTCTAACCATAATTCTGTTCTATAAAGTTAAAGAATACTGAACAGACCTTTTGTAAACATTTCTGTTACTTACTGGTTGGCTGGCAATAATCTATGTTTTAGTTATTTAATTGTTGTTGTTGTTGTTGTTGTTGTTATTATTATTATTATTATTATTATTATTATTATTATTATAAAAGAACTAACAGTGCATAGCCCTTTTGACTTCCCTACCCTGTCCCTGGCTTTCAGCCCCAAATCTATTGGTTCCTCCTGAAGACGTACATCCTTAAAAACAGGTCAGGAATATCTAGCTTTATTTTGGAAAAAAAGTAATGAAAAAAAGTAATTTCCAGCTGCACACCGCAGTGTCCAAACGTTACTCAGAGAGGATTAAATAGAGCACTTTTTTCTGCTGTGGATTAATACACATTTGGTGCTTCAGTGAGCAGGATTGTATGTAGGATTGAGCCAAAATAAACTAGTATGTGTGTGTGTTCACGGTGATGAAGGAACATGTCACCCAGAGCAACAGTCTGGCTCACTCATGTGTTGGTAATGTAGCTGTATGGGATGGAAGAAGAGACATATCAGGCAGTGATTCAGAAGTCTGCAACCAGAATAATCATAAGTAATGCTATGTTTTTAAGGACAGTGGGCAGAACACATACCTTTTTATTATTTATATTCTGTTCCATTGATTTGCACTATGGGAAGTAGATTGTGAAACAGAGTAGGGGAGACCTGAGAGTGAAAGCTCTGGTGCAATTTGATTTTAAGCCAGTGGGGAGACTCAAGGATCCAGAGCCAGTCAGCTATTTGAGTGCACTCAAGCTGACATGTTAAATATTGTCTCCAACAGGGAGAGGGGGATTGTGTTTGGACGTGAGCCATCTCGTTGTAATTGCTAACAACCACACGGACAAGATCAACTTGAGCGATTGTACTGATTGCACTTTGAACCTGAGCACTGCAACAAAATCATCCGTCTTTCCCAGAGGAATATAAGCATGATGTAGCATAGCACATTGTGTACTGGCAGGTCAAATACTGATAATTAATAACTGCCCAACATATCATTCGCTAATGAACACGGCAGCATGTAGTGGTTTCTGCAGTATATGTGCTATTAGTGGGCTCCAACAGGGGAGCAGATAATTAGAGAGTCTGTTAATGAGCAAAGTTCTTACTTTGTAATGGCTTTTCTTTTATTGTGCTGCATCAACCATTAAGAAACATGGTCCTTTGTGCCAAATTAGTCTTCCCAAAACTACTGTCTCACCAATTCACACCCTGCAATGTCCATCATTTCACTCAGGCCACTGATCTCAGTCAAATATTGTGAAATAGTAAAATGTAAGAATCTAAGGCTGTGTATATTAACTAAGAAATACCTTACATGTATTCATATTTCGCTTAAAATGAGAAGTTCTGTTCATTTTGTTTGATCTTTCGCATGCACACCACAGTATGCACAGTGACATGTACAGTGACAAGCATCACAAAGCTGTGCAAAAGACAACAAGAACAATGTGCAATAAAGATAAAAAACTAAACAAAATGTGCAATATCACAAGCTGATAAGTAAGATTTGGAAAGCATGCATTCCTCCCCCAGGAGGAAGGCTGTATGTGAGGAAGTATTCGTTAAAAAGCCTGATGAGCTGTTGCTCTAGTCTGGACCTGCTGTGAGCCATTAAAAGTCAGGAAAACCACATATTCAAGCTGGAGGCCACAGAATGAACCAGAAAGCTAAAATCGGTTGTTGCTTTGCTGTTCTTTCTTTGTGTTGTGGTGCTGAGCTTTATAAAGTAACTTTATACTGCATCTTTTATTTTTATTTTTCTCCTGCTTTTTCCCGCTGTTACATTTGCAGCAGTGGTCAGTCCCTCCTACCATATTTTCACCTCTGAACAGGCACACCTTTAATTTCACTTTGCATAAGACAAAACATGCACTTTTACAATTTGACTGCCGCCTATAAAAGGGCACCCAATCATTTGTAAATATCCCCATTTGAGTGCTGGTTTTGAGGCTGTGGAGGCTCTTGCTAGACCACAACCCCTCTAAGAGGTCTCTTGGTCAGCATTTACATTCCCCTTCACACCGGGTATTAACACGCAATCTGTATCTGGATATTTTATCTCAATAACGATGTAGAGCTGATAACTTAGGAAATCATGGAGTGTTGTGTCGATACTCTACTTGTATAGTATTTTTCCAGTAAATAATCTTTATCAATGTCAGACTCTGGCTATTTCCTGGATGCAGTACATACCAGAGCAGAGCTCTACCCGGCCCGGCAGTCGAGTTACTGCTCACTTCCGACTCAGAGACATCCAACAACCCGACGCCGAGGTCTGGCTCACCTGGTCTTCAGCTCTTGGGCTCAGTGGGTTCGTACTCGTGAACAAGGCTCAGGGGGTGCGCGCTTTGTGCTGGGTAGCTCACCGAACGAGAGTCTGTCACTGAGCAGTGGCTCTCACTCGTGACAGGTTCCTCGTGCTGAGGGGGTGTGTGCCAGATTAACTTCTGTCTCTCTTAAACTGGCTCTCATGCACAACTGCGCATGCACCATACAGCACCAGGATTTTGGATTCACTTCTGCTTGCCAATTGAGTAAATTAGTTCCTCTTCGAGAGTCTGTTTGCAAATCTAACATTACTACTTTAAATAATACATTTCACAACACAAAATGCACTGAAGTACTTGAATAGCTAAGGTGTGAAATAGCTTGATGAGAGAGTGGAATTAAAAGTAATAATGAAACCACAATCACAAAATAATTCTAAAGCCACAATGACCCCTCCAGTCTCCTCTAATCATTATTTAAAAGCTGTAAAATTTCACTCCACTCCAATTTAGAATATGTCACTCAAATCCTCGACTTTTTAAAACAAGTGTGTTTGTAATATTGTGTAGGTGCTTTGAAACTGACAAAACTCAATTCCATTCCAACCCTGCCTCGACTGCTCCTGCTGACAAGTGGCACCAAAAGTGGATTACATTTCCAGACCCTGGACTGTAATCAGAGAGGACACTGCCAATAGAGCCAGGGCTGGCCAATTGACCAACAGGCAGTGGCCTATTTCATCATCCATTTAAAGATCAATATGAGTGACCTCAAGCTCATCAGCTCAACTTTACTGAAGACAAGATGAAATAAAATTGAATCACTGTGGCTACAGAAGAATGAAACAGAAGCAAGGGTTAGAAAAGAAAAGGAAAAAAAGCCCTGATAATAATGAAGGTTTTTTTTCTCTCTTGGGTCAGGTTGCCTACAAGGAGAGAATAGATTGGAGTGCTTCCAGAGCAGCAAAGATTTTATTATGAATCTCAGGAGAGCCAATGGAGAAAAAAGAAAGTCCATACCTTAGAGGAGGAAACAAGGACAGTAGAATTGGAAAGTATTAATGTTGGAAATAGATGTTGATGTGGCAACCTGCAGCAACAATAAAAACCTGTGTGGACCACCGGTAAATAAAGTACAACAATTAAACCTAAAACATTTGCACTTGTATTTTTTCTGTTCTGACTTTTTTGTTTAATGGCAGTCCATATCAATAAGTCAACAACAAATAACTAAGTGTAACTTGGCCTTAGTAGCAAAAGGTGTAGATTAGCCATAAACTGCTACTTCCATCATTATATGAAATCTAAATATAGTGTTCAAAACATTTGGCTAGAATATTCTATTGTTAATCTTTATTGTATTACAGTGTAAGAGCCCAACTATCAGCCCGGCCAACATTAGCTGCCATGTTTATCCAAGCTAGTGCCATGGCTCCAGGGCCCTCAGAGGAGGAATCCTGCTGACCTTGGTGATCCAGATTTTTCCTCTAGAGCCACCATCAAGTCAAATTTTCACTTTGTCCAATACCTGCAAGCCTAATTACATTCCTGTCAGTCTCAGCTGTACTTTGTATTTATTGCTGTTATGTTGGCATGCTAACACAAAACTAAACTACGGTGGTGTTAGCGTCAGTATGTTAGTACATACAGTATATAATGTGTTTGCATTTATGTTTGCCAATAAATAAACTGCATTACAAAAATGCAGAGGATGGAAAAGAAACAGGGACATCACTACCTAGTTTTTCCCCCAGAAACCACCGAGAAGTGTATTTTTTAGCTGTACAAAGTCAAAACGTTTTGTTTTGTACATTTCTGTTTGTGTATGCATTAACAATAACATTATAATTGTTTGATTATAACTACTTACTGCCAAGTAAAAAGTTGCTGTTGAATTTTCCAATTGTCATTTTCAAGGCTGTTAGCCGCACAAACCAAATTCCTTTAACCTTCGCTGTATTGAGGTGGCGCAGAAATCTCAGACACACACATCTCAAAACCTCATAAAACTGAAACTCTGCATGGCTAAATAGATATTTGTAACAACCCTTAAACATGGTCACCTCTATTGAAACATTTGTTACAGAAGGGTTTTGGAAATGGATTTGGACTTTTGTTCTGAACTTCCAAGTAAATGTGTGTAAGAGCTGAAATGATAAAAACCTTCCACACAACTTTTTTTTTTTTTCTTTTTTCAGGACAGGGTGACCTAACATTTCATGCATTCCAGGGAGACTATTAAAAGTTGAGGAACTGGCTGAACACCAAAACATTAAGAAAAGGTACTGACCCCGCCATGGATGATAGAAAAGTGTGCTGTGTGGAGAGATTGAGGTGAGGAAGAAAAGCTGCTCCTTTTCACTCTCTCCCTCAGTCTACGTGGAGAAGTACTGAACTCATTCCATCTTCTCATTATCGTGTTTATACAGATGCTATTTTTTTCTCACACTTTGTCAGGATTAAAATATTTTCACATGAAAGACAAATATGACTAAAATACACCTTCGGACTTGGATGATGAATGCCAGCGAGGCTCTGCAGGGGTGTTTGGGTTTGTATGTTGAGGTGATACTGAAAAGGGATGTGAGCTGTATTCAGGCTCTGTTCCTGACATGTTCCTTCCCTTCTACTCCTCCGATGAAGCCCTTTATCTTCCGGCACGACTGCTGGAAGCGCCGCTCTCTTCAGACAACCCGAGATATGAAGGGGAAGTGAAAATGAAATGAGAAAAAAAACACCAAAACTTTCAAATTATTTCAAGTCATGCAAAGTTGTCTTCTGTGACTAAAGTTGTGTTATTTTTATCAAACCATGACCAAATCTTTAGGCTTAACCAAATTATTTCATCAGCAGACCATAAACATGTATAAATTGATAATTGATTAGTTCGGTCACTTGGGTGCAACGCAACAGGGGTAAACACAACACTGACATATGGAAGCAAGGTTGATGAGAGCGGTGAGACTGAACCAAAACAGTAACGGCCCTTTCAGACACAACACCGGCACCACTGCACTCTGAGACCCATTATTTCCAATGGCACCCAGCGGCGAGCACAGCAAAAAATCACTTTGTGTCTGAAAGGGCCTTAAAGCTGTGGGCCATAGAACCAAAATAATGACGTAAAGACGCTAAAACACTCGTAGAGCTTAAGGGAGATGCAGAGTCGGGTGATCATTTTCTGTGGGTTATTCAACAAAAGTGGCATTCTTCACATTATACATAGTCATACTTTCTATTGTTAATGTAAAAATATTGATACATGCAGCTTTAACCTTATTTTAAAGTCTCACTATAGTGGTCTTAATGCCTAAAGTTACTAAACCACACCTGAAAAACATGGTTCCCATTCAACATGGAGCAAAGACCTGCATGGTTGTCAGAGTGTGTCAGAGTGTTTGCTTACTGTATATCATGGAACTAAATGTCTGTTTAGTGGAAGAGTTAATGGCAAGCACTTGAATCAACATCACAGTGATCCATACAATAGCCATTAACCACCAAGTAAAACTTAAAATGCGGTGCATTTGTTTTATTTATTTATTTATTTATTTTTTTAACATCTGTGATCATGTGTCAACTGGTTGAAGAATGTAAAATGAAAGTGGAACAAATGAGGAAAAACATGAATAAAGGGGTTTGTGTGATTTTAAAGAGGTTTATGTGGGCGTGCTTTCACGGATTCAAGTGACAAAAATATCACACACGTATGTGCAGTCTTTCTTGGCAACGTGATGGCAGACTAACCAATCTACCGACCGTCCTAAAATCCAGCCGCTGTCACATTTGCATTTGACAAGCTTTAAGACGTATGAGTGTTTTTGTCGCATTATTTACAGACTGTCAAATCTCTGCTCACAAATCACTTCTGGATTTGGTTGCATTTGTTTGTGGATTTTTCATCCATTATGGCAGAGACTCACACATGGTCATATGACACAGTCTGATGCGTGCCATGCATTCATTTCTTATTTTGGAATGTACATCATTCGAGTATTAATTGAACTCTCAACTACGCACCTATGTTTGAGCTCAACTTTGCATTATGGAACATGAGATACATAACATTGTGTCCCGTTCCCTGAGCTACAAAATGCCACTAATGTTTACTGAGGGCTCTGCATGAATGTTTGTATCACTTTAGCGTGTTTGTACAGAGTTTCCAGTAAAAGCCGGCACTCAAACAAGAGCCATGTCCCAAAGAGTCACCATCAGTTTGAACAAATAAAGGTCAAGGAGGGGGAAAAAGACTGTTACCAGTTCCTGCACTAGAATGGTTGTTGTGAATTCAGTATGTTTCATGACATTTCCACTTTTAATTCTATAATAGTGAATTATAGTTTACAGAAGTTCTTTCCATAGTCACTGGTTAATTGATCCTGATAATTTTACTTGGATGGGCTTTCTTGATGTTAACCTGCTGTTAATTGAACCTAACACTTCCTGAATTTTTTTTTTTTTTTTTTTGACAAAAACAATAAAACAACTCCTCAGCTGGAAGGCATAACATGAAATATGGAGGACATGTTGATTAGTAAACATGGAAACTATAAAATTATAAATGATAAAATCTACTCATATAAAGCAGAAAAAAGGCCAATCTAATGAAGGTCAGCTTCTCTCTAATTGTGCTAAATAAAACTATTTTTGCTAGCTAGCTTTGTTAATTTTCTTTCTTTATTCTTTTTACTTTCACTTTATTAATAAAGTGCTACTTTTTGTCAAATCACTCGACTTTTGACATTTGTTCGTTCATACAGGTACAAAGTGATTTAGCAGTTTGTGCACGTTGCCAATGATAACCCTCTGGAGAAGATGTCTGGTGGTTGTGGAGGGCTGTGTGTGTGTGTGTGTGTGTGTTCCTGATTGTCAGTGAGAGAGTAAATGAACCTGTCTGAACATCCCTGAGGGATGGTGTTTGTATCTGACGTGTCATGGTGCAGGATGCTGCCATCCTGCCGACAGAGGAATATTGGAAACCAATGGGAGATCAATGGGCAGGTTGACCCTGGACATGCAACATCTGCAAGAGATGCAGCCGAGGTTAAAGTGCTGTTGGAAATTGTAGTAACTCATTCTATGTGTTTCAGCCTGCACACACGGTCAGGTTTCAGGTGATTTTGTTGGGGCTGTCACTACTTGGTGAATGGTATCAATGCTAAGATGGTTTGCAGGGTAGTGCAGTGAGCAAAGAGCCTGGTAACAACCTCCCACGGGTCTAACCCGCTGGTGTGGTGGCCTTGAGCAACACCTTGCCATTTTTCTTATCATTTGTAGCATCACATCTGAGGCCAAATTTTAGCCCTTCTCCTCCTTACTGGGTGTGGAATACTTCAATATTCACTAATTCGGAACCCTCGTAATGTTCATGTCCAGCAAAAATAATCTTGACGCTTATTCTCTCAGTACCTGTTCAGTGGTATCAGGGAAAAGCATCTGTCAGGATCAACAGCTCACTGATGTTTTAGGTGATTAGCTTCACAACCTGTATCAATACATGATGCTCAGGTACAGGATGAGAGCATGCACTGTAATGTCAGAAGCTAATGTTCTGTTGATCACTTCCACTTAGTTCTGCTTGTCCTCACCATAGGAAGAGATACTGAATGAAAGTTTGAGGATGTTTTGAGGTTGTGTATGGATTCCAGGTTTGTTAATTTTCTACTAACGGTATAATTTTTATGTCTTACATTAGGAAAAATCTGTAACAATGGAACATACACATAAATGCCGTACATGCATGTGTGTGCAGAAACAAAGGAGATAGTTTAACAAATTTGAAAGAGTTTTAAATAGTATGTTCTATAGTCTCCATTTCTTGAGCCAAAATGCAAATATCTCATACTGCAAATAATTCATATTCAATTAAAGGAGATTCAAAAGACATTTTGGATATTTCCATGTGATGTAATGGTGCAGACATAAAAATTCTCCCATCGTTGTCTTTAGAGAAGACATCTATTTGAATTTAATTCTCAATAAATAACAATATGGAGCAGGTAACTGGCACTTACTTGACAGGAACTGCTTCCAAACTACTGAGGGGCTAAGAGAAGAGGGGGTGGTGGGGGGGACTCATTTTTCATTTTCAATTCAAAGTGAAAATCCAATTGACAGAACAGCCGACCTGTTTTGCACCACATACATGAAAAGGAAGAAGCAGAAATAACTGCAAATCTTGAAATTGTCAGTCAGGCGAGAGCGTCGGCAGCAGTTCTGTCCATTCAGCCGTGCTCTCTGGCTATCTGTTAGCACCGGGTTTAACTTCCATCTCCGAGGCCTTATACATTTGTCAGCTGCATACCTGCCGCCAGCTCTTTGCTCTTCAATCAATCAGCATTTGGCACTCAATAGAGCAGAGCACCATGGTCTTTTTCTCTCCAGCTATAGACTTGGGTCATACTCTGCAAGATGAAGAAACGGGCCTAAAAGATTGAGAGAGGGTAGGAGTGGGGCAAAGGAGAAAAAAATAGAGGGAAGGAGCAGTGAACAGCAGGGCGGAGGAGAGAAATAAGAGTTAAAGGAGACGATGGAATAGGAGGAGTTCCAAAGGTCAGTCATTTGAAATGTGAACGTGTGTAGTATTTCACGAGGAGAGGTTTAAGAATATGAATAAATGATTTGCATATGAACAGATCAGATATGAACACTTCACAGATCTGAATCCTAATTTGTGCATTTTTGTCCCTCACTAATCTGTTACATGAATAACAAAATCCGTCACCAACGTCACACCACTTATTCCCAGCGTCATTACTCAAATATATAACACCAAGACATCACTTGGTATAATCAGCTGAACTCAATTCTTTACAGGGGTTTGTCCAGGAAGTTGAAGAGAAAAAAATGTGCTCCTTTATAACTTAAGATCCTGACTTTGAACCATCAGATTCTGACTTTTTTCATCAGTATCAGAGTAATCCAGTGATAGCTTTTCCTTTTTTTGAATTTTCAGAAGTTCAGCGAAGTTCATCTTCAGTAGTGTTCCATCAGTTTTCACTATATTAGTGGTACAGTGCAGGAGAAAGCTTGACTGTTCTTATTTACCTTATAACCTGACAGGGTGCACTTTGCATGCAAAATGGAAGAGAGCTTTTCAGATTTTTGCCCATAAATCTCTAATTTGTTTATAGACAACTTTATTTCCATCTGGAAGTACAACAGAATGGCAATTATGACTTGTATTTAAAGGAATGTTGTTAAAGGAATAGTTTGATGTTTTGGGAAATACGCTCATTTGTAGCCTGGCGGAGAGTTCAATGAGAAGATTAATTTCACTCTCATGACTGTACGGTATATAAAGCTACTTCTTGATCTTATTATGAAGAGGATTTGGGTGTGAAGAGTAAGTTGAGCCATGTTTGCTAATTGAAACTGACATCAGCGACTGACAACGTCACTTGTGTGTTGTGTGAGTATAAATGGCAGTATGAAACCATTTAACACAAAATGAGGCCCACTACCAGTGTAAATCAATCAATCTCCACTTCACATGGGCTTGGCAAATGTCCATATTACTTTAAATGTGTGTCTTTATCTGTGAGAGTTCCATCATGAATAGGTATTGTACTCCATTGCCATGCAGGCGTTTTGGTTCACGCTTCAGGGCGAGACACATATCAAGAGGGAGTGGGAGGGTCGAAGAGGGGAGATAAAGAGAAATACTGTGTACTCTCTCTTCAGTCTGCATGAATTAAGATGTGGCTGTTTACCACAGTGTGCAACAGGGATTCAGTGTGTGATGAACTGTCTGAGGATGAGGCATGAAGAGATTGGTGTGAGCTTTGAACTCTTGAGGTAGATATTCCGGGGGTTCGGTCCATGCAGGCAAATAGGTGTGTGTGTGTGTGTGTATGTGTCAACGGAAAACGAAACATTCATGTAAATGAGTTATCTCCTAAAGTGGGTTGAGTGTAGCCACTTCAACTCCAAGTGAATAATGGCACCATTCTCCACCCCACATTCCCATATATTATTTCATCTTATCAGACTTCATCAGTATTCAAATGTGCAGTAGGATTCTATCAACCCTGAAAACCAAAACCTTTAAAATTCATTCAAAATCATTATGCTTAATTCACCAACCCCCCCCCTCACCCCCCATCAAGTTTTTCATTGTATCCTCATAAACTCTGTTCATAAGCACCAGAATGAAAATAACATTCTCCTCAGCATCTAAAAATGTACGAGCCCACCTACCCCGTCTTTAGTGAGAGAGATATATACTGTATGTGGACTGAAGTGTGATGAGATCTGACCTCACTGTAACCGTGCTCACGGAAAACATACATACATGGATACATATTGTATCACATGCAGTGGAAATGAAGGCAGCTGGGGTTAAAACTTCTACATGAAGCATTTTTAAAAAACTCATATATGTCAAATTAATTCTTAATGAACATATGAGAATATCTTGCAGACACAAGTTATCTCTCAAATTAAAGCCATTGTTGTACTGCACACTATTAAGATGAGGTTGTAACTCCTATCAAGAGGAGTGTTGCTCTTAATTGACTGTATGATGTGGATGTGATCAGGGCTGGACTGGGAGAATAATTCAGGCCGGGTGAATAAGGTACATCTTCGATGATTAAAGGGATAGTTTGGATTTTTTGAAGTGGGGTTGAATGAGGTACGTATCTATCCAAGTGTATTACCGACAGTAGGAGGTTGTTGTTAAGTATCCTCAGCAGAATCGCACACTGGTACATGCAACGCCTTAAATTTCCCATGAAGGCCCACCTCTGTCAGCCACCTTTCCAGCTCTTCACAGGTGTCCTGTCTCTGAGGCTGCTGTTGAAGAGCTCTCCCACGCTCTTTACCAGTTTTTTCTGTGATGGCTGGAATGTGTGTGTCCGTGATGGAGAAGCAGAACTAGTCCATGATCCTGCCCTTTCTTTAGAACCACGGATGTTGATTTAGTGGGCTTGAATCACATTCTGGCCCGCCCCATTAAGCCTTTCCAGCTCTTGCAGGATCGATCTGGCTCCTGGTACCCTACTATTCTGTGGTGACTGTTAAATCATCCATAAAAGCACGGATTGGTGAATCCAGGATCTGGATTTGGGGCCTCTGCACTCTGGTTTAGACGATTTTACTAGCATGTTCTAGCAGGATCACTGAAATGGTGCAGCTTGTGATGATTCCCACCTCCAATCTGTGCTTTTTTTCTGATGTTGCTGTCCCTGCTAGCACTCTCAACCTGAGGGAGACTTTGTGTCTCCACGCATTCAACAACAGACCACGTATATATTGTAACTGTTTTGTTTAAACATTTTCTTCAGTTCACTGTTTGTACTACAGACAAAAACTGCTTCAGACACATCCAAAATAGTTCAAAACAGCCAAGTGTCTTCAGTTTCAAGAGTTAGTCAATTGCACTTTCATAATTAAAGCTACAGTAATAATATTTGTATATATAATTTCTGTGCACTTTTGGGGTGTTTCTCCAGAGCTCTGACTGGAGTTGTGTTGATCATCATGAGTAACTGGAGGTACTTCCACCTGAAAGAAAAGACTAAACAGGACTTTATTTTCAGTATTATCTTCATGCAATTGACGCGATTATGGGCTGATGCCATTTATTTCCATTAACATTGGTCTGGCACTTGGATGCTTGGATATGTTTGCTGTACTTCTGACAGGATGTAACGTCCGACAGGACGGCGTTTCGTTGCTCTGATTGGTTTTCAATCAAAAATGAACTGAGATGTTCCAGACTAATACACATTTGCGAATTAGTCTGGCGATACCAGGCTAAATATGCAAAGAAACTTTGCACCAAAGGTGCTACCACCTAAACACGGCCTACCCTGCATGTTGCAAGTTTGACTCGAGGATGTCCCTGTTTGTCCCATGTCAGTGCATTCTGTTTCCTTGACTCAACACATAGCAGCAGAACTGGAGTCTTTATCACCAACACAAAGCAATGTTCTCCTGCAATGTTCTTCTTCTCAAATGACTGTTGCTAACAAACTGCAGATAAAGTAACTTCCTATTGGGCCCAGCATGTTCACATATGGATTGCAAATATGGTGCTTGTTTTCATCAGTACAGCATGTAAACAAGGTATATATAATTTCTAGCAAATGGTCTGAACTATGAAAAATATCTGGCATGTTCCTTCAAATAAATAGATAAACATGCTGGAAGTTGTTATCCAAATGGCCGTTCATTCCTGTCAATATGCAGTCTTGAATCTTTGTTTCCACAGGAAGAACAGCGCCCTCTTCCTATTGTGAGCAGTAAAACTTTTTGCCCTTAAATCCAACCTAGCAACACACATCTGAAATGCAAGACTGAGGCCAGCAAAAGCTGCCAACCTTCCTGGCGATGGCCTTGCTTGTTTATGGTAATTATACTAATGCCTCAAAATTAATGTAGTAATAAATGATTGATTTTACTACACTGCACCATTTAGATGGAAATTAACACCAAATAGCTGCAGAGGCCATTATTTTCTTTGACCTTTTCTATATATTTATTTCACTTGGGTCTTCCCACCACGCCAACTGTGTACACTGTGGGGAGCATAGACTACTAACGTGTACTGTCGTGTGTTGGAATATTGTGTTTATTAGCCTCGAAAGCTGTTAGGGTTTCAGATCCCACACAGGAGGCGCCCCTATGTGGATCTTCCTGCAGTCTCACACTGTGCAGCAGCAGAGGTCATCGCCTCTGTCAGTGCACAAGTAAATATTCTCTCCTCAAAGAAACAAAACTAAAAAGGAATAGTTTCCACAGAGTGCAAGCACATCAGAAGATTGCTCTCCTGTGGCAGGCCTTGATATTTGTCAGCCTGACATTTCTTCCTCGTGTAACATAATGTGAAAACCGCTGTGTGCAATGCAGAGGGCTGGGAAGTTGCTCTAATTTACCCAGCCTCGCCTGTTCTTTTTTTTCTTTTCCTCCATGCAATCCGAGTCAAGTCTGAGAGGCTGGGTTCAACATGCTTATCAGACTGTAATAGGCAAGTTGAAAACAGAGAATTCACGTGAAAACAAAAAGCAGGCGGCTTCAGAGACACAGCAGAAGAAGACAGAGCGGCGGAGGTCTTACATTCCTGCTCTCTTTTTCTTGTTGCCTGGCACAAGCTCAAAGTTAGCTCTCAAATGATGAACTTAAAAAGACGTGGCACTCAACATCGTCATCATTTTCATTGTGGACTATAGGAATATGGAGTGACAGAATATTCATAAATACAATGTTTTCTAACTTTCCAGGTTTCACAACAAATAAGGTTCAAGGTTACCAGCTTTGTGTCTTTGTTTCACTGTGTGAAGAAACATAAAATTATTTTAAATTCCATGATCCTGCTTCTGCAAGTCTCGCAAACTAACTGTTTTTAATGTGTCCGTCACATAGTTCCACTGGGTGTAAAAGCGTTACAGTAAAGGTTGCCACTTGGATTATATTAAATATCTTCATATCCCACATTTAGGCTCAAGGGTGTGTGAAGAAATATGATGAAATAAAAGTGAGTACTCGACATGACAACTTTATGCATAACAATTCATGCAGCATAGACTTCATTAAAAAATAATGGCAATGTATCGAAGTACATCAGTGCTGGTATGCATAAAACTTCTAAGGAATGACCTTAAGAATAGTCATAATGTTTGACTTATAAGTCGAACAAGTTTGGATAATATGTAAGACTTAGAAGCTTTGTATAAAGAAGCTAAAAACTTTTAGCAAAGTTTCAGCTTTGTACTTTAATGCAGACTGATGGCTACATTTTAACCTAGATGGTGTTCTAGTTATATAGTTAACTATCAAGTTAAGGGATCACCAGAGTCATTATAATTCATCCTGAAGGGAATATAAATGCCTGAGATATTTCACTCAAAACCAGAATGTGAACCTCATGGGAAAAGTTGCAGGATGACCAAAGTCAGCAGGATTCATCGTCTGGGGACCATGCATATCTGCAAAAGATTGAATGGAAATCTATCCAAAATTATTGAAATATTTTTCTTTGTGATTTTAACATTCTCATTACTAAAGCCATGCCTTTAGCATTGCTAATAGTGCAGTTTCTCAGAATTATTTTTATTGTGGAACAGACTCAATGTTATAATTGAATCCCAAATATTACTTTGCTAATGAATGTAGGTTATACAAAGAAAATTTAGGATTTTACTTTTTCAAATAGAAATTATATCAACTCTTAAGAGAAAAGGTGAAAATAACTGTGTACAATTGTTAGGCAATTCTATAATAAAAAGTGTCCAATGTGTAATTAACCAGCAAATACTTACATTACAATAAATGACTGCACTGTACTTCCAAAACAATGCGCAATAGAAAACACACACACACACCCCTCCTTTAATAGCCAACACTATATTATAAATATATGCATACGCCTACTGTTGAACATGAACAGCAGCTTTAAAAAGCCTAAAACTAAAGTAATTCAGTGAAAGGAGAAATGTGACTCAAAGATTAAAATTTACATCTGTAATATACAATTACATTTCTGCAAGGGCCAATTACCTTGCCAAAAGACGTGAAAGGTAGTTTTCACACTCACACACACACACACACACACACACACAAACTGTGACTGTGAAAGAGTGGCAGTGTTCTGAAAGGTTGGCCAGTGTAAAAGAAAAGGCGAGGTGGTGATACAAGGAGATAATTGCTTTTCAAAGCATTACATTTGAATTGCTTTTATTTTGCGTTTTTACCCCCGTAATTATCAAAGGAGAAACAGAGAGGTAAGGACAAAAAATATTCCAGTAACTGAGTATTCCATGGAAAAGCAGAAGGTTTCTAGAGAAACTACAGAGGAAAGAAAAGGTTGCGTGCTGATGTACTGAGCTAATTCAGCATCTAGGTAATGCTTCACTCTCTGGAGGAGCTCCATGCACAGTGCAAAGCAGCAGTCATGACACACTTCAAACTGTCCTAAACAGAAATATGTGTGCTTGCACAGACCATGAAAATGTCAAGCGGCTTGTGGACAGATTGCATCAGAGAGGCATTCTTCTCACAGACAGCATCTCAGACTGCTAGCCAGCAGTTATTGCATGGAATACTACCAGCAGGCATTGTATGTACCGCACCTGTGCACCTTTTGCAAATCTTTGGCGAAAAAATCAAGAGTTGAATTCGAGTGCGTCTGTTACTCTGCCACGGTCTTTTAAGTTTTTGCTATTTGTCCCCTTGTGACCACCGTAGTGTCTGTCTGGATGTCTTGGAGGAGCTAGTTAGTTAACTGACCTGCAAACACTCCAGTGTCTCTGGGTTTCTCCATTGTTTCAGCACAGATCTCATTCATGTCTTTGCACCCGACAATTTGAAGTGGTGATTGTCATTGCGCGGTCCCTCGCACATTCCCGGAACATAACTGCAAGGAACGATATTGGCTAAATAATGTGTAAGAAACATCGCCGCGCAAATTATTGACCAATTCCATAAATATTTGGGCAGATAACAAACTGTAAAAAGTGGGACAATCATCAGTTCAGACTGCACAAGGAAATTGATGAGATTCATTACGACAACAGAAAGATTGTAGGCTGAATGAAACAGAATGGCATTTACCTATTCTATACCTATCAGCCATGTATAAACTATAAAACAGAGAACCACAATAATAATACAGGGGTGTAAATAACTTTGAGCAAAAAGATTTGCACTCTCCCTTAAACTAGCCTTTTCTTACATTTAACTTGCTGATATATGTAGACCCCCTGTGTTTGACTGTCATACCTGATTTTCAGTGTCAATTTCTTCAGCACACAAAGAAAATGAAAATAATTATTTCATGTTATTCAAGTTGAATGTATGAATCAGGAGCAAAGACAGTCAATAATGGGTGGGGTGGGAGTCATTTAGTTAATATTTTATTTATAATTTGTGCCTAAAATATACATCAAGCATTATTATCAATGAAAGTTTAATATGATTCATAGTATTATTCAAAACTGATTTAAAAACATTTTTTTTGTTGTTGGAAAAACTAACAGGTTTATCTGGGATATGTGAAATATCCCCCCAGAACTAGCCATATAAGTGTTTTGAAATAAAAATGAGACCATATTCAATTAAACAGCATTTAAAACTGCATATGTCCGTATTACACCGTGTCTCTTGGTAGTTTTTTCATGATTTCTTTTAAATGACTGGTCCAAAAGGCGTCAGTCAAAACTTCGACCAGAGATAAGGCGAGCAATTTAGTTTGTGTATGTGCTTTTGGTAAATGCCAACAGAATGTTTTTTTTTTTCTTTCTTGTCTCCGTTGGATGTTTGAGCATCACTGTGCAGATTGATATATGTGCAGAGTTTGGCACTAGTTTTTAATCTCATCTGGTGAAGTTTTATCTTGTGTTAAGGTTTAATATGTGTAGCATTGAGCATGATTTGTGGTATCAGTTTGGGGTATACATGCTGGCCAGTCGAGGAGTGGGTTTCTCCTTAATACATCCATATATATCTGCTTTAAGTGCGCACAAACGCTAAAGAGTTGAGGGTGGACAACCCATTGCCTTGTAGTGAAGCCTAATATTGCATAACCGTAGCCTGACAGCATGTTAACTTTGTGTAATATTATGCTGTATTATCAGTGTTAACTTACCTCTGTTGCATGGACATTAGCAATACATGGGACTTAATGTTAGTATATAACAATTGATTATTCACTCACTCCCAAACCTGCAACACTGCATTCAGTTATCTTCATACATCCATGCTACAGCCCCTTAAATGTGAACATTTGGAAGAATCAGACATGCGGAATCCACATCTGGAATTGGATGATTTCATGTCATTCATATTTTATGTGACAGAACATTTTATCAAATTGTCATCATTCATTTCCAAAATGTATTTCTTTGTTGGAAAGTATGTGCCCTCTGCTGCTGACTCTTAACTAACGTAGGAGACCTGTGGAGCTAAGACCAAGTACTAACGCTTAGGAATGGCTGTGCATTGCACTTTCTTTTTAATTAAAGAGAAAAATGTTACGCATTTAACAAAGTTCTACTCTGAGTGGCTGTGTGCTGTGCATGCTGGCCCTGACCTATACATTGTACAGGTACTTACATTTTATAAATGCATGAGAAAAGGGGACCAACCCTCCCACTGTTCCAGTTGTTTGAAAATGTCTAAACTGAGACTCATTCATGCACAAAACCCTTTATTCAAAATATGCTCCAGTGTAAAAATGTACAAAAGGGTGAGGTGATGTTAAAGGAGGTTAAACTATTGTATTACACATAGTCACATCATCAGTTGTAAGGATAAACTGTAACCGAAAAATGTATTTCAGAGAGCAAGAGTAATAACCTCTGGTCACACGCTGTTCAGATCAGAACTGTGCCTTTGCCCAAACTTTTGAGTGTGCAGCCTGTGCTCTCACATTGTGGAAACAGATTATACCTTCTCTGAATTCCACATACACACTGATGTTTTTTGTACCTGCGTATAGTTTTGATCTGCTGTTCAACCTGTTCTTTTTACTGATGTCTATCATAGAATATAAGATTTTTGGCATTTTAATACTTATGACTAAAAGAAACCCAAGTTGACTCTAGCTTCAGTTGTTCAACAAGACCAACAAAATGGTGACTCCTCTCTAAATGATGTAACTGATCACATCAGTGCTGTTTCCTAATCTGTATCTGGATGCTGCACTCGAGGGGCAGTACTCAAATCAGTCTGCCCCTGGTTGTTACAGCGAACCCAACTGCCACCAAAGGTGGCGCTGTCGGCACACCAGCCTCTACCCCCTACTGCGGAAGAAGCCAGGGCCAGCCAAACCACACGGGAGGACGCCCAGGGACAGTCAGGCTCAATTTCATAGCTCCATCCATGGCAGAGTACTGTAAATTATAATTTTCAAAATACTACTGTTGCACCTCTTCTGGACTTCATGAGAGAGCAGGCAGAGGGGGGAGATGAGAGGGAGAGAGAGGCAGTTGCAAGAGGAGAGCAGAGGGAAAGGGCAGTTATCTACAATTATTTACACTCATGCATCAGAGGCCGGATCGCCAGGGCCCTCAAGAAGATGGAGCACGGGTGTGTTTCCAAGATCCCAGAGGTGCGCTTAATAATGTTGCTCGCTCTTGCGTGGTGCCTGTTGTACCGGGCTTCAACTTCGCCTGTTAATCAAAATTTACAGAGAAAATGTATGGGGTATTTCAAAGTCACCAAAGCATGGTGTCATAACAGCAACAGGACGCTGCAGGCATTGGTATCCTCCATCTCCTAACAGAAAGTACCCAGCTGGTGGATACAGATGTACATGGGCGATCTGTGACTAGCACATCATGTACAGTTAACACTTCATCCAGAAATGCGCCCTTGGTATCAGAGATGCCCTACAGTAGCGCTGAGGGAAAAAGTTTAATTTTATGTTACATTTCTTCTGTGGAAGAATCCTGATGTGGTACCCACTTCACCACAGCGGAATGCCTCATGGCCAGCAAGGGGAAACAAAGCCCCAAGGTTAAAATGTTTTAGAAATTTTTTTTCATGTAATCTGTTTTTGAGTGGTGTTATTCATCCCATATGAATGAGGATAGACTAAATATTAAAACGTCTCTGAGTATAACCTAGCTGACAAAAAATAAATCAACACCTCTCTAAAATATTAACTAAAGATTTTATACAATATTAAACTACATTAGTTTTTATTTAGGTGTGTAAACTCTCATATCTACATATAAATGGGTAGACAGGTTAACAAAAAGGATAATGATTAGACAAATGTACATAGCTAGAAAGACATGATAATATGGAACGTCCCATCCACTGCATCCTGGCTCTTTGACGGGATGGCCTCCTCAGTTGGGCAGCCTCCTCTTCAGCTTTGTTATAAAACGTACCGATGACAACAGCAATCCGGGTCTGATCCATTTTGATGTTCTTTGTCTAACTTTCTAATGTCTGATGACTAATTTGTTTCCCCTCATTCACTCATTTTGTTTGTACTCCTGAGTTGAACTTGCCAAGTCTGAACTACCAAGTCCGAACCTGTCGTACATGGTACTGAGAAAGGCTCCAGGAGAATCATATTTAATATTTTAAGCGTACCAACATAATAATTCTGCATCAGGGCCCTTTGGTTTATATAGTATTCTGTAAAAAATCTGATCACAATTCGTCTTTGTTTTCCCGGCTACATCTACGCAAGGTTCAGCCCTCCTCCAGTCGAGAAGGAGGTAGTAATGTACCTGCAGCTGTTTGGTAACAGCCAATAACACCAGAAGAAGAAGAATAACTTCTGCACTTTAGTTGGGTGTTCTCCAGTTCACACCCATTTGCAAAAAGAACAGTAGCTGGCCAGCTTCCATCATGTTTTGCCATCTTTCAGGACCGTAAAGGTGGTAGATACCAAGTTTAGTGAGTCCTGGCACCATACAGCTGTAAAAGTATTTTGAAAATAAAAATTGATTTAATCTAAATACAAAAGACAACCATTTGAAGTTGTGTGTGTGTGTGTGTGTGTGTGTGTGTGTGTGTGTGTGTGTGTGAGTGAAAATGAAGTCAAATACCTTCACTTGTGGAACTTAATCTTCACACACACTCAATTGGTTGAAAAAGTAGCCACCTCACTCACAAGACGAGACAAATCAAGTGCTTCTCGTCTTTTTATGAGAAGCACTGGAGAAGCACTCTTATGACTACTAGGCCAAACCTAAATAATAAAAGAAATAATTTAAAATTGAAAGCTTTAGTGTATGAAGCATAAAGAAAGGAAAAGCAAGGTCCCCCAAAGTGCATTCAAGTATCAGTTATTTCAGTTGATTCCATCAGTTTATCATGAACACTCCAATCCAAGGTTTTCTCATCTAGCTGCATATGTGTTACACTTCAATGAGTTGATAAGTTATTCTCCAGGTTTGGGTTGAAAACAAATATATCTGCAAGGATGACGATCTTGTACATCATTAAATTACCCATAAGTACGATACCCATATCCAAATATGCCTTTATACTACATATGTACAGCCATGTTTGAATTATGGAAATATGAGAGACATATATGTAGCATTTGTTTTGTGGGTAGAGTTCTGTGTAACAATTTAAACTGAAATACTCGCATATGAGAGTTGTTTCATATAGCTTTTGAAGAATGACATCAAAAATGTGCTCCCATTTATACATTTGTAGTTTTATAGTATTTAATGTTTAAGGTCTGCAAACCCTTTTTTCCTGACCAAATTCCCTTTCTGGTTAAAGCCAAAAGACGGTGGTGACATTACTGTATCCATACATCTTGATCAGTGGTCTGCATAAACATTCCGTCTCACTGTGAAATATTAGGTCCTACAAGTCTAACATACCTGCAGCTCATTTGTTCTGTAGTCACATGTAGCTCGTTGGCTGCCACGGGATCAGTGCTGGCAGCAGCTGGCAGATCTAAATGAAGTCAAATACCTTCACTTGGGGAACTTGCTTCATCTTCACACACGCTCAACTGGTCGAAAAAAGTAGACTCCTCACTCACGAGATAAGACAAATCAAGTGCTTCTCATGTTTTTATTCATCACGTATTGATGATTTAACTGGTCTGTTGCCCAGATTCAACTTTTCTATTAATACAGGGACTTGGGAACGGCTCCATCCACTTAATATAGCCAGTAGCTTCTGATACCAATATCTTTAGAATAATTTGATGCCTCGTTTTAATCTTCCCACGGCCCACCTTTGGGTCCTGACCCATGCTTTAAAAAATAGTAGTACACATGTATAATAGTGAGCCTGGGGCTCAGCTGTGACCCATATACCCCCTACCAAGTCAAACTGAGTGGGTAATTGAAGTATTTGTGTGCTGCTCAGGCACGGTGTCTGCCCACTGGGGGATTGATGTCACTGTAATTGAGGTATTGCAAATTGTTTCATTTGGAATGAATCCCCCGGTCAAAATTGGCAACTTAGGAATGGTTTAAATGACGATCTACTCAATGAAATGGGCAGCATGGGAGTGGGTGGATGTGCTCCTTTGTTTGCGTTTTCACACCAACAACTGATGACTCGGTATGTTTGACTTTTTGCAAAGTCTGCAGACAGAAATGGACGACATGAGGAGGAAAAAGGCGATAGGGGGGTGGAGTGAGTTCTGCTTCAAAGAAGCACTGAAAATAATTTTTCCCCTGGGATTTGTATTGAACCTATGTAATGACGTAAAAGGATGTGATTTAAAAGGGCTTTAATAGGATGTGGCACATTATTCAGTCCTGTCAAATCATTTGAGAGGTTTGGTTAATATGACAAACTTTAAAAAGCTCAGGGCGGTCCCAGATCACTTCAGCATTCACAACCGCACTCCGCGTTTTCTACCTAAAGCGATAAGCAATATTCCAGGCATTTATACAATTTAAAGGATACTTTGAATATATAATATGAAAAGCATCCTCAATTTAGCCTGGACTACTCGGCAGCACGGTACATGTATTTGATGCTTCTTGAAGCGTTGCTCATATTTCTAAAAGCTACTTGGTATTACCATCAGTCTTCCCTGCAGGGAGCAGGCAACAGAAGGAGAATGCAATTACCCAAATGTGTATACTCACACCGCCTAACCGCAGCAGCATATATTACACAAACATGTGGTGTAGAAGGATCACCCCTGTACTGTGTGTGTGAGCTGCATGCATCATTTATGACTCCCAAGATATAAAGGTTTACCATTGTTATTCAGTACTAGTTGTGCTAGTATAGATCCATGGGTAGTGCTCCGGTGATCTGTCTCCCATGGTGATTTCATAACATGACCTCAAAATGACACCCATTCTACGCATCCCTGTAACAACTCTGTGGCTGTTCCCAAAGATCACGTCAAACATGCTTCACTCACAGCCCCGTAGCTGTGGACACACACACAGAGCGTGAGCACGCATACACATTCAGCTGTAGAAGGAAGGCGGGTAGCAGAAGCAGAAATAGGTGCAGCAGAACCAGATATATCGTCTTTTCTATGCATCCTCCTTCCCTTGTCGTAACCTGGCACCCACGTTACCCACAAAGCAACCTGGCTCGATTCACTTGTGCAGATTCAGGTGTGTTGTGCTAGACGCAACTAATGTATCCTGGAGTCTCAGGCAGAGACGAGGAGCGGGCTACAGAGGTCTGGTGAACCTCCCCTTTAATTTCAGATGCCTAATCAAATTTTTTAAGTATGCAACACTGACGTCCGCTGCGCACATTTAACTGTTAAATAAACACCTGATGCTGAGAGGCACACGCTCTCTATCATATCATTAAATTGAAACTGGAGGCTGCTACATTAAAGGCATTTTCACCACTTTCCCAGGAGACCAAGAGACTTTTGAGGAACTAAATTCACTTACAGGCAAAGTAACAGTTCAGAAACTGTCGCTGATTGGTTGCACTGGTGTTTATATTAGGAAGAGGGCTAGATATCCTTATAATAATAATAATTAAAAAAAGATCAATCCCCTCAGTGTATGTCTGGCACGTAAGTAACCAAAATCCCCAGAAATGTCCACTCACACTGTCACACACTCATGTACACAAATACCCATTTTTCACATGGATTAGCTGCTTCACACTAGTGTGAGGTAGGAGGAGGGCAGAAAAAACAAAGAGGGACAGGGAAATTTATTAGAGATCAAACGAAAGTGACAATAGAAGGGGGATAGAAACAGAAAAACCAACATGAAAATGAGTTTGCGAGCCAGGATTAATAAAGAGTGTGATGGGGAGAATGTGAAAATGTGTGGTGGAGAAAAAGGCGAGAATACAAGAAAGTAAAGGTTGATAATGGGGGGGATTGTGTGTTACACCGAAATGGCTGAAAGAGCAAGCCAGATATGGACAGTGAGAGAAAGTATGGTTGATATTACGAGCCGGAAAAGGTGGTGAGATATTGAGCGAAAGGGAGGGAGGAAAACATTTCATAACCAGAACACGCAATAATAACAGCACTGGGAAGGAAGCACAAAAGCAAAGGAGCAAAGAGACGATAAGAGAGGGGAAGGTTGAGAGAGCAACCTCAAAAGGCAGGACAGCAACACAATTGGAGGCAGAGAGAAAGAGGAAGACTTAACACTAATGAGAATTAACACTGAAGCTGGCTGCGAGCTGTGCCTGTTGCACCATAACACCTTGTAGTCAGCTCGATGCAATCAGCTGATCTTTGATCTGGAGCTCAGTGAACACAGAAGAATGAATGAGTGAAAAGAAGAATGTTAAAAGTATAGTTCAGACCTCAGAACTCATCACGTATTCAACTATTTTGACTCAGTTATTTCTTACTGAACTCATCAAATTGGGTTTCTCCAAAAACATTGTTGGCTTTGATTCCCGACCTCTGGCAAGGTCATGTCTTTGAGAAGAAAAATTGACTCATCTGGGTGGTGTGATAATGTAACAGTACAGTTAGTAGTGATTGAAAGAAAACGTATATACAAGTATTTAGGAAAGAAACCAAAGTTAACCATAATGGACATAGGTAACCCCACATTCGTGTTTTTTTATATAAAATGTTTTCAGACTACTCCTGGGCTAAATGCACATGTTAGCGTCACTAATTAAGCTCCATAGTGCGCTGATAGAGCTCTGAAAGCTTTATGTCTTAAGTTTATTTTCACAAGTACAGTTAACTCAGTGAGTCTTATATTAAAACAACTTAACAAAATATTCAATATTAATGAACTATTTTGTTGTTGAAAAAGTGTTTATAGAGTGTAATTGAGCTTCATTCAGACTATATGGCTTCATGTAGTTGACCTGCTGAGGTAGCCTCTAGTTTGGGGAAGTCTGTGTGTTAATACGTCTGTCTTTAACTGGTACTCAGTCTAACACCTACTCCCATCTGTCTGGGTTGAGGTTAGGTGGAGGAAGCAGCCGCTGTAAGTGCCATGTAATAAAAAGCAGAAATAATTGATAAAACTGGAAAGCAGATGGATCCGGTTCCAGATCAGCGTTGCATTTAAACTCCGGCCACCTGTGTAGCAGAGGAAAGAGCCTGAGAATGACACAGAGGCAGCCTGTGTTTCACTGAACTGTATACATGGCTGGGAAAAAAAGACAGCCACAGTGGAGATGGAACAATTGACGGACCAGTACAGATAAACGATGTCAATGAAACGGATACTTTAGTGGCAATTCAATGAGTAATTAAAATGAAAATTGAAAAAATTAAAAGCAGATTGAGGTAGCAGGTCATCCAGGGAATGGTGATGCCGTTAAGGACATGTATTCATATACAGTTAAAATGCTCTCATGTAGTATTGTGTAATTTTTTTAATATAAACTACTGAGAAGCATTCAGTTAGGCCTACTATTGAAGTTGTGTTCGTTAAAGCATTTCACTTGTATTTGTGATAGGTTTTCAGTATAGCATGTGAATGAGAGGTTTCTTATGCGTATGTGAGAGGAAAACTACATGTATATATGCATGGTAATTCTGAATAATGTCCCTAACAGCCCCTCATGATAGTGGAAACGCTCCTTTAGTACAGAAACAGATTGCCAGCAAAGACACAAGGACACCTGCGCTCTGTGTAGACGTACGCCATTATTCCCGGTGGGAACACTGGATGGAATGCTTCCCGTGCGGTTTCCATGTTACGTCACGTGAGGTGACAGCAGGAAGGAAGCGGGGGGTGTGTGGGGGGGGGGGTTCTTTAGTGCAGGGTGAAGGGAAGGGATGGGAGGGCAAGGTAATGATTATTTGACGTTCCTTCTCTGTCTCTCTCCATCACGCTCACACACTAACACACGCTAACATACACTTTCCCCTTTTCCATCTTTTTAGCCGCTATCATTTCTCCCCATGGGGATCTCGTTGTCAATTTCTCCCAAGACTCATAATTGCTTTGCCGGCCTCTCCATGTAATGGCCCCATACTGAGTAAACCTGAGCACCGGGCCTGTGCTCTGCCTATGACTAAAGATTACTTTATTGATTCCTCCCCCCACCCCTTCCTTTTCTCTGTCTCTGGGTCTCATTTCTCCACTTTTTCATGCCCAGCGGTAATTTCCCCCACTGTTATCCTCTGCTGTTTCCCACCACCGGGCTCACATGACCCCATGCAGTGCAAGGCAGGGCCCCTGTGGGTAATTTTCTCCCGCCCAGTGGCTGATGCCCTGCTTCTTTTCTTTAGCATGGCTGACTCGATCCGCTAAAGATTTCTGCTCTCGTGAAGTGGTGGCGTCACTGCAGAGTCTGAGCACCTCTTCAGCACGCACAATTCAGTGTGGGTGGTGGAGCACGTAACACAAATGTGGAAATACATACAATGAAATACATTTAGATATAGAAGGCCATCACAGCACTTAAAAGGGAGAAACAAAGAAATGCAAAAAAGAAAGAAAGAAAGAAAGAAAGAACAAGAGTGAGGTGCTACACACTTGGCATAAACCAGGATTGACAACTGGATTACGGCAGAGCTGAGGACCCTTGACTCCAGGGTTGGCGTTAAGATCGTAGGTGGCTTTTAGATGCGCTGCCCACTCCTGCTTTTTTCACAGAATTCGCTGGACGCGGCCTTGTTCAGAAACCCATTTCACAGTCAGTTTAACAACCCACTCCAGCAGGAAATATTCATACACTCGTTCCTTAGCACCACAATCTTTTCTGGGGAAATTGAAGCACAGATTCCTTGGGAATGGAGTTCATATTTCTTTTGTTTATTGTAGAGAGAGACAGAGAGAAAAGTCATAAAAATGACAATATCATGTTCTCAGAGTGAGCGCGCGCGGAACAATATCTGTTTTCTGTTCTGGGCCAGCGGTAATCCAACAGGCGATGCTTTCATTTTCTATTTTATTGTGCCGCCATAAACAGCACACTATATTACATGCAATACTGAACAGAGGGCCACAAATGACACAAGTTATGAATCTCAAAATGTGAAAACCCCCCCAAAAAAGATCCTCACAGGGATAATAATATACACACAGACAGCTTATGTATTAGAAAGTGGAGTCAACCGGGACAGTTAACTATAATAAAAGGGAGATTTATCAAAATGAAAGAGGGTTATGGTTCCTGATAAACGTGAGTGTTTCATTCATTTGGACTGTGGGCCATTTGTAACTGGCTCGTGCAGTGACTTACACAGTTGTAACTCTGGATTCATCAAATATGAAATGTGGGGGGGGGGGGGGGGGGGGGGGGGGGGGGGGGGGGGGTCTTCCTGCCCTTTTTGTCTATCAGTGAAATAAATCTGTATCTCGAATAAAAATCTCTCATCCCCGTTTTATGGAATTGTGTGGGCCGGCTTATAACTTACTATCTTTTCATTATTTTCTCTATAAAATCTAGACTTTATAGGATGGATGCTTTATGTTTCATCCACAAGAAAGGGTTAGATTGCCTCTACATTTGGTTTAACGTCTGAGCCATTAAAACAGACGTACAGAAGTTACGTCTAATTTCATTTTTGTTGCCTGCTTTGAAATGACCGGCAATTGAGAACAACAGGTTGAACCTTTTGCATATACAATAAAACAATGCGTGACGGGTAAGGTTCTGGCCCTTTTTACAAAATAAGTGGGTGTAGGTAATGGATGGATCCAATACAACATTGACATTTTCTGTATTGGAAGCCGTCTTCTCTTTTGCTGCCTTGCCTGCTGCCATACCACACACCTCACCTCACCTTCATATGGCACTTCAAAAACTTCACTTCCACCATACAGAATTTATTACCACCACCCCTCACTCCCTGCCCTGCTGAGCCGGGTTTTCAGTTGCAGGGAGTGACAAGGTCAGAGCTCAGATGCCAGATATCAATAATGTTCTTATTCTACATTCATATAATTATCTATTCAGTGTGAATTGGCTGACTGAAATGCAATGGTTGAAGTTCAAAAGAACATTTCGACAATAAATACTTTTGGCCATCTTTAATCTTTAATCAGGCCAGCAGCATATTTGATGTGCATGTTACACGGTGACACCACAGGGTTGCGTTTCATATTGATACCTGGATTAGATTAAATTAGACAAGTCCCCCAAACTAAATAACCCAAAATGTTGTTTGTCATTCTTAAACACTTTTGGATCAGGTGCACCTATTGACAGGAAGGCCTTTGTCTGTGTCTTTCAAAAATATTATAGATGGAGGAAGAACAAGAAGAAGAAGAAGAAGAAAAACATCTGCCACCTGACCAACTCCTGAATGAAATATATGTGTCTTTAGCTGCTAAATGCTCCACTATGTTCTGTTTATCTGTTTGGTGCTGAGCAGGTAGTGTACAGAGGGTTTTCCCACTGAAAACAGCTGCCCGCTGTGGCTGAACCAAATAGTCCATTGCAATCCAAGTTGCAAGCTGTAAATCCAAAAGAATGTGCTGAAAGCCACTAAAACACCCCATAGAGCAGAGCTGAACTGCAGATTTTGGTTTTAATTCTTCTAAATCTCACGGCCCTGAGAGATCCTTGTCAGGTTAAAGCTGACAGAGGCTATATTTGAACTATAGTCCTAACAAAATACTGCTGTTGTACCAGTCAATCCCACAATGTAGTGAAAACACTTGACACTGGTTTGGATCTGGATATTATATTTATATTTAGACGGAGTACATTTACACCCAGCATGTACAGAAAGCGTCTCTACTGTCCATGTCTAGTCAACACTGGATGTGATTGCATTTTCTCACCGGCACTTCATGTACCCACCACTTCACCTTTTCCCGCAGTGTTTGCATCGTGATAGAAACGTGGGTGGCAGTTATCAGCAGTTACATGTACTTTTTCCGTGTTTTTTTGGAAAGGGCAAAATAAGCCTTCTGCGACAGCAAGCAAATTGCAGATGACGGAGGAGAAGGGCAGCTGCTTTCATCTCAGCTGGGGCCGGTGCTCAGATGACTGCATTGATGTGGGCAAAAAAAGTCAAGACAAGTGAGACACTTCTGGCTGTGTAATCACTGTGTCCAAGTTGAAAACACTACTGCATCTGAGTGGCTCTTCACTGCGGTCACAGTGCCTCTCTGACCATCGCACCGCCGGAGGTGGATGGGGCTTGTCTGCTGTGTGATTTTCTCTTCCCCTTTCTTTCTAGCTCACTTGCTCGCTCTCTTTCTTTCTTTGTGTGGCCTGGTCTCTTTCAGGTCTCTGTGGTGGTGAGGAGGACTGTGAGTACTGTGATTTTGGTTTCCTCTGTTTTCCCACTGTTAGAAGGGTACTTTTGGGGGCGTTTCATCAGAGTCTGCAGTATGTCAGGTGTTGTTTTTCAGGATTCTGCAGTCTAGGTAGGTTTAGTTTCATGACAGTGTGGTAGATGTACACTCAGTTGCCATTTTATTATGTATTAGGTAATGTGATTAAGTATTTTACTCAAGTATAATACTTAAGTACAATTTGAGGTATTTGTACTTTAATATAGTATTTCCATTTTAATACTTGAAATACCAAAGAACATTGTAAATACTTTACTTTTTATTCCACTACATTTATTTCACAGCTATAGTTACTTTTCAGATTAAGATTTGACATAAAAGCACCCATGATAACTTTGAATGCAGGATTAATAATACAGTATTTTTCACATGGTTCTGCTGGTACTTTTACTTAAGTATCAGAGCTGAGCACTTCTTGTTTCTTAGTTATCTGTGAAATATCCCCACCTATTCAGAAAACTGCTATGAAGAAAGATGTGTCCCCCAACATGTTTACAGAGGCCAGAGAACGCTGATGCTCAGATATGGACAGTGGTGAAAAAGGGACATAAATAAGACACAGAAAATAAGCAACCTTGAGAATGGCCCATCTTAGTGGATTGAGACTAAAATACACGCACAGATTTTTCAAGGTTGACTTATAGAGGCAGCTGTGAAAGTCTGATGCTAAAATGTAATGTCCCCTAGTATAATGTATTAAATGACTTGCTACCGTGTGTGGCTCTAAATCTTAATCAAACAAATAGAAAGCTGATTTTCTTTTACTTTGAAGAAAAGAAATAGGTACAAATCGGTCTGTAATTTGATTTTTAGCCATGGACATCCTGTTTTCACACCACTGTCCTGAGAATAAAATATTTTTCTGGTGCAGGGTGGTATCCTGAAACGCACTATACAACTTAATTTACAGAAAAACAGGACAAATCTATGGAACCCCGAAACTGACAAAAATGTCAAATGGTTAATCAGATTGGAAAGGAAATATAAAGATTTCTAATTTTCCTTTCACCTGCAAACCACTGGTAAAAATCAAAAAAGCCTACAAAAAAAAAACAAAAAAAAAAAAAACGATTTCTTTATGTATTCAATTAGTTTTTGAGTCTGTGCGATAACCTTTCACTACATTTCGTGTGTTTGAAATAAATGTCTTAGCATTGAGCACACATGCGCTAGATTCTCTTGCATTCCCTTTTTTTTATTCTATGTATGTGCATGCTGTATATTTTTTTTCTCTGCTGAGTCACCCGGGATGCCACAAAATCTCAGCCTGTCACTGAGGACCGCAGTCAGACTGAATCTCCCTCCCTAAAAGAGAAAAGAAATACACATCTGAATATGATGAGCTCTGGCCTGGGGCCCGTTCCACCAAATCTGCCACATGCGAGCTGTGATTTGTTACATGAGATTATCTCTTATCGCACTAATTTCCGACATATTTAGCCAATAAAAAGAAACAACATACTTGTGACCCATGCATGAGCATGCCAGAACCCTGTAGGGCTCAAAGATTTATCTGCAATTTGCCAGCAACAATCATTTGTTAAATGAGGCGCTGGCGATCTGTTTGGAAGCAATGTGTAACGGCCCCTGTATCACAAAATTCGCAACATCCCAGCTGTGATTTGTAACATGAAATAATTTCCACTTACATTCATTGTTAACACCTTTCAGTTATTAATTATTAAAAGAAACGACATGCTAAGCACGAGCCATGTGTGAGCATGCAGGAGCCTTGTAGGACTTCCAAGTTTTCCTGCAATTTGCGAGCGACAACCATTTGCGATCTGCGTGGGAAACTGCAGCTCTCTTTCTTTAAATTTGTAGTCTTTCTCTTTAATGTGTTGCATCACACCTCAAGTTTCATGGTATGTTTTTGTTCAAGTAACTCTTTCCACCCTGTGCTGACATACCTCACCTACAATATGCAAGGAGCATGTGCTGAATTGGGGACTGCCTCCCTTGACACTTGTTGTATAAAGCCTTTAGAGACCTTCAAGGAAAAACAGGACAGACTTACTATTTCAGACAGATACATTTAATGTCTGAAGTGTTTGCTCACGCTATTATCCAGCAAAATCAGTGGTGGACTGTCTGAGGGGCAAGGGCGTTCCAAACCCTGATTAAGATTAAAATACTTTATTTATGTGACTCAGATTTAAATTTAAAGATTTAAAGTATAAATATTAAACACTGGACATTTTCTAGCATGTAAAGCAGCCTATATGACACTGCATCACCTTGTCTCCACTGGAAGGGCATCCTAGTGGGCCCTTCATCAAGCTTTCCTGCACATTGAGCCACCGTAGAGGAGGAAACAGTCATAGAAAACATGTCCTCCCACAGTCCAAAGGCATGCAGGTTAAGTAAATGGGATCCCTAAATTGTCAGTAAATTTGAATTTGCAACTGACTGGTCACCGGGTCAGGCTGAACCCTTCCTGTTGCCCAGGGCATGCTGGGACAGGCTTCAACCCCACATATAACAAATGGTGGGATGTGTATATAAATGGACTGAACTAAACATGATGTTTGATTTAAACTGACAACAGCGAGCTTTACCTGGCCTAATGCCAATATTAATCTAATGTCCATTAGATTTTATTTTAATAAATAATTAATTTCTGTATCTGTGTGGTGGAGCTTTGTCAAACACACGTCGACACATGCACCACGTATTCAGTCTTCTTGCTAACTCAGCGCCAGTGTCCCGCATTCTTTTTGCTTTTTTTGTCCTGATTTGGCTTTAAAAATGTTCTTCTGCAAGAAGAACAAAAATCCCAACAGATTATGAGGCTATTTAAAGCTTGTATCCATAATCTGTGTGGTGGATTATCATCAAAATGTTCAAAACCACAGATTTTCAGAGGCTGATTTTAATATACATGCATCTTTGCTCTACAACTTTTACCCCTAACAAAAAAAACGAAAGTAACAGATTTCAGCATTAGAATTTGTGAAAGGAAATATAATTTTTGTGTACTGTTTAGAACCTGCGACAAGTAAATGTAATTATACCACGTCCTTGCACTGCTTGTGATACCCCTGAAGCGTTTCAAGATAGGTAAATACATCACTACCACATTATTGTACAGCTAACCAGCAAGGACTCAATGGACAATATTGATCCTGTAGTCCTTAAGTCCTTTGTACAATGCGTGTCCGCATTTCAATGCAGATTGGCAAGTGACACAACTCTGACTCCTCATCTGAATTCATGTTACTGTTCTTTCCATTCCTGGGAGAACAAATTGTGTCAGAGTAGTGTGGCAATCAAAGAGTCCATCTTCTCCCTGTGGTAATGAATAAAATATACTTTTTTTCCCTCTTGTGTGCCTTTGCACCTCTGTCTTTATGTAGACATCAATAGCTGTTCTTCATGTTTCACCTCAAAGAGGGAGAGTGATAGAGAGGAAACCTTCCTTTCTCACTTCTGTCTTCTGGAATGTCAAGTCATCCCAGTCATGGACCTATTGCACATGTGTAGTCTCCATCTGTAATACCTGAACCAGAGTCATTCAGTGTTGGCCAGAACAACACTTGGAGACTAATACTGGATTTGTACTATAGTGTTTATGGTGTAGCTATGGAGCCGATGGTGACTATAGAGATCATTTTGGAAACTGCTTGAAGAGAAACATCAAGCATAATGAAGAAAGGCTCAGTCTCCTTTTCAGTCACACACATCTAGTGAAACTATCTTCACTGCAAACCTCCTGCTCACTGCCATCACCGCTCTCTATCACAGTGCAATGGAACAATGCAAATATGACAATTGTTTATTGATGACACATTGGCAATATATATATATATATATATATATATATATATATATATATATATGGAAAATGTATGTCCAACTGTCTGTAAAATGTTTACATATTTCAGAGTTTTGTTTTTATATCTTGACCCAACAATGATGGCAACCAGATACACTTGCAGTAGGTATCATTCCTGGCTCCTACCATTTTATTGGGTCAAGGAATGAAGACACATCTCACACAAATATTTCAGATTTTAAATGACTGTGTGCAGTGTTTCTGTTTCATCAGCGTCATGTGGTACAATTCTACACTTTATGGTTGCCACTGCTGCCCAGGGGCAACAGCAAGCTTGAGTCCAAACGTTTGTCATCCAAAACAATCCCCAGTGTTCCCTGCAGGAAAAAGGCAGGCAGCGGGCAGAACGCTGAATACCCTGAAAAGACAGATCATATAAGAAATACAGATAAAACATGGCTGTGGGCATCTTGCTCTAGCTGACAGCACTAGGCCCTCAGGAGGCTGCACCCCGACAGTAGCCGGCTTCACTTAATCACTTCACACATACTTTTGTCCAGAATCTCACTCATTACTGCTCCAATGTGTAGTCAGTAACATAATCCCGTTGAATAGTTGGAATATACTGAACCTGGTAATGTTGACATAGTGGAAAACAATTCAGCACACACAGTACATACATATACCGTTATACACCTGGGATTGATAGCAGTTAAATTCCTCTTATGCCTAAACTACAGTTAACTGAGTGGTTTTTGTGTGTAAACCATAGTAGCAGATTGCTGCACAGTCATAATTTATGAAATATGGTCATTTGCATTTTGAAAGGCATTGCTGGCAGTAGCGGTGCCAGATCAAAATAGGCATTATGGGTGAAACCTTTTCATGAGCCATGTGACTCTGATTCTTTATTTACTTTGTTTGAAATGTTGATATAAGGTATAAGGTGCCTTCAGCGTCCATACACCACAGACAGATACACTACACATAGAGATTTTATGTTTGGATCCTTAACATGTCCTCCCTGCAGCGTGAGTCAGTTTGTTTGCACCGGGGCTCCTAGACGTTCCTATGTGACGTTGAATCGGACAGTGGGAATGCAATATACAGAGGCCTTGTTTGCCCTGAATTTGATTAATCTTTCTCTTTTCTCACCTGACTTCGATGTGTGGGATTATAAATGATGAATTTTCTCCCCAAACAGTACATCCATATGGTTCTCCTGATCTCAGACAGTTTAATCAATATCCGTGAGCACACACAAGTCTCTCCCAAAGACAGAAACTGGAGAGCCAAAAATCTCTTGGTAACAGCAGAAGTAAACAACCCTGGAGCTGCTTCATTGGCAATTAATGGTGGACAGACTTTGTGGATAAAATGGAGCCTTGTTTTTCCAAGTTCCAGCCCGTAGGAGAAAGTTGTATACACGCACAGACATTGATCAAGCCATGAAGATCAAGTCAGAATGATATTATGCTGCATGTATAACGCAGTATGTGATCTACACGGTCTTATAGTTCAACTGTTGTTCATAACTAAGATGTGGGCAGGTAAACTTGTTTGCTTCTCAGAGTGCTCTAAATTGTCCCGCTAATGACTGTAGAAACAGAATAATTTGTGATGGCACAGTAAGCACAACCCACCTTCCTCCTCTTGGTTATGTCAGAGTTAAACCGTATTAAAGGAATGAACCTTTGTCTCACGCTGAGCTCTTACCTTGAAATTGATTGCAGAGAAGGCTTTTAGAATATCCAATTGAAGCGATCCCCAGGAGAATACATTAGAAGTCCGTACCTGCTGTGATTTTGTTCACTGTCCATTTTAATTATTGGGCATTAAAAAGTCACAGCACAAAAAGGGTTCTTACTGAAGTATTTCACTTCTACCTTCAGGCTGTTAACGGCTAATCAAAGACAGTACATGCAGGGCTACGTGCACGCACACAAACACACACACACACACACACACACAAATGAGGACTAATTCATTTGTACACAGATTGAAAATGAAACTATAAACTATAGTCCAACAAAATGAAGCTTAGCCAAAGTTCAACTAGGAAGACTATCCTCATGCTTACACTACCGCTGCATACCTGTGGTGTCGGAATAATCTGAAAAATGAGAACCCAACTGGGAAAATTCACGAAAGTTGACGAGATAAACGCAGAAACATGGCTGCTGAAAATAATTGATTGGTTGATGGTGACTTTTTTTTTATTAAGTCACGTATTGCATGTCAATTTATCTCTTTTAGTTAAACCAATCAGATTCTACCAGAACCTCTGTGAGCCAATCATCTCATTGCTGTCACACTTTAAAACTGTTAATTTCTCTTCAGCTGTCAGATTGATGCACCCCTCAATCTCAACAAGCATCCTTTAATTAGGTTTAGTACCAATTAATCATCTTTCCTGATTTAAAGAAACACTACCATTGTTTTCTTCTTACTTATTTCTTTTACTTTGATGCAGAAGACAAGTTACAAGTTAGTTACAAAAAGCTAAATATCAGGCATCTGTTGTTTGTTCATTAGATAGGCACTATAAGCTAATTTGTTCTTAGGTTTATGAGGACCGAGAATTCTTTGCAGGAAGTATTCGGATTCTCAGTGGGCTTTGGGGTCTGCCAGGGTTGTGCCTTGTCATCGATTCTTTTTTGGACAGAATTTCCAGGCACAGGCCAGTGTGAAGCCAAGTGCTTAATATGATGGCCTTAGGACTGGATCTCTCCTTTTGCGGATGCTTTTGCTCTGTTGTGTTTGGCATGGGTGAGGATCAGCACCTCCAAGTCTGAGGCCATGGTACTCAGCCGGGAAAACAGTGGATTGCTCCTCTCAGGTTGGGAGTGAGTCACTTCCCCAAGTTAAGGATCTAGTATCTTTGGGTGATGTTCATGAGTGAGGGTAATAAGGAATGTGAGATTGACCGGCAGATTGGTGCTTTGTCCGCAGTAATGTACTTTGCCAGACAGTCCTCTCTACAGGACTGTCTTGGTGAAGACTGTCTCGACTGTCTTAGCTCTTGATTTACTGGTCAATCTACGCTCCAACCCTCACCAATGGCCCGGCTTTGGGCAGTGACTGGCAAAAGGAGATCAGGATACAAGCTTGGGGACGAGACCTCGGGGGGCAACAGTGTCTGTTGCTACATCAACCCAGATGGATAGCTTTTCGTTGATTTATTGAACCCAATCCACTGTTATTTTTACACAGTTGGTGCGTTTTGCCCTGAAATCAGAAGAAGAAGTTTAGTTTGGTAAAAAAATCCTTTTCCCATGACCAGTGTAACAGACAAACACTGTTGCATGTGACAGCATGTATGAGATTTGTATCATCGCAAGTGTGGGTAGACTTCAGCATGGGTGGGGTTTTATAGTGGTGCTTGCAGTCAGTCAAGACAAGATAAATACCACATAGACAATGTGTCTCAATGCTTGCCATTCAGTACTTTTCGTATAAAATGTAATGTTCTACCGAAAACTGTTGATTAATTCAACCACCTACAATGGTTATATGTTCATTTTGGTGTTTAGGTTCCAATCAGTTTGATTTCCTGTTTGTTGTGCTGTTTCCTTTATTTCATCCTTCATGGCTGCTTTCAGTTTTCTCTATTTTCCTTTTAATTCCAAACAAACTTCTGTTCCTGCCACGAAATCCCCTTCTGTGCAGCAGAGGTATGTTTCCAACATCAAATGTAAAAGCTCCTTCCACTGCAGAGGCCCAGGTCCAGCTCCCTCAGTTCCTGGAAGCAGTAGACGAGGTTCCCAGGATGACACGCAGAGATGTGTGCGTCCTCCTCCTCTTGGCATAATATTAGAAAAAAGAGACGTAGCCCATTTCCACCATATGATGTGATGTATGTCATTTAAATTCATATAGTGCGCCTTACTTGTTTTTCATATCATTTCCCACCTGTCTGTCTATATTATTGTATTATTTGTTGCATCTTCATTTCTGTGTCTGTCCCCTGTTCTCTCACTAGTTCCCTATCTCTGTTCTGCTTCTCATTGGGATTTCGTTTCTTCTTCTTTTCGCCTTTTTTTTGAGATTCAGGAGTTGTTTTTGCAAAAAAACACACAGAAAGCATAATTTGAAGCAACATGAAGTTTTCAGTATTGTTTCAAGGACTTAAAAGGAGACAATGTCAAGGTTTGTAGAGTGTTTTGGCGCTAAGAATATCGGACACGAGTCTGCTACCATTTTATGAAATAAAATTGTGAAACAACCCACAAGCAATGAGAGTAAAAATTCACATTTGACTTCACACAGTGGTGAAATAGAGGAGGCTCCTCAGTTTATAACGACTTAGGCAGGGACAATAATTACAGGTCCTGTGTAGTGTGTTGCACCACCTACAAAAGGACATTAAGACAACCACTGAAACTGATTTCCAGCTAAGTGAATTCCTGTCTGGTTGTGCACACTCGCCTGATAGATTACATAGTTGTGGTGTAGTGTCATTTTCACTTAAATACTGTATGTGTATTAATAAAGATGTGGATAAAGTGTGGGAGGTTTAATCCATGCCTCAAAAAGCAGACTCTCAGGTTGATCTCAAAGAAGTAAGTGAGTAAGTAACTTTATTTATGTGGGTAGGTAACTTTATTTTTATAGAACGTTCATAGCAGAACGCCACAATGCGATTCACAAAAAATTAAAAAATGGACATAAATACAGACATAAATATAGAATAGGAAGACTAAAAACACCATAAAATGAAAATTAATAAAAAATAGAAGGAAATACAAAAATTACACAAAGGCAAATATAAACAAGTGGGCTGATTTTTAAAAATGTCCACAGAAGTCCAAAGGGAGAAAGTTCCAAAGTTTAGGAGCCACAACTTCAAAAGGGCACAGTCTGAAGAACAACCAACAAACCCTGACCAGAGGACCTTAGAGACCTGCAGGGCTGCAGTAGACCTCTAATGTAGGCCTGGTCAAACGGTCAGTGGCAGCATTTTGGACCGCTTGTAAACCATCCAGGGAGGCTTTTCTGAAGTGGGTGAAGAGGGAGTTACAACAGTGGATGAGACAAAAGCGTGGATGATCATTTCTATCTCTGCTTGAGACACAATGGGCATGAGTTAAAATGATCTGCCATCCCATAGGCTGCTATTGAAAACAACAGTTTTGGTACTTCATGAAGCCTAAATGAGATGTACAATTGAATATCATCTGAGTGGCAGTGATAGGAGATACATTTAAAGTGTCTTATTATGCGTCCAAGGGTAAGCTTATAGGACCAAGGACAGAACCTTGGGGCACACCACAACTCCTATCAGAGAGGTCGGAGGAGGATGAATATGTGCTGTAGGCGTTTGGGTAAACAAGCTTTGAATGCCTTCAGAGAGGCGATGAATTTTGAGCTGGCTTCAAAGGGTGACGTTTTTTTGGTTTTTTTAAGACAGCCGTCAGTTTGTGACTAAGACTTTTTTTTTTTTTTTGGAGGACGTCCAAAGATTTTTTTTATGCCAGCGTTTTTAGCTTCCGCAGAATATTGACAGCAGTCTCTGCCAGCATTTGTTTTTAGTGCCAGTGTAAATCTACATGGAACCAAAGAAAGTGTTTCAGAAATACATGAAAGCCATTTCATTTATTTCCATAAGCTGCAGCAGGAGAAGGACTGACACATTTAATAGCACTCTTGGAAGTTGGTTTTGACAGTGAAAACTGTTTAAAAGGAGACAACAAACTGTAATTATGAATGTGGGTATTCATACCAGGGAATATTTCATTTTCACATTGTTGTGGTTCTTTAGTTTTTGCGGGACAACTGCCAAACCAGGAGTAGCTGGCGGCTTGAGCCAGCCAGTCTCCGAGTCTGCGACAGTGATTTTCAAAGTGGGGCAGGGAGCTTTACATTGGGTCCACAACTAATTCAGAACATTTACTGTAAATACACAAGTTTCAGATATAGTGTATATCTAATTAGATATTTAAGAGTAAAATGGCTAATCACTTACAGCTAAACTTACTGCACCCACTGCAAAATCACTTAAAATCATTCAGTCATTGACTTTTTTTCCTAAGCTAAGCGGTCGCATCACTGTTCAAATGCACTTCCGTACGCACAATAGTTCAGATCAAACTGGCCTCTAGACCCACTACAATCATCAGTTTCAGCACAGAGGGAGCAGGGGAGTCCACACACTAGATCATCTGCTGCTGCTGTTTGTGTATCTAAACTGGACTGGATGTCAGCCAGACTCCACACACTGCGCGGTCCACTCCGGTGGCTTCACTCCCCCGTTACCGGAGCTATTACCCTGTCAACAAACACAAATTGGACGTGCAGGTTGTTGTGCAGTCTTTTCACAGTCTGTTCCACTTGAAGATGCAAAAATTCTAATAAATTGAATTAATACACACATCTGTGCTATGTGGCAAATTATGTTGATTATAGGTGTGTAACATACACCACATTTTGGTTCTTTTATGCTCTTTGTACATTATACATTTTTATTTTTAAGGTTCTCCTCTGGCCTACTATGGAGAGAAGTCATCAATCAAGTCATCAAACTCCGACTCCCGACAGAGTTCAAATTCAGTGGCCATAAGTGACAGTACATTTGTGATTTGTTGACTGTAATCCAGCAATGTTTTTAGTAGGTCTGACAGAAGATTGGAAGTGTATCATTTCATCAGAGAACCATTTGTTCAAATCAGCGAGATAGCAGAGAAATGGCACCGTCTGATTCGGTCTAATGCTGCATCTCTGGCTTCTTTTTCCTTTTCCAAGTTCACACTTTTCCGCTGACCAAAGATTGCATTTTTCCATGTTGAAATCACAACTGATATTAGCATAACTTTATTTCCACTCATGTAGTGATTACCTCACAGAGGCATACAATATATTATAATATGTCCATATAAATCCTGTATGGATGTGACATGTTGTGTTTTTAATGTCCCCTTTTTAATAGAAGACTTTTTAATAGCAGACTTCCCCCTACCACCCTCCCAGCATTGACTGTGGTTCATCTAGCACAGGTCAGAATTTTAATTTGTCTAATATTTTGGTTTATGACTAAATACCTGCAAAACTAACAACATTCCCATCAGCCTTATTTGTACTATTTGCCAGCAGTCGAGTCACACTTGGGTAATGTAGGCGCCAGGTTTTTTTCAAGGAAGAAGAATGCGTGGAAAAAAATATAATCAATTTTGATAATTTATTAAAAACCGTCCATTGTGAGAGCTACAATGTAGCCAGTGTAACCAGTGAAATGCAAAATCAGCACTCAGTACTCTTTTTAAGAATACACACCCCTGTACACATGCCCGGTTTGTCTATGTAGTAATCCAATTATGTCTGTGATAAGGATACGGCACATCAGTGGACTAATGTGTGACTTTTTGGGTCTCTGTCACAAAAATAATTGGGAGCTGTTACAGCAGCATTGGCAAGTTTGTGTATTTGGGCAAGGACCCATGCCTCTTTGTGTGATCCTCTGTTCATGCATTATTTCTTCATGTGAATTTTAAACGAGTCATATGAATTCTCAAATAGAGTAGTAATTACTGTAAAAGGCATTTTCCATAAACCCCAACAGAGCGATCAACCTGAAAAAAAGGAAACAAGTGAAAGCTCATCAACTGTGCAAGAATGAACTTTACTGACCAATGTTAAAAGGGCAGTGTGGCGTCAGTACGGCAACGGGGAAAGTGAAACATGAAAATAAAAACAGGACCAGGCAGCCTGGTGAACTGGCATCACACTGAAGAGTTTGACGAGTGGCAGTGTGACAAGCCGCAGCATCATGGGAGACCTTGAAGTCTGTAAAAAAGCAGTGAACTGTGTCAGACACACTGAGGGGGTCAGAGGGTGGAACAGGCACAAAAAGGTCGTACCAAGGATCACTTTTCCACCTAAGATCTCTGAGTTGTCAACATATCAAAAAGATATTTAGTTCATAGTTCTCTTTCAGCCTTCTTTTGTTCCCTTTTTCCCTGAACATTTTACTGCCTGAACTTAACTTTTAACCTTAAACATCAAGGGAAAATCAACTAAAACAGACCCTGACCGCTGTTTACTGATAACTATGAACTGGATTGGCCCTGGTCTTAACCCTTTGGGTCGACCTCAGGACATCAATTACTTTCAGTGTAATAGTAGATCATCATTTATCATTATGTCTTTTGTTTATCTCTGACTACTTCTACACTGAGTCAAGTTGAGAATGCAGTTCAACACATGTGAGCCGTATCACGGTTACGAGTCTTACCTCGGTGTGGGTGATGCGTACACAGAGGTATGAGCCAATAAAGATATTCCTTTAAAACTACTTTTATTTTTTTATTTTATATCTAGCTCTGTGCTACTGTGATTTTAGTTTTTTGTTGTTAAGATAGAACAGATGCTCAAACCTAAACTTAGCCTGGCTTCAGACCTCTCCCTGCCAACATCCCTGATTTGTCCAGTGATTTAAATGGCCTGGTGGTTTGCCTAACCATGCTACATTCGTCAAAAATAGCAACAGGAAAATAGCCACACAAATGTGCAACAAGTGTAAAATAACAGCTCTTGAATATTAAAATTCCTTTGATGTGAAAAACGTTTAGCTACTATATGATGTTAGTGAGCTGGATATGTCTAATGATGTAATGTCTAGGAGAAAACTAGACAGTATAACTGTTTTTTAATGTATTTATATTATAATGTGCATACTCTTTGTTGTTTTGGAGCACATTTCAGTTAATGATGCATTTAGTATAGTGTATATCCTTTGTATTTTTTTATATTTTCCGCATATTTGAATTGGGCTCCTCGTGTAAGGGTTTTGTCCTCACTACACAGTAACATGTGGCAAAGCCCTTCAACACACACACACACACACACACACACACACACAGCACGGCCATGCTTGTCAGAAGGCAAGTGGCAGTACAAAGAGTCCTATGTAACATCATGACTTCCATACCCGCTCAGGGGTTACATTTCTGACCTTGGAGGGGCTCTCAGATGCTTTTCTTTGCTTTCAGAGAATCACTCACACACTCAGATCTTTTCTTCTCCCCTCTGCTGTCTTCTTCTACTCTTTTTGAATCACAAAGCAGAGCCCTGATTGTGGAATATGCTTTCACACATCAATGATTTCTCTTCCGTCTAAGCCCTGTCACAGCTCTCTCTGTCTCTCTCTGTTTTCCCCTTTGCTTCTGTCTCACTCACCGGTCTCACTTTGCACTTTTGTGTAACATAGATCGTTTCTATGGGAAGGCAGCTCGGATCAGAGCAGATGAGAAGTAAATGCACCTTCAACAAATGGGAGGCCTTTGAGTCAGGTAGGAAAAAAAGAAAAAGTAAAATGTGCTTAAAATGTGCTTTAAAATGAGGCAGCTCATTTGATCAAGTTTTGATAGCTTTCTTCCACTTGATTGAACAATACTTTAGCTTTAAGTGTATTTATAATACTGCTGGTCCATTTGAATAGCTTTTTACCCCACCTGATGGAATTAACAGAGTGAGCCATCTCATTTTCAAGCATATTTGGTCATCCATTCTGATACATATTTCCCACATGCCATGCAATAACTCACTTTGAAGCACTTTAGTTACACTGGTAGCTCATCATGAGAGAGCAGAACACTGGCCAGCTCCTTTTAACACGGTTTTCATAGATGAGGTCTCTCACTCTGGAATAAAGTGAAAGATAAATCTCCCTAAACTACACTTTTCCATCTTTTGAAGCTGCCCAATTAATCTTGGTATAAATCCATGGCATAGATTGCCACTGCAGTATGCTTAGAGTGGCGTGCCAAACCATGATTGCATGCATTTCAACTGCAGCTGTACAGCAGGTAGACACACACTGTTGTGTCAAACAAAACCGACTTAACAACCACCTCTAACACCACAGCAACCGCCATCAACACCTTTAAGCCCCACCAATTTTACACTTCAGAGTGTGTTAACAGGTGTTGGGGAGTACTATTGCATTTGTGATGAAAGTTGTGCAAAGCCTTTTGTGGCTCCAAAGTGAGCTGTGTGGGGCCGAAGACAAAAAGTTAGAAAATGATACAAATCTGGGGGTGTGGATATCTCTTCTTCTGCTGCACCAATTTTGATAAAACCGAATCCGTTGGGCACTCTTTCAACAGCCACTTAGCATTCATCTACTAAAGACCAGCCATCGCCAAGCAACATCTTAGCAACCATCCTGCGACGTCTTAATAACCGGCACATTTGTTACCACTTTGAAGAATAAGCCAGTTCTGCTCACAAAATGGAAACAAAGTGGACGGAACAGAATAGTGCTGGGAAGTTCAAGTGCTGTGTTGCTTCGCTACACCCTGGTCTGCACCACTAAATATATCGAATTTTTGAGCACCTTTCAGGCCTCAAGCGTGCAGGTTTGTAGTACTGAGTGGTCTCAGCAGCGAGTGCATACAGCTACCTTTTCACATAGTACCCGAGTGAGTTTGTAACACAGTTTTGGGCTGCAATGCTTCCATTTTAAAGGCTGGCAGTTTGTTTGGTTACATATACAACAGAGTGGGCTGGAGAAGGCGAGAGCTTTTGTCAGTGTCGGACTTCAGAGTTCGAGCGTGCAGCCGTTTTTCTGGTGGCCGAAACTCACAAAAATATCAGTACAAAAGAATCATTGGTTCATTTGGTCTGTAGGTACTTTTTCCTTTGCATTCCCTAGACTCACAGCAGAGTGAAGTGTCAGCATTTAAAATGTTGTGTAAGAACTGTGCCAATGCTTTGTGGGGAGTGAAATAAAAAAAATATAACAACTGAGGCTTCAAAACTCATTGGATCTATGTATTTCCCATTCACTGGACAGCGTAAAAACATTTAGACTTTTCCCCCCATAATTTCACTCTTTTTCTAGTTACTATTCTCTGCCTTATGAACTGGTGACTGTCCAGGCTCCAGCCCCCCTGCCCGCAACCCTCTAAGCGATATAGATAATGGATGGATGTAAGTTGTCTAAAACAGAATGATGAGGAGTATAGCCTGCATGAGTAGCTGTTTTTTGTGCTATCTTATGGACTTATTTATGCACCAAAAAGGTTTTGTTTTTGATTTCTGTATGTCAGTGGACTGAGCTTCAGCCATGGCTGACCTGGATCACTTCCTGTATCCTGGTACATCCATTGACAAATAAATGTCTGTTTGGTTACTGACCCTGCTCAGCAGTAAATGGTTTGTGACACTAGAAAAACATTGTTTTGATAAAAATAAAAAACTTTGACTTGTATACAGTACCAAGTAAGAAGATATTACTATAGACTAGATATTCAAATAAAAAAGAATCATAGTTATAACCTAGCCCTGGAGTTTACACACTAAAAACATACCAGTTTGTCACACAGCAAGAGTAATGGACGTGCATATTGCTGTACATCAGTACATCATATTATAGATTATGGGTCTAGTGGAAAGGTGAAGCTAATGAAGTAGCTTACATTTCTTACTTTGTAGTAGTCATGATGTCAGGAAAGGACTTCAATCATTCCTGTGTCATCTGGTATTCTCCTGTTACAGAGGAAACGTCTAGCAAAGACATGATCGAGTATAATGCCTCGTCTTTTACGTACTCTCCAAGCGCATGACGGCATGACGACCTCAATTAGTCCAAAGGACAGATGGACTGACATTCAGTTCATGGTTGCTTTTTTGCATCTGAAGGTCAAAAAGATCAAAACATTAGGATGTGACTCTGACAGCCACAGGAACACCAAGCTTTTTCTCTACTTTCATTTGTCACTACTTCATTTGAATTTTACCAGAATCATGTAACTGTTTATTTCAAACATTAAACTCAGAAACATCCCAAAGGGCGCTCTGAGTAGAGCTGCCGCTCCTTCGCATCGCTAGGAGCCAGTTGAAGTGGTTCGGGCATCTGATCAGGATGCCTCCTTCCTTAGAGGTTTTCCAGGCACGTCCAACTGGGAGGAGACCCCGGGGTGGACCCAGAGCTCGCCGAAGGGATTATATATCTCATCTGGCCTGGGAACACCTCAGAATCCCCCAGGAGGAGCTGGGAAACGTTGCTGGGAGAAGGACGTGTGGAATACTCTGCTTAACCTGCTGCAACTGCAACCCGGCATCGGACACCCGGAAGGAAATGGATGGATGGATTAAACATGGATTTGCAATCCTCAATATGTGTTTGCACATGTGCTACATGATGGTACAAGTTTCTGTTTGCTGGAGGATTATGTATTAAATATACATATATGTGTATTTACTTTGGCACTTTTTCACAGTGGTAATCAATTTAAAAATTGCAGTACGGAAAAAAAGTACAGAAGTACATTGTGACTGTGACTTTATACCATTAATTCTTCTCTGCCTCATAACATTTGTCTGCTTTTTCTGACCTCCACTGACACCCACTGCCCTCAACCCACCAAATGAGGAAACGTATTGCATACAAAGACAGGTTGATCAGGCTATTTGAACTTGCTGCTGCGTATGCACAAGGAGTTTTCCCTTCAACAGCAGGACTTTGGCCACACCGCTGATTGCTGACCAGAAGTGTCTGAGGCGCAGCAGCCAGCCATATGCCAAATTCCCTGCTGGTAACCTTCAGCGTGCGGCTGATGTGCTGTTCACTGGGTTGCCTTCTTATAACGTCTCCAAGGTTAGTTTTGTTGCTGATGAATCCTTTTACGTCAAAAACTTCTGATTAATGTATTTTAATTAGCTAATGCATTTCAATTATTCTATAACTTAACTTTTGTTTATCGGTACAGAGAGATTATATTGGGCTCAGAGGATACAGACAATCTGTATGTGGTGCTGTGCTCGCAGATGGAGATGGTGGTCCCCCCAATAAATGGAAATATTCAACAGTGATGACAGTGTTACTGTTTATGTACAATTAGAGACATTAAACATGTAGTTAAACATTACAATCCAATCAGTGCAACATTTTTGCACAAGTTTTAGTTAGTGAAGTAAAAATAAAGAAATACAATGAAATCCTTTAAAATATGTATGTGTTACTTTTGAATAAACTTTATAACATGTAAAAGCACAAGGATCAGTTGTGCCTTTTTCCTGTGACACAAGTACACTCATTTGTAGTCTTTACCTCAAAATGTGATAATCCAAGTATCTGCCATCTCTCTGCTGCTCTGCTCTGTAATATTTTTGAAGAAGCACATGTTAGTTACATGTAAGCTACTGAGGATATGTGTGTAAGGTCTGTTGCTATGCTGTAACCCCTTAACACAAGTACAAATTCAGCTTCTTGCATTATGCAACCATGTTGCTATAATTCCAGATGGTTGCCAATGCAGGTTGACAGAACACTTCTGTAATTGATAAATGAATGCTCTATTAAAAAGATTTCAACCAATCTAAGAGGGCCAGTTTACATCAGCAGCTTCAGTTCAGAAATTTTAATGTCACCATTCTACTGTACACCAGTGCCTCTGCAGGGGGGACAGCGGTTGCCGCTATTCGTGTCACGTTGCGTGTGTGTGCCTCTGCGTTACATCCCATTGCCAGGCTTTGATTTAAGTCTGTCCATCCCCCAACCTTGCACCATCAAACGCTGCGCAAGCATCCTGTGAGAATACAAACTTTTACATCTCCCACATCCTTAAAATTCCTCAGAGACACCTCAAAGATTCCCGGACCTTTTGTTCCGAGCTTCAGAATGAGCCGTTCCCATTAACAGAAATCTCGTTGCCAGTACTCCCTTCTTCATGTGCAATAGCCCGAAGCAGATTGTAGGGGTCAAGTCAGGTCACCTCGCACTCCTCTGCCTCTTATTTCATTATTTTCAAGACAGCTAGTGCAAGCCTCCTCTCTACTCAGTGGCCTTCAGGATATGATGATGGTGCGTCAAATTCCCTGTGCACACCCATTTCCTGCTTGCTCCCTTGTTTCTGACGGTAGTAGCTCTCAGTGTTGCTGTATGCAGTCTTGGTATTTCCAGTGTCTTTTTCCCTTTAAGCAATTTTGTTTCCTATCTTCATCTTTCTATTCCTTTACTTCATTTTCAGTTGAACCCATTCCTTGTCTCATATCTCTAACTTTCTATATATATAATTGACATATATTGTACTTTGCGCAATACCAAGAAAGGTTTTATATATATATTGCAACCAGTTCTAGGAAGTACAATCCATTTGGGATAAACTGTCCTCTAAAGGCTGATTGTTCAACTGTCTTGCTTTATTTTTGTACACTATGTGCTCTGGCCTATTTATCTTTGTTTTCTTGCAGTTTGTACCTTTATTATGTTTGTTGTGAAAAATGGAAAAGAAAGATGGTTTTGTCTGACTGAATTGACTTTTGTTGAGGTTCGACTTTTGTTAAGTGGAACCTCAACAAAAGGATAGTGAAACAAAAGAAAGCGGAGTGAACCGAGAATGCAATAAAAGTTGGTAATACTTACGGCTCACAACATGCAGCATAATTAATCACAATTCACAATGTAATTGTTGCCTCCCTAACTTGACGGTCAGGGACCTGTAGGTCCTAAATCCTGCCTGTGATACAGAATAGAAGACACACACGTTGCACAGGTGTTTACTTCCCAGACGGAGGATTTATTCTTCTGTTCTTAATCTAATACATTTTCACAGTATCCATAAAAATAATAAATGCATTTGTTTTTTACAGTCTTAACATGAACTGTCCTTAGTGTTATTTTCACCAACTAATAAAATGGCTGTTGTTATATAGGCATTATAATCTCTCTAGTTCTGGTTTCGTTCTCTTGACATAATCCAAACAATTCCCCTCAAAGAAAGTAAAACATTTTGCAATGGAGTTCAACTACAACAACTACACACAAACTCATTTTTGGTGCTGTACCCTCTATTATACTTTACACACAATGTGAACTACTTCACAATAGCATCTTCTGATTTTAGCAATAAATCACAAACATGTACATTTGGCTACAGATAATAACCAGGAAATAACTTCCTGCATGTAAACTGCTTCAAAAATGAAGTGCAGAAAAGTGCATTTTGTGAATTAACACGTTTTTCTGCTGTTTTGGATAAGTTTCCCCGCACACTACTACACACTACTACTACTGATACACACAATGTAGATACAAGGGAACAAGATGTGAAGTCAGGGATTAAGGGGGTTCATTATGACCTAATGAGCAACAAAGCTAGATAGTTACAGGGAATGAGGGAATGAGTTCTACGTAGCATTTTATAAATCTGCTGTGATATTATATTTAGTACAGTAGTACAGTATCATATCCTACTTACATCTACTGGACAGGTAAACAAAATGAGGCTAGACAAACTCCATAGTTCCTAAATAACCACATTTGTGTTTTTACTTTGGATCAAACAGCTACAGGTTGGATTGGCCACACTCCACTATCTACTTACTTATTCTTTGTCTCACTTTGGTTTGTGGGATAATCATGTAATCATCTAAGTTTTGCCTCGCGTTTCTCCCTGCGCACCACCCTGGGGAAACTTTCCTCTCTTGACTCATTGCTATCCTCGATAACACTGAGATAAACTACACTGACCCTTGCCTGTTTTCCTAAAGTAACTTTCATATGCAGCTATCCAACATTAGAAAAGACAAAGCTGGATGATTTGTATAGTACCTGTCACATTTAGATGCAATTCACAGTGCCTTACACAAAAACAATCTTTTCAAATATAATGAGGAAGAAAACCTATTAAAGTAGGATTTAGGCTGATAGGCAATGTTCAGTACCAAAGCAGGACAAAGCGTTACGTTAAAATACATACATACATATAAACTATTTAACATTAATGGCACCAGCATTCCAGGTGTGGTCAACATCCCAACTTCTACTCATATACATGTATACACAGTCTCACACAAGTGTCACAAGTGCATCCAAACACGACTGGTCTGATGCATTTGTAGCGATTGCTATGGAGGGCAATAATGTTCGAGAAGGAAAGTATTTACTGATAACATTTTGATCTTATTAACACCAAACATTGGTTATGAAAGCCTATAGCACCCAATGACCAATCTCCTCAGACTTATGTTTCTATGCAACTATTATGCTTTAGCAATTTACATTCAGTGGCCTTATTAAACGCTAATGGCATAACTTGTTTGACATTAATAAGTGCAGTACAAAGTAAGGGAGGTCAGCATGGTAGATATGCATATTGTCTTGCCATTATATGGATGAAAAATCCAATTAAAATATATTTGAAGTCAAGGTTTTAAAGATGCATTCAATACAAAGTATCTGCCTTGTGTGTGAAAGAAAAGTACAAACTACAATGGACTAACTAAAAGACAAAAAAAGCCCAAATGATTTTCCCAAGGTTCCAAACTCAACTTTTAAGTCAATGTGTACGAGAAGTCATAAAAGTGCTCAGAAAAAAATGCAAATTTGAACATCTACAATCCCATGACAACTGACCAAACTCCAACTGCTGATCATGTGATATGGTAAAAACTTCTAATGCCGCTGTCAAATGGTCCAAATAGTTGCATTTGAGCATGTATCACAGAAGATGTGGTTGTAATTGTACAACAGAAACAAGCTCCTAGGTAACCAGTTTGCAGCTTCTTGGTAATGATGCCACAGACCCGGAGTGATTATTTGTCTTTCCCTTTAAACTATGGGTTAACTGAATCAATTCATCCAATATATAATATTTGAATATTGACATTTTTCAAAACCTTGTAAATCTTACAAACATGACATTGTGGAGTTTATGTTATGTAGGCTTAGGCCATTGCAGGTATTTGAATGCATATTTGTCAGTAGATGCCACCTCCTCTGCGTGTGTGTGTGTCTGTGTGCTGACAGGTGTGACGCTGACATGTAGAAGGCTGCAGAAATGACTGAGGCCAATGTCTGCCCCCACATACTGAGCACGTCCACTTAATGAACAATTATCATTCATTACTGCTCGCTGTCAGCCTCGCTCTCTCTCTCTCTCTCTCCCACCTTTGCTATCTCCCTGTTTCTTTACCGCCTCCTCTCTCTCCAACCCCTCTTGCTTTTCCTCGATGTCCTTCAGCGATCGGCCTGGAGCTGTCATTCTGTCAGCCCTCCATCAGCCTATCGATTCACCGATCTCTGCCCGACCATGGACAAACGCTTGCATGCCAATTTCTCTCTGTTTTTTCCTCCTCCCCAGCCCTTTCTCCCACTCGGACTTGTTCTTTAGCTCTAAGTAGTTTTGGCAGTGGGGTAAATAATCTATTCTAAACTTTATTTCACTGTGACAAGAAATATTGCTCTTTTAGACTGGGGGAAAAAGTGGTGTGCCAGCGATACTTAGAAAGACGGATAAAGGTGGGCAGTGTGCTGTTGCAGATACTCAGAAGTGATCTTCTCATGGCTCAGGGAAAACACAGCCTGATATTCAGACTGAAAGGCCATTTTGTTTCTGCTCATTATTCACTCTGACATTGACTTTATGTTTGCCATTTTCTGTGGGGGAGGATTTGACATTGCCCAAACCAATCACCAGTATGCGACTACTCTGACGTAGTTCTCCTTCGACACTGATGTTGTTAGTCAACATACAGTTTGCATAACTTGAGTGACTTTCACAGAGAGTTGCAGTCGATATTAAAAATACATTTGAATACCTGTAAAACAAAACCTTAGGTATCCTGATGTAGGAAAATAATATCGAGAGGGCACAAAGGAGACTTCCCTCCACCAATCAAACCCTGTATTACCAAGTATTCAGCAGGCTCCCATGCTCGCAATGGCAATACTAACATGCTGATGTATCGCATGCATGACCACGTTCAATACATCCAGGAGATGTCAAGATATTTCTATGGATAAGTGAAAACTTTGGCCTGTTGGTGACACTGGAGGAACAGTCAGGGGGTCTGCAGAGTCATTATGGTTCATCCTTTGGGCACCATGGATATCTGTACCAAATTTAATGGCAATCCATCCAGTAGTTGGAGAGACAAACTAATATAAATCACAAACATCAACCTCATGGTAGCATAAGAGGTGAAGTCAGGGGATCACCAAAGTCATAGGATGCATCCTCTGGGGATCAGGAGTGACTGCACAATATTTCATAGCAATCCATTCAATGGTAATGAAGGTACTTCAGGTACCTGTGAGATGGTGCAATTTGGAACTTTGCAAAGTTATTACAGTGACAAATTACTGTCTCAGTTAACTCAGTTGCGAGCTAAACAGTAAAATTAACCTGTTCATATTACAAAGAAACTTGAACGTTTTTGGTTGGCCAGCACAGTGCATTGCCAAATATGAGCAGTAAGACAAATATACACATTGTAAGCACGCAAACAGTTTAGACCGATTATGTAAAGCACTTTATGAGGGCAGTATAAATAAAAAGTGAGCACACCCAAAATGCTGTAATAATCCTGGATAAAAACTGTGCACGACTGTGGAGAACCGGTCAGTTATACCAGAAAGTCTGTCAATGTGTAAATTTCTATCTCTAGCATGTTCTCAGGTCTTAGAGTAAAACACTATTGTTACTAGGACAAAAAAAAGAAAAAAACAAACCAAGTTGTAATAACATGTAATTATCTTTAATGAATCTGAATCTTCTATTAAATGGAATTATGGAATCTATCCAATTCTAAAGCGTAATCGTTCATTTATTTATACTATAAAAGAACATTCTAGTATTTAACTAGTTGCAATGTTTCTGTAAATGTCTTTATAAAGAAAGTTTAACTCATATTTATAATACCTCAGCAGTGCACTAAAGATTACTCAGTTATTAAATAAAAAGTGTTTCCTGAAGCTGCACATGGAGACAGGAGGGAGAAAACACAAAAGAATGGAAGAAACATGATGAGGAGTTGTTGTGCAGTAAACTGCATGATCTGCGAAAGTGATGAGTGGAAAATGTTTAATATTGAGAGGGAAACATCCCTTCCAGTGCAAAATACATATATGTGCATGTAAGTGATGTGGTCAGAGCCATGGATTTTTATAACATGCTGGATGGTTTTTCATAGAAACTGGTGAGGGAAAAAAAATGTTGTAGTTATAACTGTGTAACTGTGTATTTCAGGCTGGATTTACTGAAAGGAGCTACAGTCTGAAAGGCTCTGTGATCAATGCTTTGCTGATTGAATATATGAGTTGATGCTGTAGGTTAATAGAAATAACTGATTTCTGCCCCTTTAATAATGTGTTCTATCCAAATCACTCTCCAACTAATTCTGTCTAAATAAAGCTTAGCTTAACACTGTGTCAGTTATGTAGAAGGTGTTCCTGTTATTTTGTCCAACCAAACATTTAGCTGTACATGCTAATTTATCCCATTTCAATTTTGAGTAATTATCTGAACTTTGAGGATTTCCTTATCACACAAAGGCAAATGGTCATTTGATAATAACCTTCATGATTTAATATGTTCAAACGGAGGAGAGTAGAGCATGTCATCATAGAGCTGACTGACTGGCAATGTAGAACGCTTTGTCCAAGGGCTCCTTTATATGAAGTTAATGATATATAAAACATTATACAGTCACTATGTGGTACATGGTGAAATTGTAACTGTACATGAACATTGAATAAGAAGGAGCAGCAGTATTTTGTTCTGCACTGTGTGAACTGATTCCACTTTTCAGTTTGTTTACATTGTTATCAGCCCTCTTGACAGATTTACCTCTGAGTTCAATACCTTTGAGTCAAGCATTTGTCAGATTTAGGACTCCCCCTCTCTCACTCTTTATAGGTCAGGGGTTTCTCTAACATTTCAGCCAAACACGAAATATATCATCTTGCCCTTATCCAGACTCCCACAGTCACATGAGGTCTTGTCACATGAGGGTCCAACAGATGCTGGACTGTCTCAAACCCATAAATTAGGCATCAATGCTCTGTTTTTGCTGCATAACAGCCCAGCAGAAAGACATTAAAAGCTGACTTTGTGTGTCTTCTATAATTATTTACACACTGGTTGCCCTTCAAAAAAGAAAATGTGAGAACTGTCTTTTTGTTTTGGCAGAGTTTGGAAGTTAGACTGTACACTGTAAGCCTTTCTGTCTGTGCAATTAATATGGATAAATGGACTAAAAGAACAAATAAGAAATAAGACAAGATATAAATTCTAGCATCAGCAATTCAAGCTGTTTTTCTGTGTGCTACTTGTGATGGTAACATATTTTTTGGCTTATTTAAGGTGGTTCCCCATCTTATCAAACAGTAGCATCCTTTACATCCAGATGTATGTTAACGAGGAATGCCGCATTTATTTGTTCCAGAAGTAAGTGACATAATTAAAGGAGTGCAAGTAAAACCTCACATGGTGGAAAACCATGTGGAAAAGATAATGTAAATATATCACATGCTTGTTTTATATTTTTTTATAATGAGGAAGATTACATTCTCCTCATCGCTCCACACACATCTGATGTTTTCATCTCTTCATGTTCATCATAATTTATTCGCTAAGCCTGTGTCCATGGCACTTTTCCACCTCGGCCAAGCATAAAAATGTTTTCTTAAAATTTTCAGTGTTTCCTCCTTTTTTATGTGCAAATTGAAAATGCCCATAAAGACATGGATTGAAATGTACTTAAAGAGACAGGACAGGACATTCGACACTTTTCAGTTCATGAACATCAATCCGTTCGATCATCAGAACAAAAGCAACTGCATTGGAAAATATCTGGTTTTCAGTCAAGGGTGCAAGACTGTGTACATATTAACATTGGTAAAGAAGTTAAATACGACTCCAAAGGTACATTTTGGTCAGAAACATCAAATCACGGAACCTTTTGTTACGTGTGTTGCTGATGATGGGTCATTTCACTTGCAAATTCCTGGTAAATTTTGGACGAAATTGGCAACTTTGGTGTCTTGTTTGTTCTCATCTGTAACAACAATGCTTTTTTAATTCACTGGCTCGTTTTTCATAGCAACACCTTCAAGGCTCAGGGTCTTAAAGTATTTAGAACCATCTACCAAAACAAAAGGGTAGGGGAAAAAAAAACGTGATTTCTCATAATCAAAGCTGAAATAAATAAAACTGCTGGCCATTACATGAACCTATAGATTGCTACATATCCATGTTTAGTATTAGTTAGGATATCCATACAAGAAAAAAACTGAAATAGGAATTCAGACTTGGTTAATAATACATAAAGAACCGGCACATCTTTCCACTTCACAACTCTATTTTTTGATTAATAAATGAGTCAATGAAATGTAGTGACAATTTCCAAGTGTTTTCGAGTGCAAGGTATTGTCAGTCCAAAGCCCAAATACATTCCATTTACACTCGTGTAAGTCAAAAGAACCAAGTCCTCACATTGTAGAAGCTCCAAGCAGTGAATGTTGGCATTTTTTCATTCATTTTGGGTTGACTAACCAATTAATTGTGCATAATCGCCATAACACAAAAAAGTGGCAGCAATAATTGGTATGGAAGGCGCCATGAGCTAACAGATGCTAATGTATATTCTGCATTCCTGTGTCTGGGTGTGTTTGCCTCTGAATCCAGGCAGCAGTCCCCCTCGCTCTGCCCAACAGGATAAACTGTTCTGTTGTATCCCGTCCTCTTCTGTTCAGGCTCTCGCTCAAATGACAGGATTGCTATCACAAGGGACAGCTACTTCCGCTGGGGAATATTTGCATGTCAGCCAGCCTGTCTGCCTCTTTCTCTGTCTCAATTTGTCATCCTTTCATTGTCTTATTTTCTTGTTTTCTCGTTCCCTCTTTTATTCTACCCAACACACTCCCGCTGTCACTGTTTGGAGGATGCCAAACGATGGATCGGCCGTGAGGAACAAAAAGGGCCACCTATATGAAGAAAGAAAACTCTCAAAGGAGTCCAGAGAGACAAAATGTTTTATATGCCGATAGACAAACTTAATCCTTCCTGTCTCTGGTTACACTGGTGTTCTTAGGTCCCCTAAACAAAAGTGATGCCCAAGTAATTGTATGCTTTTCTTTAGGTAGTTTAACACAGGAAACACCGGCATCTGCATCTGCCACCCGGCAACGTAGAGATTCTGTATTTTGACTGTGCAGCAACTCCCCTTCCGGCCATCTACAAACCTACTAATGACCTGTACCATCAGCACAGGCTGCTGCCACCCCCCTACTCTAATCTCATCACACAGCTAAATAGAGCATGTTGTAGTCTAAAATGGAGAAAATGTTCAGCAATATGACACAATTAATATAGTGTTGCTAACTATTAACATAAACATTGTTTACTGGTCCAGACTAGATACGCTGACTAAGACTATTTCTGTTCAATAATGTGTTTATTGGCTGCTGGTGAATCGGTGTTCAGGCATATCAGATACCAGTAAAATCAGCACTGTGGTGAAAGCAGCAACTAGCACAGCTGCCATCAGGTTTACATTAGAAACAATGGAGTCGGCAGCAGCCTGGTCAGGCCCAAAGTGTCTGAGCCACCTCAAACGCCTGACTACCCATCATGCGGCCGGATAGTGGGACTTCACTCTAGGCCCGTCTACAAGTTATTGCGGTGGCAAGTGTGTTCCCATCTTTCTAGATTTCTTATGATACCCAAAGTAAAATGTTAAGATCTCGGAGCATTGTGACATCGCTAAGTATCAGTCCAATGTGGCAACAAGCATTTGGATGTTCAGACGATTCCACAGGCTAAAAACCAATCTAGAGAGTAGTCAGATGTGGAGGTTTAATGGTAAAATTACGACCCAAACTGGCAGATCTTACAGGCAGACTTGGAACTGTTTAAATTTTGACCTACCATACTTGCCTTGTTGTTGGCACTCACAGCTTTCCTGTGTAATTAGGATTTGCAGGTGTGGTCACTAATGGTGTTACCTCCAAATGAAATGTTAGCTAACTCGGCAAAACTGTCAGCCTGTTTACAGCCTGTACAATCATGTGACTGCTAGTGTTTGTTGGACCTACTTTTAGCGGGTTGCCACAATCCCAGATTTCAGCAATGTACATAACCAATGGAAGTGATAGCCAGAGGAAATAAAATAAAACAAGTTGTTATAAACTATAGCTCCTTTGATAGTTGCTCACTGGGTGCATATGCCATAAAAGTGTCTGCAAGCTTCCTCATGCTTCTGTTTTAATTTTTTTTTATTAAGATATATTTAGCAGTATGGCTCCGTTCTGTGAAGGCAGGGAGGTCCCAGAGAGTAGCAGCAAGGACCCAACTTCCGACATTAATGACAACAGAAATGACATTGATTAGTCAGATAGCATGGAAAGGAGGAGCTGGTGTGGAGGCGGGTTGCAAAACAGCTTGCAGAGGAAGCAGCAAGGACTAACGATATGCTACATTTTTTTATCCAGCTGAGCTGGTTGAGGGCATGTGTGTCCAGGACTTCCTGTGGTTGAGCCGGCTGACTTCCTGTTGGCTCCCTGCACATAGAAATAGGATGAAATAGTTTAATGAGACAGCTCTTCTGGACTTTCCAAATGTTATTGTGTTGAGTTGATCAAATTCTGATTAAACAAAGAGTCATTACAAGGTGTTTGTGACACTCAAAAAAGGAATTCACAGTTTGCTATTTTTTCAGTGTAGCCTGTTATGTGTAATGTTTATACTGTTTATGCTGTACTATCTTACACACAGGCTACTGTAACTTCTCACAGATCGACACCTAGCAAACCCAAATAAGTCAGCACAGTAACCACAAATCACAGACACTTGCTTGTGGTCATTGTAACTTGGTTGTACGCACTGCAGTCACCGCTCCCTTGTTTTGCAGCTGATGGTAGACATGTGTTGTTTTAGTGGGAGTCCCTCAGATGACTTTTAGAGCGTCCATCAGCTTTTGGAAGTCGTGGCACCTTTTCTCCAGCCATGAGCAACAGCTGAAGGCCAAAGTTTTCAAGGAAAGTACGACGTTTGTAAGATCTTCTGGCTTCTGGCTTCTAGCTTGTGTTTTACATTCATACATTCATAGCAACACTGAGACAACAGTGCCATCATGAGGCCAAACAGAAAAACACAACACCACGTGCATCTAGCATATCGTGAATAAGAAATGGGACACTCATATATACCATGGGTCTCTAACGGCTTTATAAACTTGGGTTTTTGTGGCTAATCGAATTAAATAAATGAATGAATTAGATTGGGTGTAATACAGACCAGGGTCGCCAAAGACCCCAGATATACATTTAAGGGTTAACAGTTCTGTAGAAGGAAAAGAGCCACATGTGTACCGGCTATCATGGAGATGCCGCCTCCAAGCTCTCCCGGGACTGGTTCTAAAGGTCAGTCTGTCGATGCCAGGAGCCTGGCAAGAAGCTAGCAGCTGAGTGAATGTGGTGACTGCCTGCAAGATGGGTCCAAACCAGCGGTGCCACACGGTTCATGTCAAAATCATCCGTTAAATCAAATAAAAGCACGGTTGCTCATTTCATCTCGGTCTGTTGCCTTCCACACCTCTGTGGATAAAGATGGGTATTTTCAGCAACCGAAACTGCCAAGCTAAACAGAAAGAAGCATCCATATCTACTGTAAAACACCAGCCCATGCCTGACTTTAGTGTCCTGAAAGAGACCGGTAATATGTGGGCGCACAAGCTACAGTCAGTGTCTTTAACTTTGACTCCAGCGGTGGCTGAGAGGTTTGGTGCCGGCGAAACACCAATACCCTACATGGAGCTTTTCCTACCGTTAGCTCAAGGAGTCAAAATTCCCCTTTCTCTCTCCCTCCAGTGCACAGAGAACTTCAAATCACTTTTTTTATGGCAAAAACCTAAATGTGCTGCAGTTTAATACTAAATAGCCAATGCGACTTAGATTTTACTGTCAGGGATAGACATAAGTTGCCTATAGTAAGGTGACTTTAAAACCAACATGATCCTTCTTACTACTTCAGAATTGAAAATATAAGGTAGGATATAGATCCTGTCTAGACTTATTGTACTGATCGGCTTCTTTGCTGTCCCAACTTGGCCCTGTTGCCTATTCTCAACCCTCCATGTACTGATTTAATCAAACTAAATCCGCTGTTAATCCTAACAGATCGGTTGGTGAATCTATTTTACACTTCCAGGCACCTTCTGTAATACTCTGACTTTGCTTGATTTGCAGTAAAAGCTCCCTCAATCTCCTAAAGACCTGTAAACACACTGATCCCTGCTTTATACAGAACATAGACAAAACAATAAATACCACCTTTATATCTCTGCTTTGACTAATACATGGTGCCTTAAGTTATGTCCTCCTAAACCACAAGGGCATTGATGGAAATCTCTGCATTGACGTTAGTACCATGGCTGAGAGAATGCTTCATCATCTACATACTCTATATGTTATTTCATAAAAAGCTATGACTGGCTTTTCCTGATTGACCTCTGAAATTAAGAATTTCTTCAGCCTTTGCTGTGTTTCTTTGATTATTTTATTTGATTATTTTAAAAAATAATATAAGATCATCTTAACTGGATGCTCAGAGAAACTGCAGTATCTATCAACATGTGTTCCCTCCTTTATTATCCATTTGATGTTCCTATATGTCAGTCCTATGAACATTTATATTGAAATCAATATAAAACATTAATTTACAATTGAATACATCCAAGTATGTAATTTAAAGGTAACTAAACCACCTAATCGCATGAACTTCACCAGTGCCGAAAAAAAATAGATGAGATCTGCGACACTAGCTATCTTTAGCAGGAGTTTAGCAGTTTTTCTTCTCTATTATGATTGAATAACCCTTTTCACACATTTCCACATGTCTGTGACATAATATCGTTTTATGTAGTAAATCAGATACCAGAACGTGAGCTAGGCTGCAGGTTATAACTCAGCTTAAACAAATATGTAGTTATTGCATTTTGCCTTTGTAGGACAACTATAAACACCATGGTTAAGGTGAAGGCAAGACTGCTTTAAAGCCTGATAAAACGCTCAGAGAAATGCCTTGCTCTTGTCTGTGTCAATAAACACTGACTTTGAACATATGATGTTACTTGTCAGGAGAACATACTGTAAACAGGTCACATATGAGCACAAACCCAATGTTGTTGTATTTCTGGTGAGGATCAGTCTACATTAACAGCTCTAAATCCTGTGTACAGAAAGGGGTAGAAGGAAGCTATAAAGGACACAAAGCAATTTAAATGAGCAGAGGAGATTAGGCTTTGAAACAACATAGCATACAGCATTTACTGTTCAAAGTTTCTTTCTGCTGAGGGTCATTAGTCACTGTGTAGAGGAGTCTCCTGGGCTATGGTCTGTGGTGCTGGCAAGCAAAGTGTTTATGACCCACTTACACAGATTCTAAACATTTCACACGTCCTGCAGTAGCAAAGAGCAAATGATCCCTCATTTCATGAAGACACATCTAGTTTGAGCTAAAGAAAACCATACATGAGCATTAAAATATCTGTTTGTCTGTTTTAATCAAATCCATTCCAGTTTCCACTGGACATAACAATAAGATGCAAGTTTTTAGACAATAATGAAGCAACCAAGGACTTTGTTGTTGAAAAACAGTGCAATTTTTCCTGGCTGTCTTAGTCAGTCACCTCAATCCAACTGTTTCCATTGCTCCCACCACTCTGACGCCAGGGGTTGGCAATTTTTTTTTAAATATGATCACTTTATTTAAGCTGTTTGAATCCAATCCAATATCCAGTAGCCTTTAGTAGGTTTAATTAGTGCAAGTTACCTCAAATTAAAGCTGAAAGTCCTCACCTGAACCGTGTAGCCATGATTTAATTTTGAAGTTCAATATGCTGGAGTACAAAGCCCAAAAAAAACAACAGCAAAAAGAACCACAGAAAGAGATAAAATAAAACAATTCCTTATGACAAACATGAAAAGATGAAGAGTTTAAGGGGAAGAAAGTCTTTGTAAGTGATCCTTTGCCAAATGCACAGACAAGCCTGATGTGCTTCAGCCACTTAGAAACTACTTCAAACCATTCTGCACATATTTCCATTTGAAGGAGAATGCTGCCCGGGCAGGACAACATAGGGAGCGATCTTGAGTCTAATGAGCTGTGTTCGTTCCATTGTCCTGTTCCTGGAGAAGACATAGATAAAACCAAGAGAAGGAAGCCGAGGGGGGAGACTAGGTGGTGGTAATGTTGGTGTGTCCTTTTCGTGAACATTCAGGGCAAAATCAATTATTTTGATTTACACTGGTGGACAGTTTACCTGAATGCTGCACTTGTTCCTACCCAGAAGCTGTATACAGAAAAGCAAGCTGACTAAAAGCAACAACGGTTTTAGGCAGCTGAGATACTATTTTATTGATCTTTAAAAAGGTTTTAAAAAAATTGCATTAACTGTCCACATAATTGTCACATATAATTTCCTTTGAATTAATTGACTTATTGTAATACATCTCTCATACTTTTGTTTTCAAACTTTGGTCGACAACAAATATTTCGCATCACAGTTTTCTCTGACAAAATGAAGATGGCTGCTGGACCTTGTGTCACTTTGCAAGTGGTTGCGGGTTGTTGCATGCTGCAGACGAGAGAAACCTGTAGAAATGTGCCATTACAGGGCAAGGAAAAGAGTGTTGATGTGATTTATTTGACCATGTTTTGTTAAATAGAAGGCGGGATGTTAGGACGTGTAATATCGTCAGGGATAACAAGCAATTTTTCATTGCGGTTTCAGTCTTCAAAATGCTGACGAGGAGGAAAAGAAGTCTGCTGCAGCACTAGTGAATTTGTAATGTGACCTTGTCTGCTCTCGGTCCAAGGTAATGAATGAGTTTGCCGAGTGAAACTTGTCTCGGAAAGCAATATGAGGAATTATTTATTTTTGCTTTTTTTTTTTTTGCTTTTCTTTGCGCAAGCTGTCGTGGGGAACTGACGAGCCGCCCAAGACCTGAATTTCAGATTTGTCGTACGAGAGCAGTTCAGTTTGCCTCTGCCTCTCACAGTCAAGGTCAAACCAGCTCCAACTTTGCAGCGCGAAGTCCGTCCCCCTCTCACGCCATCGCCCGGACATGAATCATCTCTCTGGATACATTTGTGATAATGCAATTTGAATGTAATTTCAAACCCCCAAATCTTCACTGTTATTGATGACTGTGTCAAGTGACCTACAGGTACACGAGCACGTCGTCCGCACACACACACACACACACACACACACACGTGCCAGTCGATTTCACCAATTCTACCTCATTAATTCAAACAGCCTGACTTTCTAAACATCATAAATCACCGCAAGACTCGGAGCCCAACCCCTCTCACCTCCTCTCTCCCTCCCACTTTCTCTCAGCCTTATCTTCCCTCCATCTCTCCCTCTATGTCATCTATTCCCTCTTCAATCACTCTCTCATTTTCTCCCTCTCTCCCCCAACCCCCCTCGCTTCTTTTGGGAGGTCCAGGAAAGTTTGCAGTACGCAGTCTAAATAGTGCTCTGATGGATTGGCTGTCTTCCACGGGCCTGAAGATTAGCCCAAGGGCAAACCCACTCCTGTTTCCTGGGTGCCACGCTGAAGATGAATAACTGTTTATTAACCCAATGCAGAGTGACTCCTTCTCCACCTCATTATGGGTGGGGGGGGGGAGGAAAAATACCGGCTGCTCCAGTCAGCCAGTGAGGCACTCTCTCTCTCTCTCTCCCTGTCTCCCTGCCTCTGTCACTTGTCCTGTCTCTCTCTCCGTCCCCCTCTCTCTCCGGCAGATAAACCGGCAGCCTGATGTAATGTGACAGTGTGCATTTGGTTCTTGTTTGCTCCCTGACAACCCAGGAAATTGGCTTTTCATCTTACAAAAAAAAAAAAAAAAAACACTGCGCTCCTGTATTAGAGGACATTTGTGTTATTATGAGGGGCCGAGGGTAATTGGAAGTTTGTGCGTCCATTTAATGGCAACGCAGAAGAGGGCCAGTTTTACCGGGTCTCTTGTGCGTCTTTTTCCTCTGTGGAAGGAAAACATGTGGCGTAAGTACGAAACCAGTGCAGCGGGCCAGAGTCACAGCCTGAATGTCGTTGCAGCAGGTGTTTGCAACTTTCTCTTTATTGCAAATGCATTTAAGGGAGCAAATGATCTGTGGAGAAACAATATGTTAACAGAGGTTTGCTATTTATTCTGATGGATTTATTAAGGTGCGCTGTGCTTAACTGTGGTTCGTCTAACCTCTGGCTCACCCAAAAGTAACTTTGTAACTTTAGGGTCAACATTACCAGAATCCCCAAAGTCACTGGAAGATATAAACCAAAAGTTCTATAACCCTTGGATTGACAACCGCGTAGGAGACAAGTATCATATTTAGTTTGAATGAAAGAATGTAAGCATAATGAATTATAAAGAAAGGTATTTGCCAAAGCATCTATGTTTAAATTAATTTTGTTAGTACAATCAGATAAGCTAAAAGATATTTGTAAATTATGTGCCTTTTGAGGGATGTCCTTCCTTTCTTTAAGTAACATTTGTTGTATTTTAGCCATGCCATGGGCTTTTATTTTTATTTTTAATTGTATGTTTTGTTTGTGCTCCATACCATGTGATCATGGTTTTGAGTCAAATAAATAAATGAAAATTACATTTTCTGCCATTGAAAAGTGGGTATCAAAATAGTGCAAGCAACGAGGAAGCTTGCTGTATTATTTATCTCTTTCATCACTTCTATTACTACTATAATCATAATCATAACCAAAAAACGACAGAGTGAGCAAACCACAAAAATACCTACAGCACTGCCATAGTCAAGATCACTGACTCAGAGTCTGAGACGAGTCCAAAAGTTGAAGTTCCCCAATGGACAAAATCAATAAATATATATTTTCAGATTATCATTATTAGTGATAATACAACAACTGCTGTTGTCGTTGCCAAATGATCACTATCAAATCAATTAAAATGCAATGCAAAAATGCAAGCTGACATGCAGCTGCTAAAATGTTGTAAAATGTGATTATACCTGCACACCACTGTGCTTCATCTACTTGCGTGATGTGTTCCTTCTAATTGTTGAAACTGGTTAAGAAAGGTGTTGATTCAGCTTTATGGTCTGTAGAACACAATACAATTGACACACAGCACCACAAACTACAGCCTGTGAAACGACTGCATTAGTTTGAGCTACGTAGAGCTAATAAACAGGCAAATGAGTGTAACTTAATCAGTGCTGTCCTCGGGGCAAAAGAAAAGTTCGAAATGTGATGGGATTGGGATTTTTCCTAAATGTTGCATTTATTTGATAAAGTTTGTGGTTATATCTCTGAGAAAAAATATATTAATTAAACAAAGTATTCCTGCACAAAATGACAAGCAAAGGACGACAGTTGGATGTCTTTCCAAACGTGTGCAGAAAACTACACAACTAGAATGAGGACGCTTGGTTGTAACGTGACACACTACGGATCATAATCACTTGTACTGTAAATGACAGTGCAGTGTAGGCGAGACCGATTTGGGGATTTTGTGTTCATTAAAGTTGAATTTGAACTTCATATTTAAGAAACCCTGAAGTCACTTCATGCTTTTTTTCCTTTTAATTAGACTTCTACAATAAGCATTTGGCTGCATGTCCCTCTGTATTCCAGTGAAACATCAGTTGTATCAAACTGTCTGGACTGGGTTCTCACATGGCGAGAACAATGGAACAAATCTTTATTTTTCACATCAAAGACAACCTGAAGTGTAAAATATATCAACATGTTATTTCATAGTACATATGTTATGACAGTGAGGGCTGAAAGAAATGTCTGAAACAATGAAAAAGGATCCCAAATAGATAAACCACTTTGTTTTTACTTAAGCAAGCTGAGCACAGAAGAACCGCTGAAAATGACATACAAGGTTTACTGTTTTTCAGTGAGAAATTAGTGTAAGTAATATATATCAAGTATCGTCCTGGTAAGTTTGCAGCTCTCAAGATTACCATCATTGCCCTGCAGAAACCTTGTAACTCCAGTCGCCGTGGTAACCGGCAGCCAACATTGGACCCACAGGTAAAAAAAAAAACTGTTTCATTGACCTGAGACTAAACCAAACCATTGAAAATCTTCTTAAAACTATAATAAAATCCACCAGGTTAGTGTTACTGAGAGCTTGTCTAAGTGGAGATAGAAGGATTTTGCAGAACAATTACAGTATGCAAGTACTGGTGTGCACGGTGAATAGTGACTCAAAGTTTCACAACACCAAATCAAAACAAGTAACTGCAGAAAGTGTGATTGGCATTTACATGGAAAAGCTACATTACCACGTATTCGGAGAATGTCGTTCTCTCTTGGTAGAAATATTGAGATATAAAAAGCGATACAGCCTTTGCTGGGAAATCAAACACAGAAACTAAATGTGCTTCTTATCTTAACATTGACTCTCCATATAAGGCATGAGTTTGTTTTGTTATAAACATTTTTTTGGTCTTTGCACTCGGTTATCTAAAAAGCAATGTGCACTTGTCCACACCTGGGGTTAGATGGAGCGTTATTTACAGCGCGATATCCGCAGACCTTTTTGTTACCAGAAGATTTCTTTATAATTTTCAGCTAAAAAAAAAAAAAAAACAACATAAAAAAAAAATCAACATTTAAGATATTTTTGCCATTCACTTTGCCAATGTGTTCACCTTCTTTTGGTATAGACACACCACCAAGGACAGAACATTACTAACAGGCTTCTCACTCGGATGTTAAGCATAGATACTTACAAGTTTTCAAATGCCAGATAAAACGAAAGGCAGGGATTAAAAAGAAATATTCAAAGACAGCAACAGGGTTCAGGATTATCAAATTTTAAACTGTTAAGCATAACATAACAACTCATTCACCACAGATATAATATAATCCCATTTTCCCTTCCCACAAGATTGTTCTGTAGCCAAAGAAAATAGGGTTAGAAAAGGGGAAATCCTCTTCCTCATTTTAGAAGACCCCTTAAGAGTTCCTCTTTACATATCAAAATCGCCTTTATCTTTGCAAGGCAGAGGTCTTAGGTATGCTTAATGCCATCGGCTCCCCGAGGTTCCAAATCGCAAAACTCATCGGTGAGAGAGAGTCACTTAGCTTCATCCAGTCGTACAGTTTCTCAAAAGCAGGGCAGTAATAGCAAAAGTAAGCCTCCAGGCTAGTACAATAGAGCCTCTGAAATAAAGTCCAAGCATCAGCTTTTCTCCCAGAAGTCCACAGCGTGACTCCGCTGTTCGTCAAAGGGCCTCTGGTAGCAATTTATGATAAAAACGTGACACCAGAAAAACCAGCCAAGAGTGACGGTGTTCTATTAATCCAGATGGTTTGGGTCCAAGAAGCCAACTCAGTAGGACCTCCCCTGCTTAGTCTGGTGGTCCCTGAAGCAGCATCTGTGAACCTACCGACTCAGGACTCCCGACTCGTGCGCTAGGCTAGCTAGCTGCACAGCTGGGCCAGCTCAGGTTCGGGGGCAGCGTTGGGGAGCTTGGAGTTGAAGAGCTGCAGGGAGTCCTTGATGCGCGCCACCTCTCCGGCCGACAGCTTGAGGCGGTGGCGCAACAGGCAAGAAAAGAGGTCCAGCGGCTGTGGCGCTGGTGGAGACAGCCGGTTAATCCGGTCTCTCATCTCCAGCAACATCAGGAAGGCAGCGTCCTGCGTGCCCTGCGTGTAGGGGTAGTCCAGCTGCAGGATCAGATCCTTGATGCCCTCCGGGTCAAAGTGCATGCTGTATCCGAACACCTTGAGTGTGTTGATCTTCATGTACCCCAGGTTGGACGTCTGGTCATCCAAGTCCAGAGGCTCGTAGAAGAGCGTTTCGTTCACTGTTGGATCATCTGTGACTATGCGGCTTCGCAGGTAGATGTGAACTGTTTCAAAGAAGGACTTCCATTTGTTGCCCAGAGAAAGTGTCCAGTTGTAGCACTGTGCCGTGGCGACAGCGTCCAGTCGAGTTCTCTCCCAGTCGGGGAAGTCAGGCTGGTTCACGGGCATGAACCAGCTCTCGGAGTGACTCCCCCCAAAAGGATTAACGTAAATCGCAGGCACGGGCTCCAGTGTGGAATTCTTAGTCGAGCATATCTGGAAAGAAATGCCCATCAGCATGTGGATGAGATTGGACTTGTTTTTGTTGCTCTTGAGGGTCAGCAACATCCTCTTCCTCCAGGCAGGGTTGAACCAACTTCCCAGGCGAACGTCATTGCTGATGTAGATGGCGTGGACCTCTATTCTGCTGTCCAGTCGTTGGAGCAGGTACTTCACCTGAAAAGGGATTAATAAACTGTGAGTTTGCATTCACTCTTACAGGTAGACAATTATTAATAACATTAATAATACATTTTTAGTCTCCAAACCCATGCTAAGATAACCCATGATGACATCATCACATTTTCTCAGACTTTAAGAAGCTCCTCCAAACCAACAGAAGACATAGAACTCCTCATGAAGAGTAAACTGACCTTTATGTGTAAACTCGGTGGAGTGACCTATTCATTCTATAGAAAAATGCTTAAAATATGACATGCTTTTAGAGCAAAAACATGTAAACAGCATGAAACCTATATTTACATTTTTTTCTCTCCAGCACTTTATCAAAATGTGGATGAAGTGATTATAGAAATGCATCAAAAATCCGATTATTAAGAAGAAGTCTGTATTTATTTGCCTTTGTAAGCTTTTCTTCTCCCATTGCAGACACGGTACAATGGATTCTGAGCCAGACCTGTATTTGAAACTCCCCTCTCTTGTCCCCAACACTGCAAGGTTTTGCTTGACTGCACTCGCTTTTTCTCACTTACATTGTACACACCCAGAGCTTTTATTATTAGCCTGTGTGCATACCTTTGCATGTTTAGTGTGGTCTGAGTCTGACACGGGGAGAAATAATTAAAGAGATAAATAAATAAGGTCAACTTACAATTAATTTTTGCTTCTATGAGAGATTGTAGAATTATTTTGCAGACCTACAATCCAAACCTTTAGTTTGTCATTGTGTGGTGTATTTTCATGGGCGGTTATTAGTGTAATTGGAGGTACGCTTGTGTCTAGGCACAAAGCAGCCAGCATGTCATTTCATTTTTTTCATGATATATAGTGTAATCAAAGGGACTGTACCATTTGGTCCACAAATGTTTGAGAATCAATGGAATACATATATAAGAAGCTCTGAGAACCTCAGCATCAGGCATGTCCAAGTCCAAGTTCAGGTAGTGGTCCAGGGATGCAGCGATGCTCGGCCGGCAGGAACCCAGATGCAGGAGGTTGCCGTGGTGACAGGCTCCACAGCGGGTTGCGTTGTCAGTGGCACAGGAGGAGCAGGAGGTGGAGTAGGTGCCCACGATGCAGGGAATGACTCCCTGGCAGGTGGGCTGCTCCGCGGGGCAGATACAGCTCTTCGCGTCCTCGGAGTAGAAGCCCAGGACTCCGTGCTCGCTGCAGTAGATGAGAGACTGGGCCCTGCTCAACCAAAACCCAACGGGCCTGCAGAAAACACAATAATGCAGTTGTGTGTACAATACAGCACATTCCAACATAATACAGAATATGACATTTCATTTCCCAGCAAGCTGAAAAGCAGTGTTTCACTGTCCTTTTTGGTTGAAAGTTTCAAGTTTCAGTCTGTTGGGTGGTTGGGTGTGGTCAGAAGTGCGCCCTATTGCACCTCTAACCTAACCCAAGAGTGATGTTACTGGGTCCTGGAGTACACATGTACATCACTGCAGTAAAGGGAGGATTTGAAACCACTGGAGGTCAGCAAAGACAAGATTGTCAGGGGCTTGGCTCAGTGCCCGGCACAGTGACCTCGCCAGCACCCTATATGTAGCTCCGTTGTGGGAACAGAGGTTAGCCCGGTCGTGATGTCAGGACTTCGGCTCTCTATTCTGCCAGCAGGCATTTGCTTTCAGTTGGGTGTTATGTTGTTATTAGCAACCCCAACTGGCAAAGTACCACAGCAGGTGTAATTTAACTGAATATCTTATAACCAGATTTGTCTGATCTGTGAATTTTTGTAGACTGACCGACCGACGAAGCAGGCTACAGAGCTGCTGGTTACAGCTAAAGAGACAAAAGCAGTGTGAGGAGCTGAAGCACAGTCTGTCACGGCTGCTGCCTCCAGAGAGATTAGAGATGATCCTGAAGTGCCAGTGGATAATCATAGAGCAAAGTCAAAAGATCATGGCATTAATGGGACAGGTTAACGTGTTCTAAGTAAAAGCTGAAGAGCACAAGAGTGACAATGAGACATTGGTTGACAGCAGGCCTACTCAGAACTGAAAAGTGATAATGTCCTTAACTTAGTGTGAATTGATTCATCACTAACTATGACTGCTTAACTTTGACTACAGTATATAGTGGTCAACAGAAGAGTGTTAGAGCAATCAGGTTAGACTTAGATGTTGTTTCATTAAAATAGTATCTAGTAACTTCTCATTATCTACTATATGTTACATTATTCATGAACTTACTTTTAGTTTCTTAGTTGCTGATTTGTATGAAAGGTTTAAAAGGCTTAAATAAAAACAAAGAAAGTAAAATACAAGACACATTGGTATATGTACTTCCTTTTTCTATATGTATTTACTGTCACGATTACATTGAAAACATGCTACAATTTTATAGCTTTTCGTTTAATTATTATTAAGTACAAGGTACTGTTATTTTTTTTTTGTTATTGAGGGGTGTCGCCCTTTCCCCATTTTACACCCCACTGTGAAGTAATTTTCCTTCTTGTATTTGAAACTTCTTGGAGGTTAAAGTTAAGTTAAGACAGTGCTTCACAGGTCAGGTCAACGGCCTGTCTCTGTGCGCCTGATGAGGCCTGGGTTTGCCCTAGCACCTGGTAGACCAAGGTCAGCTATAAATCTTCTGTATTCAGGTTTTAATTTGGGTTTTAAAAGACAATTTTTATGCAAAATCCTGGATTAATCCTGGATTATTATCCATAGGTGAAAATGTAATTCACAGTCTCCTCGATATTATTTATAAATGGGATTGTTTATCTACAGCAATTTGCCCCCCCCTTTTTTTATATAGAAGGATGGGTGTTTTGTATGAAAGTGGAGATGAAAAGGCAGGCATACATAAATTACCATCCACTTTGGAGCAGTAACAGTAGCAACAAGTTCAGACTGAAAATTGGCTCTGCAGAGATTCTATCCCCAGGCTAAGTTCAGGAAATCACACACAACATTGCCCAAATGCTCGAGCAATTCCTTCCCCTCAGGCCTGTGTAAATAGACAAAAATGAACGATGATAAAACAAATGGATTTGTGCAGAAGAAAATAGGGAGCTTTTGCAGCTGAGTGGCCCCGGATAACTTGTTGCTGGTACGAACCGGGTTAAGACTCTGAGTGACACGGGCGAGACGGCGAGAGAGCGAGAGCGAGCGAGCGAGGCGACACAAAGGTGACTGAGGGAGAGAAATTCAGACGGAGAGCGAGGCCGAGTGCAAGTGGGGGGAGATGGAGTGATGGGTAAAGGGAAAGGACTGTCAGGGAAATTAAAGCCTCTGTAAACAAGTGCCGAGCTGTCAGACCGGGAGAGGACTTGATTACAGCATGCCACAATACCACGTAACTTACTCCATAAAGACCCCCACCACCGGTAACTAGACCCTTCATTTGTCCCACACTTTCCCTTTTCTTTCTCTCTTAGTCTTCATCCGGTCATCACATCTCTCTTCCATCCCCCACGTCCTCTTACTAGCTCTTACTATCTCTTCATTTCTCCTGCTTTTTCTTTCTGTGGCGGCTCCCTCCCTCTCTCAACACCTGCTTTTCAATTCTCTTAAATTTTTTCCTCTCGGCACGGCAACAAAACTGCCGCGTAATGACAGCTGAGTAAAACTCGTGGGGCTACTTTGCTCAGAAGCCAACTGCAGGTGTAGGATTCACTCAGCCAAAGGGTGTCAGTTAGCCTGTCAAATTATTAGTACATGGTAGCGCTCGTTTCTTTGTCTGTTCCGCTGCGGTGTCAGTGAATGCTCATCAGTAAGCATGTTTACAAATGCCTGCACATTATATGTGTGCCAGTATAAAGGGCTGCCCTCGACCAAAGATTTTCCTAGTTGACTAGTAATCGTTAAATCAAGCCATTACTCGACTAGTCGGGGTATAATTTAATTTATTTTTTCGACTAACATTTGTTCAGCTATTGGGGGCACGATTTACATCCAGTGCCAACATTCAGTGCCAATGGAGGAAGTTGTGTGCTTACAGCAAGTTCTCCAAATTAAGCGACAAATTAACGTTGTTTGTCATGGCCTCTAGAACAACACATAGGAGCGCGTTCTGTTCTGCAACCCCTATCTTCAGTTACAAATTAGTGATGAAAAGTAGTCTGTTTTATGATGTGACAACAGTGTGGGTAAGATTTGTTAGGTTTAAGCACAAACCTGACTTGGTAGGTATAAGGAAAGATCGTGGTTGGGGTTACTATGTTAAAGTTAGGGGACCTTTGTCGCCACGGTTAGAGTAATGAACACTTAAGGTTTGTGGATGATTGTAATGTTGTCATGTCTCAAATAAATTCACATAAAGGATAGTTGATTCAAACACTACCTGATTTTTGAAGAAAAATTTAGAATCTTGCCCATTAGTAAATATCCAGTTTATTAGAATTTAAGCTTTTTTGCACGCACAAGCTCTGGTCATCAGTTTTATTTTTTATAATTGTATTCAACTACAGTAGGGGGATAAGAAACGAGCAGTCAGACGATTATACAGGTTGAAAACAAGGCGTCAGTTAGCTTAATCAACTATCACTGTATTTTCAGTAAAAACCTGTGCTAAAGATCCCTCATTGCACAGGGAAACTGTGAATGCACATAACTAAGTACGGAAGCGGAAGACTGAACTGGGAAGTCAATTTCTAAACGATGACAGATGTTTACAGTGGACAGTTTGGGTAATAATTTTACCAATGACCTGGGGATTTGTTTATAGCCTGTTGGCCATATTGCATTATTGTCTTTAAAGACTGGAGACTGGCCCAAATAAATGCAAAGTTGCTCTGATGCGTCCATGATAAATAAAAAAAAAAAGGGAAAGCTAATGACTTAACGAAAAGGTACCAGGCTAATCAAGTAAAAATAACACCCGCACTGCACAATATTACTGCTAGATGTGGATTCCGTATCTGTTCAGAGCCCACTATCTGCATATCTGAATAATAGATTCGTATTCGTTTACACCACAAAAGGAGAGACCAATACTAGACACTAGATCTGTTAGTCTGCGACAAATGTAAAGGCGTTCAGTAACTGCTTGAGTCATTATGGTATTTAAACAGATTTTGCTTGTATAAAATGTTGACAATTATTCCTTTTGCATGTGATTGTTGCTAGACCACATTGTTGACACTCCATCTGGGACATGCAGGGTACAGCCATCTACGTAGTGTTGCTACTATTCTGTCATAATGCCCAACAGTTTTACACAGTAAGACGTATTTACAACTGTACAATCTTTTGACAGCAGGGAGAGCCCAAAGCTGAAACAGCTGAAATCGCAATGCCAGCAATCTACAAATACATGTTTTGGATGGGAATCTGTTTAAAGGGATAAATTGTGTACCCCACTGGCATGTTTCCCACATTCCTGTGTGTATAACTTTCGGGGTTTTGCTAAATTCAAAGCAGAGCTCTTTCCAGACAGATAGCTCTGGGTTTTCCCAGTGTGTCCCACTTGAGGCGGGCTGTTAGAGAGCCTACAGCTGTAGTGAATCAGCACAAGGCACCCGCCAAAACTCCCAGTAATTACAAATTATGCCTTCCTCATTTAGTTTGTTTTTATGTCAATGTGTCCCAGTGGGCTACCTCTCTCGGGGCAGACTGATGCGAGGCTGTTTGGGGCAGCGCTTGCTCAGGGTGAACAGTTTCCTGACGATCTTCTGGGCTTTGCCCAGGACCAGGGCAGTGCTGGACTCCAGTTGGACGTAGCGCTTCTGGAGGGACGGGTCTCCCGACCAGAACTTAGCGATCGTGGACACATTCAAGAACCGGTCAGCGGGCAAGCGCTTCAGGAAGGCTTTGAATTCATCTGCAGGGAGTTCAACAGAGACGGGGGGGGGGGCAGAAGTGGAGAAGGTGGAGAAAGAGAAAAACAGAACAAAATTAGACGCTCTCAAGTAAGTTATATGTTAGCAATGCCCTTTTTGATCACTGCAAACCTTTTCACCACAGTCTTTCTCATCCCCCCAACCTGGCTGAGGAGCTTTTCATGTGTCATTGGAATATAAAGAAAGCTGTTATGTGTTAATGAATTGCAGAGAAAAACACCTGTGCTTCAATCTGCAGTTACACTCATTCAGCTCACCATTAGAGGCTCGTTGCATTCACAGTTGGCATCATTTGCGGCATCGTCATTAAAAAAACATTATTTATCTAATGATTGACAGCATGGTGTCACGTACTGATGATTTCCATTTTCATTAAATGTCATAATTCTTTCACATTCCATAACCACAAGCTGAATAGAGCAATAAAAGCATGTGGTAAAATGAAGAAGGAGCTTCTCTCCTATTGCTGTGGTGCGTTCCTCTAAAATGCAAATGCCCAAAATTAAACAGTTATGGATGTAATTCACAGGAAATTATGCATCTGTTGCAGCAAGTTTGTGTCGAAATCGCAAAAAGCAAGGTTAGTCAAACTATTGAGCTGAATGTAGAGCCCCAGGTGGCAGGTCTCCCAACCCCTGCCCCCAACAGTGGATCACTTTTAAGTAAAATGAATATGATAAAGCGGCACACACTTTCATGAGACTTGCCTGCCAAATTCAAACTCCATGGCGTCAGTTTGTAATGCCGGCTTTCTGTTATAAATTTGCAGAGCTCTTAACCCATTCTGGGATAACAGTGATGACTTTAGAAAGCTCCCTCCAAAGCTGCAAAATATATGATATACCTGTTTTCAGGTTAAGTAGCACTCCCAATGATGAGTAAGAAAGCATTTGTGTGAATCAGGGGAGTGCTCCTCAACACTAAACCAGTCATAAAGCTATCTGTCTGAAAAATGTCAGTGACACCGCCATGTATGTGAGACGTTTGGTAAAATTAGCTAACATTAACTGCCATAAGTTACTGCTCATACCAGACCAATTGAAGCTGAAACAGCAAAACCCCTGAGTGTGTTAAATTGAGCGAGGGGTGCGTATTTTTTGCTTATGAATATAACTTTTCATTTGCAAAAGGAAGACTGTGTTATGTCACCTTTCAAAAATTATGTAGTGTTGCTTTAAAATCCAGTTTGTGCAGTTTTCTGTTCTGTATTTCTGGTTGAAACATGAACCAGAAAAAGGCTCTTTCAGCTTTTTTTTTACCACTTAATACTGAGAAAGTCTCTTTAAGGTGCTTTTTATTTTACTCATGTAAACTTTAGCTTTTATCACAAGTGAGATCTAAGAGTCCTATCATTTAAGAAAATGTGGCTGGCTTTACTGGCCTCATGCTGTCCGGAATACAATTTTAGAAACCACAGAGTTTTCTCTGATGGGCACCTTAGTCAGAACACCACCTACTTTATTATACTTGACACATGGACATCTACAACCCGCCTAAAATGAAGAGAGAAATTCGAATGGTGCTATCAAATCAAATGGTCATAATTTCACAAGTGTGTCCATGTGTGCGTGTAGAATCTCCAACATAACATTAGGAGTAAATTACACTGAGAATAATGTCGGCACAGATGACACAGCTCGTACCCTGTGTTGGGTTTGCCAAGAGCGTTCCGCTGCTAAGATCATCGTAGTTCCATTATGAACCGGTGGGCAAATATTATGCCAGTATGAAGCCTCTGGGAAACTTGAATCTATTATTTCTTTTTCTCCCAAAGCCAGCTAAGTGAGACCTTCTAGGATTGTTCTGGGTCTGCTGGAGAATCATATTCCCATGTGCTGTTGTTGGCAGGGAGACAGCAAGGAAATCTGCAGCCAAGCCGACCTGAGCTGAGCCCAACTGATGAGACTCAAGCCTATTACAGTGCTCAGTGATCCCAGATGACACAACGGTCTGTCTCTCTCCATCCCCCTCTTTGTGTATGTCTGCCTTTTTCCCTCGGTGTGGTCTGTCTCTTCTGGACTAGCGGGTCGGCGTTTGTCTTGTCTCTTTTCTGTCTCTGTGTGTTCCCGCCTGTCAGTTTTCTGCATCTCTTGTTTCTCATCCTCTCTGTGCTGACACGAGGCTGAATTAGTAGGGGAACATTAACTTTGGTATTACTCTACTTGCTCGGTAAGTTCCTCGGCTGGTCTGTTTTTAGTGCTTGTTTCGTGTTACCTCTGCTGATCTTCACAAAGCATTGAAAGCTACTTGAAGCTTAAGTTCATTGTTTGAAGGACAAAAAAGTTTGATTAAGAAAATGTAGTCACAACCATTACATTTGGAATCACTTGTGACTGTAGATTGAACATAATTAAGTTTTTCTTTCTAATATAAACATGTATAACACAGTTTTACACGATTTCTGATCGATAGTTATTGTGTGTGAAAATGGCCTGTATCATTTATCTTTTAGCAAGTCAAATCAATGACACATTTTGAGTAAAAGTTGATACTATAAGGAAAAAAATTTTAATGTGACAAACTCTTTAGCCTTGAGAAGAGTGTGTTGAGTGGCTTTACAAAGCTTTCCTGGCTAATGTTACAATCTGAAGCCGCAGGCACAACTACAGCCATAGTCAGGTCAAGACCAGTCAAGTTTATTTATAAGGCCAAAGAACATTGACAACATTTTTCACAATCTACACAACATCAGACATCCTCAATCCTCAATAACAAACGAACAAAAAAAAAACCCCTCAGTGCTTCTTTAGTGTCAAAACCACAGAAAGGCATGGACCATAAACTGTGGTCACAGCAAGTAGCTGTAGCTGCTGTCAGAGCTCAGCCCTACACAAGCTCCTGCATCTAGTACGTGCATGCGTCCTTTGTGCACAATTTGAATCAGACATGGGAAACACGGACTCAGCCAGAAACAATGAAAGCTACCACATGGAGGCAAATACATCGAAAGTATTAGTATTCAAATCTCAACTAGTATAACTTTTTATTAAGAAGCAGCATTATTTAGGAAAAAAAAAGCATTAGCTAGGATGTAGCCTATTAAAAATCTTAAACCCTTATATTTTATTATTAAAATGAATCTAAAATTCAGAGAGAGTTTCTACTTTGTATGGCTTATAGCAGGGTTTACAAAGTCTGAACAAAGTCACAAAGACGCAGTATCCTGCATCTGCTTGTTCCAACCCTCCATTCCAGCTATAGACAGCTTAACAAATGTTCACAGCTACTGTTGTCTGGCAGATTCCAATATGGCTGCCGAGATGGCATGTCACCTCGTCTGAAACCCCCTTATTAAAGGAGCTGGCTCATTAGAATATCCCATGTGATCTGTGCTCCTGCAGCGAGCCTCACCATGACCATTAGCCAGTGAGATCGACGCCTCCACACGTCTCAACCCGCTCTCCTTCCCTCTGTCCTGCATCTTTCTTCATCTCCCTTTCTTTTCCCCTCCACCAATGATTAACTCGCACCCTGTGGCACGTACACATCTTTATTCCTCAACCACCCAACTACCTCCCCCCCTATTTCTTTATCCTTTTTTCCTGTTTTGCAAATCTTCCACTCTTGCATTATCCCGTCCTAGCCTCTCTCTCTCCCTCTCTCACTCTCTCTCCCTCTCCTCACTCACTCTCAGTAGCAATCATTAGCACTACCATCACGCTGGAGAAATCTGTCTGTCTGTTTTCCTCCCTTTTCCTGACATTTATGACTCCATGTTCAAAATTTATGGACAATTTGGCTCACTCAAAATCTATCAGATAAAGAGGCCGGGGGGGTTGTTTTCCATAATGGGTGACCGCGCGGCACCCGAAAAGTCTTCATCTCTGTGCTGACTTAGTGATTCATGACATCATCAAGCAGAGACGACAGCTAAGTGACTGGCTGGCCGGGGCATGTTCATTTAACTCCCTACAAGGACACAGGGTATTAAATAGTCAGAGCTGGGATTTGGAGAGCCCAAACTGCCACACAGTCAAACTCAAAAGTGTTCTCTGCTTTTTGTTTTTAGCCGAGCGGGCTTCCTCTAGGGAGGACAATGTCGGTCAGTCAGCCTTTCGTTGTCACGACGGGAGTTAAGGATGGAGTCTGGTGGGGTTGTTATGAAGCGACAAAATCCACTGAGTAACCTTAAAGACACAGTCAGAGATGACATATTTTGTCCTTTAATTTGAATATAGGATGTGAACCTATAAGCTATCACTAAAGACTGTTAAGGGACCGTAGTATAAGTGTGAACAAGTAGAGCTGTGGTGGGTGCAGTAAACAAAATAAATGCATCAATGCATATGGAAGTGTTTATGGGGATAATGCAAATCGTCAAGTGCACACAGCTGATGTTTATACTTCAGAATACTGAATCATGCCATGTAACAGAATCATTTTATTGATTCCATAAGTTATAAATGTACTCACTCTCATTCTGCACATTCCTATATTCGGTTTGCACGGCAAAAACTTTCACTTCCATGTTTTTTGTTGGTGTAATTAAAACATTCTGTCAAGAACATGCACACAAATCAGTTCTAACTCTTGCACATACTCACTGTCTCTTTCACAGCTGGAATTAGAATTGATAGGTTTCAACTGCTTGCCATATGTAACAGTGAGCACCGGTGTCTGGAACATCTTCCTTTCTCTTAAGATGCCTTTTTTTCTCCTCTGTGCGGTGCCCCCGTCTGTCAGTTACATCTTTGTGAAGATCCTCTCATTAAATCCCACATGATTTCTCGCAAAAACAACTTCAATAATCGTCCCTTTTCCCTCTGTGCCTTTAATTCAGTTGAAAACATGACAGACAATAAGGTTGGAGTTGGGATGTCTTCAGGCGAACGTTGGCGGTGCTCTCGCTTTTATTCTGCCGTGACGCCGGCTGAGAGAGACGGGGCGGAAAACAGAGGGTCCAGAGCTGTCGAGTAAGCTGCTATCTCCATCACTTCAAAGTGTCTGTGCCACATTAAAGGAGCCATCCGTCATACATCACTGACCCTGCTCACACAATAGTTAGCAGGGAGGATTTTACGTTTGGCAGTCTCTATAGATCCTCTGAATTAAAAATTAGACTTGAAGTAGTTATTCAACTCAGATCGATCACTGCTCAGTGGATTGACTGACCTCTTAGGGCACTGGCTCAATATATATAAAAATAATAATACATACCTTAGAATGTAAATCTTTTAGGTACATGTGAGACTTTCGATTTGATATATATGCTAATGAAAACATAGCACCAAACCACTCTTGGGAAACCGCAGAGCTCAGCACTCTTATATGTGAACATCTTCAGGGCAGTTAGTGCTGAAGTACCCACGAACCCCTGTGGAGACGTACAGTATATGCTGAACAATGTTCATGTTACACAAAGTCATAAAAAGCTCAGAGTGTCGATTGTGACACACTTGTATCTTTAAATCCTGTCTAAAAGGATCAGGTAGAAAAGGGACAAAAAGAAGAAAACTGGTCTTTTTCAGTCCGCAGTGAGTGAGTGATTAATTATGATAAACTCTAATTACATTTGCTTCTTAATAAAGTAAGCTTTCTGTTTTCGGATTAGCCCATAATCCTCTGAAGACGTGCAGTTTTTCCAGACACATCTTCCATAATTAGTCGAAAATCCTTCAAGAGGACAAGAGTGCTGTCTGTGCTTAACTTGAGCTGAACTCATAAATTCATAAGCAACTATACACTGAACTATTTATTATTAACAGAGTAATTAAAGTTGCATTTATCTCTGCAGATAAAAGGGGGTAGGCTTTGGGATGCTTACAAAACTTGCTACAGCTGTGTTTGATCATGTTCATTACAACAAAGAATTTTAGTCAGATCAGTTTGATCAATGTTCGACTGATTTGTGTACCTTTTTTATGACGGCACTTGTTTTACCTTTCCTAATGCTTTATTTCGATGCACAAACAAACCCTTTTAGATATACATCACGTTTTAAATCCCAGCAGTTACAGCATACACACTGTGCAGCCTCTCCATCAGCGTTGCCTCAGAAACTGACCTGACTTTTTTTCAGTCATAGATCAAGTGCTGACCTGAATTTGAGTATCGTATTTTTAGAACACCATGCTCCAAATGGAAAATATGGTGTGTGCATTTAAATAGAGAACATTAATGGAACTTGATATGACTGTTGGAGAAAATCAGTGGGAGGAAAAGTTCATACTTTCCACAGTACAGCATATGGAGTAAAGATGTCTAACTTGCCTACTTAGTTGTATTGATGCATGTATTACACTGTATATCCTCTTTATTTAGACATTTGTTTAATCAAAAGAACGTAGTTGGGTTACATTAAAATCTTTCCGTACACCTGGTCAACTATACATGTATTTGCTTTATGCATTTGTCTATTCTGACACTGATAACATTAGTATGTTTGCATCATTAAAAGCTGCAAACCAACCAGTGTGCTCCAGACTTTCTCCCCTTTGAAGCCACAAAGTGAGTCTGACGTTGTGGCTGTGATGACATGGGTCTAGTGCTGAGTCAAGGCAAACAAGTCCTGAGTCAAGTCGAAGTCCTAAAATTTTACACCCTTTACCAAATTTAACACCTTTTTAAATAAGGAATAAATAAGACGATATCTCTAGATCTGCTGCATCGGTTGTGATAATTTTTTTAAACTGTCCATCTATCCGTCAATGTTATAGGAGTGCAATGCTAAATTGGTGACTTTGGCACCTCACAGTCACTGACAATGGCAGAATGAAGCACATTTACCGCATCAATTGTCATCAAGATGGCTTCATCAAACAAAAATGACTGCCACCAGGATGGACAATTGAAAGATGTTATAATCAAATAAAAACAGTTACTTGTGCTTTAACTTTACCCAAGTACTACTGCTTCTCCTTGAGCAATAAAAGTGGTCTACTCCCGCCGACAGCACACCATGTACTAACAGCTCTCATTCAAATTCTTCACCTGAATCACTGAGCCCCAGCTTTCAGTGGAATACAAATAGACCAAATGACAGGCCAATTCCCTCCATGTCGGGCATTGCTTCAGGGGAGGTCTGGCTTTCAAAACTGAGGAATTGTAACTTTGTGCTACTAAAAGCCACAAAAGACAACCTACTTTACACTGGCCTGGCGTCAGCTGAATGAAACTGAAGCCTGCATCCCAGTACAGGCTGACGTGCTATCGCACAAACAAACAAATCCGCATATATGGGACAGATTTACAATGAACATCTCAGACACATCCCCTGGTGCAACCCATCGCGTGAGTGAGAAATGGGAATCATTTATTTTTGGGAAAACAATATGTGCACAGGCACAACATGTCGGGGAAGTAATACTATCAGGGTTTTCTTATTGGACTCTCGTGGGTGATCGTGGCGTGAAAAAACTGTCGTACTTTCAGCCTCGACCAGGTCATAAAGAAGATCAATCTCAACTACAAGTGCTGTTTTTCTTCTCGTTCAAGGTTGGTGAGGAGGCATAAAAGCCCTGTCTTGGTGTACAAGGCGGAGGGACTGAGAAATATAAAAATAGTTAAAGAGAAGAGGCGTGAAAGCCAGGGAGAGGACGACACCAGCCAGCATGACGTCTTTGTGGGTTTTAGAATCCTCCAACAGGCTGGTTACCGCTCGTCTTTTTTGAGGAAGGACTGATTTGTACACTCGGTGCAAATGTTACTTGCTTTATGCAGGTTGCATCCGCACCAGGGTTTACAGTCAGGCAGTCACACAATAGCACCATTCACTCTCAGTGAATCACACACATTCTTCCATGGAACTGCGAGGTGTGTATTATTCTGGTCCCTGTGAAGTGTCACTGGGTTAATACTGCTAACACGGTGAACATGAAGCTCAACAGAAGCATCCAAGACAGAGCAGAATAGAATAAAAGAGTAGGGCCTGACAGCTCGTATATACAGCACATTAAATATCCACACTGAGTGTGAGGCTTATTTCACAATCTCAACTCGATCATGCAAATCTGTCTAGTGCCTTAGATAATTACTGTCAGTGTCAGTGAGCATGTGAGTCTGTGTGGGTTTGTTTGTGTTCTCACTATATAAACATCTGCATGCTATGGTTGAGAACGGTTCACAATTGACAACTCAATGTCTCAGTAACCTTTAAGATAAGCTTGTCTTCTATTTCACATGCTATAGCATACATTTTGTCACCTTGATTTTAAATAATATCACATGCAGCGTTACAAACTGCTGGGTGTAAAGTAGCCAAAATCCTGTTCAAATAATTTTTTTTACATTAGAAATACTCTGAGCTGTCCTCACCACAAGAGGAGCCTGTGATATGGGGTGAAAATTGTGTGGCTGCAAACTTGTAGCAGTAAAATAAACTTTAAGATACAGTAAGTTGGGACATAAAATCAGTTACTTTCATACTAGTCATCTCCTTTTCACCGATCTGCCTTTCAATGGAACCAAACACAGTGAGCTTCAGGACTCCGGTAGCCGACTTCTTGTCTGCATAAGTTAAATCTCTGCTCTTCCTCCTCACCGTGGTACCGTATTATCCTCCCGGTCAAATTTGTCCGACCCCAGCTGAAACAAACACCATAGGATTCCGCTGTGCCTTTAGCATAGCTGTTTGAAGATGAACTACCTCCCTGACTCCTGCTGAGAGATCAGAAATGGATAATGGATTTAGGCGAACACGAAAGGGGAGAGGGGGTGCAGTCGTTTATATCCAGCGAGCTATTTCCAAACTGCTTCCACCTGAGGGAAAAAACCTTTCACTCATTCCCCAACCATTTATCTGTAGAGGGCTGACAGATCACATATGCTCCTTTCAGCAAGGTTCTGTTTCACTCTTACACACATTTGGGAAACGGCTGCCTTGCGTGGTCAGCCGCTGGGAGCTGCCCAGTAAAAGCTCAGTTTGCGAACGCTGGCCGCAGAGTCTGCTCAAGGACACTAACAGCAGCTGCTAAAGCTTTATTGGTCCACTTTGCCTGCCTTCCACCATGATTGAGATATTGTCTGAAGATGTGACATTGCAGGGTAGGATTGCCTGCTGACGGTGGGGGAAGAGATTGGAGGGTATTTGGGTGAAGGATGTGGGGAATCACTGTCACGCAGCACTGCTTTGTGAGTGTGTGTGTTAGCGGAGGTGTGAACGGTGGCTGAAAACAAATGTTACTACATTCTTCCATATGTGTTTTCACTCATCTATTCCTCCACTCAGTAAAAGAGGTGTATTTTATGCATGCAACGTTGACATCAACTTACTTGCAAAAACCTGTTTACCCAGGAAAAACCAAGGTCAATTTAAGAGTTACAGTTAGTAAGTACAAGAGTGATCTTGACAGAGCAAACAAATGAGCCTGTGCAGTGCATCTATGTTTTTTCCAAATGTTGAAAAGGAGAATGAACACTATGGATGTGCTGAGCTGAGTACAGATGCGGGAAGTTATTTCATAAATTTAAACATAAATTCCTCACTTTTGCTTGTTGTCAGATTGTCAGACAGCTACTGAAACCCACTTCCAATGGGGGAATCGGCTGTGTCTGAATTTTCTGAGGCAGGCAATCTGTCAAGCATTATCCAAGGTAGCAAGGCGTGTGGAAACCATGTCTCTAGCGCTCATTGCCATTTCTCACAAAACTGAAAACTTTCAGTGTGTACGAGTGCAACAATTACATGGGCACTGCCAAGAATTCTGTGTATACTCGCACATCTTGGTAAAGATGAGGGAGCCAGGAGAAGGACGAGAAACAACAGGTAAAAAAGACCTTCTTTAGAGTCAAAGTAAGTGCTGACTGACGTACTGAGACAAAACTGATACCAGCTTCTCCATCGAACTCCTGTCAAAACAGCAAACAAGCTGGGACCCTGCATGACACCATAAAGGGGGGTTACTTGGATTAGTAATTTCATGAATTCCAAACTGTAATTGTCAATCAGCCCTTTGACTGTAAGGATACTTTCTTTACCTGTATGAGCTTGTATACATACTACTTCATTACTACACAAAGAGCAAGGAAAGATGGGGGAATGTTCTGTTTTTTCAGTACTCAATTAATTTTCTATTTATTTGCTGTTTCTTAACTCTATGTGCTGGTTCATGTTTGCTCTTTAATGGTCTTTATGGTTAATTTGGTCTTTTTCAATCTGCCATCCTTAGCAACCATACACAGTATCCAGTCAGGCATACAACCATAGTCATCAATTAAAAGATTTTACAGCATGCATTGTGCATCAATGAATTGCAATTATGAGGTTGCTCTGTTCACCCAAAGGAATTTAAAAATTTCCAGCTGTAAGCAGGTTTAATAAAAAAATAAAATAAAGAAATTTCAGTACCTAACTTTATTTGGTTCCACTCGTCAGCATGTGAGAAACCCTGCAGTAGCCTCCCTATTATTAATAAAGGAGAAATGGAGGACAGATGCATAATGGCAAACCTCTACTTAACCAGTGTAAGGCATTCCTTAACATGCAGACCTCATACATTAAGGAGAAGCCATTCCGGGGTCTGATGGCTGCGCCTAATAAGGGGCCATTAACCTTGAATACTCCCAAGGTCTCAGATAGCAAAAGGAACCCAGATGGGCCAGCGCCGCGTTTGTCCGCAGACAGATGGGTTTTAACGCTGCACCCGCTCGAGCTGCAAATGATCCCAAGTTACAGCAACGCTCTGTTTATGTTTTTACACCTTTTACATTAACACAGAGTTCCCTTATGTGTGAAGGTTATGAAGCCAAATGAGTCAGTAGAAAGCAGAATAGCCAGCTTTTACAGGAACAGTGTTACAGAGGTTATTTACATTGTTGATATTTGGATTTTAAATTTTGTACTTGAAATGTTTAATATATAAGTATCACATGCCATATGTTAAATTAAAGCCACTGCAGATCATTTGAGCATATGCTTTTAAATGCTGAATGCACAATGCTTCTTCCTTGTAATTTAAGTTTAATTTAAAATTGTGTTTTAGCCACACTAATGGCATGGACCAAGGGACCGCAATGTCAACCAGCCGATTGGTCTGCCACTTTGGTTGGCTGACATATCTCAACAACTATTGTTGATGGATTGCCATTACATTTTGTGCAGAAGTTCATGGTGCCCAGAGGATGAATTCCAATGACTGTTCATATGGTGCCTTGAGCAGGTCGAATTGTTTGCCATCTCACATCCATCCTAAAGGGAGCTCCCTTGTCAAAAATGTGACCTCTGTGTTAATATTTCCAGACTTCAGTAGTTTTATTGTTACCTAACAAGCTGTTACTTCTAAAATTTGCTCATTCAAACCTTTGGAATTAAAGTAAGGTGGTTAATCTTGCAACAAAAATAAACAATGAATTTAAAATATTGCATTATGTTTCAGTTGTTGCTGTTTCCTTATCGAAATCAAGGGTTGTGGTCAAATATTATTTTTTTGTTTAGGAAGGTTCCTGTGTCAAACCAGAAGTGTCTAAGTGCTGGCCATGATTCCACAATTTCTTTGCAACAGCAACATTTAAAGCGATGCCGTTCACACGTTCCGCCATCGCACAATTACGTAGGCTAGTGTACGTGCAGTCGGTCCTTTCCTAAGTCCTTAGAGAATTCCATCTTTGCTGGATGTTGGGAAAAGACATATGATGTAAGTATTCTGAATATACAGCAGCCAATATCCATCTGCATATTTCCTTTTTCTCTCATTGGTGTTTCAAGTGTTCTCTAAAGCACGGTACTCCGGAACAGACTCAATGAAGAATAAGCTGAAGGATATGATTTCCTCCTCTTTCAGACTAAAGAAAGCCATTTTGTTTTCAATGCTTTGGAGCATTCACCTTGTGAGTCTTGCAAGCTGTGCTTTTAAATTACTTTTCTTTTGAATGCAAGAGGTGAAATCTTTCTCAGTTGTTCAAACTATGCATTTCATATTTGATGTTTTTTCTTCTTCTTTAACCTCTATCTGTTGCTGGAAAATAAAGGATTTTACCAAATGCGCTGCTCTGGAGTCCACAGGAATCACCAGCATGCCCAGTCAAAGTTATGGAGTAACAAAGTAACTCATGCACACAGTTTGCCTCTGTTAAAAGACTTCTATGGATACTTACAACACACAAGTATGCACTAAAATGACCCTCACGGTAAAATTTATCCCCCTCTTTACCCTTGATGGTCCACGATATCACAAATGAAGTGTTGATAGCCTGGGTGTGCACGTGCAACCCTGTCCGTGCTCCGCTGAGATGCCAAATTTAGCCTCTAATTTTTGATCAAAGTACTTTCTGCAGCGCAAGTGCCTAGCAGACGGTGTCCTGTGGCAAGTGTGTCAGCAATTACAGGTGAAAACCACAATGAAGAGCTCGTAGGGAGGGAGCGATAAATCTTTGTTCTCTCAGTACAGAAGGAGTAAAGAAGCGTTTCAGCTTCTCCTGCAAAGACGTCTGAGGTGCCCGGGGGCCCGGGGCAAAGTAAAGGTAGGAGATGTTTGCAAGAGGCTTGGACTACAATTAGCTCTCTGCGCCGAGGCAATGTGAATTACTTTGTTCCCTGTGGGGGCTGGAGGCTCGGGGGGAGGAGGGACAGAGTAAAAGAGATTGGCTTACAGGACGAGAGAAGATAGAGATCGCTGTGAGGGATTTGGCAAGTTAGCACTGGTCACCTTTCAGCTAAACATGTGCAGCAGAATTGCAATAGACTTTTTTTTCTCCCTCCACCAACGCTTAACCTTTTACACAGAAGGAAAGTAATTAAAAATCCCAATGGAGAGCCCATTGTGAATTTATGAATAGCAAATTTGGTGCCAATTACCTCCGACCAATAAGATGTCACTGCTAGGGTGAGTGATGATGGGTTATAAATATCCGATGTCAACTGGTGTGAAATGAAAGGTGATCATCCTATCATAATTGACTTGATGTCATATCACAGGATGCTGACTGACCTGACTGAGTTACTGGCTGATGTAAACAGATATAAACTGTTATATGAATCAGCTGCTTCGTTAATGAAATCCCAGCTTACTGACTGGCTGAGACAGTAATTGCTCAAGCTGCCTCTGTGATGGCTCGGGGCTCATGATGGAATAGACGGTGCCGGTGGCGATGTCTTGTTGGAGAGTCTTTGGCTGAGAAGCCGTGTTACTGATGGAATTCTCATTAGCTGCACTAGAGCTATACATATGGGGGCTAACCCAACTAGCACGGTATAGTTAACAGGCAACAACTTTCCCACTTTCAAAGCTGTCCATGTGTCTTACTTAGACTGTGTTAGGCTAGTTGAACAATGCTTATTTGCTTCAACCCTGGAGAGTTACACACTAAACCAATCGCTCTGTAATAGTCCAGTGCGAAGACACCCTCAGTTGTGCTACAGGACATTATGTGTAGAAATATCTGTCGTACAACTGTTGTGATGATCTGTGTATTATCCAAAGGGCCCCTTAAAAGTAGTTGCTTAGTGAAACACCTACATGAATGAGTAACACTCATTCACTTTCCCCACTCAGCCTATGCTGCATGGGCTGGTAAGTATTATAAGGACTATACACAGATCTGGGCCTGCGTCTCTGACTATAGGACGTGTATTTAAAATACAACTATAGACATATGTCCTCCTGTTTGACTCTCAAACTCTCCACCTCATAAAAGTTCATTCCAGAGAGGATGAACTTTGCAAGGGACTGAAAAGAGGGGGAAAAAAAGAAGCCATCTTTGGCTGTACAGGCTCATTAATGAGCAGCTCATTAACTGGAAGGCCTGTCTGCCTGGTCGTATGCAGCTGTGACTCACACTAACACACACACGCACACACACATGCACACAGATGCAAAAATACTCAATTACACAAGGATGCACACACACGCACGGTTATGACATTTGATAGGCTGTGTGTCTGTGTTCTAATTGAGTCTCCAGAGAGTCTTGTTGGCACTTGGCACCAGGAGAGCCTCGACCCGGCCAGTCAGGCCAGCAGATGGAAACACACGACAGCAACAAAGAATGGTACATCACACTGTTCACACTACGCAAGCTTTTCAGAAGAATTCCCCGACTCGGCCAGCCGGAGTTTCATCTGATTCATTTGATCAGTCCATCTTGAGCATTGTTTAAACAAAATAATTAATTTTCTGTCTAATCTGTCCATTTTAGGTCTAAAGTTAGTTTGGAATAGTTTGGAATTTTCATTTTGTGTGCCTCATTGTGAGTTTAATCATGCTTTATTTAATAGTTTTATTTCAACCAATTAAAATAAATCTAATAATTTCAATTCTGTTGTTTATCACCAAAACTAAAAGAATACCTCAAACAATGCTAAAATGTATTAATTATTATATTGACTCATTTATTACATGTTTATTTATCTATTACTTAGAAATTTTGTATGTAATTTATATCCTTGGGGGCAGCCGTCGATATGACAAACTATTTACATATCCAGCAGACACAGATCATTGAAGATCGTGTTTTAGTCACATTCCCATGAATTTGTATACCATTACACACAGTCATGCATTCATTGTTAATGTGAAAATATAAATAAGTGCAACAATATGTATTGCTGCACTAATTTATATTTTCAGTCATGGTGTTCAGTTATGGTGTTTGATGATTTATTCTTTAAGACAAACTATATATAAGAATACAAACAGTCAAATATTCATTCATCTTCATTTTCACATAAGTATTGTAGCCAAAAGATAATAATAGAGCTAAAAATCCCATCACCTGTGTTTGCAGTTTGTCCTCACTCTCTTGTACATCACTAAGTCTTTAATTCTCTCTCTCTCTGTCCCTAGGCGACATGAATGTGAGTCCCTTGTTAGGTTTCAAAGTGGATGTTTACCAATGAACCACCTCATGATAAACTTCTCATGGATTTAAATCTCTGTCTGACGGCCTGGTTGAGCCATTCATGCTTTGCTGGAGTAGTGAGAGAACTGGCATCACTTGAAGCCCCCCCCCCCCACTGCAGCGGTTAAAAGATGTATCCCCGTGGCACCTCCATACCACCGTCTTAGTTACGCTTCACGGAGGTCGTCTCCAGGAAGTGAGGCGGGCGAAGCGATAAGAGAGTGTTCATTACACCGACCGTCACCCCCCAGAGGGTAGAATGGCACCTCCTCCTCCTCTTCCCCTTATCTATATCTTCAGGAAAAGACTTGAGGAGGAGCGCTGTAGAAGTTAGGGATCAAGAGTAAAAAGGTAGAAGCTGTGTGTGTGTGTGTGTGTGTGTGAGAGAGAGAGAGAGAGTATCCTGCAGCAAAGATTCTTCTCTTATCCCCTGCTGTGATAAAACCCTCCCCGGCTGCTTTAAAAGAGCCAGTACTTGATTTAAAACAAATCTGAAAGTACAACTGCGTCACAAAATCTTAAACAGGGGAAATCTGAGCTACTGAGGAATAAAAAAGAATCACCTGACTTGACTCTTCTCTTCATTTCCTGCCTCCTTTGTCTGATCATTTCCCTGCTTGCCATTTCCTCCCCTTTTTTAAATGCCTCGCTTTTCTTTAGGTGAGCAATACTTTTCAGTGAAAATCCTCCTCTGTCATTTTTTCTCTCCTCCTCTATCCTATACTATGCTCTGATTTGCCTTCCTCTCTTCCCTTTCACATCATCTCATCTCTCCTCATCTGTTCTCCGCTCCTGCCCAATGAGCTCATCTCTTTTACTCTGCTCACATGTCCTCCCCTTCCTCTCCTCTCTCTATTCCTCTGTTTATTCTACTCCGCTCTTCCGTCTGTTTTTTTCCTCCTCTCCTCTACACATGTTAAAGGATTAATAGCTACCAGGTTATGCTTTGCACAGCCACGCCGTCACCTCCTCTCACCCGGAACAACGTCCCGAGACGAACTGCTGCCAATTGCCTATTTGTCAGCTCGGGGCCCGTGCCCTTGGGCTATTTATAGGCCCAAATGTGTATAAGTAAGGGAGGAAAAGAGAATATCGAGCGCCACTGATGAGCTATTCTATTTCTTCTGGGCTTTTCTTGCTTCTGTCCCCCCTTCACACTGCCTCAGGCTCTTATGTTTCTGTCGAAAATCAAACTGCACCTATCTGTCTGTCAACTTGTCACTCCAGAGCATATCTCCGCCTCTGTCTTTTCTGTATAATGCTCCAATCCGCCACCCTCTCCATATCCTCCCGCCAAAACCTCCCACACAGACATCTGTGCTGGTTTGTCAGTGCCAGTGGTCAAGTCTTTTGGGACATGCAGGCGAAGAAAAAGTGACTGCCCACTCTTTCTGTCCTCCTCCTCTTTTTTTCTCCTCAGCCTTTCTCCCTTCGGTGCCTTCGCTTGTGATGCTGTAATGAAGACGTTTTTTATTTAATCAGCTGGGAGTTGAGAAAGCTGTTGTGGCAGGGTGGAGGGATGAGGACTGCAGAAAGAAACAACCCCCCAACCTCTGACGTCAGATACACTGTTGAAAGACTAAATAAGACAAATAAAGCAATCACAAAAACATAAATGGAAGTAATGATAGTTCGAGCTATTGATGGAGGAGTTGACTCGTCCGGACTTCTTCTCCATCACTTAATAATTATCAAAAACTCAGTGCTACTGGAGTAATCAAAGTGAATCAAAAAATCACCGGATATGTACAGAGTTCACTGCAGTAGAGTTTTATTCCTTCGCAAGAATAACACAGAGTCTTGTCCATGAAAGAGACTGAATTCTGTGTCCCGTGTGTCCCGTTTTATAATCCCAAAATTATGGTCTATCATTTTATCGAACATAATGGTATCTCAATACTCTAGAACAAATCCCCAAAACTGTGGAAAGTACCAAACACTTACATAGAGATATTCTAATGGTGGCTGGATGTTGCAGGTGCACAGAAAGTCCCCAGCATACTCAGGTGCAGCATCCTGATGCTCTTGCTTTCTCTTGCCCCTTCTTTTTGGGCTACCTAGGTATAGTGTCCTTGGGGCCTTTCCATGCACAATATACACCATTATATCTCAGTTCCTCCTGATTGTATTCTTTAAAACATTTTATATTGCTATGTGTTTTATTCAAACTGACTACATGTGGGTTACAAATTATTTGTTGAAGAAGTTCCCCTTATTACAAGCTTTCACACAATAATAACTGATTACAGATGATGTTCATCCTTTGATTAATAAACACACATTAACTTGATACATTTTAAACTACACTATGAGAGAATAGTAGAAATACATTCTGTTTACATACATTTTTAATGAACTGACCCCCCCCCCAAAAAAAATTTTTTTGGGGGGTTTTGAGGATTTGTTTTTTGACTTTTTCCAGCATATTTGAACGTGAATGATGTCCATCTAAAATATGTCTTAGAATAAAACTTTCTTAAGAGCTACTGCATTTTGATTAAGTGTCCAATTTAATTGGATGTACTAACCATCTTTTCTTGTTATTATGCAAATGTCAACAACAAATGTCCACATCAGTGTGCTGTATTTGGATTAAAACACAATTGCACCGTTTTGACCAAGAAAGAAACATGGCTTGATTGATGTTTGGGACTTCTATGGCTTGTGTAAAAGTCACTGAAACTACACAGAGTAAATGCTTAGCAGGGTAAAAAAGAAAAAGAAAAAAACATCAGACTTTAGACAACTTTAGAATACCAATACTGTACGTCAGAAAACATGTTTATCTCCTTTGTTTTGTATGGGAAAACTATTCACCGAAAGGGGTTAATTACAGTTTGTCAAGATTTACAGCTTTCTGAACATGAATTTGGCACACTGTATTCTAAAATGTGAGCGATTCTTGTCACTTTGTGATGTAAACTAGGTGTAGAAAGGCATTGAGCATGCTAACATGCCCATAGAATACTACGGCACAAACTTCCTAAGACACAAGGAACAGACACACAAGTCTGGATGTGACTGTTCATGTAATATAAGTGTGGTACTGAGAGTAAGTGTGGCATGTAAAAGAGGGATAAGTGCATTTTCCCACCACAAAAGCAGTACTTACTGTAGGAAGGAACAAAGAAATGTATTTGTAGTATTTTAAATGTCTGGTTTTCATCAATAGGTTGTAAGTTTCATTTAAGCATCTCATTTTTCATTTTAATCCATGTTTGGTAGATAAATATTCACATTATTTGTTTCTTGATTCTTTCTCTTGTACTAATATAACAATATTTAATTGTTATTTGAACAAATAAAACGTATATCTTTGTGCAATTCTGGTGACTGGTAACCTCAGTGTGTTTGTGGGTCGACAAACACACACACACATACACTCCACATGCTTCTTAATCCTCATTTCTTCCTTCCCTTAATTCTTACGCCTTTTAATGTTTTTAATCCACTGCCGGTTCCTATCGCAACTCTCCAACAGTGACCAGCGGCTGCTTTGTGACGGCAGGGTTTTCAAGAGAAACGAGTGGGTTTGAATTAAGTGATCCATAGAGCGAAGGCAGAGACACAGGCAACAACAAGCTACTCTCCTTCTGATGGAGCTTTGGACCCAGGTCACACTCGTCTGACTATAAACTAAATCTACAACAATCAAACTGGATGTATACAATAGCAAAACAAACAAAAAAAAAAAAACAAGAACACATGGCCATTTAAATGACAGATCTCATGAGGTGTGTGTGCGTTGAACAGTACAAACTAAAAGAACAAACATACTGCAATTATGCTCTCTTCAAATATGCTAGTTTTATACTTGCCTAATTAGCTGTGGCCTAATTAGCAGTGGCAGATAAACAGTGGAGCATCTGGCTTTTAGACGCTTAAAGAGATGTTGAAGCAACTGCACATTTAGGCTCGCTGTTTCAAACAAGAGAGGGGAAAGGGTTCATCCTCTACAGAGAATAACGACACGCAGAAAAATGCCATGGCAATGGCCGTGGTCTTGACGGAGGTGCTCAATGAAAAAGGTCAAGGAGTAACCAAAAATATCAGAAATCCTCCTCTGAGGGAGATGAATACACACAGCAAATGTCGTGGAGCACTTTAAGTTACGGAGTGTGCTGGAGACCAACGTGTTGGCTGAAGAGAAACTTTGCACTGATAGTGGAGCTCGACAAAAGATATGAGGGATCACCAACATTATTAGGTCTTATCCTCTGGAGAGCATGAATATCAGTCATTGGACCTAGACTTCATGGCCATTCCTAATGAATGTCCATCTCATGGAACAGATACACTACAGTGTCTACAAATGTATCAATGTATATAAAGGTAACACAGTGCCATTTTTCACTGTCAATTTGTCACGATTTGTGTCTTGTTTGTTTAAAACGGCTGTTTTTGTGTTGTTTCTTTCTTTGTTGGGCCAGAGCTGTCAGTAGCAGAGTGTTTAGGCTGTGTGCCAGAGTATTTGATACAGAGGCAGGAGAGAGAGTGGCAGGTCAGGTGAAAAGTCAGCCCCCCCCCCCCCAATGGGTCTGCCTGTTACCATTGGCAACCACTTTCAAAAGAAAATGTCTTTTGACTTTATGTGCAGTCTAACTTTTTTACCAAATGTGTTAATAAGACACCAATTTACTACTTTTGTTTGCATATTTTTCACATAGGAAACAAAGCAACCCTTACTTTGCACCACTGTCCGAAACTAAAGTGGAAGACATTTCAGAATATTATATGAAAAGCCTTTATTCTTTGACTATCCACTCTAGGAGCATGTTGGAATTTCAGTTGTATCAGATGTGACCAATACTATATGGTTTATAACTATGGCAAGTTATGAGTCAAAGAATAGATGGGACCCCCACTCTCAATAACCTAATAATGCCAAGCCATTTGGCTACATCATGGCTAACTGCCAAACGTGGGGAAGGAGAAAAGTTTAATCCTTCCCAAAACATGCACCAAACACACTTCAAAGAAAAATCAGTTCATTATACAAGCTCCCACACTACTACTTTTTCCAAAAGAAAATAAATGAGCGCATTTTGAAAATGGCACTAAATTATGTTACCATTCAATATACCTTCTCACATATAGAAAAAAAGCTTGTAACTCATCTGGCTGTTTTCCCTTTTCAGTCAGTAATAGCCAATATCCCGTGATCTCTGGTGTGATCCTTCAGTCACTCAAGCCTGGCAACAGAAGACAGCTGATCTTTTACCACTTAGTATCTGAATAACATCATGATGGACTGAGGGCAACCTTCACTGAATGCTTCATGGAATCCATTAGAGGTGAATTAACATTTGGAATATATATATGTGTGTGTGTGTGTGGCTTTGTGTGTGTGTGCGTGTTTTATTGATGCATTTGTGAGGTTAGCTTGGCCAATACAAATATGTTTTCAAAATTGTGTATTTTTACATAAATAATGCTTATTATCATAAGCAATCCTGTAAATCCCTTATTAAAACCATGTTTAGAGAGAAATGTGAGCAACAAGTCTGATAACATGAGCTACATGGTGAAAAGCAACTTGCAGAACTTCAAATTGGCCCAGGATAACTGTCAATGAATAGAGCTTTTCTTGATAGGCTGGATGTACAATATGCACGCTACCTGTTTGTGAAGAACCTAATGCTAAATCACAAGAACCAAACAAAAACAAAATCCATCCCCTTGAAAGCCAAATTCCATAATCTCCTGCTGCTCAACATCTTCAGTACTGATAATCTGGCTATTGTCCACAACTCGCCTAAACTGCCTGTGAGATGGGAAAGATTCCACCCGAGAAGCCTGGATCTTTGCTCTGTTCACACTTCGCTTCCTCACTGGATCGATTGTCAAGCACTTCAACCAAAACAAAGCAGAGAATCACTGCAAACCAGAGCGACTGTCATTGGCACATCTCTATCACCAGACAAGAACGTCAATATTGGACAATCTGGCAAAACCCCAAATAAGTTACAGTGGCAATGTTTTTATGTCCAGTGGTTTATACAATACCTGTGCATGGCAATTAATACTTGCTTAAGGTCAGGGAAAGATTGTGATTACGGCAAACAAGCTAACCAGTTAATTTCAGGTTATTGCCGGGACGCAGACTTCAGTCTCCTCAAACATGCCATACACCAAAACACTACCTCGACCTCCACACACTCACTCTGCCTCCCTGCATAAAGGGCACAGTATAGTCCCTGTATAAGCACCAAACTTCGGCATTTGATGTCGGCATAAATCGTGAAGTGCAGAATTACTTTAGAATCTTTGTTTATTTTTGTTCCAATAACATCTAGCCGCAACAATCAGAGTAACTTGAGAGTTAAAAATCCTGTTTGTAACCCAAGCCCTTCACGCTGTTTTGGATCCATGAACTTCTGTTGTACCTTTCAACTTTCAAAAATGGTGGTTTGCTTTTCCATTTGACACCTGAGACCCATTTACACAAGACATACGCCACTTAAGGCAGCCATGTGCACTTTTGAATGTTGGCCTTTATCATGCATCTCACTCTCTGGTCCGTAAGTTCTAAAATGTTGCAGGTTTGGTGCTCGGCATTTTGTTACTGTTTAAGACTTTGATTGGCCCAATGCATGCTGGGATAGCTCCAGCCCCAGTCAGAATATTAGTTCAGCTTAAAAGTTCCCAGACCTGGCGATATTCCGGGAGACAAGTATTGAATCTGATGGCTGTTCAGCCGTAGGTCAGAATGATATCTGTTCAGCTTTGAACAGACATTTTGCTGCCACTGGCCATTTGTTTGAGAATGATTGTGCAGGGGCTCTTCCTGCAAATAGCAATTATGTGCGTGCAGCCAACACCAAGTGTCCATCCTCTCTTCAGCCATTCACTGCTGATATTGAACGTGAAATATGTCAAGATTACAACGGGTGAGGATAACTTGGCTCTTTTCTTCTTCTGTCTCACATCTGTCTATATATTTAATCTTTCCAACACGTTCTGCATTGTCCCAAAGATTTGAACATTGGCACAGGTGGTCTGTCTGTAGCACTGTTTCACCTCTTAACTTAGTTTTCAAATAAATTAAATTACATGTTTAGAAGAAAAATTGTGCCCCTATAATCGTAGATTTAACCAAAGCCTTTGATGCAGTTGGTGATTCTTTGCTTTTGCGTTGAGAACTTGAGTGAGCAGGTGTCCATAACAGCTTCTAGAGCAATTTATCATCCCACATCAGCCTGTACAGGTAGGAATGGCCTGATCTGAACTCCTGCAGGTCATTAAGAGTATGCTGCAGGGATACATGGGCCCTGTCCTTTTGTACATAATGGTCAAATACATCTTTATCTAGACAATACGATTTTATACTGTATTGATGATTGTGTTCATTCAACGACCAAGAAATGACATATCTAGCTCATGTAAGTCTAAATTAGTACATCGTAAAAATAAAAGTACATCCATGCCCATTCTCAGTGCCAAACATTTTGAGCAAGTCACATAATTAAAATAGCTTGGCATCTTGCTCAAAGCCGGCGGCCCGAGCCTGGCTTTTAAAAAAAACGAAATCAGAATCAGCTTCCCACAGAGTAAAGTATTCCTACTGTACAAAAACAAAGAAATAAGGATAGAGGGCAAGAGAGAAAAAAGATGAAGGAAAAAAGGAAGAAAGAAAGAAGAAGTGAAGAAGACTGCCTGTGCCAAACGCAGTCCCCCTGTGAAATAAATGAGGAGAATGAAAAGAGACGAGAAGGTGGAGGAAGTATTGCCAAATCTGGAGCTGATGCGAAATCCACCTTTGGGAATAAAATAATCCTTCCTTCTTTTGTTATTTTGACAAATCCACGAAGCGCATGTGCTAAATCTACACCCTGAGACAGCTTGCTTTATGACGGCAATAAAGGCGGGAATGGGCAGAGATTCTGATAGTGTTGAGTGGAATCCATGCCAGGACTATTTGTAGGTGGTACCAAGTATCAAACGGATTCCTGTTAGCTCGCAGGGATGCTTTTTAATTAACATAATGGAGGAGGGGAGACAATTAGACAATTAGTTCTGCATCGCAAAACTACAAGAGGAGCAATACGATGCAGGAAAGAGAAGGTGATGAAACCATTTGAAGATGTGTACTGAGAGAGACAGAGCGAGATGCAAATCTAATTTACAATCAGGATTCATTCATGATATATGGTTGCCAATTGTAACTAGGAGATGATGGTTAAATAGTGCTGCTGTCTGTTGCACATGTGAATGTACCAGCCAGCAAGATAGTTTGGGTTTTGAGGTATCCATCTCTCAGATTTCCCTCTACCCCAATACAATGGAGATGAAGGGAATTTAATAGGGATTTTACTTCATTATAAATTATTACTTACTTATTCTTACAACTAGAAAGTAGTTCCATTGGAAGCAGTTCAGTGTGTTCTGTGGTTATCTTACTCACTTTTTACTACTTTTTACAAATATATTTCTTAATGCTGTTAAAATTAAAACCCATAAAATTCCATTAACCTTCCTTGTATTTGGTTGGAGGAAGAAATATCTGAAGCAGATATGACAAAATCTGACACAGCCATGGTTTGTGCATACAAACCATTGAATGCTGTTGTATTTCCTTGTGACAAACGTTCTAAAAGAGGGTCCCAGGCCTAGTCGTTACTATTCTTCCAACACTCCATCGTCTGCCATGGACGGACAGACATCAAGTTGCACTGAGTATTACAGTGTTTTTCGACAGCCTTTGGCAACAAATCAAATTGTTGGAGTATACAGTATTGGCAACCTGAGAAAGAATACTGTTTGCATCATGGGATGCATCTGTTCTAATAAAACGCCTTCATATTCTGTTGCTGCTATGCAACCACACAGAGCAATTATTCGACTTAATGATTCCAAGTAGATGCTGTTGTGCTTGTGCTTTTAAAGGGCTATTATTACTTTTGTCCCTGGCCTTATAGTCGCACTACCAACCTGTTACTTCACTGGACATCGGCATTAGAAAATTGGTTCAGCGAGCAAAGCACATCCAATTATAAATGTGCGACTGGTGTTGAGCTTTGTAAAGCAGCAAAGCAAAGCTCCACACAATGGTGGAGCTATGCAAATGTCTGCCTGAATTTCCTCTTAACAACGTCATGCCATTGTCGATATACTGCATATTGAAAATAACAAGATGGTTTTATAATAAGTCTACTAATGAATAGGACAATATTTGCAACTGCTCTGAAGCTGTTCTTGTTCTACTAAACCGTCCAAACAGAGTGTACAGCCATGCTAGCAGCTCTCCAAGGCTCATCGTAAAGAAAACCACATTGTAAGGTGGATAAAAGTTGAGGTCGAGCGTTGGTTTAAAAGTCTGTATTTGGGAAGTATGGCAGATACAAGCACAGTAATGGTTGGTATGGTCGTGGATGTCATACTAACATGCTCACAGTGACAACGTCAACATACTGACCGTTGCCAAGTTATATTTACTATGCTTGCCATCTCGGTTGAGCGTGTTAGCATGCTTACATCTGGAACACATGCAAATTAGCATTTGACAAAAAGGTGTTTGAATGTTTCACATGTAGGGCCAATGGAATCATCAAGTGTTGGATCGGACTGTTTACAGTGTGACGGTGAAATATTTAAGGAGGCACTTGATGCACCTGATTGATCAAACGCTGTTCTGAGCTTTACATTTAACGATATATCGGTCCATATTTTGACCAACATGAAGATGAAAGTCTCTCTTTTTTGAAAGGTCTCCGGGATTTTTCCCCGTTCCTCGCTCTGTCTCTCTCTCGGTGAGGAGTTAACACTGCCTCCTATCCACCCTTGGAGCAGGGAATTGAATCTCAATTACCGAGAAGTCCCGCCTTATGTTTCATGTATGAGTGACCTCATTAGCCAGCAACACCTTCTTCTCGCTCTCTGCAGCGTGGTGGCCGAGAACTCATTCCTCACATCGGTGGAGGTAATATCCCAGAGATCCAGCTTAGTGGTTTTGGTTGTTGGGTGGAGCATGCTATTGATATGGTAATTCTAACCCCAATCAGAATCCCATTATAAGACTTGGCTTTTACATTTGGCTCTACAACCTGTGAGTCAGAGTAGCGTTGTATCATCTGTAATGGCTCAGGTTGGTTAATTAACTTCTAAAGCCACACTTAAGGTTGAGGACTTAGCACAGGTCACTGGAACGTTTCTGATCGGTTGCAGTGATGCCTCACTGGTAGAGTAATGGGCCATTCTATACTGCTGGTGGAATGTACACATTAATGTATAATTTTTTATTCATTTTAACTAAATGTGACTCACCTACAATATTACTTAATTACTTGAAAGTAAGTATTTCTCTTTCGGTTTTGGTTGCGTGATTACGATGAACATGGGCTCTAGTTTATTTGGTGTCTCTCATACATCTCACATGTACTGTCCTGCTGCCTGAAATACTCACTAGAGCACCAAATGTGCTAATCTGCAGCTGAAAATAGTCCCCAACAAATGCACAATTGACTACTGTTTGAGTAACAAAATGGTAAAAACAAAACAAAAAACAATAGAATTGTGAGTGTTTAAACCAAGCACAGTATACAGAAGTGCCTCGTCACTAATGAAGGAAAAATAGCTAGGTCGCTGTACCAGGGCTGAGAAGGTAAAACAAAGAACTTTCAAGTTTGTGACAGAGGAAACATAAATTACAGCACTCTATATCAGGAATGTGCCACTGCTGTATAGCAGCAGGTATTAGGGAATCTAGCGCGGAAGTCTTGAAGCTGGCTGTGTTTTCCAATTTCACAAAACCAAAGGTGTGATGTTCCAGACGCAATTTATTCACACCCCATACCCAGGACATCTTGTCTCTCAAACCGTATGAGATCTATCACACAAGAAAAGTAAAAAAGCACCTTATAGTGAAGAGCTCTTGTGATTTGTGTGTGTGTGTGTGTGTGTGTGTGTGTGTGTAGGTGTGTGTGTAGCTAGCTATAAAGCCAGCTTTGGGCCTTTAGTGGAGGAAATGGCGAGAGGCTGATGTTTGAGGGTATTATTCTCCTCTTTCCTCGCACACATAGACACACACACTGATTTAGTCTCTTTCCTGTCCTCCTTCTGTCTTTCTGACACACACGAACAATCTCTCTCTCTCTTTCTCACAAAAACACACAAACACACACACGCGCAGTCCTCGCAGTTGTTTTCCCCCTCGCCACAATGAATTTATCAGCCCATCCCAGCAGACGAGATTCGGCCCAACCTAAGCACTGCCAGAAGCCAAAAAACACTGTGTGTGAGTGTGAAAAGGAGATGCAAAAGAGGGAAAGAGATAGCAAGACAGAGACAGGGGGGCGCTCTGAAAGTCAAACAATATTTGCCATGTAGATTACCCTCCTCTCATCCATCTGCGTTCATTTTTTAACTTGATTCGAGTGGTTATGTTTAAGAATGTTTAAGTGGATTGTGTGTGTTCCTTAAAATTAGATAAAACTTTAATGATCCCCTGGATCCATGCCTGTGGGTGTATAGTATATGCCTGTCTGTGCTGTCTGGCCTTGTGTGTGTGTGTGTGTGTGTGTGTGTGTTAGACGAACCGAGGAGCCCTTGCATGATATTTTTGTCTCGTTACTCAAACACACAAGCCTCTAAAAGAGCTAAAGGCCTCATTTTTTTTTGACAAACAGCACAAAGTTAAGCTCCTGACAAAACCCATCACGTCAGCGGAACAAGAAAAGCCTGGCAATTACACGTCTTCTGCCTCTCTTTTCAAAACTCTGTCAGTGCATCTTTATAAAGATTTAATATGCAGCAGAAAAGGCAACTTTGCTAAGTCAGGTGCTATCAAAATGAGGCTAAGTGAATGCACAGAAGTGCTGTTTACCTCTGTAATGTCACTCACTAAGCAATTTCCAAATAAATGGCAGCAAACACACACAAACTGTCGCCTGAACACCGCATGGAAACACAAACACACCCACAAAATTTAAGAAAAGCTGCCAAAGACCTGTTCCAATTAAATCCAGCCTGCACCTTCCAAGTCATTAAGAAGTGAGCCTGCCATTACATCACACACCTGCGTCTCACCCAGTGTGATAAATAGTTTTGATAAAGCAGCCGGCCTTGCCGGAAATCGATTTAACGAGAGCGAGACTGTACACCCGATGGGACCTCCGTCACTGTGGCTCACCCAGCTAAGGCATAACTTTCCCACTGCCAGCTCTAAACTTTGTTGCAACAATACTTTTTTATGTTTCATAAAAGAGGCTGAAAACAGATAACATGCCGAGTTCCACTGAGTAATAATGCAAGTCTGAAGTTTTGTGTTTTTAAAGAATGAAGGAGTTGAGACAATATTGAATTCTCATTAAACTTTTCTTTAATTATCAACTTTCATAAAAGAGCTTGGCTCAGTAAGAAATGATTCACACTGCTGTGCAGTTATCTTCTTAATTTCACATGAGGGAGAAAAAAGCCTCCACGCTATTTCTCCACAAATTCAAATGACTTATTATAGCTTTCAACATGAATAATAAAATGACTACAACTTATTCTTTCTAATCCCTCTTCTGCTAGTGTACATAATGCTACTACTACTACGAATCATATTACAGTGGACAACTGAGCAGTAAAGCTTTGTTTTTGTGTGTTTTGTCACGTGAGAAAACACACTCATACAGTGTCCTTTCTGCTGCTCTCCCTGCCTTGGGCTTCCCATGTGTGCGCATGGAAGGGCAGGAAGGTCCCAGAACAGAGCATACCGCCAAATACATCTAACTGCAAATATACAATCTACTGCATGTAGATCAACTATCTTTGACAAAGTGGTACTGACTGAAATCAAGATTATGTAACCTTTCAAAGAGGAAATAACTCAGTCTTCCTTTTACAAACTGAAGCCGTTCATAAGCAGTACACTCATTCTACATTACTTGGTCTGGTATGACCAGTAGCTTATAGTGGCTAATGTTTGCAAACTTTAGCTGGATATTGTTTTAGTTGACAGTACTGAGTTTGGTGACTTTATGACTCTTGTGACTCTACTTGTGCTTCTGTTCAAGCATTTACATTTAGCATTTATCCCATAATTGTAACTTGTGGCCATTGTCCAGCAAATGCTACATGGCCTTCCTTTAAAACTTGGATGCAACTCTAAAATGCCAACCAATGTGTTTTTATCAGAGAGATTTTGGATTCACTTCAGTTCTTTGCTCATTTTGAGCACCCCAGTCACAATAAAGGGTACAAACAGGGACAATGTCCCTCAACCCTGATTGGGAAATAGACTGTCTCTTGAAAATGTAGATAAAGGCACTGTTCTGTCTTTACTCCCATAGAACAACAACCCTGCCAGAGGTTTCGGATCTCAGAAGGGATTAAATGCTCATATATCAGCTTTTCATATAATGTGACTGAGCTGTAACCCTTGGTATTGCGCCTCGTCAATGACTGTGCTATACTTGTAAGGTAATATCACGAGTGATTATGAACACAGTTAAAACAACACTTCACAGGTACACACTGCATCAACAGAGTGCTATTGAAAAATAACTGCATCCAGCTTGGAGCTATAAATCATCAACATCCCACATGCTGCATCTTTAACTGCTAACTGAGCGGTCTTATGTAACACAGCCCCTGTCCAGCTCTGCAGAACCCTTCTGTCATGTAATAATAAGGGTATTTTATCAACTGAGTCTTGTGTAATGTGAAGTTAAAGCTGCAAATAGTGACTTATTTATGTGTTGATTCAAATTTCAGTGAAATTATTGGTAGAAAGGGCTAGGTGCTTCTTTTCAAGGTTAAAACTTTATAGTTTAATTCATATAACTAAAAAAACTAGGTGTATTTTAAGAACATAAAGGCTGTCAACTGTGGGGATTTCAAAAAGAACTCTTCTATAAGCCAAATATGTGTTGGATTTGACATTTTGTTAGTAATAAAATCAACATGTACCCATACTTACTTTTACTGGGAACATCTTGTTTTTCTACAAACAAAATGGATGCCTTCAGAATAATTTCGACCCTCATCACAAATTCTAAAACTGCATTCAAACTCAGCACACACACACTCTCACACACACACATTCCCCTCTCCAACCATAGTTACACAAATAACTCTTATTTTAACGTCCTTTGCAGGCTGGTAACAGCTTGCATTCCACTAACGTGGCCTGAAATGTCTTTTTATTATCATTTGTATCTTTGCCACCCTTTTAAGCAGTCTGCCCGATGAGTATCGAACCAGCCATTCCAGCCCGTACCTGATTCCATGAACTCTTGGTTGAAGCTGCTCCAGGCGTCTTTGCTCTTCTCAAGGTTCTCCTCCATGACCTTGATGTCAGCGAAGGGACAGTTGCACTCTGGGAAGCGGGGGGAGCATCGGCACCAGCAGTCGTTGTTGTGGCAGAGCAACTCGCCCTCCGAGTTGCACGCCACATAGCTGAGTGCTGCCTCCACAAAACGCCCACGCAGGAACTCTGGCAGGACATCTTGCAAGCCTGGGAAAAAAGAAAGACAAACACATGGTAAGGTATTTCTTCATTTGTGTTTTTCGGCATGCTTTCACATGCTATTTTTGTAAGCCTGCTGGTATAAATTGTCAACACATCAGGGTGTTGAAAATTATATTTCCTTAAAAGCAACAATCATTATAGCTGAGCAGCTTGGAATAACTGCTGTTGGATGGGAAATCTTGTTTTAAAAGGCATCTATTTACTACTGAATATTCCTTTAAAGGGCATACATTTTTAAACTTATAACATGATTTTTAATTATGTCATGTAGGCTATTCTCCTAGTCTATGACACTGAAATGACAACTCTAATTCAAGCTCCCATACATACATACAGCTATTAAAACTCTCATCTGCCGTTACAGCCTGTGCACCATCATTTAATACTGCACAGAGATACTGACGCTAATAACATGTATTATCGTGTCCGAGGCCGATAGAAGCGACGCTGTGCAAAGACAGCAGCTCATCGGCTGGCTGTGTCTACTGTGTGAGGTGCCCTCGCCCGAACAGAGCAGTCAATTAACCGAATTTCAAATGTCTGTTCCCTGGCTGATTGGTGAGGGGACTTCAGCTATGTGTGGTGGCGGTGGTATCACAGGGGCAAGAAAACAGGTTGTTTTCTCCAGAGCAGCTCGGCTCGTATCATTCCCAGTGGCAGCTCTTGCAGCAGGTACTGTAGGCGCATATACAGTAAGTTTAGAAGCCTGCCCAGGGGCATCTTTTAGTAGTATGGGGAGCTATCTGTAGCAACTGTCACCTAGTCTGCAGTCACCATAAACAACCTGCTGTTCCAGCCTGCCATGCACAGGTTGTTTCCTATCTGCGGGGTTTCGTTATTTCTTCTTCCTGCTGTGTAATGGAGACGCTCAAATCATCATCAGAGCTTTTTGTTGTTGTTTTTGTTCTTACAATATGCAGAGATGCCAGTGAACTTTTGTTGTTTAAAAGCATAGCTAATAATCACTATTAATCGTTGCGTAGATAATGGATGTTGAGCCTTATTTTCATGATCAATGCATATTTAATCTTGTTAAAGAGGAACAAACTTGTTTTTTTCTGCTCTGCACGTTAGTTCCTATAGATTTTCACATTAAAATGACCCCCCCCCCAATGATTTGTTGTATCTTTTAAAACACCTTTTTTTATTTAAACAAAAGTCAAAGTGACACGCAAATACCTAATCGCAGGTGTTTTAAGGTGTGTTCAGACCGATACGTTGAAATATGCTAAGCCTCAGACTGTATGATTCAAATTCATGAATGTTTGTAGACAAGAGGAAACAGGAGAGCAACTGGAAGAAAATGAAAGAAGTGGAGTTCATTTTCTCTTTTAAATGGCACACGGCAGCACACACATTCGGTGTGTACCATGCTAGCTAGATAACGGTCACAGCCAGCTTCTGTTCAGTTGGTGTATCGGCTGTTTGTCACAAACATGGACAAATAATGGCAAAAATAATGGCAAACATTTGCTTATCGTTTTTCAAAATAACAAATTTATTTGTATTCTTTTCCTTCCAATAATTGCACTCTGTTGAATATTTTGGGCTGAGTAACTTGATGCCTTGACTCTGGGTTTTCTGTTAAACTGGAATGATGACCAGGAGCCCTGCTCGTGTTTCCCTGCTACCATTTACTGTCTGGATCACAACAGAATATACTGCACTGTAACACGTCTGTATTTGGAACAGTTACCCTTTAAAAATACTTTATTTTAACACAGTTACTAGCTCGCTATTTTCCCGACTGCACCACACTATTCCATCATACACGACCAGCAAAAACACGGGTGTAAAAATCAAAACGAATTATGGCTGAATTCCATTTAGCTGCTTCGGTTTCGAGGCCATGGCATTGTTCATGCTGGCTCCCGGTCAAACTGTCATGGCACAAGTGAATAGGACAGACCCATTGTTAAAAGGATCCGTCACACCTGTGGTTTTCCGACTCTGTCGAGTCAAAAATGTCAATTTGAGCACTGAACACAAAATGGATTTGTTTATGATATACGATTTGTAACGTGGGCTGCTTATTGAGGACCCAAGCCACACAGTCGATAACAAATAAATGCTAAAGCTGTAAACACTCTCCGACTTCATGTCCTTTAACAGTGGGGTAACATTCAATTTTCAAATTCACTGCTTTCATTATTTAAATCATATTAAAAATACAGTGGTATGCTAATCACAGTGCCAGTTCTTCATGACTGCACAGTCTATTAAACCAAATCAAAAGCCCATGTGCACTGTTAAAAGTGCATCGTCATCTGTTAGGAACCAGCAGGCGGCTTTCAGAAGACTCACGGTGCGGGTTTCACACTGCTTCTTTGCATCTGTCTGTTGGTCCATGTCTGTCGCTCTGTCTGTCTGTCTCATAATCATCAATTTGTTATGTCAAAAGCTTCCTCTCTCCCCACTTCAGTCTCACTCTGGATGCTTTTCAACAGCCAAGTCAATCCTGCTGTGCCCTGTTATGAATATGCATGTCTCTTCTTTGGTATTTACTCTTTCAATGGTTTGGAAAGAGATGTAATTAGTCTCTTCCATGCTTTGGCAGGTGCTTTGAGGTTTTTGCATGTGTCTGTGTGTGTGTGTGTGTGTGTGCTACTTGCAAATCTGGCAGGGGTTTCTTCAGTTTGGGAGACAGCTAAATAACCATCACCAATCACTATCCCACTTTCTCTGTCTCTCTTCCACCTCGCTGTTTGTTGATCTGTCTTTCCACTTTTTTTCCTCCTTTTTTTCTTTCAGTTACAATCGCTCCACCACATTTGGAAAGTAGAGGTGGTAATTTTCCTGTGGACTGCTCTGAGTTCGTGGGGACTTGTTTTTTAATACAGCAGTGGTAGCATAATTAAAGTAGTTTCCAAATAAGCCTCGGTACTGAGGCTCTGATCATTCTGTTTTGAACTCTGTTTTTGTGCACTGAACATTTACAACCTCAGTTTGAATATACAATGATATACAGCTGCTCACAATGGGCATCACTGATTGTCTTGTTTTTCACCTCAGGATCACCCCATTAATTCTTCATATTAAAACTTTTCCCGGGTTGATCTAACATGGTTAATTTATATTAAAAGCATAAATCAAAATGATGATAACATTTTAAAAAAAGGTTATTGATAGCTTAAAGCATTTTTGGAGTTTGAAGTTTGACTGTATACCACTACAGTTAACACTGTAAGAAAGATGTTTTAGCTCTCAGCTTAAAGGGGTGATTACCCCAGGGGGCCCAATGTAAGAAAAAAAAAAGTGCCCTCTTGGATGCCCCTATGGTAGACAAAGCATGATGAAGTGCCCACTACACTGACCAAATTTACTCCACCAGCCCAAATTAACTGCCCTCGCTACTACTACCTACATGATAGTCGAGTGCCTCTTAACACTATTAACATTACTAACAACTTGGCATTAAAATACATTATACATGTATTATATTAGGCTACATATAAAGTGGTATGCATGTATATATAATATGTGGTTTTACAATAAACAACTTAATATGAGAAATAAAAATTCAGCGACACTTATGGTTTGATATTACGAAGTTCATTCAATCTTGCTGCTTCCTTTTACAGAATATTCTGGGACAGTATTCTAGCCCCAGTAGGCAGCATAGTAATTGTAATAGTTGTATTAGAGAGGTAAGGAAGAGAAAATGTGTTCTGTGCATTCAACATAATAAAAGTGGAAAGTGAAAATGAGGACAGTTAATTCAACATGGCTTTCAGGCAGAGTGAAACATTTGTTGGCCACTGCTCCTCTTCTCACCTTGCAGCTTTTCCCCTTTGACACGTGATATTATTGCACGTTAGTATTCAGCAAAATGCTCGTCTTGGTCATCATGCAACTCACATCTTCTGATCCAAAATGAATAAATAAAAATCCACACTTCAATATGCCACACAATGTGTCTAGGATGAATATTAACCCCTATTTGGCATTACATATCATTTGAAGGCATACAAGCCCTGGCGATGCAATTAAGCCCATATGAATCTCACTTAGGTAGGAATGACATGGCGGGCTTACTTCGGTTAAAAGATGCCTTCAGTATGACTCTTTTGAATTGTCAGATGCACATAAACACTGAAAGGGGGAATAGCTGAAAAGGAGTCACATCCTTGAACATTTAAATGGAAGCTAAAATGAAAGGCTTTCCACCAACCAAGCAATCAAGTAAGCACATCACTGTGTGGAGTCTTTTACAGTAAATATCATCTCTACAAGAACTTGGAAAACAGCCTTGTTTTAACATTGACCACTATGATTTTTTTATTTATCATAATGAAGCCATCCTTTAAGCCAATTCATTTTAAATAGATTTTTCAGATGAATTTAAAATATAATATCACCAAACTGGATTTATGAGGCTTTTACTTGAAAACTGACAGTGTCACTTAAAAACTAGTATATTTAGTGAAAATGGTCACATCTTTAAAGGTGTACATTTAATATGAATATTATTCAACTGACCTATTTCTTGTTTGTAAATGGTATATTTAAATTAGAAAAAAGTACCATTGGGAGGTTTGTGTCTTGTATATTAGCATGAGAACATTGGTGACACTACACCATGGATGTATAATGAAACATAATACAGCCATACACCCATTAATTCCAATAAACGCTGCTCATCCAGTGCATGAGATAGAAGAATAGAAATAGGTTTTCTATTGTCCTGGTTTGCTTTGGTCCACTTTTGTGTTGTATGATTTGCATTAGTGTCACCCTCCATGATACTGCATGCTCTAGAATAATGATGCATGGAGTAATAATTTATATCGTTTGCAGTTGGACATGTCTTTTATAATGGTGGTCTTGTTCCCTGCCATGTATTAAGCTCTCTTAATAGAGAGTCGAAGTGAAACAGGAACTTCCAGGTCCTGTTGTTGATGGTAGTGTTTTAAAAATGTATTTAATATTTCTATTTTTTTAGCTGCCTTTTACCAAGAACATTTCCCATAAGCCCTATATCGCTGCTGTTTTAGTGCGTAAACCTCAGGAACACGTTTAATTTTTTCAGAAAGATCCCAGAAAAAAAATGCTCTGAGATTGCACTGAGTTACAGAAACTAGTGGAACAGAGGCTAGCATAGATGTGCCCATGTCCATACATCCACGCTTGGTACACATTCCTGGTAGAATATCATTCCAGAAGGTGGCAGTAATATGCCATGAAATGTAGCAATGTGCCAGCAAAAGGCAGGGAAGACTTTAAGGAAGAAGGAAATTCATTCAACATTTTTGCGCGGCCTCGAGGATACACACAATGCAATGCAAACTCCACAGGGTACTTTTAAATTGACTGTCTTTCTCCCTCTTACTGTTCCCTACACGTTTTATTCCCAACCACCTACAGTATATTAGATAAGTTCTGGTCAGCTTGTGACAGATGATGTGCTGCTGGGACAGAGTGTAGCTGTAGAGAGTTTAACATGACATGACAATCGCAGTGGGCAGCGAAGTTAAGCCAGTGCTTGTAATCCTCAATCCTAAATAAGAAATGCTGTACATAAAAGGGAAAAACTGAAAATATTCTCTTTAAGTTGCTCATTATTAGACCTGCAGGCTGCTTCCTTCATTTGTGTTTTAGATTGATTTATAGAATATTTTAAATTGAATTATAATTAATCTTACATTGGTGTCCTTTAATTAATTACATGCTGCTCTGTGGAGGGAGTCTCAAGACAATTATTTAATCACTCAATGAATCAATCAATTGTCAATCAATCATTCATACTGTAATTGTTCTGAACACTGAGATGTGGACTCAAGAAGCAAAGCAGTTGAACGCAATCACTCGTTTACTTAGTGAGAATTCAAAGCAGAGTTTGGCGACAGGTTATCAAGTCAGTGAGGGCAGACCAAGCAGGCAAGGGGCAAGCAGGCAAAACAGGTTACAGGCTTTGGTCAGGAACAGGAAGGCAAGACACAGGGACTACGGCTGGACCGGTAAGACTGGGTAGGACATTCGACGATTTGACGATGTGGCAAATAACCGGGGAAGGACGGTTGGTATATATGAAGGTCAGGTCAACTTTTTGTCTTTGTTAGAGCCTGATAAAGCTGGGTTGGCTACGTCTCCTAGGAGACCAAGGTTGGTTAAGTACACCGTGCTTTATTTTAGACTCAACAGGCTGACAGAGTCACTGTATGTGACCTGAGGGAAGAATGTGCAAAATGATCTTTGTGACACCTGCTGCGAGTGCTTTTATTACGTTTTATTACTACAGATATGGAGCCAAGTGTCAAATTCTGGACTAAATAAGTGAGCTCAATTATTAAAAAAGATCTTAGAAATTATGGATGAAAAGATTTGGAATGACTTTAATTTGTCTGCCTCATAATCTGTGTTGTTGGCTGAGATCTGATCTGTTTATTTATTTTTTTTCAGGCATCCGTTTCCAGTCCCCGCCATTGAATTTCAGGAAAAACCTGTGGGTGGCTCCTTCTGATGGGGGGGTCGGCGCTTTCAGGGTCATTATCCATAAGGCTTTGCTTCCATAGATTTAGATCACCCCAGTGGACCAGAAATAGCAGACCCATGGATCCCTCTCTTTCTATCTCTCAATCTCCAGCGGAGACCACGCTTTCCATTTTGGGCAATTTGAAGCTCTTAAGCCTCCCCATGATCACCTCCCCTCTGTTATCAGTGTGTGTCCAAAAGAGTGTGTGTGTGTGTGTTTTCTCTCTAAGCCTTTGCTTTAGTGAGTCCACTACACTAGAATACACTCTTAGCTCTAGAAGAGATGGTGTTGGTACCCTTGGATTGTGCTCCCACTCTCAAGAGCCTCAGGCTTTCGAAGCAACCCGCTTCAATATATAATACAGTTACATGGGCTGGCACAGATGTTGCTGTATGAGAAACTCTACGTCTCTCTTTACACTTATCTTTATGCCTGCCTGTCTTTTGCTTTCTCACTTGTGAAGTTTCCGTCGGACTGTCACTTGAATTTTCTGCAGACTTGTGGCAAAGAATAAAGTGCACATTTCCTTCAGCTGGGCTCCTGTGTTGTTTTGTGCTCCCTCGGGATAGTTTTGTGTTCATTCAAAAAGGTTCAGCTGCATGGTGGATGTATGCAAAATGCAGGGCAGTAAAGTTGGGGGTAAATAAGGCCGGCTTTGGAGGTAAGGGAATTATATCCTATAGGCATTTAAGTTAAAAGGGAAAAATGCTGTCATAGTCACAAGTACTTTTTTTTTAAAGGATGAAGTTTCATCTGGCTCTCTACCTCTACCTCTCTATTTAAACCTTTACGTTCAAGACTCCCATTCGGGGCTGTGGTGTCAGAGAAGGCACAGATATGGAATCAGGCAAACAATTTATATGCCGTGTTACACCATGACAGGTGGTGTGCTGAGAATTTGTTTCAGTGAGTGCCCAGAGTTAGGCCTGAGCAGAGGGAGGCACTTGACAGACCTCTCACCCCGCAGGAGCTCAAAAGTGTCGTACAGCATCTGTCCCTAGGCCCTGCTCCCGCTATTGATGGAATTCCAACGGAGTTCTAAAGAGTTCTAAAGGCGTGTTTGGGGTGCTGTGGGGGATGATCTGTTAGAGCTTTTCCTTGAGTCCCTCTGAGAAGGCCACCGAGCAGCTGTCAGCCGGCAATGGTGTAATTTCTGACTAAAAAGCAGGGCCTCCAGATTCTTTTATAAAATCCTTTCTAGCTAATACACTGAGAAACTACTTTGACTGTGTGATATATTGGCCGCAAACCGATATAGTGTTCCAGGGACATGGGATAGAATAGAGGGGGAGGTTTGCTTGTTTTGAAAATACTATGACTGTGTATGCCTCACATACTGTATTTGTTTAGTTTTTGAGGTTGGAGAAGGTTGAATTCCCTAGGATATGCTTTTGTATATTTAAAGGCCTGTGTTATGGTCAAGGTCAAAATCAACTGAGAAAAGTGTTTCTCGGGGAAACTGCACAGGTTTTCCATGGAACCTTTACTTGACATGCAGAGGCTCAGTATTAGTATAGAAGCAACAGTGTGGAATGGTATCAAAGTCAACATAAAGTGAGGATATTTTGATTGGAATAAGTACATTATACTTTATGTACAAGGACTATGTGAAGCCCTGAGCAAGTGAAGGGGCCTTCTCGATTAGGATGGACGGGGTAAATGTGAAAGGGTGCCGTGAAAGTGCTTGGGGCTTTCCAGGAGAATGCGGAAATAGAATGGGGAGGGAATGAGGGGCAAGGTTACAGCAGAGGTATCAAACGGTAGTGGTCGTTGCTAAGGTCCTTTGAGGGTAGAATCCTGGCTGCAAATAAACTGACTGCCTCTACTCTCTGGCATCAGTTCTGTGTGCTGGAGACCCTTAAAGTACTCTTAGAGGTTTCATAGGGAGGACTAAAGACGCAGTTGTGTACATGCCAGGGGACCAAAGCTTTTTCTTTTAGCTTGATATCTGTGGCAGGTCTTTTTATCATCCCGGTATCCCTAGGAATTACATTCACATTACACAATTCCGCAACTCATTTACATGTAATGGCAACATTCAGTGCCAATGCAGGAAGTAGTGTGCCGTATACTGTGTGTAGTAGTGTGGAGGTAGGGGTCTTGGACGGGCATGTAGCAAATCCGACTTTCATGCAGGACACCAGTGTCGTTGTCCAATCACAGACCTGCAATTAACGTTCACCTTTTTAACAAGATGTTTCCCTAGCCATAGTTTATTTCCCTAACCAAAGCCATATCCAGATATTGTAGTGATAAAGTGAGAATACATTTTTTTTCTGGTATTAGACACACAAAAATGTAATTGAATGTTGTCCGTTTGCAGGATCATCCAATACTGATGTTCTTGACTGGCGTTGGCTGGGTTTTTATGAATTCTAGCTAGTTCTGCTGTCTGTCTGTCTTCTACAAAACAGGTTTTGGGGCCATGCTACAGATAACTTTATTGGATGTGGCAGAGCACCTTTATGTTCAGCTGAAATATTTCTTGTTACTTACTCAACCAGGTCACGGCCTGGGATGGTGGACTGGCCTTAAATCTTGGTGACTTAGCAGGACAATAACGCTGGCAGCAGAAACGTGCACCAGGTCAAACTGTTTGGTTGAGCAGATTCTGAAGGGAATTTTTCACACTTTACAATAACTGATCGAGGAACAACTCAGTGTTTGGAGTTTCAGTGAAGGTCAATCACCAGCCTGCTCTGATGATTGAGAAGAAGTTGGTACAAACTGTATAAATCTCACATGGAAAAGCAGACTGCTCAATGAGTATAAATAAATGAGTATAGAAATACAGACTCATTGTCACATACAGCAGCACACCACATCAGAAGGTAACACAATATGTGAAAGGTTGGTGTGAGAGGCAAGGCACTGTGTTTTCCACAGAATTGTGCTGTGCATGTTGAAAGCCTTGCATGTTTTAATGCTGCAGGCTAATGGTCAGCATTGAAAAATACAAAAATATGGCTACGTTCAGTGTTAAACTCAGATGGATTTGTGAGTGTGGCTCTGTTAGGCTGGTTGGTTTTGAAATAGGAACAGTTCAGAGGTGTACTTTCCTTTGTTGTAATGTAGGGTTTAGGTGGTATGGAAAATATGTCGAATTTTGAAGGATAATTCCAGTTACAACTTGGTTCTTTCTTTCACAGTTTAGGCCATAGTTTTCATCGGTTATAATAAACAAAGTCATATTAACTTTGGTTCAAGAACAAAGGCAACACCATGCCTGACCCGACTGAACTGATCTAGGTGTGTCCAACACTTTCTCACCCATTTGTCTCATTTCTTAACAACCTCCTCCCAAAAAACCTTTTCTGCTTTCTTGCCTTCTCTCTCATTACCGAAACCAAAAGAGGGACAATTAAGCAAGAAGCCACATGAAAATATTAAAAGAAATATTGGCCAATGCATTTGCAGATCTCAGTTCTATTCGACTGTAATAGAAATATACTTAAAGAAAATTACAAACAAATAAATATTCAAACACAATCAGGACATTGAGGTGTCATGAGGGTCCTCTTCGCTGCATAATATGATCAAGAAATGGTTGCCATATCTGATGGAATCTGTCTGATGTCCCTGATAACTCAAATCAATTTTTTTCCATATATAAGGTATTTGAAAGCTCTGTGAGCCAGGCTTCAAAACTTGGAGATATATCTTTGTTCCAGACTTTGAGAATAATCTTTTTAGCAATAACCATCCCATACTGGATTGACAGAGCCTTCCAGTGGCTAAGAGTCTCGAGCTGGTGAGACCAGCCTAGGATGCCTGTCTCTGGGTTTGGAAGGAGATCATGTCCATAATCTTCGGAGTAGAAGTGGAAAACCTCATGCCAAAATCTACGAAGGTTGTTGCAGAACCAGAACATATGTGCCAGTGTACCATCGGACTGTTTTTACACAGTATTACACAATATTATGTGTAATATTAATTTTACACATAATGGTGAAGTAGATGAAAAAAATGAATGCAGTTTAACACGTGAGTAATGTAGTCTGTGTATAACCTTATATTGAATTAGCTGGTATCTTGAGTTAATTGAACATGTGTGTATGCTATTAAGACATTTACACCATGCATCCTCTGAGATGACGGTACCTATTTCCCTCTCCCAACACTCTCTCAGATGTTGTGTACTTGGAGCAGTTTGAGCTGCAAACACATTTACAAACATGGACACCAGCTTTTTGGTCTCAGGTTCCTTTGCTAAAAGAGAGTAGACTTCGTCTGGCGAGTTGTAAGTTTCAAACCTTAGAATGTTTGCTCTAGTATAGTTCCTAACTTGCAAGTACCTGAAAAAGTGAGATGATTGTAAATCAAATTTGCCTTTAAGTTGGTCAAATGAGGTGAAAACATTGTCAATATACAAGTCTTTCACAATAACCAGGCCTTTCCCTTTCCAGATAGAGAAAACAGGATCTGACTGGGAAGGATAAAATGCGTGATTGTGACAAATGGTGGCAAAAATAGAAGTGTTTGTTAGGTTAAATGTTTTTTTTAATTTGGTACCACACCTTTAATGAGTGTTCTACTATAAGACCAATCCCTTTAAATGGTCTAGGACTTCTCTTTGTTGTATTGAGTAGTGCTGGGAGGGAGGTGCCAGTGATGTCCTGTTCTACGGCCAGCCATGACGGGGTAGTGTCATTAGGTTCTACAGGATAAGCTCGCTGCCAATATACAAGCACTCGTGCATTAGCAGCCCAATAATAATGTTGGAATAGAGGGAGCACTAGCCCGCCCAGTTCTTTTGACTTACAAAGGTGCTTCTTATTTATGCAATGTAGTTTATATCCCCAAATAAAAGACATAATGATTGAGTTTTAAAAAACTTTTTAGACAGAATAATGGGTATATTCTGAAATATGTAAAAAAATCTGGGTAAGGTCACCATTTTTAAAGCATTAATTCTGCCAATCATTGACATGGGGAGTGTTCGCCAGAGTTCAATATCACTTTTAAGTTTATCAATCAGAGCTTTGTAGTTCAGTGTATAAAGCTGATCAGATTGTTTAGGAATTTTAGTTCAGTAGTGGGGGCTAAGTCCTCGCTCAGAGGCATAAATTCACATTTTTGCCAGTTAATGGTATATCCTGACAGCTTTCCAAAATTTTTAATTTGGTCCAATAATTGTGGGATGGATTTTTCAGGCTGGGACAAAAATAGGATTACGTCATCAGCATACAACGCTATATAATTATCCATTTTGCCCAGACTTATAGGGATAATTTTTGGGTTGCATCTAATGCTTAATGCAAGGGGCTCGATACACAGAGCAAACAATAGAGGTCTCAAAGGGCAGCCCTGTCTAACACCACGGTACAGACTGAAAGGGTGAGATCTGTCTGAGTTGGTGAGGACTAATGCAGTTGGGTGCGCATAAAGCATTTCTACCCATGAGCTGAAACTTTCACCCAGGCCAAATTCTCTGATTGTTAACAGCATATATTTCCAATCAATCTGATCAAATGCCTTGTGCGCATCAAGTGTAAGTACTGCAGATTTTGACTTGTTTTGTTTGCTATATACGTTTGTGTTTTTTTTACCCAATCCTGACACGACTCCCTGGCCTCACCTCAGCTAAAGGTTTAGAGGAGTGGCTCAACATAATTGGCCCATGCAGTAAATGCAAAGTATTTTCCAATGCAGCTAAAAAAAATTACATAATCTTTGATTTATACAGTCCAACAAAAAAATAGGCTCTATGGAAAAAAAGGACACAGCATCCAATAGTGGGATGCCATGCAGTGAAGCTACAACGTCAACAGGCACTTTTATGCAGAATTTACACAGGTTTTTATGCTGTCTGTTGGATTTTCTCCTGTAAATCCAGTGTTTTCTTACTTTGGTGGAACTGAATCTCAGAGCAGCAACCCACTGTCAACGTGTAGAGATTAAGAGATAAAAACAAATGCTCTGTGCAGAGAAGGTGCTGACAGCTGCTGATTCTGAGGACAGACGGACCTTATCTTAAACATGACACACCATCAGAGTTGAATAAAAGTGACTCAAGCCCTTTAAAGGACGGTTCTGGGCACTAAGGGACCTGCTTATTTTCCTTACAATGCATTGCCAGAGAACAACGTCACTGCATGTCCTAGTGAACTTTCTCAGAAGTAGCCAAGCTGTTCATCTGAGATCCAGTGATGAATCATATGTAGGGCAAAGATAATGTATTTTCTGAGTCTTTAATTTGAGCCACCAGTCCTCCACTAGGCTTAAGGTGGAGTTTGTCCTCCATAAAACTTTGCCCACTTGGTTTTTGCACGGGGCATTGTGGTGGGAGCAGGGTTGTTTTCTTTGGTTCTGTGAGTGAAGATTAAACAAACTAAAGGCTGCTTAACCCAACTGATGCACTGGTGTCTGTGTTTTGAGCAACCCATTCTCGTCAGAATAGGTCTATTTCCAATAAAGATTTCCATTTTCAGCGCCCTCTATAGGACCCAACCAACACATCCGCCTAAACAACAGAATAGGTCATTTGCGAGCGACTCCAAAAAACACATATATGACCGGCATACCGGAACTTCGTTGAAGTTGTGAAACGGTTGTTTGGTTAGGTTTAGGCAACAAAACTACTTGGTTAGTTTTAGGAAAAGATCGTGCTTTGGGTTAAAATAAGTACTACGGGACTTACAGGACTAACATAACTAACGTACGTGACCAACATAACTTAGGTATGTAACTTTGTCATGGACGCAAAAAGCAAGTTAAAATCACAACGTTGACTTTTGGTTTTTACAAGGTCCCGAACAGTGTTCTCCTGGGTCAAAGTCGTGTGTCTGTGTTTTTTCCGCTCTTTATACTATGTCACATGACTTTGCGTGCAATTGTTCACATGACCGCAAGAGGTCGCCTTTGTGAACACTGGCCGTTTTAACCAAAATCGACCACCGTTGTTGTTCTCTGTACGAGGATGGGCTGGTTTTGTGTCTGTCCTGTGTGTTGTTACCGGACTTGCTGTCCCTAGACTTTTGATGTGTTGTTGATGCACTCATACTCAACTACACACACACACACACATTCATATACACAATAGAGCTACACCGCTAATAACTGAAGAGGTTTAATTTTTTAGGCAAAAAGCCTTGAAAAAAAAATTCAATAAAAAAAATGATGATTTCGCAACTCCACTTCAAAGCATCACTCTGAGTGCAGGCTAAAGTCAGGCTGTTTTTGACAACCATTAATGATGAGAGAATGGTAGGCACTGTTGGCACAAAAGCAACGGTTTTCATATGCACACACACACACAAGCATCCAGGGAGAGCCTAAAGGTACACAACACACACACACACACACACAGAGGCATGCAATCAGAGTCAGAGATCAGAAAGAATAACAACAGTGGAGTGTTGAAGCATTCTGGGAATAGAAAATACAAAGAGATTTTTTTTACTTGCCTAGAGAATGTACAGCACGGAGCTTTAGAGTTTCTACCATATTACAACAAAATGATGTAACACTCTTCTGTCCTTTAACTCTGATAGTTTTTTTTTTTTCTTCTATGATTCCGGCCGTGCAGAGGAGAACACAAATAGGCTGTGTAGTTAGAGTGGTTCATCCTGTTACAATGGAGAGGTTTGCATGTAGGAATTGGAGGAAAGTAGGAATTACTGGGAAGTACCAACCTAGCATCGCTAGTGCGTATTAGAGACTTATTCACAGTCTGGAACCTCTCAGTTAATTTCCGATATCAAAGGGGCGTTATCAACAGGCGGAGACAACCAATCAGAGCGATGAAGCGCTGTACTGTAGTACAGTACATCCTGTCAGAAATATGGCAAACACATATTTCTTATCAACATAAAGTTTAAATGCAGTTGTTTGATCTACTTTTAGAGAAAATTTACCATCCAGTCCCTTTAATACTGCTGCTGTAGCAGGCTGGGAACACTCCACATCGGCGGCGGCCATCTTGGTTATTTAGAAAGATGCCTGAACGGTACTCAGCCAGATACCTGTAACTACGAAATCAGTCTGAATGGTAGAGGGGCCAGACGTATCTGCCAGGGCAAATGAAACATGAGCTTGTAGATCCATCTGGTTCCCACGCTAGGGAAGTACTACTGGAGGCAAACATTCAACACTTACATTTGAAAATATCATGCCACAATATTCAAAATATCACAGTATCATTCGTAAAGACACTATACTGCTCCAAAAGCCAGAAATCCTGAAATTCTGAAATTCCAGTCAAATGGAACCCATGAGGCTAATTGGTTGGAATTGGAAGAAGAGTTTCCCCTCTGACATTGCTGCGATTGCACTCTCTCCAATTCCATTACAGAATCAACATACAACAAACACATCATACATAATGCCATAAGTAAATAGGAGGAAAATTTAGATAGCGGAAGGATCTCTCCCTCCTGACACCACTGTCTGATAATCAGCATTATCTGAAGAGAGCGGAGCTCCACTGTGGACACACTTAATCTGAAAAGACAATATGTTGGAGTGCATTTAAGAAATTCAATTACAGCAAAGTTAACCTACAACCAACATCTTAATGTACCCACAAATCAAACTTCCCTAGGACTGGACCTGACAAATGAGATGTCTAAATTAATTTCCTTGCTCTTAAAATACCATTATTGATTATATAACTCAATGTGAAACTTTGAAGGCCCTGAAAATCCATTTTCTTAACCAGCTTCTTAAATTGACGGGGCCCTACATGGGCACACTATTATTTGCCAATTTCGAACCACACTGGTTATTTAACATGAGAGACAGCTGCATTTGTGATTTTTCGGTACTACTCTCACTGGTTTAAATGATGTCAGGTATTTCCATGCACCAATCAGACTTACTGGACCAACGAGTAAAAATCTGCGGGTCGTAAAACCAGAACAATGACATAAAAGCTCTGCAGAGCTCAGGGGAACTGCAGAGAAAACTTTTGGGGGCTTGCCTCTATGAATGACACCAGTCCCATTGCACATGTCACCCTTCATTCGCACATGTAAGAAAAAAATGCCTCTCAGTGCCTTATCCAATTCAAGGTACACAGAGTAACTGCTCTGAAACCAAGCCATTTTATTATTATTTTTTCACTTTGTTAGATGCCACACTTGAGCCAGATCCCATGCTGATAATACTCATCATTTCAGAAGCACGGTGCACACTGACTGCATTCCAACAACACCATTGCCTTTGGCCTCACAATAGAAAAGCAAATTATACTCCGGCTTCGTAGACATCTGAAGTACCCACTGTGAAGCCGCAGCTCAATAAAATGTGTGATGCCTCACACGCGGGATTAGGTACAGTCTCAAGGACAAGCTTAAACTAGAAAGTTTGGTCCCCCTTTGTCTCCTTTGCAGAAGGGGTTACAGATCAGCGCTAGTGATTATCCCTTATGTGATAGCTCCTAAGGAAAGGACAAGGCCGGCTTGTCAGGGAGGATAATGGTATTTTGATATTCTCTTCTTTTCTTTATGTTCTTTTAATCTTTTTGTCCATTAGAAGGCCTGCCCACGGGCCTGTTCCGTTACAGTATGTGCCAAAAAAAACCTTCAAGAAAGTTGTGACCCATCATTTCAGTTGTAGTGGAAGTAGTGTCTGCTACTAAATTGTTAACACCTGAAGCGGTATAATCCAAAGAACATCGCCTCAGAAGTAATAAGTGGTATTTTTAGTGGTATTTTGCTATTATCCCCCTTCAAAATCATTTGGCAATACGTTTTTATCAAAGAAGAAGGCTGTACCATGGATTACCACTTGTGTACTGAGTGTACCAGGTGTAGCTGGAGGGGTCAGGTCGGGGTCAGCGTGGCCAGACACGGTCCATCTACAGCCTGGTAAGATAACAGATTCCCCATGAGGCCAGAAGCCAGTCAGGCAGAACAGACATATAAACTACTGCAGCGTAAAGTAAAGGGTCATCCCGGCCAACTACTACACACAGGAGGTGAGGGGCTTGGCAGGGTGGTGGATGGTGGTGGCAGCAGTGTGTGTGTGTGTGTGTGTGTGTGTGTGTTCAAGTGCCTGCCTCAGTGGTCCTTTTCTTCAGGGCTGTGAGTGTGTCTGGGTCCATTGATTTAAGATGAATATACGTGAGAGAATGTACGTGTGTGTGTGTGTGTTATCCAGCCTTACCTTTTAGGTGGATCTTATTTTCCGGGCTGTGCACCAACACCGAGCTAACTGAATCCAAGCTGTCGTAGTTACTGCAGCCGAGAGGGCCCGTCCTTGTTTCGGTTACCTAGGAAACAGAGGAAGGACAGCTCTATTAACAATGTACGTGTCTTCTTTCTTTTTTGTTTGTTTCTTTTTTTATAATGTGACATTAGCAGAAAATGAGGCAGATGTTTGTTCCCATTTTCTGGAAGTCGAGTGTGCGGCTCGCAGGCGGAGGCGGGCCGAGGACTGGATGTTGCGGAGCCCTCTGATGGCGGAGAAAGCCACCGCCATCTCTCCCTTCAGCCCCACACCTGCAGCCGCAGCTGGCCGCAACGCGCTGGCTGTCTCGTGCAGAACAGTGGAAGCGAGGCGGGAGAGAGAGATGAGAAGAAAAAAAAGTAAGAGGGAGAGAGCAAGCGCAGGTGCTGAAGGAGGATTTCATCTTTGAAGCAGCAAAATCTCAGATACAAAGGAAAGGCTGTGTGATGCTTTACAGCAGTCGTGTGCTTTCACACAGGTCTGATAATAACCTTTCTATACCTGTGTGTGTCTGGAAGCAACTCGGTGCATCAGATATTATAGATAAGTTATTAAAGATGTTCTGCGTGGTCGCACCACCGGCTAAGTTGCACTGGTTGAACAGAATTACAATTGTCTACTCTTGTTGCGTTGCTTACATGCAGTATTCATGATATTTTTGCTGATCAATAATAGAGAGAACAACAAGCAGAACACAGTCTTTTTTAAAATTTTTGTTTAAACCACAACCATGGAAAAACAAAATGAAAAAACAAAAAAACATTACTGGTTTTTGACTCGAGGGCATATTTGAACTGTGGCCCCCGTGATCCCATGTTCCTCCCACTCTCATTGTGTGTGTATTCTGTTGCCTACACATTTAATTTAAATGGCAGAAAGTTTTATGAAAACAAAGGACTCCTTATCAGCCGCTTGATATCCTTAAATTGCGGTATTTCTGTTTGTTTGTCAACACTCTGCCATTCTGTTTTTCTCTATGGAGAGAACACAGAAGAGCCATACGTGTCTAAGTAGGAACTAAATGGACTGTTTTCCCTTACAAGAACAAATAAAAAAGTGACTCTCTGTGCTGAGGAGGTTTGCCTGAAATGTCTGCTACCAAGGCCAATGAAATATTAACTGTAGCACAAACATCTGACCTAGATTAGTGCCTCTAAGATGCGTGTCATGGAAAATATGATACAGAAACAAGTGTGTGAAATGCTCCGCTCTGAGGAAAAAAACGGAAAAGAGCAATAATGAAAGAAGAGACATTAGAGGATGCAACGAATAGGTAATTTCCAGAGTGAATGTTCAAGATAGTTCAATAAGAATAATAAAACAGATATGAAGCCACTCTCTCCAGATTAATCACACAATTTGGCAAATGACAATTTGCTGTCCCTAAAATAGCCATTGTTCCTCACATTTCTACTCTCTGCCTCACATTCAGATTGCATTTATTATCAAAAGAGATGGAGGTTAGCCTTGGAGGCGCTGAAAAAAGATACACATCTCAAACATCTCTCAAATATTTGAAAAAAAGAAAAGTAGACATCACTGGGATGTAGTTAAAAGATTAGTGGGAGATAAAGGCGAGAAGCAAAAGGAGATTAGTGGAGGGGAAAGAGGCCGTTTCTGGTTGTTGTTTAAGCACAGATAATCTCTCCTTTAATAATTATAGAAAGACACGACTGTTGCGTCTCCTTCAATGTTCTTGCATCGACTGTGGTACGATCAGTTCCCTGTTCAAATCAAATCCAGCCTTCAGAGATGTGCTCAGACTGCGCTGCGAGGCGGCGCGTTGCTTTTTAAAGTCAACGCAAAGGTGGACGCTAACAGACACATACTGTATTCGCTTTGGGTGTTGCAAAGTAGAGTTTGAAATTGTTTCAATTTGAGTGAAAAACTCTCTGATTATTGCCAAATGGTAAGACTTGATAAGTCACAATTCATCTTTTTACAAGTAACACAGTATACTTCAAATAATTCCCTGCACAAAAGAGGAGTGTTTGCTGATTTTAATTGTGATTTTTACAATCGTAATTAATATCCCCATGGTCGGCAGTTTGTGTTTTACTTTCTTTGTAGAAATCATGAAAGCTTCAGAGCTGACAGATTTCCGCCGTGCTACACCGAACACACACCGGGCTTGTTTGTAACTCCTGTGAGGAACTTCAATGATAATCCACCTGAGAGCTGCCACCCCCGCCTTTGCCTTTGTTGAAAACTCCCAAGAGCCCTTCACTGAGTGGATCGTTCAACCTGCAACTTTCCGTTTTTTAATGTTGATTCAACAATGTGCATTATTCAAACATGGAACATGGTGTGTGTTTTCTTATGACTCTCTCAGGTAATGTAATCATCCATTAGAGGAGTAAAGTACTGCATTACTGTTCCTGTTTCAGCAGTCATATTACGATTACTCATCTAACAAATTGATTAAAATTGTTAAAATGTACATTCTTATGCAGATATCACGTCTTTATTGATGCAGTACGGAACCAAAAAGCTGCAGTGTCTTGTCCTCCCTTCAAGTTTTACTAAACTATGGATTGAAATGAGTTCTTACTTGTGAATCTGAAGGCCCAACACAGCTAACACATTTTATGAGTACGGCTGCATTACCATGCGAGCAACTGCCCAGGGACCCCAGACATCCAAAGGCTCCCAAAGCATCAGATTCACTACACCTTGGTTGGGTTTTGGTCATTTACTTAGGAGGGTTTTGTATTATCAAGTAAAGTCCCTACCTTGTAGGGTTCTGCGTCAAAATAGAAATAGAATAGAGAGAGGGATGGAAATGGGAAAAAAAGTAATGTAAAAAGCTACTTTTTCTCATTTAAAGTACAAGGTACTTTATTAGGTACCTGTACAGTACAGTCTAATGTGATCCAATATAACTGTTACAACTGCAATAAAGTCTTATTTCATAATCTTCAGTTAGAGGTGTTCATGCATTTTTTAGCTTTGAGGTCATAGTTTGTAGCGTTGTTGTACGGGACTACATTATATTGAGAGGTGTTTCTAATATTCTGCCCCTCTCATGTAAATTAGAAACACTTCTCAATATAACGTCCAGTACAACACCATCCATAACGATGACCTTTATAATATAATTGAATTAACACATTTTCAACAATATCAACAACCAAAAAAACTGAACATTATAAAATGTATAAAAAAGGACCTTATGACTGAGTTGTTGTATTAATACTGCAAAAGATTGTACAGGTGTCCCTAATAAAGTGGCCACTGTAGACATGTTTTATTACTGTCCACAAATGTTGTAGAAAGACTCACACCAACAGTGGATTGATCCCACTAACAAGGACTGTGTGCAGTCCACTGTGACAAAGCATGCTCTTCCATTGTCTTGAACACACACTGCAGATTATTTCTGACCAAATTCCATACACACAATGTAAACATTCACTGGCACAAATGTGTATTGATCTGCACCAAATGCACTATCCCCTCGTGCTTGAGTAATGAGTAAAGTATGTTAAAAAGAAAATTACATGTTAAAAAGCTGGCATTAAGGAAACTATAGAATAACGCCTTATCCTTTGGAATGTGATGGAACAGAGTCATATATTGCACATTGCTTATCACATTTTCTCAACACTGCCTTCTACATACATCACTATGGACCATGCACAGGGCTGGATTAACTATCCAGAAGTAATTTCTCTCGTTATATGACATCGTCAAATATAATTTTGACACCACAAGAATTATGGGAGATTAAAGTAACAGCGAAGGTGTGAAGATTTAGTGCTGAAATTATTTTTCAAGAGTGTGAAGCTTTTACTTTATCTTTCTATCCCTGTGTATAGTATATTGGTCAATAAAACATGTTCATTGGCAGAAAATGGTTTTTACTCCAACATGATGAGGTGTTATAGAGGAGCACGACTGCAGTTCCCCTGCTAATTTTAGCTCTTGACGGCTGCGGCGCTGTGGTAAAAATACTCAGCCTTCCTTTGCGTCACACAGAGAGAGCCTGTTCCTTTCTCATTTCCAAAGAGCATATTTCACACAGATGTTTCTTTTTTGGCGGGGGGGGGGGGGGGGGGGGGTGTCTCACAGTACTGTAGTCTGAACCGGATGCGAGACTGAGGTTCCTCCACTTTACTGCTGGAGAAGATGAAGGTTATGTATTTGCTTCCCACCTCCTACTCAGCGACACACAGCCCAGAGGCGTACATGGACACAGGTCAAGCACATCCCACTCAGTGTCGCTTCCTCTTGGGTGAAGAGTTGATCCGGCAGAATGCGGCGCGGCAGGTGGCTTGCATAGCAGAGATGCTCATTTAGCAGAAACATGTAAAGGATGATTGTCTCGGAGTGGGAGTCGTCGTGTGTTTGTTGTGTGTGTCCTTGTAAGTGTGTGTGTGGGGGCGGATGTGCAAAATCCCTGGGTGTTTGTAATTGCTAAAGAACAAGACTATTTACCTGCCTGTCAAGGCTTCAAGGAGAAAAGCTGCTTCACTCCTGTCATCATGGACAGGTCATCACTTTCATATGTGCATTTTTATAGTTTGGGGATCTTTTTAAATGTATTCATTCTGATGAGAATGAAGAAATGAATTCTCCTTAGATTTAGAAGTAAAAAAGTCTAAAAATCCTCAAAGCTTTTCAACAAACATTTGTGTCTCTGGATGACAGTTTGACATTTTGAAATTTTATTTATTTTTTGGATTATTTATTTATACAAGTATGTGATACATTTGCAGGTTTTCTGGCTATGTCTAAATGGAATCCAACCATTGAGAAATGGGTTTTTGCCGCTCATGTTGCACGTCTTTTATTCATCAAATAAGATACGGTAGAGATACAAAAGTAATGAGGGGACACGGCGGAGAATTGAGATGCAACAAAGGTCCCCAGCTGGACTCGAACCTAGGATGTTTGGATTACATGGTCCCCTAGGCTATTGATCCTAGGAAAACTACTAGCCTAGGAGTTCAGCATGTCGACTATGTAATCGCAACATCCCTTGTTGGAGTCCAGCTGGGGACCTTTAGAACTATCTCAGGTTGGTGGTAGGTTGGGTCTGGTGCAGTCAGCCTTTTGTACATTGTAGTTCATTCATTCCTGTGACAACAGGGTACACTAAGATCACACTGGTTTGTAATCCTTTTCTTTTTCTCCTAAACAAAAGTTTGGATATATTTTCATTTTTTTACCAAATCAAATCATTAGCAGAGCTACTCTACAATCCTTTAACATACCCTCAGGGCTACATACCCTTGGTTGGAGTTCTGTAGCTGACTGTGAAAAGGAGGATTCATTTGCAGACACAGTTTGAGTCATCGGGATGATTTTACAGAAATAAGCATACATTTTCTGCTTCATAACTGCATGCACAGCTATTCTTAAAATTAAGGTTAATTTTGATGCAAACTTTTTTTTAACGTGTTGGGTTTTTCTACATCGGGCATGTGGAGGAAGACGCTCAGGTTACACAAACTGTTCAGGCTGTCTATGACCAGAAAATGTTTGTATCCTTCCTTTGTTTGGACTCAAATTGTCTTTTTTTAATTAAGCCTAACTTTCACAGACGCAAGCCCCAATGGAAGCACTGCACACAACAATAAAATACTCAAACATGCTGAAATACGTTTGAGTATGCCTGCTACACTGAAAATGTAGTTTTCTTCATTTCAGAATTTGTTGGGATAAAATGTTTCCACCTGACAGCAGCAGCAGTGTCTGAATTGTAATTTAGGCTGATTTCCTCCATTTGAGTCTCTCGAGGTTGGCCTGCGATCATTCTGTTTCTTTCTTCGTTGGCATGTGATACCTCTGGGGCAGCTTCGGTTCCCTGCCTTATGTTACGCTGCTGCGTCTAGATCTGCCCGTTTTAATGTTGCTTTCACTAAAGCCTTACCCGTCACAAAACTGCTTGAAATGTATGAGGTGGGCGGACGGGAGGACTTTCTACTCTTTAAAAGAGTTTGGGAGAGTCATTGGTGTGTCCTTGCTGCTGACAGCTGGTGTTACTCAGACTGTGCAGCAGAGAAGACGAAAAAGTAGAGTGGCTATTGTAGAGAAATATCCCATCATGCATTTTAGAGCAATTTTTCCTTTTTATAGCCTTTTTCTCCAGTTCTTGCCAGGAACACAGAAATAAGGATTTTTGCATGAGCGCAAGATTAGGCTAAACCCGGGTATAGCAGGGCTCTTTCCACTATCTTAGTTGACGTTAGACGGAGATTTTTTTTGTATGTCCGAAACCTTAGTATGAAACCAATACAGAGAGTAAATACTGAAAAAAGGTCACTTTGGCCAAAAAAAGCTCCACTCAGACCAAACCTCAGAATCTGACAAACTGTCAGAAACTGACTATCAATATTTGGACTAAAGACATGCCGTTAAATAGGCATGAGAAGCAATGTGCAGAGCATATTTCACAGAGTAACGCTGGATGGACTGAAAACAGATGCGGGGAAACAGATCTTAGTCGCCATTTACTCATCTGCAATTGTTGACTTCACTTGTTCATAATTAATTCAGGCTTAGCAGATAATGTGTTTGTGTGGCCTTATGTTGTAGCTGCTACTTCAGTCAGCAAGAACATTCGTGCTTGTTATTCTTGCTTACATATTAAAGTTTAAATAAATAGATATAATAAAACAAAAAAAAAACACGCAGAGGCTATCCATTTTTTTTTTCTTCCTTCACTGCAGCAAAGGTTTGTCTAGATTCCCTGTGGCTAATAAGTTACAAAAATTTTGTTCAACAAACTTTTTTCCCAGTTATTAAAATTCAATTTAATGTTCTCATACTAATCAAAACTTTTCTCTCCAGATAAAAGCAATTTGTGCTGAATGCAGGCCTTTGTGTTCTCTACTTCTCATAGACAACCATTCAAGGCTTTGTGGGAAAAATACATTTTCAAGCAATCAAGTGCTCCAGTGTCCTTTATAAAGTGTCTCTCGGCAACAAAAACGGCCAGTCTCACCTCTGCACACGGCGAGCGCACACACAGAGTACCGCGTCGTCAGCGGGGGAAAAAAATGAACCGCCTCGTTCAAGGTACACACAAAGTTGACACTTAGCAATTACTCATTTCAATCAGAATTTGCTGTTTAAGTTGAAGCATGAAAGCACAGTCCGCCCACCCACGCACCTGCTGTCATCGCATGAAAGCCAACAGATCTGTTCCGATGTGACAAATACACCGCTTGGTTATGTTTCATATCCAGTCGTCAAGAAAAAGAAGAGAGAGAGAAAAAACGAGGATTCATGCAAGGTAAAACCAGGCAGAGGAGGTAATGGGATTTATTTAGCTGTGTTCTCTGAGCGGATTTTCGACAAAACTGCTCCTCGTTGCAATTAATGATGAAAAGAGCTGGTAAAAGCCTTGTGGTGGATTTTGGGTAAATGACGATTCACCACGTCAAGGCGAGTCGGGCGTTGAGTGCGCAGGTAGATAAAATGAACCCAGAGAACTGGCTTATGCGCTACAGCATTAAAAAAAATGGTGTTAAAGCACTTCACTTTTTACAATCAGAGCTGCTTTGTGCTCATATCAAAATGCTTTCAGCCAAACGGATGATAATTGCCAGGTGTTTTAACCCCCCCGTTTTAAAAATGAACACACACCTACAGGAGAGCGCACACCCAGACCAGATGGCATACAGAAGAGTACAGTATGCATAAATACCTTTCCCACCGGGACTTTCAAGAAACCTGACATTTGCCATGCTTTACAGCCTCTGTGGGCCTCATCGCATACACTGTGCTTTTAATCCGGCCTGCCATTTTAAAAAAATGTCCTCGCGAGCTCGCTCTCATCTCTCCCCGAGCCATTGAGGGATGGTGCACCTTGAAAATAATCTTTAAAAAAAGATTGTTTGTGTGCATACCTTGAGAGCAAGAGGCATTATTTGTTATAGGTGCAGCACGGGGTAATATATCCCAAAGGGACAGTTTTACAGGAGCGTTAATGTTTGTGTGTCTACCTTGATGGGTGGTTGTTTGTGGACCTGGGGGACTGCAAACACACAGTACATGTAGCAAGTAAACAGCAGCATTTGCATAAGTGCTGTATGTACTGAAACATACATTCTTCAGCACTGCATGAAAGTAAAGAAAATGTATGTGGCTGTGTGGGCCTGGTCACTCGCCGTGTGCACGAGTACAGTACCTTGATGGCAGAGGTGGCGATCTGGAGGTGGTGCAGTCGCCTCAGGGTGCTCTCTCGATCGGTGAAGTAGGACGCGGCCAGCTGATGGAGCAGCTCCAAAGACACAACTGAGCTGTTGCTGTTTCCCTCTGACTTCTTATTCAGCCGCTGCTTGTCCAGGAAAATGGTCAAAGACTCCTCTCCTGTGGACCAATAATCAATCAAAAAATGCAGTCACCTACACTCTTTTTCTTTATGATTATTTCATAAAAAAAAACAACAAGTATTAAGTATTGAATCCACTCTTTAATGTGCGTACAGTGGGGGAATTACTGAACGGTCACTTGTTGCACACAGAGCAACAGGCTGATACTGTCCCTGGAAGGACTGAAGTGACATTCCGCTTCAGCATCTGACATTTCCCTGGCAGGCCTTCACTGTCTCACTGTCACTGTGGTTTTGTGGTTCGTCCGCTGTGATGCAGATAAATGTATCATTTGCTTTTGCGTCACTCCCTTTCATCGGACAATTACGGATCTATTAACACTAAAGTAGCAGAAGGACAGTGTGTTGTACTCTTCTATGCCTTCTGATGGTGTTTTATAACCCTGTGATGAGGAGAATTAAATCTGTGATTTCATTTCATTTTTTCTTTTTTTGCTGATGACCCACAAATATGAAGTTCCTCATGAGATCGAGTGTGTTTCTTTTTTTTTTTTTTATATTTAAAATATAAAATATATATATGCTCTAGAGCTGCTCTCTATTTACACTATGCAGTATATTTAAATAAGTCTGAACTCTGAGTCTGAAATTTATGCATTATGTAGTGCTCTTAAAAATGTGTCCATGCAGTATGTAGCCAGAGGAAACGTCTTTCTTTCTTTACACATTAATTATTATAAACGATACTGGGAAACTATGAAAATGTTGGAAATTCATCTAATTTCAACAACATTGTTGGACAGAATTCAGGTTGAGATTGATGATTTACATTTTGTGAGAGCCCGCACCTGTTGCATTATGATCCTCATGCAAAATCACAACATTTTGTCGGTGTGATTATTCCTGCTAAACCCAATCATGCATGCAGCGTATTTGTAATTAAGCCAATAAAACCAAAGCGTTAGAGTTACATAACACAGTAAACCACATCTCTAATGGCACCATATGATGGTATGTCAGAGAACATTGTGAGGGTATTAAAAATGGCCTAGTGAGGAAATGTACTTTGGTCATAAAGATTACACTGAGTTGTCACTCATGAAAAAAAAACACACTTTTATGTGCTGCTGTTGGCCAGACCAACCCTTCCTGCCACAACAGATCAATATAGACAAATTGCTGCAGGACACTAGGATATGTAATGGGGCACTATGTAAAAATGAAATGAAAAGTAAAGATATCGCGGGGCAACAGGAATTGGAAGAATTGTGGTCAGTCAACACTTTCCTCGACATTCACAATGACTTTTTACACATTGCATCACACACTGCATTGGACGAATTAGTGGTTAATAAGTCTCAATTTATTCTTTTTACATGAAAATGTATTTTGGGCAAAAACTAACACTATAAATATAAGTTATTACCAAGTATGTTTCTTAGCTTCCCCAAAACTAATTTATTACTGACTGATTTTTTACATTTTTTAGGTATGTGTATTTCATTTTTGACATTCAAAAAGAAACTGTATTCGCTTCAACCGGGCCAACATTTGTGCAAAAATATACTTCACAGCTCAATGCCACTGCCGCTGGCGAGACGGCCGTAAAAAGCTAGAACGAAAGGAGATGAAAAACAGAAGCACAAAGAAGAGACAAAACAGAGATCGGGGGATGTGTGCATTCGCTCAGCCACAGCCTAATCAGTATGCAGACTGGCTCGGCCCATTTAGTCGAGGCTGTTAATTACATATAGAGTCTAACTATCAGTCTGCCACTGAATTCATCTCCGCTCTGTCTCCCGCGCTGATGCTCTGGCGCGTGCATCAAGCGATAAGTTGCACGTGAGTTAGGTGTCTGTGGGTGCAAGCCTAACACAGGAGACCGTGTGTGAGGGAGAGCGGGCTTCGCCTTCTATGAGAAAGGCGTGCAAATGGCCGGCGGCAAGTGTGGCTTGCTTAAGAAGATGTATGGAGAACGTCGGTTTCAAATGATAGTGTTTTGTCATAATTTAAAGTCCATTATATCTCTCATACGTGAGTAGATATCCCCAATTATTTTATACACGCACTGTATATCGCAGGGTTTGAATGATGTGAGCATCCCGGCCTTGTGAATCTCCCCAACTCTGATGAAGTGGACGCTTAGATGCTAAGATGTTTGTAATCTATCAATTTTCTACATCTCAAAGAAATATGCCAACTGTTAACATTTACTCTTATCTGGGCTGCTGTGTGATGACCAGGATCAGCCGTCGCACTGAGCGCTGCCCGGGTTATTACTGCTGGCAATACTGTTTTCAGTGGAGATCGAGGATCGAGGAGAAAGGTAATAAAAAAGAGACATATGCTAAGAAAATGGGTCAATTTAATCCCTCTCATGCTATGTGAGGCTCTTGCAGCTGCGCACAGTGTTTATCAGAGGGAGGCAGTGGAAAATTAAAGAGGAAAACAACCTTGGCTGAATGCTGCAGGTGCAAGGTGGTATTGTTCACTTGACATTTTAAACCAGCAAGTACATAGATCCTCTGCAGCGCTCCACTACCATAGGCTCTAACTCAGTGCATTTTACTATGAATTCTTCAGAGACCCACAATGAGTAGCTCTTCTATTTTTGGCGTGTCACTTCCTAACCCGAGAATAAAGGCGAGCGTGTCACCCGCAGTCCGTCCTTACCTCCCAGGGTGGCGGAAACTAGGAAGTGGGTCCCGTACTTCTTGATGAGGTTCTCGTTGATTTGCTGCAGGGTCGGCCGTCGCCCCAGTAACCGCAGGTTGCGTAGGAACTCTGGCGCCAGGGGCAACGGAGCTTTGAGGAAATCTCTCTTCTCTGTTGCCAGGCTGTTCACCTTCCAGTGGCTGAATTCCCTGAAATGATGAATACATAAAAAAAAAAAAAAAAAAAGGTGAGCACACACACTTGGTTCAACAATCATTTAAAAAGGAGAGCACAGAGCACTTCAGCGAGCCAGAATAAAGAAGGAGGTTTAAGGCGCTACCTACATGTCGAATTGATTGTGACTTAAGTTGTCACAAATTTATGACCAGATTTCCCCTTGTGCCTTCTTGATTTGTGTCAAAAAAATCAACAGGCACATTAGCTTTTGTCATTTCCAGACGAGGTTTAATACACTTTTGTTAACTCTTCACCACATATATGCGTCTCTGTTGGGAACAGCGAAAATCTGGCTGCAATCTGTCTTAAATTTTACATGGTAATCAGGGTCGGCCCCACTCCAGCCCAGAGGGGAGTTAATGCACCTGATTTGGTAACTGCCAAAACACCATAAGAAGAATAACTTAGCAGTTTAGTTCCACCAATAGAGAGGCAAAGTCTATTTCTCTTGATGTTAACAAATCCTATGAGAAAATGAAAACCAACAATATGTCAATACCTTCTGACTGCCCTGACCTGTCTGTGGCTCTCAGTCCATTGGGTTCTACTGGTGACATAAATCTTTACAAACAGGTCCCAAATATGTAGTTTGATAGTAAAAAAAAAAAAAAAAAAAAAAAAGCCTGAGTCATTTCCAACACAAGACAGCCTGTAGTAGCACTGTAGTGTTAAACAAAATAAATACTCAAACGTAAGTTAATGGTGTATTTGCAGGGGACTAGTTTTAGTCGCAGATTCGGTGCTCTACAGAGTTGTTGGATTCATTTGAGTCAAAACCACATACACTGTGCTGCTGCCATAAATAAATCCAACAATAATCTACAGAGCCCATTTTCATGGTAACGAAGGAACATATCACCCGTTGCAAAAGAGTGGCTTACTGATATGTTTTTAATAATCGTTGAGAACAATAGCACTCTCTGGCACAGCGGAATAAGCTGCATCAGGCTTTAGATACACACACACACACACACACACACACACAATACTTGTTAGTAGGATACATTCATTTTTGGTTTTGGTGTTTTCATGGGATTTGTAACAATAAGAAAGATATAAAACAACCCCAGCCTTATACTTTAAAGAATGTCTGTGAGCTGTCGGTTCCTGGTCACACAGTGTGTGCAGCCACGGAGCTGAGTGACATTTAAATTACTACACTTTCTAGTGCACCCGCAGTTCCTTTAGCTGTCCAGTCAAATGCCAGGGCAGTGGCGAGGACCTCATTTCAGTTCAACTGGCCAACAGAACCACAGTGATACGGGGAGAGATGAGTCTGGAGAAATTCATCCATTTCAAGTAGCTGATAATCATTTCATCACTCCACTCATGCCACAGTGGAACCCCGAGGTATGTAAGGATTATGCAAATACCTGCAGAAAAAAGTACAGATCCACATCATCTGCATGCATTTGCTGGCATAACAGGAGGCGTTGAGTATTGGCGCATTATGTATGCATTTCTCTCCGAACAAAGTAGCAGCAGTGACACGCTGTTTTTCCCATGAGCACTCTCTCTCTCACACACACAAACTCGCTCGGGAACATACACAGAGGGAGGTACATATACTGTATCACTGTCTCAGTTTCCTACTGGCTGCCCCTCCACTGCCTTTGCACGGTCAATAGTTTACTATTACCGACAACACGATACTGTAATTATGCTGTTGACAGCATCGTGACTACACTAAGATACATACAATAGGCCAACTCCCTTCATAATACAATACAATAAATATGCATGGGGTCATTAAAAATGGCACCAACTCAAAGACAGCAATGGGCTGTAATTAGTTTGTAGTTGCTGCGTTGCATATTAGTCTTCAAAGGAAGGCTCAGATTTGTAACCATTTAGCACAAACCATGACAAAGCTTTTCCTCAGAAAGGAATGGCCCCGGGAGCATATGGTCAAACTAGTGCTTCATTAGGAGGTTCATTCTCCCATAATGCACCAATTAATGTCTGTAGCCTGGCCACAGTCACAGTGCAATTTGTACAAGCCATCATTAACTCTGGCGACTCGGGGAAAGCGAGTGTGCGCACGGCATTTGTAAAAAAACAGATAAATAGACTGAAATCACAAGAGTAGCCGACACCTATGCGTGTGCTGCTCGGCAATGTGTGGTCATTAGTTTATTGGCATCATCTTGCATACTGTCAAGATCTATTTATGTCGTTATCAGTAAGGAAAAGAAAGAGTATTGGCCAAGACTGGTGCCCAAAGTTCGCAGATTCAATATTCATACACAGATAATACCACAATGTAAAAATATTCAGTTAAAAGTAAAAAGTCCTTTAAGTTTCATTATGCTACATTATGCTGCTAATACTGTGTTGTAACAGACTAGACTAGTGTGCTACGCCACTGATATTAAATATTACATTATTGGACTATTATTATTGATGCATTTTAATGTTGCATCTAGTCAAGATACTATTTTCTGAACTTTTCTGAAATCTGAGAAGTATCTAGTAACTATAGCTATCAGAAAAATGTTGTGGAAAGTAAATTTTTTGTCTACACATTATTATAAAATATTTGAATAATAAAAATAATTAAAATACTTAAGTAAAGCAAGTATGTCAGAACTGTACTTAAGTACTTATTAGTTTCTTTCCACCACTGGCCGCGATGGTCTAGCAGTTATAGTTCAAGCTAAAAGTATTCAGTAGTTTGTCTTTTTTCTTAATTATTTTATTGAACACTTGAAGGGATTTAGCATTGTAATTTGTTCTTTTTTTTAATTTTATTTTACCTACAATGGCCAGGTATTTATATATATGCCATGTGTCTCCTTGTATTCATTGGTATTAGTTGCTTCTTTGCACAAGTCGTGAACAAACATTGGAAGAGGAGACCTTTGGGGTGGATGCCTCATTGATGTAAATACATATGTATCACTGTAGTGGACCAAAAGGAAAAATGCTACTGACCCATGCTCCATCTTGTTTTAAAATATAGAACAATAAAAAGCACCATATGCACACTTTGTAACATTAAGGGCTTAATTCTACTGTTCACATGGCAATCCTTGTGACGGATGATAGCATGCTTAACTTTGTGATAACATGCCTGTCTTATAGTTTTATAAACTGTATTTGGTGTTTGATAAGCTTTCACACTTGTGGATCTGTTACTCAAACTGGACCTCCCGGGTCGTATGTGTATATATATATACATATATACATACACACACACACACACACACACATATATATATATACATATACATACATATACATATACACACACACACACACACTGTATATATATATATATACACACATATAGATTTTAATTGACTGTGCTTTAGGACTAAATGTCTGCTAACAATAAAATAATGTTTACCAGTGTGGTGAAACCCAGCGTTATCATTAAACCTCTCTTCACTGTGTGATACGTACCTTTTTCCTGCTCATAATGACAACAGGCAATTCTATACAGATGTGAAAATTACACGTAAAAAGCAGGGACTCTTGGTGAATAGAGTAGGAGTACAAGAATAAAGAGAACTACCACTTAAACAATGTACTTTGTTTTAAAATGCCAACACACCTGTATAACTTTTGTCTTAGGATCAGACCCAGTTGTGCCCTATATTATCATTTATCCAGGTTTGGCCTTACCACATATATATGTAAAACAGAACTTTCTATCTGTCAAAATGCTCTCAATAATTTTTTGTATTTAATGTAATGTATATGTTCACAAAATAATAACAAAACAAATAGGTAGGCTGATAATAATAATATAACTCTGATGACTGTCAACATGAATGAATAAATTACATTAAAATTTAACAAATATTTGCATTATGCTCCCTCGTTTGCATACACCCTCTTGTTCTGTTTAGTTGCTCTTTATCAGTAGCTTTAATATGACTCACTCATGTCGAAGGTGATGGAGAAGACGGGCATCGCTGTCTTTCGTATACTTTTGAACACCCACTCCTGCCACATGAGTAATTATTGATGTTTGTCAGGGACGCCTACTCTTTCTAATTCCCTTTTCTTCCACCTATTTTCTGACACTCACTCTGTGAAATCTTACTCTATCCAGGCAGATAACTTGATTATCTCTCACTTTTCCCTGCATGAGCGTTGCACAGCTCCTTTGAGCAGTAACATTCCCTGCTTTATCCTAGATCCCCATCCTCAGCAGCTGTAACAACCTAGTCATCATCATTCTAAATTAAAGGGTTAATCCAGTGTGAGTATTGCACTTCCATAAAATAGTGAAACTTGTTAGAGACAGATTTTAAAAAGAATGGTCAAAGTTGATATTGCAGAGGTATCTGGACTATCAGTCCCTATTATAGTAAAGGTCCAAAAACCCTATAACCTACACTTCCCATAATGCAACTCAATAATATCTCTATACAAAAAGCTTGTGTGCTGATAGTTAGTGAGAGTTACAGTTGCAGCAAAATGAAGAATGAACATAAGTTAAAATTGTTACGTATCTCATGATAAACAAAAAATAAATAGAATGAATTTTAATTACATTTATCATACAGTATTTAAATGAATCTTACATTTAACATGGTTCAGTATAAGAGGCCTAATCCTCTCTAACTAGATGTGAGATTGCACAGCATCACTCTGACCTGTGAAATAACTTGATTGTGTGGTCATTTAGATTCAAGAGCAAAGCACGACAACACCAAAGCATCATTTCCACCACCTCCTCCGTCTGCTGTTCAGATTCTCAAGTGATTATAAAAAGCACCAATATTTATCATTTTACTGACTCACCAGGCCATCCTACACTAACTGTTCATACTTCTCTTCCAGAAAATTCCCCAAATCAGTGGCCAGCGTCAAACTCAAACTCAAGCAGCAGTGCCTGAATACTACTTTACTAGCCAAATGAATGCATAGTGAAGTTACATTTTATAGGGTTCTAAAACTTCAAGTGAATCAAAACAACCAAAGTCACTCCAACTACAATGCTGAGAACAAACATAGCTATTCTAATTCCAGCCGCGGTTTCATGACGGATATCCAGAACCGAAGGTCAATCTCATCTGAATGCGCAAACTATAACAATTAGTCTGCAGCTATCACATGCATCAGCAGGCATTAGTTTTAGCTTAGTATTTAGTCCGGCGAGTCACAGCATGGCGGCCAGTAGTTGCACGGTGATTAACTGGAGCTGATTTAGACTGATGTGTTTTCTGAGCCACTCCACAGTGACTGAGCACGGGGAAGGAGGGCTGACGGCGCCGGGCCGAAAAAAGCAAAGAGGAGCAGTGCATCATTTACTTTTCTCCCTGCTTCGCTCTCTAAGAGTTAACGGTGAGACTGTTGGCTGACTATTTGGCTAATGATGATAGATGGTGTTAATTAAAAGGTTTTAGCACAATGCTGATTGCACCTGCAGCTCCGGCACTTGGTTTCACTGAAGCAAAGGGAATGTTTTTTTCCTTCTCTTTTCTTTAATAGGAAAAAGAAAAAACTTTGCCTATGCAGAAAATTTCCCTCGGATGCTCCTTCTGGCAGCGTGTTGGAAAATAACACCTGGATGTTATTAGCTGGCGGATAGAGAGAGAGACAGAGCAACGGACGGCTCTCAGGGTGAACGTATTTGCCAAACACTTCACATCAGTGCAGCAGTGATGGGAGGGTATCCGCTGGCCATGGAGGGGTGCGATGAGGTGTTTGATTGTATGTGTGCGAGCAGTGATCAGGTGTTATCTTGCCTTACATTTGTCATTATTAAACATTCATATGCACAGATTTGATATGAACCAACAAACGGGCCAACAAATGGACCTGATTCATCAGTTGTTTTCTCATTTTCAGAATATTCAAAGCTGGGCAATAGATGTAGAATACTACTCGTAAAGTGATACGCACGCATCCCTATTGTGGCTTAAGGAGACTTCATAAAATAGCCATAAAAGAGCAAATAAAACACAAGTGAAGTTGGGAAAGTTCCAGATATAATCCATTCAGTCAAAAAATTAATTATTCAAAAACGCTTTGTTCCTGCTTAATACAAAAACATCCTGATGCTGAAAAATAAGTCAGTATTTTTGCCATGCTTGAATCAGGTGCTTACAAGCACAGAAATTACGTAAGTTGCTATACCTGACCTTTATGTTTGATAGCTGCAGGGCTGTTCTTTGTGCCGTAGGTGTCTTTTCAGTCAGACTCACGCTTCATACTGTATACTGGGGTAGAGTTACCTTAAACCTGCAATAATTTTTTTGGCCACTTGGGGGCAGTGGAAACGAGCTGTGAACACAACATTGACATGTTGTCACCTTTTTAGTTTATATAACAAACGCATAGTCGTCTTACACATGCTACGGAGCAACGTTCGTTTGGAGTCATGTTTCAGGCCACCTGGCGAGTCCAATATTCACTCTCTTTTAGCGCGGTTTTTGGTCTCCACCAACTCCTGAGGGAGTGTCTTTATCTGCAGTACTAACTGTTCCGCTTTGCTATAAAGCTCCAGAGCTGCAAATTCAGGTGATTATTGTCTGTAGGTTTAAGTTGTTTTCGCATCGTCATTTGATAAATTCTTATAAAAAAAATCCATTATAGTCATTTTAAAGACACAGTCAAATAAAAAGATACATTTTCCAAATTCTAATCCTGTGTCCATGTGTTAATTACTATTATTATTATATATAATATATTAGTTACCTTTCGCAGAGGTTGAGAGTTCCATGAAAAATCAGGAGACAAAGAGAGATGTTGAGAGGAAAGACCAAAAAAAGAGAGAACTGCAGGTTCAGTTCACAGTATGCACTTCTGCACTCTACCCCACAGTGCAGCCTATTTGTTCCGAGCTTTGACTCATGATGAGAGGTTTGTGGTGTTGAAAGTGAGCACAGCTGAAACTTTATAATGAGCAGTTTCACCTGAATCAGGTACAGTCTCACCTATTAATAAGAAGTGACCCACATGCAATTTCAAACTATTTCTGGAGTAGGTGGAGTGCACAACCTCCAAGTCTCTCCGTGAAAATTGCGCTTCAGCGCTCACAAGCAACCCTCCATGGAAATGAGCCGTGATCCATGAGAAGGAGCGGTTCCAACCAATTCATTCAAAGTGTTTTATGATGCTTAAGGGGAACCTGGTTACTGCAGCAGAATGAATGAAAAAATACAGTAAGTAGGAAGTGAAAAGGACACTGTTGCAAGTAATTACAACTGCTGAACATACCGACACAGAAATTTTAGCTTTCAAATTAGCTGTGTCACACCAACCATATTCATATGACCCTACTCTGCCTCAGTGTAAATGGCTCCAAAATATAGATTATTTGATTTATAGTAAGCTAGCTAGCCCTGCAAGTAGTCACTGCATCACCAAATTGTGAAGACGCTCCATGAATTATGCTGTGCCACTTTTTGGCCTGAACCTTACTCTAAAGACAAATCAGCATAAACTTGTTGATATGGATGGATTACTGAACTTAAGCAAGTTGTGAAAATGAATAGAAACCAATGGCTGCCTGGAAAGAACATCGGAAAATCACATATTTGAAAATGGTCAGCATTAAATATCTAATTTATGGCAAGAGACTGTGTGTTTGATCAAACCAGAAGTTTGGTACATGGTATATGTCCTTAAACTGAGCCTGTGAATATTCTCATTCTTCCAAGTCATAGTTATCTCAAGCCTCTTGGATGAGAGGTGAAACGTCTTCAAAGACATATAACCAAGTCCAGTTGCGTTCGATTTAATTTCCTTGAGGGTCCTTAAACTGAGTTTCCCACAAAGTTGAGTACACTCAAATAAATAAATAAACAGAACAGTAAAGTGACTATGGCAAAAATGAAGGTACTTGATGAACTCAAGCAAATTTGATTTCTATCCTGCACTACAGTATAAACATATATATTTGAAAATGGTCGGCAGAGATGTAATTGACACATCATTTGTAGTTAAAACTTGCAAACAAAATTGGTTTAGGGTTTCAAACTAAGAGAAAGGGTGCACACACATTTAGCATTTCTAAGCAGAATATATAAACATCAGTAAAATCAGTAAACCCTGTTAGGTCTGGGGTTTGCTAACTTCTGAATCCCAGGTTTTCACAGATGTAGCTGTGAACTACTTGTGAATTACTCACAGATGAAAACATTTGAAATCCAAACATTAGGACTGACATACCCATTACTGGAAGAGAGGAGCTGACGTGTTCGTGCATATGGCCCCAGAACCTCTTAGTCGTCACATAACATTAGACTGTCTTGTCAAACACTGTCTTGTCAAACACTCAACAAAAGGTTATTACTCCCAAATGGTCTAAATAAATGAAGTTTCTACCGCTCTGGAACAAGTGCTGTTTTACTTTTTCAGCCCGAGAGCCGAACCACAAAGTCCATTTACTTGTCCTGGGATCTGAGTTCATTAAAACTCCCTCCTGTCTTTTGGGAGCCCACTAGAAATAGACCCTCCACCCATCCTGGAGGGTGGAAGCCAGTGTATGATTTTTTAATGATGTCTGAGTCGCTCCCACTAGAGTCATTATACATCTCCTGAAAGGAATTAAACTGGAAGCTGACCGCAAAGGACCCTGAACCGTGATCGGATTCTGACAACCAATGGGAGCTGTGACATGATAGGGAAAGCTATGGATTATCTGTAGACAAATTATATATCACTCCAACAGATTTATGACTGATCCAATAGTATTTTAAGGTAAGCATAGTAAAGTTTGTTGCGTAAGTTTCAAGTGTGCAGCAGTCCAGGTTTGGAGTTTATATTATGGAGGGAAAGTCAAACCAATTTAACGTGCGTTAATGTTAAATTTGCACGGTGTGTCCTAAATCTGTACAAGACATCACCTGCCTACTTACAAGGCTGGCGCATCTAGGTTGAGTGTCTCTGTCAGCTATTTTTAAAATTTGTCATGCTTCAGCTGAATCTTGTTGGCTTGAGACCCCACACTTTACACAATATATGTCAATGACACTGCTGAGATTTGACATGATTGCAGCAAATTGGAGGAGCCATTTTTAGGTCTGGGCTTCAGCAAGTGCAATGTATAGAACTGTGTGAAGCTTCTTGGTTGAAACTTTAAAGATAAGGTTGAAAGTAAAATAATACCGTTGATCAAATATATGGAAAATAATAGAGCAAAACCTGTAAATATAGCATAACTCTAGCACTTAACTTAAGTATTCTATTTCATGCTACTTTATACTTTTTTTAATAAAAACTAAAGCATTTCAAAGGATCAGGAGACATATGCATAAGAATTACTGCATGTCTAGAAAATTCCTATGTGTATTCTTTCTCTTTGGAAAAATACTTATGTTGTGTCCAGGAATACAACTTTTATCAGGGATAAGTATACTAACATTATGAACTAGTAGAACTATAACCAATTTCTTATATTGGCTGAAAAGGCTATTTTTTTGGTATCTAAAGAATGTAATAGAAATAGTGCAGCAGTGTGACAGGCTCGTAACATTGAGGTCTTACACACTGGCTTCATTTGTAGATTTAAACTGAAACAATATGGGCTCGACATGGTGTTGATTCATTAGCATCAAGCTTATTTAAGTGTTTTTTCAAGAGAGGCTTTCTGAACACATTTTGCAGAGAAGGACTTAAAAAAACACACACAAAAAACAAGTTAACCCAGAGGATACGTGACGTGCTCTGAATCTGCTCGCCAACCTACCTGCCTTCCTGTATTAGTATCATGCTGGAGAAATCAAGGAGCTGAACGCCTCACTTTCCCTGTTAAATATCTCTTAGCTATTTTGGGAGCCGTTCTGTAGCCAATCTGTGTGTGTGTGTGTGACAGGAGGCTGATGTGTCCTATTTCCCTTCAAAACTAAAAAAAAACGAAAAACTAGGTTTTGGATTTATTAATATTTGTATCCACTCCTCTAGCCCCCCAAAAAGAGATGAGGTGTATCACTTAAACATGAGGTATCCCTTTCTGGATTAAAATGAAGTAATTTCAAACGAAAAGGATTCAATTTGATTGTTTCTCAGGCTGAATAATTGCTCTGAAAGAAACTAAGATTAAATATCTTGGGTGTCTTTGACATAGAAAGTGCCCTGCCAGTGTTAATTTGTTGAGATACGTTCTGTCTGTCTCTGTGCGGTACTTCTGCGACTTTCCAGTAATACATTTCTGAAAAGGCACAGCTATATGGGCAGTTGCATTATTCATAACTCTACTGCAGGAGGGAGATTACTTATTGATGTGCATAGGTATCCCCAGCATCACACAGTGAGAAAGTTTCAAAAGTTCTTACAGGTCTGGTGATGGAACTAATGTAATACAGTGTGGTTACATGCCTTGCAGAACCATGCATCTGCACATGCACATCCTTAATGAAAAGATTTAGAGGAAAGACGTGGGCAATTAGCATCAGTTTCCTTTTCCCATGTGTTTTGTTTGTGCAGCAATAGAATTAACAATGGACTGGCTAAATGCTCACTGGGATATATCTGACAGGCAGCTCTCTGCTCCTTTGTCTGTCCCCTCTTCGTCACCGTCCCTGCGCCTGTCTTGCTGTTTTATTTTTCAATGTCTGCAGTAGGGGTGTAACGCAAAGCCACTTTTTATATCTGTATCTGTTTATTTCACCAAAATATGTGTTGAAAATAATATTCAGACTTGTATCTGAAGTGGACAGGGCTTATGTCGGACGTTGTCATTGACATCAATTCTGGATGACTCTTCTTGGCGACGAAATTCTGTAGGGACGTCTTTCATGAGGATCATATAGGCTACGTCTTACGTCTCAGCTCACATGTGACTGTTGATATTAAATACTAGGGTGGATCTAAAGTTCTAAGGAGGGCCTGTTTTCTATGATTTCTAGATGGATTTATGGACGTATATCCTCAATGGATATTGGACATCTTGACTGTTACCACTGTAACTGTAAAAGTATGAATATTGCTGCAAAAAAATTTGATTATTTTTCATATCTACTCAGAGCGCATTACCTGTGCTGTGAAATAACATGTTTGTTCACACCCCTACTATTTCCACTACATTTGCATCTCTTTTCCTCAGGTCCATTCCCAGTAGTCCACTTCATGTGCCCCCATTTCTTCACTTCTCTCTTCTGCCACTGTGCCACTTAAACATACCACATCAGAAAACCTAAATTGCTTTATTGGAAAATGAAATAATTCAGCCTGCTGACAAAAGCAAAACAGAGGGATGTCTCTTTTTCTTATTTTGTAATAGGGACAATTTCAACCAAATCAGGCATTGTTAGAGACACCAATGGATTGGTCTGCCCCCCCCCCCCCCCCACCACCACACACACACACATTCTGATCTCCACCACCACCAATTCCCACTTTCAACTTCGTGAATAGAGAGCGAACCTCAGAATTATAATTCAAATTGACGCTTGCTAAATGAAAAGAGAGAGTGTGCAAGTAGAAAGCATACAAATGCAGGTCATTCCATTTCCTACTGTATTGCCCTGGAGACATTTCCCCACGGAAAATCGGCTGAATCAAAAAAAACGAGTTTGTTTGTGGGTTGTTTTTTTTTTCCAGCTGGGATGAAATAATTGAATCAGTATGTGTTAAAACACAGATCCGGTGGCACTTATTATCGCAATGAGCCGTCAACTATGTCCTGTTGTGATGCCATTTCTCCAGCACGTTCACATGCTGCACGCAGACATGTGCGCACATGAGGGCCAATTACAATCCAATTCCGGTGCACCAGTATGGGGGTGAAGAGTGTCTTTAGCCCCTGAGCCGCCAGTGTCTCAGGAATATAACAGTTATTAGAACCTGATGATGGCAGAGCTAATAAGCAACCGTTCTGATATTACTTCCAATTTGACACAGTGCTTGCTGCAATAAATTGCTTAAAGCCTCTGGAAATCTGGCTTGAAATAATAGTAAAAAGTAAAAATGCACATATGCTCTCAAAGTTGAGTGTCTCATTAAGCAGCCACAAAAATCTGAGTGAAAATGAACATTCATAACTATAGGAAAACCAAGTGCAAAGAATTATTAAGTTTATTAATGAATTAATTACTAAGAATGATCCCCCAGCTCTGCAGCTCTACAGAGCTTATTTTAGCGTATGGGTTTGGTTTTACAGCACAACAACTCTTTGGTTCCATCTCACCACCCTCACCAACCTTGTTTGCAGTAAGCAGGCAGCTGTTTTCAGCACACATAAAAAGCTCTAGTAAGACCCGCTGTGCACAAAGCCTGCCCCGAGCACCGAACAGCAGATGAAGTTGGCAACTAGCTGGTGAAGAAAGTAGAACATCTACCAGCTAAGTTGGTGAAACAAAACAAATATGAGCGTGAAAACTGGTCTTACATTAGTCAGGTGACCTGAAACACATACATTGCTCTGTTTCTTCCTAAATAGCCATTTTTGTTGCTATAGAACTTACACCAGAAAAAATATTATTCATTTGATTTTTGGACCTACTGATATCACTATCATTCAACACTGTAGATGTAAACAGGATAGTCTTTTTTTTTAAAGCAGCAATTATTGTTTTTCATTTATTTTTTTGGCCACTTGGGGGCAGCCGAGTGGTGTCCACCAACTCCTGAGAGAATTATTAGTGTCTTGAGGAACCAACTGTCCACTGTGCTCACCAGGTAGACTTGTCTGCCGCAGTTTGATCATATTTTATTTAAGTTTAAGAGGTTGCAAGAGGTTATCATTTAGCTAAAGAGATGCTACATGTTTGTTTCACAAGGGGAGCTTTGGTGTCCTTGTCCTAGACCTAACAACTAGCAACAAAACCCAATTTGTTCACGCTCCTCCACCTTTTTAAAATCTTATTTCTACCCCCCTGACTTTTACTGTGCCGCTCACTGTCCAGCCACCATGGTCCAAATGAGAGAAGATCTAAGTTAAGTTAAGTAAAAACTACTGATCTGATCCGAGTCGCTTTCAGTTATTACTGTGCACTCAGAGCAATGAGCTCACCGAGCCGTGGCTGGTTTGTGGACTTTTTTGCCCTGGGTTTCACCTCTCAGGCTACATACAGGCTGATGTAGGTTGTTGGTAGTTGTAGTTGGTTGTTGCAGCCTGAAATGAATACTTACTCAGGGTTGACAACGTTTCAGCAAAAAACAATCCACAGCTACATTTGCATGTATGAAAACAAAAGTGGAGACCATTTGATTATCTCGAATCAACACTGATCACATTTCTATATTTGTTTTGGCACCTCTACATAGTATTGTTATTCAATTACATTATCATATTCCATTTGCATGCAGCCATTGCTCTGCGGTTCTAGTGGAGCACACGGTGCCAATAAATGCACCTTGCAGCGTCCTCGAAGCCTTAAAAAGTCTGTGCTGTGGCAGTTTGCTTGTTTCCATTAGTTTGCCAGTTCCCAGTGTGCTAAACATTAGGCCTACTGCCAAACAACACAATGTGGTAGAACTAACTGGTTCTTAGCACAACCTGGCCACCGTCTGCTCTTATCCATATGGTCAATTTGTCTTCCGTTCTCACACTGAAGGGAAAACAAACGAGCATACACACTCACACACACACACACACACACACACACACACACACATACACTCACACACACACATACACTCACACACACACACTTCTTTCGGTCTCTACCCCTTTCCAGAAACAGCACCGCCTTTTTCTTTTTTCCCTCTTTTTTCTCACGAGTCTCTTTTTTTCTTGTCAATTCCCTTCCTCCTTGTCTTTTTATTGCTTACCTCCCAGGCTGCCCATCTTTCTCTCCCTCTCTCTCACCTTACCGGTCAGCCTTACCGTTTCTTACGTGTTTCGTTATTTGGAGCCTCTTTTGTCTGCTGTTTCACAATCAGTTGGCAAGTAAGCTGTTTGGCTTCCACTATCGCCACTGGAGGGTTTATTCCGCCCAGATATTTGTTGGTGGATCACGGGAGAGAGAAGGATAAGACTGAACAAAGCAAATATAATGCAGCAAAATCGTGATTTCAGCAATAAGTTATGGCGATACATGAAAGGGAAATGGGGAGAAAAGTCAGTTTTTCTGGATAGTGATAGCAGAGACAGTGGTTGTTTCCGGGTTAGTTTTAAAAAAAAAGGACAATTATAGCGTTATAGATGAGTTCCTGACCCAAAACATTCCTTAATTGTATAAAAATCATTACCATAATTGGTTTTCTTTGGCATACTTGCCAAATATTTCAACAAAATTTAAGACAGGATGTAAAAACTGATGCCACTGGATTCATGTCTTGATATACGTATTTTGTTGTTTGCCAGATCATGAGTCATCCTGCCTCGGGATGCAGCACGAAGCAAAAAGCTGTCAACCTGCTTGTGTAACGCTGCTAAAATAAATCCGATGCCAGCGAACATGGCAACAATGTGAAATATCCAACAGGGGTTTGTCATGAGTTTTTTCAGAGTATGGTTGCCAGTGGTTACATTGATTGCCATGTTACTAAACTAAACTCCCAACTCCAAACATTGTTTTTCTTGGGGTAAAAAAGCAGAAAGAAAGGTCTAATTCTGCTCAACTGAACAGTGCAACAGAGTATTTGTTAAAGGCCAGGGCAGACTAATTACACGGAAACATGTATTGTAGGGTTTTTTAAAATGTGTATGAAAGTAAGGGAAATGTTGCTGGATTTGAAACAAAAATGGAGATGGAGAGGCGGCCAAATTGAAACTGGCAACTGACCACGTAAAAAAATAACTTTAGTGGTAATGATGTGTACAGACTCGACATGTACTGATCCTCCGCCTCCAACTAAGATACAGCACACAGAACGGACTTTTTGACTGTTCCTGGAACTAGATCAACATTGGCTTTCTCAAATGTACAGCTCTAAAAACGTCTCAATGTGGGTTCTTATTGCAGTGATGTGGAGCTAGTTATAGTGTTGCTCCACCGCTAAGGTTTAGGTTCGGTTTAATGTGCTTAAAATGTTAGTGCACATTTATAAAATACCCTGTAATTGATGTAATTTTGTGCCGAAGAGTTCAATATGCTTCAAACTAACTAGTCTGTACGACGCACCATCTGACAAATTTGACAGAGGGTATGAACCTGAAGGTGTTTATTCCCGTGTCACGGTCACATGGTTGACATTTGTCATTGATTGGTGGCTAAATGGAGATGGGTCTTATCCGATGTTTAGTTTCTGTCTGCATTTATATGTCAACCCAAATGAACTGAACCTGGCCATTCAAGGTCAGGTTATGCACAGAGGAACCAGTTTGTGCGACATGCTGTCCAACCCTGTCATAAAGTAAAGGTGTTTCCAGTTGTTCTAAAGGCCGCATTGGAAGGTGGGATCGAGACCCTGCTGTCATAGAGAGGTCAAGCTGCAATCAAGGGCAATACTGCTGCGAAACCATTCAAACCCTGCCCACTCTCTCACCTCTGCATACCCAGCTAGTCGATGTGTGAAGTGGGTGTGGACATCGGACTGTCAGTTTTCGGAAAGTCAAAGAAATTATAAGAGGCAGACCTCTTATTATTATTATATTATTATTATATATTATTATTATTATGATGATGTCAGAAAGGTGTGTGTGTGTGGGGGGGGGGACCTTCAGTCCTCATCTGGCTCTATCGTTGTCTTCCTTCTTCTCCAGTGGTTGATTGATCATTTTGAACACATCAAAAACTTTATCCCACAAAGAACAAACACAGCCTTGTGATTTGTGGTACGGGACGATACTAGTAATGGCATTAATGAATGCAACCTTCCATGTCAGGCACTAATGCAGAAACCAGGCAACATACTGTATTAGTCCCATAAATTACTGAGGGAATGTAGCAGTCCTGTCAGATTCCAAAATACTGCATGTCCACCGGCAAGAGTTTGAAATTTATAAATCAGATAAATGGATCTTAGCAAAAGTTAAATCAGGAAGAGTCATTACTCCGCCGCAGCTCTGCCTCTTGGCTTCCGTCCATCTACATATTTTCTGCCTTCCTTCAATTTAAAATTCATAGGGGAAGTCCCTCTGGTTCAAACTACCTTTCCAAACCCTTTACACACACTGCATGGTGCCAATCACTAATCAGCAGGCTCTTTATAAAGCCAGTTAGCTGCAGCTACCTTGTGCTGGCTGCTGCTTCTGTCCTGCCAGCGTTTCCCCACCTGAGTTTTCAAGGCGTGTTTATACCTGGAACAAGTGAAGAGTTCTTGTCCAAGGCTTTCCCAGGTGTCAAACTTTTAATTTATAGATGAAGATCATATTATCAACACTATCTTGTTGCTGCTGTTTACATTCCCCCACACCCAAATTCAAAAAATGCACTACAGAATTATTTCCTGGGTGTATACATATACATTTATAGAAGTAACTGTATACATTGTTTCATTTCATTTTGATCTATTCTAAAATGAATTAATCCTAACCCTATGTTTGTGTGGCATCAAGGGACTACAATTTTCATTTCTTTTGTGCAACCCTGTGTTGTGAAATGACAAATAAATTGTTGAACTCAGAACAGTGTTCTGCAGTCCACAGCAGACGTGTGCCTGAGCTCAGGCAAAAGGAGTTAATCAGTTAAGTAGTCTTGTTAGCTAAAATCAACCCAGATGGCAAAATTACTTGAACTAACAAAAGATATGGGAGTTTGCTGGATGACAATACAGATGATTTCCCTTTTAAATTACTCCATGTAATTGTTTTATACAGGTAAAAGGATAATATGTATAAAAAAATTCTATGAATGATTCATATTTGTGATGTGTCTTAAATTAGGTCCATAGAACTCAGTCCTGCTTAGCTGCTCAGCTGACCCCATCCTAAATAATTTCCAGCAACTGCAGCAACAGTTGCATTGCACTGTGTGATGTCGTTATCTGCTCATGTCCATAAGGATGTGGACATGGCCGAATGAACTGCACACACGGGCTATACATGCCATTACTGTAAAGTCACACAGTCTGAAACAATGTGAACATATTGTTACAGTACGTCCTTTTCTCTGAATTAGAGCCCTGCTAGTATTTGAAATAGCCCAAATAAAACATGATGAGACATCCAGTAAGACCCTATAAAAATATTAAACCTGTTGTAATTAAGTTGACATATCCTTCATTATGCAGCAGACACCCAGTCAGGGGACATGATTCTGTTCAAACAAGTTCAAGTCCAATAACACTGAGCACCCTCGTCGTGCACGTTGTCTTTATGTCGTGCATAAACGCAATAAAAGCTTCATTCATGCCTGCCAAAGTTGCTCTGGCAGAATCATCTCTGTTGCGCACCTGCATTTCTCCTGTTACAATAAAGAGTAAGGCTGCAGGGACCCTGGATTCTGCAGGTTTCCGGCTGGATGCCGGATCTCCTGGCAACACATAACAGGTTAGGACACCTCTGGAGCTCTCCCAACTATCAGCAGAGATGGGAGCCATTTTAGTTAAGAAAGTGAAATAAAGGATTTTACTCTAAAAGTAGGACCAAAAATGCATCACTCTGAGAGACGCTCGATGAATATGAACTACATATGTCATAAGAGGACCTCCTTCCTCTAAACCATAGGGAACAATGTCTTCTTGCTGCAGAAATCCGAAAGTCCGAAATCAACAACCATTTGGTGGCGTATGGGCCACTTCCAACACCAGGAAGCCCGGCTGGACGTGAATGTGAGCCACTCACTAATGAAATTCCTCCAAACTCCACTGATCAGGTCGGCTGATTCTCTGAACTCATCAGCTCTCCTATTGAGTGTGTTTGACGGAAAAAGATGCGGGGAGAGAGGAAGAGGGTGGGGGCGGGGGTGTTTTGCGGAGTGTTTTATTCAGAAAACCTAATCTTTTGATGATGAAAAAAGAGAAAAATATTGCCCGGATTTCCATCCCATCAGTGTTGTATCTAACGTAATCTTCTTTGACGGAAAGCACTTTTTGATGTTTTATTGTCTCTGTGTAGCTCCTCATCTCTCCCTCTGTCTCTCTCACTGGCACGCACATACACAGCAGGAGGCTGAGGCTTTAAATGTGTGTTAGAAATGTGTGAGTCACTCTGTGTGTGTGTGTGTGTGTGTGTGTGTGTGCCCTGATTGTTCTCAAAGGGACTTGGTAAGGAAAGTCTCCACATTTCACAGTAGGTCCTACTGGGAGTCTCTGCATCCGAACTAGGAAATGCAGTTTCCACAACTCCCTTTTCTCTCGCTCTCACTCACTCGAGCATTTTGTGTAGCTTCTGGTTAGTCGGTATGCAGTTTAATGTGGGTGCATGATGTGTTTGCAAAGTAGGAATGTCAGCCCCTTTCCAATTTTCACTTTTTTCTGTTTTAGCTCACAAACCTCAAAACATCTTTAAGAAAATCTTTAAGGAAGATTATTGTACATTCAAATGCAGATGCGAGATGTTCATTCATTACATAAATGTAAATTGCAATTTACTGTTACTGAAAAAGCCTCCACTGTGATGCTCTGTGCTCGTCATCAAAGTTTTTCTCAACTCATAAAAACTTTTTGGTCACATTCTGGCAGCTATCAATCCGTTTAGTATATTATATTATTATTATATTTTAACCATGTCATTCTACATTTAGTGGCCACTTTATCACCTGTACAATCTAATGCAATCCAATACAACAGCCCTGTCGTAACAACTATCTTTTGTTGACATCGTCAGAAATATGTCATGGCATTTGTTTTTAGTATTATTTATATACTGAAGTTTATTGAGGACTTTAGAGGATGTACTATAAAGATACTACTGCAGTAGTTGAACCTTTTGAGCACACTGGAAACACGGATCAACAGTAGCACAGTGGACTCTGGTTTGAGGAAGTTTTATGGATGTTTCGATACATATTGACATGTTTTAGGATGGACTCTAGTTTGCCACTGGAATCCAGTGTTAAAAAAAAAAAAAAAATTTCGTTTGGAGTAGTCCTTTTAAATTTGCAGTTCTTTGCAGTTAAACTATTTACGTGAACCAGGTTTCAGGTGTCCTGTTGCATGATACTAAAGGATGAGTAGAGTGATGTTCTTGTTGCCAACACATCCACACAAAAATACAAAACCATTATTCATTTGTCTTTTTTTGTTTCCCAAAAAGTATTAAAAACGCATCAATGAGCCACACTGTTCCTTCAGGAACACTCCGCCGCTGAAAATAGTCCCCAACACATGCCCAGTCTATTCCTGTTTGAGTGACGTTTGTTAAAATCTACACTGCCCAGCTGTATTATAAAACACTGAGCCATTTTTTAAAGATAAACTATAGTAACTATATAAGAAAGATTGGTGCTGAGTGTCACAGACAGGGGGGTCAGAAAGTATAGAGAAACTAACTTTAACTGCAACAACAGTTGTTTGGGGGCCAGTTCTTTGCAGACAGTACAGTATCAGTCTTTAGCAACAACTTACATCTCCTGCATGATGCTGCACTGGAAAAGAGGCCAAAAGCACAATTCTGCCCTCAAGAAACAAAGAGAAAAATATTTTTCAACGCATATATCTATAATATATCTACACTTACTTTACCATATCTGAATTTGCACTCACATGCTCTGCTTCCTGAAACACTTTACCTCCTTTCCTTCTTCCAAAAATGACAGAATAGGTCTATTTCCAATGACTCACAAAACCACATATATGACATGTGTACCGGACCTTCACCGTCATGGTAACATTAATAAACACGTGTGGAAGGGTTGCTTGTTTAGGTTTAGGTAACAACACTGCTGGGTTAGGCTTAGAAAAAGATCATGATTTGGGTTTAAATAAGAACTTACGAGACTAACATGACTAACGTACGTACGTAACTCGTCACATACGTGACTTAAGTTAAAACATAACTTATAATAAGACAATGTTGACTTTTGGTTTCACACAGGACATGCATAGCATCTCCTGGGTTAAAATCTTATGTTTGTGTGACCCTACCATAAACCCTGACTTCCTCTTTTAACTACTTTTTTTGGTCTTTGAAGTACTTCACCTGACTTTATGTGCACGTACATAAACACCCATCGTTTTAACCACCTTAAAAAAATCAACCACTGTTGTGGTTTTCTGAATGAGGACGGGCATCACAACATCATACCCACAGGACCGATATTGATCACATGTCCTGATGTTGAGGGACGGAAAACAATGTAACTGTTTAATTTCATGTAGACCTTCACTTTCTGTCTGTCTCAATGAGGGAAGCCGAAGGTTCAGCAGCCGGAGTAAAGACTCCTGTTGCAATATACAAACTACTTTCAGAGATACTGTCTGTCCTTTTGTCCCATCCTTTCAGTTACCTGTATACATGTTTCCCTCCAGTGTTATGCTGTTTTTGTTTTTCCTCTTCATCTCTCACCCTCTGCCCCTCGGTGTGTGTTTGAACCCAGTTGGTGTTTAAGACGAGCAGTAATACGCGCAGCAGTTGCTGTGTCTTTTATTCCAGCCCTTTATGAAATAGAGAAGTTAACATGGCTAAACAGACTGCAAAGACCCTCTGTGTTTGCATGTGTGTGTGTGTGAGACAGGGCAGTGTGTGACCCACATGTGTTATGTCTATTGGTGGGAATTATGTTAGTCATCCACCACACACCAACACACACGCATGCACACACACACACAGTGTGGCCGACAGGCATGTGTTTCCTGCTACGCATGCTGTTGCCTCCTGACTGTTTCCATCACAGAGCCACAGGCCTGTTTCTGCCCCGCTGTTCTGTCCACGCTAAGCTTTCCGCGTCTCTGATGTTGTGGACCACTGAAGAAGAAACCCGGCGGTCTAAGCCCCGACACGCCCCAAACACCCACCACCCCACACCCCGTGTCTCATCGGCAGCCAATCTTTCTCAAGTCCACCAGAAGAGGAAGAGGAGATTAGGCAGAGCCCCAGCCTCCGTCTCCAGAAGAACTGCTTGACACGTCTTCTTTGTCATTTCAGGCGGATGGAAAATTGAAAAGAGTGTGATTATTCCCCACAGTGCTATTTTCTCCCACATCCACATCCAGCCAGATGAGACTCTCCACTCTTCTATCCAGGAGTTTGAGGTGATGTGAGTTTGATTGCATCAACAACAACAACTCCTTTGGTAAAAGTCTGAGTGAATTGTTCCGCCAGTTTATCTATCGGACTGATTGAATCTGTCGCGATGGGATGCAGTGTTGAACGTCACAATATAAATTCACTCAGTGAGTTAGCACGTCTTGGATATTGAACATTTAACCTTTTTTTATTTTTATATATAAACAGCTGCAAAAGCACTTTAGCAAATAATTTAAGTGCTTTCATCATTTTTTCGTAGATCGTAATTCGAACAGTCTGTTAAGTGTTCTCCCTCAAGAGATCTTGCGCACTTCTGTGTCTAATAGCAGTTGTGTGTGTTCAGCTCCCCATTTTTTCACAAAAGCCCTTGACTTAATGAAGTTTATTACTTTGATGCTGTCGTTCAAAGCTTCATGAAGCACAGGATTCATTTTTCTTGGACACCAGTGCTCCCCTGTGTATGACGCAGTGAGTCCACCGCACTTCAGGTTTTTCATTCCGACAACCAATCAGAGCAACGGAGCGCCGTCCAGTCGAACGGTACGTTCTGTCAGAAGTTCGGCAAACACGTATTTCTTATCAACATAAAGTTTGAGTGCAGTTGTTTGTTCTTCTTTTAGAGAAAATTTACCGTTCAGTCCGTTTAATACTGCAGATGTAGCCAGCCGGTATACATTCTGTATCGTTAGCGCCATCTTGGATATTTACAAAGATACCTGAACAGCTATCGTCTCTTTCAGTCATTGTATTAAACCTGCCTCCTACTAGATAAACGCTTGTGATTGGTTAGCCCGATAAAACGGCAGGGAAATTAGTCTGAATGGGAGAGGGGCCAGACGTATCTGCCAGAGCAAATGAAACATGAGCTTGCAGATTCATCTGGTTCCCAGGCTAGAAGAACGCATCAACAACATAAAAAATGTCTTCTCTGTGTTGTTTTCCTGTCAAAACCTTTGCAGAAAAGTATATGTTCAAAAATGTTGTCAATATCAATGTGTCTCACGAAAGCGATAACCTGTACAATTATTTAATTAATAGCCATTGTCGTTGTCACAGATAGAGTGCCTCCAAACAATGCATGAGAGAGAAGACAGCAAACTCACAAGGAAGGGCAGACATCCTGACCCCATCCATTGATAGTTTTCCATCTTGTTTGAGGCTGCAGTAGCTGATGTAACTTGTGCAATGGTGAGATTAAAGGATTAGGGTTAGACCACGAAAATGTGGCTGTATTTATTCCCATCTCCATTACCCCTTATTAAAAGCTAATGAGAGCAGCCAATTTTGTTCTTGCTCTGTGGAAAGTTAATGCAGAGAAAAAGCCTGCCGGCGCTTATTTTCCTTAATGATAATCACATATTAGCATCACTAAGGTCACATGAGTACAATTAGAAACACAAAGGAAGCGCTTTTTTTTCATGTCATGGAGTCACTGCTTTCACCACAGTGTTTACTGTGTGACTTCATCATCCTCGGCTCCAACTGCAGGCTTCCTTTTCCATGGTAAAAAAAGTAGTTACCAGCATTTATACTTATAATTATGGTCTAATGGCATTATGAGTTTGAGCTGGACTGTCAGCCTCTTCATTCATCTATCCATTGTTCTGTCATGTCGATTAACTATAACTGATCATATTTTGGGAAATTGAAAATGTTAAATATTATATATTGTAAGTCACAAGCAAGGTTAGTTTTGTAAAATAATAACAGTAATAGGGTTACAATAAAACAAAAAAGCTATAAAAATAAACAATATTGAAAAGAAAAACAGTTCAAACGTAATAACGTAACATAATCTATATTAAAACTTAATATAGAATGTGACTATCTGGATCTGGAGCTTTAAATAGGGTTGTTTTCAGTATTTGTCTTGTGATAAAGTAGTCATTTCAGTCCGGTTTGGCAGTGTTTCCTTGAATCTTGTGTCGTCAGGCCCCCGCTGGCCTTGTTTCACTGCCACTGTGATTGTTTTCATACAAATTGGGAGGAAGTGTGCCAGTGTTCTTGAGGACTACTTTTGAGTGGGACGTGTCGGCTGAAACGCACAAGTGCCGTGTTGTCGTGGGTAGCAGGGGATGTGCAGCAATCAAATCCAAAGTAAAGACAGCCCCACAAATTTAGGAATGCATTTCCAAAGCACGTACAAACAGCGGGGTGGCCATGAATCTCTGGGTAGCAAGGAGGAGAGATGAGAAGCAGCAGTCAATTGTGACACAACAGGAAACTGTTACAGATGGCTGAGTTATGACTTGACCTCATCTCAAATGAAGGCTCTCCTTGCTTTTAGAAGTCCATTCGCTGATGAGTGAACTCATTCATACATGTTCTACTTGTTCCTTAGTAAGTGAGGACAACTTTGAGTCAACAGTAAACAGTGTGTAAAGGAAATGGAAGTGTACATCAACATGTCATAACCTAGATTTACGAAATACTGATGTAATGAGTACTTCATGTTTTTGTCTGGTTTGGTTAGAACAATAACCAGCAAGCTAATGGTTATACTGTTTGATGATGAACAGGCATCATTTACTATAAAAAGGTATTTCTTTACGTAAATGTTATTTCAATTACACCACAAAAAGGTTCTGTTCTTCAGTTCTGTCTCCTTCAACACCATAGATCTGACATACCAGGGCCTAACCTTCAAAATGTAAGTTGACATGGTGGCTGATCATTGCCCCGGCAGACTATTTCCACACCTGATTTCCACCAAAAATTGGAGCGTTGCACCCGGTAACGGGCTGCTTAAACCATCACATTCCCAGACATATCGAGGACATGACACGACAGTGTCCTGGATGGACACAGCGGGACAATCCCAGTTGTGCAAGTATGGCATGAGTCACTATGACTTTTACTTAGGATACCATGTGGTGCATATCAAAGGGAAGATGCCCAGTGAACACGGCAGGGATTTGAACCCTTTTAAACCCTGTTGAGTAAAGATAACGTGTATAATATATATATAAAATAATATATAATAACATCCTTGAATCAGATGTTTTAGATGCTTGTTGTGAGTCTCCAGTTTCCATCCCTTGCATTTTTAGTAAGGCATCTTTAGTATTCAGTTTTATGTTGAGAGACTGTGTGAAAATTATTAGGGAAGAAGGAGGGTCAGAAAGGGGTTACGTACTAAACTTTTGGGACGGGCAGGGGTGGATCTTTTAAGTTTTGCTCATCCAGGATCTATATTTAATTCCATTCTTCCCTTGTGAGAAACAAAAAAAACATAAAAATATAAATGAATAATAAAATTGCCCCTCAACAACTTTAGAAATGATACCTCATTCAGTGACAGTGGTAATATCTGTTCACTCAGTAGCTTTGGTAGCTTTTTGCCAATGGCTCAACTTCTAATGTTCAATTTGGTGAATGTGTGGAAATTATTGTTCCATTAACATATTATCAATGGTAAATGGCCCTTTAGTAAGTAACGGTGGAAGGAATTTTACCAGTTCAAGTTCACCAGTTTTATTCTTTTGGAATTTAGAATCTTTCTCTAAACCAAGTGGCAGTCCATAATGCTCAGGAGGGCCTTGCTTTTTTTCTTGTTTATAGTAGATGCTTAGAATGTACTGCATATACTGAATATATATATATTGTAGGTTACCTATCTATACTGTGCAGCTGTTCTTGTGCTTCCTGTTGTTGCTGTGACAGTGATTTCCCTGCAAGGGGATCAATAAAGTCCATCTAATCTTATAAACATACTCAAACAGCCAGGATTTAATGTCAGCCTTCAGAAAAAAAAGATTTGGGAGTATCAGTAAACCACCCTCTTATGATCAAACATCAATAAATCAGGTTCTCCTGATACGCTGAACTTTTGTATTTCTGCCTGCAGACCCTCACATACCATATCGATAATGTGAAGGTTGCTGGCTGCATTCAGTGAGCAAAAGAAACGAAGGACCAGCAAAGGGAACATAAGGCGACCATCTGAACCTGCTGACTCATGCATTGCTTTTAGCATCATAATGCTAAAGCAGAGGAAATTCAGCCACATCTCTATGACACAAATAGTAATGCTCCATGCTACCTTGTATATACTGCACATTGTCTTAGTAAGTAAATTGCATTTAGTTTTCCAACAGGAGAAGTATTTGCCAAAAACTAAAAATCTGAAAAGATATGAGGTGAAAAACACATCGGGGGAGTTTTGCTGAAAGTGTCCCGCAGCTAAAAGCAGAGTCATATGACAATCTGTCCCATTTATGTCACGGAAACCTTCACCTGTCATTTCACACTACACTCCCCCTACACTCTGTAAGTGATGCTGTCATCTCCATTCGATTCAAGCCGAGGCAGAGGGAGAGGGAGAGGAAGACAGCGGGGTTGGTATTTATGAAAGAAAAACACTAGTTCCTTCTCATGTCTGAGAAGGAATGGATTGCACACAGAAGGAACTAGTCTGCGTGAAGACTCCATCTTCACACTGTTAACAGTGTCTCTAAATGAGACGTTTCGGGCCTCCTGCTCTCCAAGTGACTGGAGGAGCAGCGGAGAGCCGAGAGAGGCGGCCACCGAGAGCCCGAGTAGGCCGCTCGACTGTGAGCCAGGAGCCATCACATCTCTCTGCATGCTCAGCTGAATTCTCCTGCATAAAAGTTAGCCAGAAAGGCAGCCAGCAAGACAGAGGGGGGAGAGAGGGAGTGAAACCGGAGCCTGTATGATTCACTTCAAAGTGTTCCACACGCAATTGTACATCTTTTGAAACACAGTCACAGCCGACTCCTGCAACGGTCACAGAAGAGAAAACAGCCACAGATAATTAGAGCATCTAATTTTCAGGCAACTTCTACATTTCTGACAGTACAAACGGCCGCGACAACTTTCAAGCTGCCAGCGAAGAGAACCTATTTTTAAAGAGCTCACGGAGGGAGGGGAAGGAAACGACAAGTCAAAAATCTGAATATATATTCCAAGTTGAGGAAATGGAAATTCAAATTGCAGCCTCAGCGGATGCAGTGGATCTCCATCACACTTGGTATTAAATGTGGAGTAATGGTAATGGTGGCAGGGGCCGACGTGAACTCTGGACCTGGCGCAGGACTGGGCTTCATTATTTATAGACCACGCAGCTAACGGCCTCTGGACACACGCAGCAACCTCCCGTCTCGGGGCACATGCTGTCCTCTCCAGCAGGGACAATGTTCAGACCAAAGGGGAGATTCGAGGCTCCAACTCAACAATTAGATAGACATACGCACAATGAGCAAGAAAACGGTTATATTGGTCATTTTTTTCCCTCTGCTGTCGCAAGTGGAGCCTGAAAAAGATTTGGTGATTGGGAGTTTTTAAAAAAGCCCAGTGAATCAATATTTCACAAGGCTTCACTTAGTTTTTGATGATCATAGACTCAAATTATTATTCCAAGCAGAGTGTTTGTATGTCTTGAAACATGTGTGGAGGGCTTTATTGTCAGTTGAACTTGCGATCATCCCAGCACAGCAGTGCAGGAGTCAGAAAAATATGTAAACAAGACCAGCTGAATTGTCAGTTTTGGCTGCAATTAAACATGGCACGGGCAATCACAGTGAGCTGAGACTCACCCGAGTCGCTAGACTGCCTGTCTAAGCACTGACTACATGTCGGCTGTGAGGCCTGAAAAAGCTGCTGTGGAATTAGTAACATTAAGTTTGCTTATAATTGTATTAACATATATATCAAGTTACATTTTACCTATAAAAACACTGTAATGTGCATCCATTTGCACTAATATAGGGGCTATAATAAGGGCTGCTGCAGTATGTGATAAAGGCAAGCTATATATTATAAGACAAATATAATATTCAATGGTCAAATTCAATAGTCATAGTGTCATACCTCTGACTGTATTTGTTAAAAAGCTTTACTTTATTAAAAAAAGTCCTTTTATCATATAAATCTCATCCTAATTACAGTATGATTACATCCATTTTGAATTGTAATCCCGCCATCTCTGACGGTAGAATGGTTTCTACCGTCCACAAGAAAGTCCACAAGATGTATTTCAGCTGACAGGTGAGCTTCATAGCCGAGACTGATCCATTGAGCTTTCCTGATTTATGGTAAGATTGCAGCATTGCAGCAGTGACGCCACCCTTTGAATACTCGCACTCTTTAGTGGAACTTCAAAAAAATGAAAAGAATTCTGTTTTATGAGTTTGGAGTCGCGAGCCATCAGACAGACGTAATTCCTGCAACATCTTCAAATGAAACCGCCTGAGATGAGTCAAAGCCGAATGTATCGCCAGTCATTTATTTTCTGTGACTATAATAAATATCTACTATATCTATTTTTCATATTATAATTTGTAATGCTCGCTCATAAAATGCTCTTTCAACTCTCGGCGCAGCGCTGCGTTTCCCCTGATCCCGCTGAGCCCATAGCTCCAACAGAAGGAATCAGCTGAAAGTCGAATGGGCTGAAGAAAAAACTATGACAGAATCCCAGCCTGCACCAGTTTCATCACTCTATTCTGTGGCTGTCACTCGCAATTAACAACAGCTCCTCTTTTATCTATTTGCAGATTACATTGGAAGTATCTAAAGCCCTTACTTCAATCTCCCAGACAAAATACATTTACTATTCCCTCTGATCCCTGTTTAGTCACTCTTTAAAAAGTCCAATTCTGAACAAATTCCATTTAGTTAAATTAGCCAGGACCTCGGCAGCAAAATCAATTTACACCCAAAATAAAGACACAAAATCGGTCAAAAACAGCTTGTTCCAAATGAATTAGCTGATGAAATCTCCAAACCTGTGAGTAAAGAAAAAAGGAATGTGGTGGTAGTTGGTGGAAGTCATTGAACGCTCAGTAAAGTCTCCTTTTCCTTCCTACTGGCGCACTGAAAACAAAGAAACCATCTAAAATTAAAGGAAAGGAGATATTGCTTTCCCACAATCCCTTGATCCAGCGACACACAAATCATAATACTGCTGCTTGAGTTAGACTCCTTCCCATCCAGCGAATTTTAATACAGAAGAGCCGGGTTTGACAGTAATGCACGTTGCGAGTAGAAGAGATACAACTTTTCATTACATGCTCTCGTACACAGACGGGGCTTGATTGAATTCTGGTGTCAGTGCTGAATTATTGAAAAAATGGAGGAGAAAAAAAAAAAGATCTCTTTGTATTTACAAAGGCAAAGCTGAAAAGATAAATATCACCATATTGACCTCTAGTGTTTGTTTCGGTGCATGTATATCATTTCATTTCCACTGGTATCCCTTTCATTCCGTAAAATGGTACGATGTGGTATTTTTCATATATTCCACTCAGTGATATTTGCTTTAATACTTGAAGTCAATACTTGGCTGCTCAACATCAAATAGTGAAATTGAAGTATTTGTGCCTTCATGTATGCTTAGTATTAACTGTCTTCTTGATATTTCTGGCAAATAAAGAGTCGTGACAGTAATGAGGAGTATGACATTATACAGCATGGATGGGAGAAAAAAAAACGAATGTAACTTTTGCAACAAACTGCAGAAAAACTGTTCGTGTGTGCCCAAAAATGTCCTTTAAGACATTTTATTAATAAATTCAGAAGGAAAGACTTCAAACCCAACTCGGGGGTCGCCGGTGCTATAACACTGTCTTGGTAGGGTGGTGCCTTTTAGTGTGACTTATTGGATTAAATGCCACGAAATTTGCCACACATGGTCTCATGGGTCTCAAGCTGATGAGCCTTAACCAGCATGTTACAGTTTTCAGTTATTTAGTGAAATGTTTCAGCAGACTGGCACAAAATTTGCTGTAGACATCCATAGCTTCCAGATTATGTATCCTAATGACTTTGGTGATCCACCGACTTTTCCTCTAGTGCCACCATGCGGTTCACAGTAGGGGATCTTGAGTGAAAGCTCTTAGGTGCAGCCTCACAGAGCCACTACCATGGCTGCAGACTCTTGGTCTTGTTTTCTTTGTAGTGATCTGTCCTTTGGTGTTCACTTCATATCTGAAGGTGGGTGTGTGTAAGGTTAGCTACTGCAGCTGCTAGTGCTTCAACTCTTCTCGTCCATGTCATATCCCTCCCAGAAGCTTGAAGGGAATGGACTAACTAGAGAAGGGCATTTTGCTGCCCAGGAGTTTAACCCCGAAAACAGCTCTTCCTCATTGGGCTTGGTGCCATTCGATGACAGTATTTAAGATGCCTTAAAGGTGGCACTATGTTAAACAGGCAAAATCAAGGCGACAAAATTCTCCTGTGTACAGTAAACACCACCGTTTACATAAAAAAAGACAGCGCAGATACTAGTTTACATTACTGTATACAACTACAAAAAAAACTAACTACAGATTTTGAACAGCCTATGTTACAAACTGACCACAAGGAGTTTGAAAGAGTTATCAGGCATGGAGGGGCTAGTAAAAGATGATGTTGGTTGCATTCTTGGAAATGTAGGATCTGTTGTCTTTGGAGCTGGAGGACTGAAAGTCAGGATATCTCAGCCTCAGCCGCTTTGATTTTGCCTCTCTTTTCTTTTATTATGTTTCTTGTGGGCCCCCCCACGCCCCCCCCAACCCCCCACCCCACGCACACACTTTTTCAAGGTGCAATAATAAATCACAGGAGCACCCCTGAGGTCTTCAACCAAAAAGGTTGAACTTAAGGAGGACGGGCAGGTAGTCTAAGATCTAAGTGAGAGCAAAACATTTTCCTTCCACCTGTTGATCTTTTAAATCCTGCTGGACAGTCTTTTTCTCTCCGCCACACACACACACACACACACACACACAGACACACACACACACAGACAGGTGCAGACCCCTCTCACCTGTAAATCTTGTATCTGGTAGAAAATCCCTGCTGGAACCTCTCTCTGAACTCCGTGTACTCCGGACATCTGTGGAAAGGTCCCTTCTCTGACAGCAGCCAGTCCAGCTGCCCCCCGCTCTGCCTCGCGCTGAAGCCCCACGCCGAAGAGCCGGACGGGGACGAGGAGGAGGAGGAGGACGACGACGACGACGAAGAGGAGGAGGAAGACGAGGACGAGGGGGACGACAGGGACCCGTGGAGCGCCTTCCCGCTGTGTCCCCCGCCGCTCACCTGCTCACCCCCGGCGGGCCACGGCAGCCATAGCAACACCCACGGCAACCATAGGAGCATCAAGGAGGACGCCGACCATCTAGCAAGACAGGCGGAGCCATGGGAGCACCTCTCTCTTCTCATTGGCCAAGGAGTTGCCATGGTCCCGGTGGTGATGTACTAGGGCACCTAGGACCGGCATTTCTTCTGACAGTCACCTCCCACTGGCCTGAACACGGAGACACAGAAACATTTGGCTTTAATTTCATGATGAGAGGTTAGAACACATTTTTTATTTTAACTCATAGCTTTGCTGTCATTGATAGACATTTCTGTCCACATGTTGTGATCGGAGGCCGGAAGGCAGCATAATGTCCCCCAAAGTGGTATTTATCAGCATCAATCACGGCAGTGTTTTCATGTCTGCTCTAAGTGTGCACATGAAAGGTACTCTCTGCATGTAAGAGACACACATAATTATTGTTATTGAATCATGAACATTAATTAAAAGCACAAATCAGCCTCATTCTTCCCTAAAAATGCTGCTGCCATAAAAATGACATTTTCCTGATGAGGGCACAGCCTCTTGTTAAAATGTAATCTTAGGTCCCATTTACACTTGTCATTTCAAGGCATTTCATTCACTTTCATGTACACTTTGCCACATGTACAGTATGCACAGCGTGTGTCTCTGTAAGCCAAATGACAAATCTGATGCATATATACCACAACAGCATGTTAAGCCTTCTGCATGATCGCATGTGCTGAAACTGCTAGAGCCTCCTGTTTGCTTTATATGGGATTGATGAAGTTACACTCCAGGAGGAAGACATTTTTTTTTAAATAAAAGATCATCCTCTCATTCTTGCCTTTGTTCTACAGTGTGTCAGGCTTGATTACCAGCCAGGCAAAGCAGGGAACCGCCCCAGGTTGTACTTTGAGGCAATTACTTTGAGGTAATTTGATTAATTACAAATTTGTTTCTTAAATTCCACCACTAAAGCACTAAAAAGTGATGCAGTCGCATGAGAGTATCAAAATCTATTTCTGATCCACTTAACATTTCAGTTGATATTATGCTAACATGCTGCATATTCTTAAATAAATAAATCTTTAATCAAATTATGCCAAACGTACAGCACATTCCCCCCCATTTCCAACAATGACTTAACACAACCTCCAGACAGTGAGCATGAACTCAATCCACTTGGACATGACAGGAGGTAACTTGCATGTTATCGAAAATGGAAAATTGAACATGTAAATCATCAAGCAAAAGCACTTGAATTACTGTTTCCTTTTCCTGTCAGTCATAAAGCGTGGTCGGTCACTTGTTCATATTTGTCTGAACACGCGCTTGCATGCAAATTTCCTCATCGATGTATTCACGGATGAGGGTCAAACTAAATTCAGTCGACCTCGCGGTACGAGACGACGTTTCACCTCGACGATGCAGAAGGACTGAACTGAAACAGTTTGTAATCTACTGCGATCTGCAGGGGCGAAATGGTTTCATGCTCGCCATGGTTACAGGAAAAAGAACTAATCTAAAGCCGCTGCTTTTATGTTCTTTTTGGAATTTTTTTTTTTTTCAGGAAAAAAGCAGTGAGTCAGGGATGAAGCCTCACAGAGCATTTAGGCATTCGTCTATACAGTGTGTGAATTATATGGAACCGAATAATTTAATCAGCCCAGGACTGCTGAGTACACTACAGTAACTTCTTTTGAAATGGTGCTAAAGTTATCTTAGCAGAGGTCAACATTTGAGTGACTTTATTAAAAGTTTTCCGGTTGATTGAGGGGCACTTGGAGGAAACACTTTAAGTGTTGAATGTGCAAAGTGGCAGCACAGCGACATATCTGCCTGCTTTCAGCCTCTTAATGCTTTGTGTGTTTGGACAGGGATGTCATCACCCGCCTTCATGCTGATCGGGGGTGTTAGCGGCTCACACCAAACACATCAGCGCAAATCGCACCACGGCTCGAGTGTGAATTCTCATCCATCTAACGCCAAACCCGAGCCTCGACCTGCTTGTATTCAGTCAGCGCGGGCAAACAGGCGGCATATTAACGCTTTATTTAAGGTGACACTTTGGAAAGACTTCACAGTGCCCTTCAGAAGAGCGGAGGCTTGCTCCTCATTTCACTGTTAATGACTAGCAGGCTTGCTGGGTGGAGTCTTCAGGGACAAATCAGCATTTCAGAACAGATATGTAAAGTAGCGGAGAAGATGCTTTAAGTGGATTGGGATCCCGACTATTCCCTGTTTATCTTACAAACAAATTAGAGAATTAATTTCAGGTGGATAAATGCAGGCTCAGACATGCAAAAACAATACTCAGGGAGCGGCATTTTTAATTTTCGCCCGCTGCACCAGGAGATTACTGCAGTTTGAAAAGGCAATTAGCAAAGTCATCTGTCAAATGATTGTATTTATGCAACTAAAAGCAGGATGAAAACTTGATGAATGGAATGGTATGCTGGCGCTGTTTCTTGTACTGTATGGCCCAAAGGTACAGCTGGTGCAAATTAAAAATGTGTCGCCTGGTGGGTATCTAATTTCACTTTTTGTTAAGTCCTGGGAGAAACCCGAATCATATACTATGGAATAATACAGCTATACATTCCAGGCCAGCGTCTGCTTACTAAGTACAACAGGAAAATGTCTAATAATTTCTCTCTGTATTCTTTGAACACTAATTTTAGGGTGCTGATGATTCTAAAATGTTTCCTATGGTACTGAAAATAGAATGTTTATTCTTTAAAAGTACAACAGATATAGTGGATTTGGACTGCTGCTCTGCACAATTTTCTGTCATGTTGATGTGGGAATAGTTAATTATCAATGAGTCCTCATATCTAAATTAATTTACAAATAGATAATTTGTTCTTCTTCCAAATGGCCTGTACAAGAAGCAATCAATTGGAGAGTTGGTTGACACACTTACTTTCAGTACCATTTGGGTAGCTTCCATCAACAAAACATCTTTGAATGCTGTATTATAACAGATGAATAAAAAACCAAATATAATTTTTGTTTATTATAACAAAGTTAACTATCATTTCTCCTATTCAAATTATTTTTCTGTCACAGCTTTGTGATCAAACATATATCTGTCCATATTAGTGTTACATTAAATGTTAACATTATCTCAAAAACTTATTTAATTTCATGACTTCTATTTTTTGTTTTTTCATTATTGTAACTTGGGTTTTTATTTGCACCAATTATTTTTTATTTTCTTCTCCTTGCTCGTATTGAACTACCCCTGGTTTCTCACCTCTGATTGGGCCACTTGTTGTCAGTCCAATCTGGCAACACTGTCAATCAATCAGTTCTGTGTAGGCAGGTTTAACGAAAGTGGTGACATCATTCTTTCTTTATAACTGTCCAGCTACTCGGGGAGACCGCTGCAGCTCCACAAGTTGTTGTGAGTCGATTCATAGAAATCACTCTAAAATCAGCATATTTCTTTGATCTTTGTGAGCAAACGTTTACTGCTCCTACTAACCGCTACAGCAGCTTCTGTATCGACAGAGAGTGATGCTGGTGGAACGATTACATCACTCAATACTTACTGGTTAGGGAGAAAACCAACCAACATAAGCCCCCCTCCCAACAACAAACAGATCAGTTAACATGATGTCAGGGCTGAATGAATTAACTATAACCAAAAGGCATTTCAAAGCACAACATACATTTTTACGGCGATGTCGCCTGTTTTGAGCATTTGAGAAGACTGAAATGAGACTAAATGTCCTGTACCTATGAAACTGAAACAATAGGTGAAGGCTCTGCCAAAAGCAGGGGGGGGGGGGAATGGATGTGAGATGAACAATGGAAGGGGAGAGAGAAGAATGGAACATTGAAGCCACAGAAGGTGAGAAAAATATTAAGGAAAAGGGATGAGTGCTTCAGAGAGACAGGGACTGGAGAGAAATGACAAGATGGAAAAAAGAGAGACGGCAAATCTATAGGAGGAGAAAATGGTAGGAGGCTTGTTAGGAGCAAAGACCTGGGTGGGCATCATATGTAGTACATTCACTTCCGACAACTCTCATCATTCTTTCTGTCTTCTGCATGTACTCCTTACTAGATGTCTCCCTTCTCTCTACCCTATAGTTTTTTTTATTTCATTCTCTTTTTTGCCATCTTTCCCCACAGCATCTCACCTTTTTCTTTCTCACCCTCTCCCCCTACATCCAAACCATCCAATATTGATGATTTTGGTATAAATTCGTAGGTTTTTCTTCCCTTCTTTTGTGAATATACAGCATATGTGTGCATGTGAGGCAGCTCATACATGTTGGAAGGGATACAAATTCAGAGAGAAAACCACTACACAGAGCTGTGAGATTTTCCTTTCAAAAGAAGTCCTGTAACTTCTTAAAATGCCACCTCTCGCAGATATAAGAGATCCCATAACTGCCAGGCCTCCTTCCTCCTCTGCTTCTGTCCTCTGAGACCCTCCCCCACCCCCCGCTAATTATAAAATGCATAAAACATGCCGCGAATGCCAGCGAGACAATAGAGGGAAATTGTGAATTTTTACCCCTGACATTTAGTGTTCGCCTTGCATTATTCACACACCCTTTGCCTATTTACCTTTGTCTCTCCCAACTTGGGGGATCAGGAGGTAAGGTAAAAAAGGCACGAACATCTCGAATCCATACTGGAGAGGGGGAGAAGGAGGAGGGGGGATTGAGGGCATGCAGGTGGAATGGAAAAATCGACCACGTGTCCCGATTAAATAACATCTCAGAGACGACAGCGGAGTCAAGGGGGAGCTGCGGCTTATGTTTATTGGATTTTTTTCCTCCATCGCCTTCACTGGGTATAGTGAGCAAGGAGTGAGTTGTTTGCAACCGTGTTTGCACAAAAAGGGAGAAGGCAAGAACAGGAGGGAAATGAGAAACACGGGGGAAAGCTGGGAGCGGTGACGGAAAGACGAGGGGGGGTGGGGGGAAACTAAGATGGACAGACAGGTTGTCGAGGTAGGAAAAAAAGAGCTATTGAGAAGGTGCAGCTGAGTCGGTCCTGCCTGAACTTGTCCCCTTAAACCGCCCGGCAGCCAAGAGACCGAGCCAAAGGCTAACGCAGAAGCGACTTGACCTCGTGACCCGCGAAAGTGATTCATGCTCCAGTTTGGAATGCAGAGAATTATGAAGGGTTTTTTTTTTTTTTTTTTTTTCTCGAAGACAAAATTACAACCTTCATTTGTCTCCGCAGCAGAAAACATGAAGCCACAGCCGGACGCACCTGCTCGCCCTCCGTGCGCCGCAGTAACCGCAGCTTGGAATCCTTATTAGATCTGACACACGTATGTGCTCCGTGTCCGTCTGCGGCTGCCGACATGCGTGTCCGTGCAGACTCTGCGTGTGTCTCTGTGTGTGCACGCCGCATGCTGCCGAGCGCCTGGCCGGGCCCCTCTGCTAACATTAGACGGGGGGGGGGGGGGGTCCATCAGCATTAGAGCCCAGCTGTATTCCTCAACCCCAGCAGCTCACTACTCACCTCTCAGTGTTTATGCGAGTCAGCAGCAATAGCCGGCCATCTGCACACCTGCTCTATCCCCCCCACCTTGTAATTCAGGATCACTGCACACTGAGGCTTGGGGGGAGGAGGTGTGGGGGGGGGGGGCTGGATGAGAGCTAGGGGAGGAGGACTGATGCTAACAGAATGGGATGACAGTCAAAGAAAAAAAAGCAGGAAGGTTAAGAGAGAGCGACAGAAAAAAGACATATGAATCCAGAGGAAGAGACAAAGGAGAGAGGAGTAGGATGGCAGAGACTAGCAGGGGCCCAGATGTACATTTTGATGCGGGCTTTGATTTGGGGGGGACAAAAGGCTGGCTGGAGGATGCCAAAGTGGATGCCAGATTCCCCTGCTTGGACCTTTGGTTGAAGGTTTGAATTGGCGAAAAGGACAGCAGAATTTACAGGAAGGCTTTGATTTGCCAGCCGACCTGAAACCTTACACTGTACACCTCTGTCACACAGGAGATGTGACGCAGGTCTGAACATTTCATAGACTAAACGATTAATCAATTAATTGAGAAAACAATTGGCATTATGAAAATAATTGTTTGTTGAAGCCCTACTACGATTACTGTCTTATATTTTATTGTATTTAAAAGAAAGACACATTTTCAGAGGACCTTTAAAAGTAAAAATCTATGTATTTCCATTGACCTGTTCAGATGGACCAGAGTCCGGGGGCACATGTGGCTCTTTCAATAGGTATAGGCTATTTTTGCTCTCAAGTGCTTTGCCACATCTCTGCTCTCAGCTGCAGTATACTGTATTTCCAAGTTCCACGCACAAACGATGTAGCGCAATCATCTTTACATAAGGTGATATTTGCAGAATGATTTTGCCAAGTTTGTTTTAACAAATTTCCAATGCCAGTATGACTTTAAAGGAGTCATGCATTGGATTAATAGAATAATAAAACACGACATGTGCTCTGATATGTTTGCTCAAACAAGTCTCATAATTAAAAATATTGAAACCAGCAACATCATCTGTCCGTGTGAGGAGATAATTGGACCATAAATATTCTGAAATATATTTGACAAGTTTGGATGGAGCACAAAATCCACCCAAGCCTTCCCACTCCCTGATGGCAAACAGAGGCACACTCTGCCCGACGTAACGGCACTCGGCGTCTCTTTACAGACCTCCGCAAGCTGTCTCCATCGAATTAAGCTACTTAAACTGATCTCTGTCTTTAATTTGAGCGTGCTTTTTTTTTTTTTCTGGGCTGGAGAATATTTTTTTTCAAAGCGGCTTGTTGACAAACCCGGGAAAAAGGAGAAAAACTTCATGATTTAAGCGGAGAAAGGTTGATCGTCATGCTCCAGCTAACTCCTACATGTAGCTGTCAATATTTTATGAGGCCTTTTCAGAACCCGCGGTGACGATTAGGAAGCCTCGGCTCCACCCACTGAGCTCTCCATTTTCTGAGCTGTGCAAGAAAAAAAAATGTTACAATCCAGGGAAAGAAGAATGATTAAGGATAAAGAAAGTGTACTGCAATTAAAAAGTGTGACTGGATTAAGCAACTGAGGACAATAGAAAGAGGCCTGAAAGGGCATCTGATTAAAAAAAGAAAAAGAGAAACATTTAATTGACTTTTCCTCAGACTTGCGGTGCCTACAGGCAGAATCTGCTCTTGAACAAGCAGGTGTTAGGAAACCAACCCCCACCAAATCATGCACAAATACATTCACACACACATGCACAAATGGCTGGATTACGAAGCGGCAGAGCCAGCAATAATGTCAGCATAATGCCGATAATGTCAGGAGACACACTCTGATGGGCTGTGGTTGGAAACTGGAACCCCTACAAATTATATGCTGTGCTGGCTCTGTGTGTGTGTGTGTGTGTGTGTGTGTGTTCAGACTTATACTTCCTACATAGTGAGGACCAAACAAGTTTTTAACTAACAGAGTGAGGACATTTGTGGCAAGTGAGGACATTTTGGCCTGCCCTCACACCTTCAAAGGGCTGTTTGAGGGTTAAGACTCAGTTTGTTAATGTTCAGGTTAGAATTAGGTTTAGGTTAGGCTTAGTGTAAGGGTTGGGGTCAGGCATTTAGTTGTGATGGTTAGGGTTATGGTAAGGAGCTGGGGGAATGCATTATGTCAATGACGGTCCTCTCAAGTATAGAAGTACACGGATGTGTGTGCATGTGTGTGTGTATGTGTTCATGTTTCTGTTCAGCATATATTATACCCATGTGTGTTACAGTACTGTGTGTGTGAGTGTCTTATCAGTGTGTTCTCTGGTCAATCTCCAGCTAGACAAACAAACAGCCATATGGTCGATTAAGGCCCATCAATACCTCTGTTAATGTCTTTACCAGCTGATAATTAAGAGAACAACAGCCTGTCAGCAGCACGCTCTGCTGAAAGTTATATTACCCCTTCCTCACATACCCCACCCGCTGATCAGTGTTAGAGAGCCAGAATATGCTGTGCTTGGTAGGCCCTTGTTTGAATGGAGTGTTATAACACATTGTAAGTCACTGCTTGTGCACATATTACAATTATGTTATTACGGTCTCAAAATTAGCAGGCTGTTAAAACAACAGACTTCTCTTTTTGAAGGGAAAGGAGAAATCATAACAATAATTTACAATGTGTAAAGTGTTGTGTAAATACATTATATACAGATGTATAGATGGACAGATATTCTCCAGTCCACTCTCACATGTGACTATTTCAATAGGCATGACTCTCCACTCCCAGTCCACTCATCTCGGTCTTGGGGGTGATTTGACTCGGATTTGTTTTGGTCTCAGCCAGCAGCCTCTATTATTACAGCCTTCCTCCGGCAGTCGCGGGCTGACCTGCTGTCAGCCATGTGCCATTTCTCTATATGCACACTGACACAAAATCACACAATATCCCTGTTTGCCAATGTCATGTACAAGTGCAGATGATGCTTATTTTCCATAGTGTGTCTTTGACATGCAACAACCAAGCATACTCCTTTTACACATGTAGCTTTATGCACTTAGGCGTGGAAATATATTTTTATAGTTAGTTCGTAACATTGTGCGATGTGTGTGACAAACCTACTATTCAAGTAAAGCATCACGTGAAAACATTTGAGATTCTAAGTTTAGACTGACCAGGGTCTGATTCAGAGGACCCAACATGTGAGCAGCCTGAGTGAGACGGGAGTGGAGGCACAAATGCCCCAAAAATATGAGCCTCTCAGTGGCTGGCGTGTACCAGCCTCATTCATTAATCCTCTGGAATTTTGTTGACAGGTATTGAAGTAAAGCTTCAATAAATAATGAAAAACTAGTCGGCTGGGAGCTTAAAAACGCAATCACTTGCAAGTTACTGATTACCTGCCGAAAACTGGTATTAGGAACCCGGGAAAACAATCTGACTGCCATCAGTTACGTCCAGAACAACTGGCCTCTGAATGTATAAATGATAGCATAAAAGGGTTTGTGTAAAGTACTAATTGCATCTTGAGGCGTAAATACATGTGACATGACTGAGCCTGGTGATCAGCTTTGTTAGAGAAGCATTTTCATTCGCATATATGGTAGTGTTATTTTAAATTTTAAATTCTGAAGGCAAGATGAGCAAAAAAACCTTTCAATGGTTTCATATTTGGTAACAGTAACACCAGATGGTGTTTTCTTTCTGCAGTGTAATTGCAGATGCCAGCTACAGATGTTTATATGGGTACAGTCCTGCAGATGTGTCCCTTTGGAATAAGCTAATAAATCACTTAATCTCTTAGTACAAAATATTCTAAATCTATACATTTTGGCTAAAACAGGCACAAAAAAGATTCTTCTCCATGAAGCCCCACATGTATATTATACCACATTTCTGTCTTTACATCATCCATCCTTTAGTCCCTTCCTCCTCCTCCTTTCATCACTGCACTTTTCTCCCATCTCTTCCTCCTCTTTATCCCTCCTCCCTCCTTCTTTTTTCTCCATCTACGGTTCTGATAATTACACAAGCTGCTCACTACTGAGTCAAGCATCCCCATTAAGTCCCTATATGCATACTGCAACATCTCCTTTATTAGTTGCTAGCTAGATTAATCCCTTCCAAATAGGTCCACACAGAGTCAGCTGGGCTTCAGTTGATATTCTGCCAGCAGCAGCAGAAAGCAAATTCTGGTAATTGAAAGGGCCATGGGGGCTGGGGAACTCAAATAACATCATACCCTACAGCAATATAGGTGTACCTGAGGCTATGTTTGCAATATACATGACATCCACTTATGCCAATGTATCTGTTTGCATGGACAATCTGCTTTCCTGAAGTCATGGTAATGACGCCGAGTGGGCACTCAGGACACACATTTTAGAAACCACTTAAGGCAGGATCCTAGGGGAAATTGCCTGGAGAATAAGATAAAGCAAAGAAACCAAAAAAGTAGCAGGATGGGAAAGTGAGCTGGCAAATGTGTACTCAAAACACAAGTGAAAAATACATAGATGCTTAATTTGAATTATTTCTTAAAGCTGCACTAATCATTATATTTATCTGTGCAAAGGGCTCACTTGTAAAAACGAACCCAAAGGATCTTATCCTGACTTTTAAGTCGCCCTTAGCTTTAAGGTGCCTTTTAGCATCTTTCAGCTCTTTGTTTTGGTTTTACAGTTCACAGACCTTGCTCCTATTGATCTCATTTGGCTTCCAATGCACCTATTAAGTCGCTTTGGACCAAGGCAGCATTTTGGGCATATTTTGTGTATATCCACAAACTAATCCAAAAATAGCTTGCCAGCACCATTCCTTATAGTGCCAAATGTAAACTAACAAGGTTTGCCAGCTGCCTTGAAATTGGCTGAGGTAGCCCTCGAAATGCTAACTGCCCTGAGAGGGTAGATTTCTAAACCTTTGTCCCAGTACACACACTCCACAGAACACAAATAATACAGCAAAATTCAAATGCCATGAGGTAGCCTACATAGCAGTATCATAGCTGTTAATTACTGAAGCACCATCATGCTGATGCTAAATATAATCAGTGCTGCTTCCACACAACATACAGTGAGCTCACAAACAATGTTAACAAGCTCTTGGCGGAACTGTCCGCAGCTGAACAAAATCTTTACATATACAAACAGTGGGCGGATAATTGAGCGAGCATTGGGCCCCTTGTGGGCCATCAGATGCTTACCAGTCAGGCCACGTAGGCTAATAGGGCAGCCATGCAATTAGTACTGGTCCAAATGTAGCTGTAATGATTATTCCCACTATTACACAGACAAAAGGGCTTCATGACCGAAAACACTAACTAGCCACGATGTCCATTGTGTTGGTGGCTGGGCTGACACACATTATGCTGGACAAGCTGATTCCCAAACATATTCAGTGCTGTAAATAGAAGCCACATTGTCAACCAAACACATCCATTAATGGGCTTATGGCAGCTTTTGTGGACACACAGCTGTTCCACTGAGTGAATGAGGGAATGTACAGACTACTGAGGTGCTCCGTAGAGAAATATGAAGGAATACATTCTAACTTGGCAGCCATCACAGTATAAAATCAGGATGCTCTTGGAGTCAAGGGGTTAGCTTTTCATCCATGAATGAATTTGCTGATTGATTTTGTTCAATTATTTGCTTTTGTCATTGCAGTGCAGATAGATAAAGGCCTATTTCATGTCAGTTTGAAGGTTGATTTGAGGTTGATTGATTTTGGAGGTGCTTTAAATTCCTATTAATATAGATCCCCTAGCATTTGTTTAAAAGCCTCAGTGATGGTGCCACTCTAATAATATTTGAACTGCCTCTGATACTGTCAGTCGTGACAAGCAGCAGTGGCCACAGCATTGACCGGCAGCGTCCACTAATCAGCTATGTAGCCATTTGTGCCATCTGCCAATACTGCTAAGTTGACAATAACAACAATTAATGAGTAGAATCAGCCATAGCCGGGGGCCCGTCACATTTGAAAGGAAATCCATTGACAAACAAACAGCTGTTCCTTAACCGCTGGATAGGGTCAGTTACAGACATCAGAAGCTTCCTGATGGTCAGACATTAACCACAAGCCAAACCCACAACCAGAGGAGAGTGGGCTGGATTTTCTGCTTCCTAAAAATCCACATCTCATCCTCCATAACACACACGCACTCATTCCGGTCCATGAAAATAGAATAAAGCTCCTCAGGCAGTAGTTTACCAAATAAATGATGATACTCGTATGCAATCACTGTGCTTCCTGCTCTTGTTTGTAGTATTTTTCAGGCCACCCGCAAAAAAAGGGCTGCCAAAGCAGTGCTCGTGAAATCCATTAAGCTATTAGTACAATCAGTACCAATGTTACAATTAATGGGACTATTAGAACAGTTAGGACTACTGACTTGGTATCTCAGTTCGTGTCAAAGGAATACTCTAAAGGAACAGTTGGCTGTTAATTGAGCTGGCTTAAGCACTAATGGCCTATCAGAGCATTGCCAGACAGGCCATATGTGGGCTAATGGGCCAACCATGGCGTTAGAATGACTCCAGCGATAGAGGTGTTGAACGTTCCCACTTGCAAAATTCCTCTGATCCACATGGACAAACCTGGAAGCACAGGTGGACTAATTCTAATTCCAAACCCATATTGTATTTGTGCTCCATAACCTTATCTAAATTTTTATGGGAAGCAAGTCATTTTGGGCTGCTGTGACCAGACGGTGGACACATGCACCCAATACTGATGTGAATAAGAATGGGAGGCTAATTGGATGAGCTTTGCACGGTTCTAAGGAATGTGACCTTCCCTCGCTTTCTGCTATGTTATACTTCAATACATTTCAGAGGGAAATGTATAGTCTCTAGAGTTAGACTAGAATTGAGTGCATTTATATGACATTTTGTACAGATGTTCATTGTTTCCAGTGGATGTATCATACTGACTTTTGTGAGCTCCTGACCTTCTCTCCAGCCCCACCAGCAGGTTGACATTTTTGGCTTTTAATGAAGTCTTGACAAGACACTACATGTTTTAGCATTTGGCACAAAGCACTGCTGTGTCAAAGTAACATGGCTGTGGACTTGTTACTTAACTTAATTTATCTGATAGCTATAGTTGCTGGTTACTTTGCAAATTAAGATTTAATGTACAAAATATAAAATCTGTTTATAAGATATGGTTTATAGATATAAAGCATATCATTTTTTATACAAACACATACATAAATACTTTTTACACCATACAGTACAATACAGTACAATATATTTTGCTTATATACTTTTGCACTTTTACTAAAGTCATATTTTGAGCATTTTTATGTTGCAGTATTGCTACCTTAACTTAAATTAAGAACCTGAATACTTTGTCCACCACTGAGTATATAAGATAAAATATTTGTATACCGGTATTATTTAATGTTAAGATATGTACATAAACTTGGAAGAATGCTTATTTTTGATATGCATACATGTACACATGTATACTCATACATATATTCATGTCTGACCAAACTGGATACTAGTGTATTTATTATATGTATTAATTTAATCAATTACTTATTTTTTCACTTTGTTACACTTCATAATTCTTTTGCATTTTGATCTTTTGAATGGTATGCTGCGTGGTTTGAACCTGTTTTTTATTTACTGCTGGATCAAAAGTGCATAATGAGCCGACATTTTCCTTACATATAATGGATCTGTTTTTAAATGAGCCTGATTTTATGGAGTTTGGTCACATTTGCGCTGACAAGGGCTATGCCATCCCTTTTAGGGCCATTTCACCGAGTAAGTAATGGCCGGCCAGAAGTCATTCATCTTCAATAAGTGGTGAGCAGGCAGGTGGAGAGCCACGGGCCGTCTGGCAGCCGTAGAGGCAAGTGAGTTTGTTCTAAAACTGTCATGTTTATGCCCATTCAGCGCTCGCCCACACAGCTGCTCAGCCAGAGTTTAATCATACAGAAGTTTCTTTGCTTGACCCATGAAATGACGCTCAATCACGGAGAAGGTTAATAGCATATAATATCAACGTTTAGCTGTGCTGTGTCATTAAATTATTCATAAATCTTTATTATTATATAAGCTTAATTGTCCTCTCAGTTATGGCAGAGTCAAATCAAAAAGATTGATTCACATACTTTGTTTTTTTACACTTCCGTCTTCACACAGATTAAACAAATGAGATGTAAAATTGTTAATTGGCGAGCTTTAGAGGTGCTGTTTCCCCCGTTTCCAGATTTTCTGCTAAGCTAAGCTAAACATCTGGTGGCTGCAGCTTCACGTTTACCATACAGCCATGGGGGTGGTTCTAATTGGATGTGTTTCTTACTGTATGTTATCACTAAATGCAAATTTGTAAATAGAACAAGCTCATAACGAATAAAATCTAAAGCTCACCCAACTCACATGTCTGCTCCGCTCTAAGTGCCTGAAGAGCTTTTAAAGGAACAGTCCGACATTTGATAAGCCAGGCTAAACATGTCAACTAACTACCCTCGTACTGAACGCACAGACTGATAAGGATCCTCTCACCTAAGCGTGGGCAGCGTGGGTCTATTCAGACTACGACACACAAGGTAGAAGGTCAGCATTGGCAGTATCTGACCGCTTGCTAACTTATAGGGCTGCACGGACAAAGCCCACCTCATTAAAGGCTGGTCGGGTGCACAAATACAAGTGGATTATGGACTGAGTAGACAAAAAGAGGTGTCCCAGGGCTGACATCAACATCAAAGCACTGGAGAGCCTAAATGAATACCAGTGCGACTCTCAATCACTGAACTAACCACTATGCACTTTTTCTAAAAAGTGTCTCGTTGGTTTATGTACCTCCATCCCATCCACCGCATTAACACTGCACCAGCCTCACAATACCTGCATAAAGGTACGTTCAAAAGGTTGACAAAGGTGCTGGGAAGAATGTGTTCTAAAATCAAAAACAAGAACCAATCAAACATGGCAAACATTAGTTTTAAATGGGACTTTCAGTATTGAGAAATAAGTATACGAGTATAAATACCTAAGAACTGTACTTAAACGGGCAACAACTGATTTGTTTTGGCCACTATGGACACAACACTGACACATCATCAACTTTTGAGGTCATACGGCAAACTTGCTTGCAACAGTTGCTTCTTTACAAATCCAACAAGCCAGGCCACCTGGCAAATCCAATATTTTCTCACTTAGCTTTTGGTCTCCAGCAACTCCTGAGGGAAATATCTGGCTCTTTAGCTGCTAAATGCTCCACTATGTTCACCAGTGAGTCTCTAACTGTGTCCGTCTGCTGCTTGGTGCTGAGTAGGTATGGTGTACAGTGGGTATTTTTCGCTGAAAACTGCAGCCTGCTGCGGCCCGAAAAACAAGGCTGTGAGAGTGTACCAAAACAGTTAAGCTGTGGGCTGGACAGGCCGGTGAAAAGAAAATACCAAAGAACTGGAGTTCCTGGTGAGTTCCGAGATCAGTCAGAGACTTAGTTGCACACAAGGACACACTTCACACACACGTGGTACTTGTGCGTTGCCAAGTGGCTACAGCTAACATCTTTTACAGCTGGTACATTGGCTGTTTCGAGTGAATAAACAGACCGCACAAACAGTCAAGCGGTCAAATTTGTAATCTGTAGTGTGCATGGATAAGACTGCATGGGTGTACAGATGGCATATTACTCAAAGTCGTTATCCACCATTGCCTTGCAGTACTAACAGGGATAAATCCTAGCTTTCATTATAATCAGTGTCTTCTATATCAAAAACTTTTCGGGCCCAGACAGTGTCTGATGCGGCCTACTCTTACTAAGCGCGTGGGGCCGCAGCAGTCACCACCGGTAAACATCACATTCTGCCATCAGTACATTGGTATTTCGCGAAGACGTTTCTTATTTGCTTTGTTCTAGTTTCATCTGGCCAGACAAATAGCTGCTCTTTTTGTTGTATCTCTATGGGCCACGCAGCATTCGTTCTACTCCTTCTAGTTCTTTTATCATTAGGAGAAAAGGGTTTGATGTGGAATCTCGATACATCTCTCTGTTCCGAACACTCCATCCTCTCAAATAACCTCTTTATCTGAGGGCTTTTGATAAACAGTGGAGCGTCTGCTGCATAATTCAGAGGTCCCAAAACCTCTCCCGTTCTGGACCAAAATGAAAAATGTAATCCCATCCCCTGGGTCCCGTGCAGCCTCATTATTCATCGCCACTGGTGTCATGCAGGAACCCCAGCAGAGGTAGGGCCGTGAAATATTGTAGGTCCCAGCACATAGTTTAAGGAAGAGTAGGGTGCTATCTAGTGCATGTGTGGGCAGCGTGTTGTATTTGTTTTAATTCTGTGTGGGCCGTACCAGTCACCAGAGGCATGCATTGCGCTATTTCTCCATTACCACGGGGGGATGAGTATGACAGGGCAGGAACATTACGGCCCTGTCATCACAGAAATATGTTCCACATTGTAACTGTATTGCTTCTGGTGGTGATGCGTAATGAAGGCCAATTGCAAGGCCATTGTCTCACCCCTCCGGCAGGCAGCACGTGTTGACACGTGTCACTCGCGCTTCATCCAGGGCACCTCAGCCGTAATGCAATCAGCCGGTGTTTGCATGATGGGCCAGGATAGTGAAAATTACAGCCTTGGACTGTTTTCAAAGGAAATAATCTGCAGGGATTTCTCAGGGGAGCATATGTTTCTATCTGAACCTTATTAAAACCGTGCAAATTGAATCTAGTCAGCCACAAGCAGCGGAATTTGAATTTCTGAGATTAGCATTTTGGCGAATCAATAAAAGAAGCGACTCAAGACCTTTTACAGGGTGGATTAATCTGTATAAGATTCATCAGAGTTGCACTCTGGGATACAAGTAGCACCCCAGTCCCCCACCCCACCCCCATCCCTCGTCTATGTTTTCTAAAAGAGAGAGACACTTGGCTCGCAGTGAATGAGAAGGCATGATTGAAGGCTTATTTCCCCTTCCAACATCATCATCAGCAACCTGCCTCCATTACAGGAGCGCATTAGCAGCTTTATAGTCAGTTCATTGAAATGTGTTTAAGAAGTCCCTTCATCTGTAACAGCTGTACTACAGTCTCCTGGGTCTCAGTGGGTACGTATACCTCATGCACACGCACACGCACACACACACACACGCACACAAACACACACACAGGGATTATATCTCCCCCAGCATCACAGATATATTGAGAGCTATTTCTTAATGAGATCTTCCCCTGGGATTCCTATAGAAAACCATTTAGTGAGCAGCGCCGCTCCTCAATAAAGCCAGAAGAGGTCTTGTAATTGCTTCACCATGCCACAGCGGTAACGCTTCATTTTGCTGAGCAGAAACTGCAGAAGTAGCATCATAAAAATAGCCCATCATGCAGCTGTGCTGTATTTAACCTCCACTGGAACAACGGTGGTCAGTTGAACCTTTCCCGTCATAAATCCCATAAATCTAATTAGGTCAACTGAAACACAAAACTGTCAGTCAAGTGTTTCCCTGGTCAGCAGTAACTTTAGGAAAAAACGATAACTACATGTGTTAGGTCATTATTAACAATGTCAGCCATGTGTTATTCTACAGCCCTATGCCTGGTGATCCTCTCCAAGCCTGATTTGCCACAGTTCATTATCACTTCTCGCAGACAATCATTTTGCTTGGCCCTTGTGAATATGGGGCATTATCTTTCTGCGATCTTCACCTTGAGGAAGATCTACCATAAACCATTTAACAGCGGCGCTCTGTTCCTCAAGCGTGGTCAAATTTAACACTGCGGTCTTTTTGGGCCCTCGCTGCGCAGCCGCAGTGACAACGGAGCCCCAAGGAGCCGCCAATTATCAGAGCCGAGCAACACACAAAGCTAGGAATTAGCACAAAGCGATGTACATGGCAAATGCATGAGCAGATTAACTCCCATCGAACAATTTGGAGTGTTAGCTGATCCAGTTTGACAACTACAGCCTCTGATATCTGCCTGTTCAGTCAAAGATTTGTGAGAACGACCACACATCTCCAGAAGCTAGCGCACAGAAAGAGATATAAATCCTGGGGCGGCTTTGTTGATGCTTATTAGTCAGTACCCACGGTGATGCTCGCCAACATGGACACATTTTCAAGTTATATTGATTCTTAGAAATAAAATAAAACATTGCATAAAAAAAGACCGGAATCCAAACGTTGGTCTCAAGTGTACCATCAGTGCTGGAGAGCTAAATGTTTTTTTTTTGTTAAAATGAATGACATGAATGCTGTTTGAAGGCATGGTCCATTACAGTGATCCTATCCATTAGGACAAGGCCTCCTGAGCATTTAAACTGTAAGCACATAATGCCGAACATATATTTTTAGCATCTGTACACTATTCTTACCTCATAAAAAAATCACGCATATTGATGGCTTATAAGATATGTGAGTCTTATTGGAATTTCTAAAGAGGTTCTTTTTGTAGATATATATGTGTGCATTTATAAAGCGGTGATTCCCAGGAGGAAAATCTGATGTTTACTGTTTACTGCAGCACCAAAGTACTCATAATGACAAGTACAGAACATCCTTAAGGGGATAATGGCATTTATACTATAGCTCCTAGTGCATATGGCTGCTTAGTACAATGTCTGCTATAAAAGAGTGAACAAATGTAAGAGTAACAAACAGATAGCATCGCTTAATACCCTATTTATGTAAGATGTAGAAAAGGAACAAATAAAGGCAAGCTGCAATGCTTTGTGTGAATTATCAGCACGTAAAAACCAAGAATTAGGCTGCTTGATTGAGACTGCATGTTGTTTAAAGTCAACGACTGCGTCCTGTTGGGATTATAACCTACTTTGTGTGCTCAATAACAGGATTACCTGCTTATGATATCTTATAAGCAACTCTTTAAGCAGATGGTTACCTATGTGACCCTGCCAAATTATAATGAGTATAATGAGGATAAGCGTTCATAAAAACTCTCAGAAATCTCCCAGAGAGAGAGAGACGCTGCCGCTCTGAACTGTGTCTAGCTGAACAGAAAGTTCAGTTAATTAACAGCAGTTAATTCCTGTATCAGTTCATAATTAACACATTTAGGAGTTTTTTTACTTTGAGGCGGTGTCAACTGCATGAATTCTATGTTAAGTTTGTAAAGAAATACTAAACAACTTGGTTTATACTGTATGATCTATAGATAGCATGGGTAGAGTTGCAAACATAAACCTGCTAACAACAGCAGTCCAAAAAGTTGTAATTACAACGTGTTTTTTGAGACATTTTACTCCAATTAACCTCTGTCACTCGGCCAATCACATATTACAAATGAACCAAGATGTGTAAACATAAAGTTATGTGGACTGGCAGGTAAACCATTCATTGGACAGCTTTGTTGACAATCATCTAGCGTCATCAGCGCTACATACTGTATGAATGTTTTATTGAAACAGGATGAAAAAAAGAGGCATCCTGTGCTATAATATTACGGGTGGGTAGTTACTGTTTGGTCACTATGCTTCATAGTCATCATTTTTAAAGGTTCTGCCAAAATACATGAAATAGGACAGAAGCAAAACACATCTCTATTTGCTTATACAGATTTCTTAGAATTACTGAATTTACAGTTCACTGTCAACAGATGTATCTGATAGTAGTTTACCTTTTGAATTGTATTACAATCCCACGCCTACTATCGCAATATCCTGTGGTCGGTCTGCTTTGCTTTTACACCACAAACGAACTGAACCAGGTCTGGTCCAGTCTGGTTATCTGGTCTGCATCCAAAGTTCAATTGACAGCTGTTACCCCAGCCTAAATGAAATAAGCCAAACAAGTTACGCGTGAAAACACCCCAATATATGGAGCACATTAAAACTGGTTATAAATACAGTTTCCAGTTAAGTGATTTATTTTGTGTCCTTCACTTGTGACACATTAAGATCCACTGAACCATTTGCTTAACAACCAAGCGAGCGTAAAACTCACTCTAGTCTTAAAACAAATGTTGCGTGAAGGTTAAACCATATATTCCATACCACCGGCTGGCTTGGGAGGGGGGAAAAAGCATATTTCTAAACAACCTTGCCTGTCTGTGTGATTTTTTCTCCCATAATTTCACCATTCATGTGTGCCAGACTGTCATTGCTTCGGATTGTCTCGTGGAACTTTTAATGTGATGGCACCCTAGAGAGATAATAATACCCGCAGTGTTCTTTACTGTGCTTACAGGTATGACAGCCACAAGGTTAGATGCAAGGAAATCGCACCAAATAGCGTCATCAAAGAACCAAGAAGTGCAATCTTTTAACTCAGGCAAGGCCACCGTCCATCTCTTCAGAGCAGGATATCAGACGGTTGGGTTGTATAACGGACTTTAAAACTTCACACACTTGTTACAAATTTTTACTTGCGCACGCATAACGCGAGTGCCCTCTCTCATCCTCTCTGTATGAGGCTCATGTATGAGATTTATATGGAGCGAGGTGGGAGGATGGGTGGGTGAGAGTTAAAGGTTAACAGAGGGGATCAATAGCAACGCATCTGCTGACACATCTCCAAACGACGCCAACCACTATTTTAAAAATCACTCACAACACACTCAAAGGCCAGTGCTCATTGACTTTCTACTTGTATGTAGGTGAGTGTATATGCACGTGTGTGCATGTGCGTGTGCATTTTTAATTGGTGCGGCCTGTCCTTTGAGAGTTCCCCACCACTTCTCAAACAATTAGTTTAATGGAGCATTACTCCAGTATCTGGGTTAGCAAAGTCAATACGTCGACATCCCGCAGACATAAAGTGTCAGTGCAGCCACTCATAGGGCCGTGGAAACTCTGCCGCACACATTAGATTACACAAAGCCTACACAGAGTGCACTCTGGTTAAGCAAAATCCACTATTTCTCAGGTTGGATGTTGGGGAGAGATATATGAGCCATGCAGGCAAACAAGAACATCCAAAGCAAAATGCTTATGTCCCAACACGTGCAAGTGTTAAACCGTCTTTAAAAAAAAAACACGATATACTATGCAGCTACTTTTCTTTCTTCTCTTTCTAATTACCGCAGAGGATTATCTGAAACATCAAAGTAATTTTGCCCAAAAGTGTGCAAATATTTCTCCATCTGAATGCTCAGCGCTTTCCCGGCTTAGAGAGATTGGCCTGAGGCAACCTGGGATACTGTCCACAGAAGCCGTTTGTGAAGATGCACCTTATGTAACCTTTTTCCTATTGACATTAGAAATGAGAGCTTACTGCAAGTCTGCTCCGCATTATTCAAGTCACGTCTCACCGGCAACAACCCCCCTCCGATCTCAAAGCTAACAGTAGAAAAAAGAAGGGGGGAAAAGGACATTTAGATTTCTTTTAATCTTGCCACTCACATTTGTGTTCTCATCCCTGTGAGCATTTTAGAAACTGACATGCAAGCAGGATCTCATTTATCCATTCAGCATGGCTGCCTCGCTTTTTTGCTGTGTGTGTATGAGGTGCGGGTTCACGAGGCATGTGTACAAGCTATTGTCTTTTTCCTCTTGGCCCTCAGGTTACAATGTGCATCCACTCAATCCTGCTGCTGCTGCAGATGCAGATGTTCCTGAGGTCTCTTAAAGGTTTGTTCTACATACATCTCCCCCCCCTCTAATTTGCTACAAAAACCTTTACAACGCTCGTCATGATAAACACACAGAGAATCAGAGAATTACCAGTTTCCTTTAGCTCTACGCGGGAACGTAGCATTTTAGCGTCTCTCAGCTTAATGTTTTGGCTCACTCTGCACACTCTCATCAACCTTGTTTACAGCAGCACCAGCAGACAGCTGATTTTTAGCAAAAAAAACACAGACACACAATGTGCACTCCCTACCAAGCACTAAATGACAGAAAAGTGAATAATGGACACTTCAGGGTCATGTTGATGGCAATTGTGTGCTAAGGTATCCAAAAAATAAATAAATGCAGGTTTAAAAGATCAGCGTATTCTACAACATGTTTGGTTGCTGGTCTTCACTTTTAAATATACAGGAGTGTATAAAATGACTCAGCAAATGTGCGTTGAGCAGTTACTGTGTCATAAAAAGCAACAGAGGAAGTGCGACTTGTGTATCCGCTTACAGCACAGCAAAGCCAACTGTGGGCTAAGAGGATTCATCATGTCACACTGTTTTAACAAAAAACACTAAAGAGAACAGTCAACAAAGTTGCCTGCCAAGGTAATACTGAGCTCATAATAGAATGCTGCATTATGTGAAATGGGCCCCTTGTTTGTTGCATGCAAACTGAGCACAGTACAAAATGCAAATACTTTAAATGACTATTGCTGAAAGCTCGCCTGCCATGAATGGTCGCAAAAATGTGATATGATGAACATCTTCTGTCCTGGGTTGGCGGGAAGCTCTGCCATTAATTGGCTGTTGAATAGCGTTGCCTTCATAGGCTATGTTATTGAAAAAATCTAACCAAAAACTGTCACACTAACAGTCAATTTGATAGCATCTTGTGCTTTTTACTTACCGGTCTACAACCTTCAAAAATTGTGGTTGGGTTTGTAGCCATTTGATATATCTGCTGACATTAGGGCTTCTAATCTTGTAAGACCTCCTGTGATATGTGATTCCAATCAGAGCAACAACGGATGTCAGCCAGCCTCTCTTTGCAGTAAGTGCTGGGCTATATCAGGCAGTCTCTGTAATCCTCCATATGCCACACAACAGTTCAGGACCCTGTAGATGGGTTTAAACATCAAGCATGTTTGATATTCTCCGGGCGGTTCATGAATGTTGTTGTTGTGGTTAAGATGGAATCTGGACTGTAAATGTCTCAGAACTGTTAGGGCCAAGTTAGTATCTGCTTGTTGACTGCTGTTATGGCTGCCTCTCTTGTTTTGCTCTGTCTCTTTGTTCTGTGCTGCTTCCTCCCTCTCCCTTTCCTCTTTATCCATGTTCAGTCCAAATAGTACTTCTATTTAAAATAAGTACATGGATATTTGTCTTGATATTAATCCGAACTTCGTAGGGACTTTGCATTTACACACACCCAGTACCTTTTGAGAGCTGAAGAACATTACCAGTCAAGCCAATTTGGTACCGAGCACATTTATAAAACAAGACTTTTGTATCTCTTTATTATGTGTTAGCCTTGGTAATGAAGCCCATTTATCAAACACATTACTTACACATTACTGTTCTGTTTCTGCCGGGGCCAAAGAAAGAAAGTCTAGCTTGGAAATGTTAAAATGTCTTTAATGGTTCACATTAGATGCAAATTGCTCTAATTTAGCCTCAGTCCATTTATAGCTTGGAGGAAGATGGGTTCTCTGTCAGTGGGAAAGAAACTGGTTTTGATATTAGAGGTAAGATTAAATCTATCTCAATATGTCCAAGTGTATGTGCTGTGTTCATGTGGATTACGTTACCTTCATTCACTGTTCTGCCATGGGTTTGAGCAATTACTGGCATTTGACTAACTAGTCTTACTTGTCCTTTTTAACACAAATGGTTTGGTAATTTAAGCAACGAGCAGTGGTTTGTCCAGGGAGGGTCATAGGGTAGCACTATAAAGTTCCATTTGCCACCAAAGAAATCTTGACTTCTTTACTTTTCAGACAATTTCAACTAGTTTTCCTCAACTGTTTTCCTTCCAGTTTGCTCAGCAAACCATCCGCTGTTCAAGACCAATAGTGGAAAGTTCCAGAAAGTCTCAGTAAGCCAACCTTGAGTTATTTTTTAATGCATTGTTTTGTTGTTTAGCATGAAAAAGACAGAAACTACTGTTTCCAAGGTCAAGAATGTTAGTTCATGGCTAATTATAGAATTGGTTACAGCATGTTATTGAAGACTCTACTGCCATGCTAGCGCCTCTGTGAGGCTGTACTGAGCTCAGAGGCCCAATCCTGACTATGTTCACCAACATGAACATCAACACAAAGAGGAAAATCTACACAGTTCAATGCCAATACATCCAATACTTGAAGAGTCTGGCCCAGAGTGGCGGACCGACTAACTGACTGGCCAACGTTGCCATCCCTTGAGTCACGCTGCTAGTATGGCTAAAATGTTTGCTGGTAGCCCTTATTGACTGCTTGTAGTTCAGCCATGGTAATGTAATGATGTTTGCAAAGTATCCAGACTGTTTTGGAGACAGCCACTGGAGAGGGGTAACTTAGCTCGCAGCCTCATTGTGATCATGAGCTCCTGAAACACTCAGGTGAGATGCCACCATGCCACTGTGGCAGAACAACTCATCATTGCATCATTAGCAGAAAAGTATTCTGATTTTATGCTATGATCACTCAGCATATTGGTGGACCTACAAAAATTAAAACTAACTCATACACACTCTGATCACAGTATCCGCACTGGTTGAATAGATTGGAATAATGTAGAGTTCAAAGAACCCAATTTCAAATGCAAAAGACTTAGTCTGAGGTCTTATTAAGTTAATATTAATAAGGTCATTTTCTTTCAGTCTTACCTTGTCAGAGACAGACTCTGACATGAATTAATCCAAACACACTGCATGCATGGTTAATTTAAGGAAAGATCAGCAAAAAGATGAAAAGGCAGCAAGTGCTGAAAAGTTCTTTATACTGAACAAAAAGGATACAGAGAAAGATGGCAAACAGACTACACATTGAGACGGCTGGAAGCGATTGCATTGCCACAATGAATCAAACCAACAAAACTGCTGAAAATATTAATGGCACCAAACCACCTTAAAAAGATCTACTCAGAAATTATAATGAGGAATATGCTGGATAAATTATAGGTATCTCCTAACCACCAACCGTTGCCATCATCATCACCCCGCACTTGCTCAGATCTGGGGGTCCTAGGCTCCGTAATAAACTGGTGTGGGCATACATTGGTGGTCCGTGCTGCTACTACTTAAATTAGCAATACTGGTTTGGTTTCATTTAAAAACATGGAGAGTCACTAATAGAGTAATCTTCCACTCTGCCTATCTTTTTAGCTTGAGTGGTACAGCTTACAGAGTCCCACCGCTATTTTATTATTTAATTTTTTGGATCAATAACACATATATTGGCTTTTCTTCTGGGGTTGCACTTTGTGGATCGATATAACAATACTTCTGCATGGTGCTCTGACTTAATTACACACAGTCTAGCATGAATTGCTCATGATACTTACAGTAAAGATCAAGGCTGGAAATGTTCCTTTAGGGAAGTCATTTATTTCTGTGGTAGCCTATGCGGTGTTTGTATGTGTGGAGAGTGCACACTCTTTGCTCTCTGGTCTCTTTGTGCAGCAGAAAGTTTTGAAAAATACCTTCTCCCCTCAGCACCTTTGAGGGGGGAAACTATTGCGTGGCTGCTCAAGTGGCCTTATCAGCGAGAAGCTGTTTTTCTGCATCGCAGAAAAAAGGAAGGGAGAAATTGATCACCTAAACTATTCCCAGGCCACAGATTTAAGCCGCTTTAAGAGGGGTTTTTTGTCATAGCTGCTTATTTCTCACTATGCAAACATCGGAACTTCTCCCCAGGCTCTTTAGAATTGCCAAAGCCATTTGACGAATCATTTTCTCCAAGTGATACGGTTGTAAAGTGGCTGTGTGCATGGGCTTTCATTCCACTCTAATAACACCGAGCTGAGCTGAACTGATCAGAGATGAGATGAGGAAATAGATTGGGCCACACTGAGCTCGGTGATGGCCTCACAGAAAATGGCTGCGGTGTTGAAGAGGGGGGACACGACTACGTAAAATCGGGTCATTCCAGCTTAGTTGTTGAGCTGGTAAATGTATCAACTACACACATCGTCTAACATCTCAGATCATGTGCATGAAATACAGATATTTATCCATGTGCTGATTTGCCACAAGAACATTTGGGGGGATTTATAAAACCAGCAGAAGCAATTGGCCTCATGCAATAACATTTTCATATTCTTATCCTAAACCTCTTCTATTTATTTATTTATTTTTATTTGTCGTGCCAGTGCTGCAAGTCAGCTTCAATAAACCTTCTTTACTGCCCAAACTTGTCATGAATTCTTTGTTGGTGCACATTAATGAGACTTGATCATTAATATGATAAACAGCCCCAGATATAAGGCTACCTGTTCTGCTCCAATTTGGGAGAATTGTCATTTTTGCAAAAACTGCACCCTAGACTGAAAAAAAGGCAGAGAGCATAACATAAGCAGTAAAGTTGGGAAATATGGTCTTTGATGTTATCAAACTGGCCGGCTGTGTCACCTCACTTTATGCTTTTTAAGGCAACCCCCCAAAAAACATTCCCATAGAACCTATATACTATATTGCACACTTTCTTTGGAAAACCTTCACAGAGTAAAGGTGGAAAATACAATCCCAACACAATATGTTCTTTTAAGCTTTCTTGTCCATTACTTGAATTGGTTCACATAAGAAAATAAACTATACACCTTGCATTAAAATGTGTCTCGTATCCAGATTGTATGTAGATACGATTGAACCTAATTACATTTTAGTTTAAATGGGTTTTTATTCTCCATCATGATAGGATGTAGCTACTGCCTTATTTACAGATAAAAGCTAGGAGAACAGGTAAAGAAAATGTAGTTAAGGCTAGCCATGGCCATCTAAGCAGTTAGCTTTTACTTGATATAGCTCTCTTTTTTGGCACTGCAGATGGCTGTCTCTCTGTAACAGAGAGTTCACTGCTGTGCAGTTAATGCCTTTGGTTTTTAGTTCTGTTTTGTAGTGACTGCAATATTGACATGCTGTTTTGGGGGATTTGGTAGACTATCAGTACATGACTTGTTCAAAAGGTCTGGACCACACGTGAATTTTGTTTATTCTATGCGCAAATCTAAATGTGAGAAGTTGCCTTTAAGTCGTGCCATTTTGAGCCCTTTACCTGAACCAAGCTTAAAGCTTGGTAGTTGGGACAAACAAGTGCTGCCTCAAGACGGACATCAAAACTTCTATCTCCTGTTTCCTCTAAAGAGAGAGGCTATTCCCATGATACCACGGTAACAATACAGTACACCCTTTCAATTCACTGAACAAACAGACTGTAGAAGATGAAAGACCACCAGTGTGATTTGTTCAGTCGACAACCTTCCTCTCCTGTCAGAGCTTTTGGGAATGTATAAGCTGTATTTGTACTATTTACAAAGACATCCTGTTTCAGAAGCAACAGACTATAACAGCATTTTCACATGACCACTCAAAATGCCTTGAACTGCTCTGGAACCTTTTATGTTAAATTGTTTCTAGTGAATTTTAGGGGCAGGAAACTGCAGTACTTCCAAGATTTCCCTCTGGAAAGTGGGAAAGTGGAAATCCTTCCCGAACCCTAGTCCACTTCTTCTGACCTTTGCCCCCCTATACAAACTATCTTCCTCTCCTATCTCTATCTTGCCTCCTCCCCTCCCATTCTCACTCCACTAATAACAGACTAGGCTGCTGGATTCAGACAGGACACTACCTTCTACCTCCCCTCCCACTTCAATTCCAGCACTTGGGGAAGAGGCTGGAGAGACCATTAAAACCTCTTAAGGTAGACAGATCAATAGAGAGAGAGCTTTGCTGGCACTTTGCCCCAAAAGGGAGAGAACGCACAGGTGTGTGACAAAGAGTTGGAAGGTTAGAAGGTTTTAGAGGTTTGGAGACATGGGCTGCTTCTAAACAGAGTTTTACCACTAAGTGTAGAGAGACTGACAGGAAAAGTGGCCTCCAGATTTAAGAAAAGACAAAAAATACATATATTTTTAGAAACTTTTAGAATGCATTGACATGCATTTTTGATTTTTGTGTTTTTATTTAGATTGGTTTCGTCATATGCATCAGTGTAATGAAACTTGTTCAGCACATAAAGTACTTGACCTCATCAGAGAAAATAAATAGTAATGTGAAAAGCATTATTTTCCCTCTTTTATTTCAGAGCAAAGGTGTTTTCTTATTAGGTTATTCAACAGTGTCATTGCACTCGGGAATAACTCTCTGATGCCAAAAAGAAACATTGTTGATTTAAATAGGGCTGCACTGAGATGAACTGCAGAGAAATGTTCACTTCAGGTGACCCCTTCTCACAGTGTTCGGATCTGCATACAGGTTCCAAGCTTATGAAGCCTTTCAAATTGAAAGCATTTCTCAGTTGAGCAGCACTGGCATTTAATCTGCAAAATCAGGTGATTCGTATTTATATATGCAGTGGTGTTGTGAGTCTGTGAATTCCCTTAACCATTCTCTTAATTGGACCTATTTTTGTTCTGTAATGTCCCTTCAGTATCTCCCTGCACTGTTTGTCTTCTACACATTTTTCAGTGCAATTTTAAGCCACACTAGGGAACTTTGCTCATTGGTGGAAAAGCTAATGGTAACTGAAAATGAAAGCCCCTACGTGTAGAAATGTGTACATTATTATAGCATTTTTCTAATTATTCTATTGGCATAAGTTTTGAACATAAATACTGTCATGACTCACATTGCAAGTAGGTGGTTCCTGCTGTTTATCAATGTTACATAAAGCATTGTACATTTATAACTTATTTTGGATTCATACAAGCACAAATGCATTTTAGATGTTTCTAGGGGCTTCAGCGTGCACTATTTCCAGCTTTGTCAAACTGAGGTATTAAATAATTATGAGCAGGTGGGTTGGGTGCTGGAGCACAGCGTGTGCAGCAGCACTGTCATGCCAACTCCAGGCCCTGAGGGCAAGAGAGGAGAAAAAAGGCAGAAAGAGAGGACACAGGCTAAGAGGAAAGGTTAGTGGCTTTAAAAAAAATGATGAACTTGATGGACAAACCAACACGCCTTGTACGGTGTTTACACAAACTATGAAGATACAAAATAGCACGTCGGACAGAGCTGAGAATCTGTGAATATTTCGATAGCTGCCAGGGGCACTTTTAGGTGAAAGCGTTAAACCTTTTTGGCCACCGTCACTTCTCTCAGTGTAGGAGCGGGTCTGCGATGCTGGAGGCACAGTGCCCCTGGCAACGCTGCCATGCCAACTCCAATCATGTGTCCTGCATCGCTACAAAACAGCTGAGTCCCCCGGGAGGATGAAGCCAACAGCTAAAGAGAAACAAACACTCCCCCTGTTCTCAATGCTCTGTGAGAGAGAAAGAGAGAGAGAGGGTCACAGTGAGAGGGGGGGGGGACAAGATATAAAGACGGGGGATAAAGAGCGAGCAAACAGAAATAGGGAGCTTAATTTGCTGGCTGCTGCCTCTGAAAAGCATTAGGCCACGGGTACAGGTAGTCCTCTGTAACTGTGGTTGTTAGCGGCATTGTACTTTATTTTGGCAAAGACAAAAGTGTCTGGTGTGCTGTGTGTGACAGATGATTGTGTGTGAAATAGGCTGCAAACAAGGCACTTGTTAAAAAGTGAGAGAAGAAGTTTAGGAAGTTATTGATTTTCCAGAAATAAAGGCAGTCTTGGAAGATGAAAAAAGTCCCTGGGATAGTGACTGAATTGAAATTTAAGCAACAATTAATCTGTGACACCCAATATTTTTACACTAACAAAGGATGAAGTGACTTTGTGTAATATGAAATGTGTTGTGTGGGTTTGAAATGTGACAGACCCACAGTGAATTATAGCCCAACCCACCTCCGCTCTCTTTAACCTTGTTTCGAGCAGCAGCAGGCAGCTGTTTTCAGCCAAAAAAAACACCAGCAGACGAACACAGCAAGCAACTAGCTGATGGACATAGTAGAACATCTAGCAGCTAAAGATGCAGCAGCTTTTCTCTGGAGTTGGAGGAGACCAAACCAGAGCTAAAAGGAGAGTCATTATTGAACATATAGAAACACAGCCCTGCAGCCCTGCAGATGTGTAAATCTAGGCCGCTAAAGCTGTTCCCAAGTGTCCAAACAAAAATAATAAATGAATCGAGTTTCAAATAAATGCATGTTTTTGTTCCTGTTGTTGTGGTTGCTAGATTCACATTATGGACGCTTGTTGGAAATCAACAACTTCTGACTGGACATACCGTCCAACAGGACGGCGTTTCATTGCTCTGATTCGCTGTCTCCGCCGGTTGATAACGCCCCTTGGAAATCGAAAATTAACTGAGAGGTTCCAGTCTGGTGATGCCAGGCTAACTAATTTCTGTGAGACAGAAAGGCCTGCTGCCTTAGAAGGCAGAAAACTTCATTCCACAAATAAAAAGTTTAGCTAACTGAGCATTAATGGCTGCACTGATTACTGAACTGACTTTTAATGAAACCAGTTACTCCCCGGCTCGGCTCCACAGTACAGAGGCCGTGATTGCTTTCCTCTACAGTTAGACATGGATGTTAGGGAAGAGGAATCGCCTCGCTTCGTCTTCTGTGGCCAAGGCGCCGTTTAGAGTGGCCCCCTGGGGGAAGTAGTTTGAAATTAATTTCCGAAATTTCAAAAAATGTATAAAAAAATGTATCGGGAGATAATGGAGGCAGTGGCTGTGCCCCGTATTTGCTGTATCAGTCAGCTGCCTCGCTCTCACTTTCTTTTTTTGTATTCCTCTTTCCCTCCTCATCTCTCTATTCAGCGTGAGTCCGGCCATCTCTCTCCTTCCCTCTTCCTCACATAACCCGCTTCCCCCTCACCCTCTGAATCTATATATCCACGGGCGTTTTCAGAATCTTCTTTCGGCTTCACAGCGATGGAGGAGCAACATCATTTTCAGGCTCCTATTCAGCCTGCTGGCTTCATCTGCCTGCCTCTCTATCGGCATGAAAGAAATAGAAAAAAGTGAGAGGAATGGGAAAAAGCTCTGCTGAGGACATTTAATATGCCACCTACATGCTTAAATGGGCTGAACACGAGTATACGACTGGAGTCTTTATGCAGCTTAATGTAATGACTAAGTCTAAACCTTCCTACCTCGCTGATAGGAATGTGTGCTTCTCGCCTGGCCAGTAGGAAGTAATAGAGGTCGATTCAGATCAACCTTAAGCGAGCTAACTTGTGTTATATGTTGAAAGTACAGCCTGAAGGCTCTGTGTGAACCTGTGAGGGGTTAAAAGGGTTATCCGTTTTAGTATCGCTAAAAGGCAAAGACTGTCTCTTCTATCATGGCAGTCAGCGTGTGACAGTAAGGTTTTTTGATGGATAAGATGAGCTAAACTGAGCACGGAGCATATCCAGTGTTGCAGTGGTACTTGTGTGAGTGCATAAGGGTTTTCTGTTCAAATTACCCATGTTTTTCCTAACAAGTGGTTGGGGGCCAAGATCATGTGACTTCAAAACCAGGGTCCCGTCACCTGAGATGGGAAGTACAAATACTTTGTTACTATACTTAATATCTTTATTTTACTTCAGTATTTATTTTTCTGACAACTTTTGACTTTTACCCACTACATTTTAACACAAACATCTGTACTTTCTACTCCTTTCGACATTTTCAAAACAGATTTTATTTTTTATTTTTATTTTATTTTTATTTTGCATCATTGTGCGCTGCCTTCCCGACATCCAGACCTATTTCTAAATGGACAATAACACACAGAAAAGACGATTCCTTGGTGCATCCATCAGTGCATATCGCGTCGCGACATAACAAGAAACAAACAGACGAGAGAGGTCCACCGCAGAGAGTATAGTGACAGGGAGAGGAGGACTAGAGCCAGAACTACTTTTTAGAGTTAGAAGTAAATTGAATCAACAGCTATTTTGTACTGTAACAGTATATTTGTGCACCTTTAATTAAATCACATCCATACTTTGTCACAAATTTCACTATTCTCAGTTGATTTCAACACGAAATGAAGGAGCCAAGTTGTTCCTTCCTGCACTTCACGTATACCCAGCTGACTTTTTCAAATCAGATTTATGAATGAATTATGAAAGCAATATTTTAACTGCTGGTTCATGTTGGTATAAAGAATGCATTCTCTTATTGATTTTGAAACTGAATATAAGCAGTTTAAGTGAACAACGAGTACACAACGATGTTGTGACACTTCAGACTACAGAACATCATCCATTAATCCGACAGTTCTCTGCAGTCACCACACGTCTAATGGCTGACAGGTAAAAGAACAACATGCAACAACAGAAATACACTTATGTAGGAATGTGACATTAGTTTTGTAGCACAATAAATAACATCCAATTGAAGGTCTACCTACCTACAAGACAGACTGGCTGAGGGTCACTGCTTTTTCAATTACATATTTTATTAATTACATTTAATCAAATAGTTCATTGTTACGTTTCAATTTATGGTGACTAAATAATGGTGCAAATGGAGAGGATAATAAAACAAAGCATTTGAATAAATTCAACAGCATTGCATACCTCAATAAATCAAAATGATTGAAAAAAAACTGGGATTGAACATGAAGAGCAATCATGTAAAACTGTCCAGTCAACAAACAGTAAACGTGGGCCATCTGGCTGCAGGTGCTCAGCTCCGATGTACTGGCTCTGGGAGGGGGGGCGGGGGGGTATCAAAGTTCCTTATTTCAGAACAGGTGTGCTTTCAAACAAACAGAACAACAAGAACTGCACAGAGCTGTGGATGAGGACCACCTGATCTTTGGATCCCGGCTAAGAGCATGCAGCATTTTAATCTGTTCATGTGACCGCCGCTGCTTCACGTAAGCGCTGGCAGACCATCGGTTTCAATCACTTGCTAATTTGAATGCAATTTGAAGTTGTTGAATAATAATGCTTATCGTCCTTGAATCCTCTGTTATATAATGTACAGTCTGCATGTGTTTATGTGTAAACTTTTTTTTTTTTTTTTACTTAAGTAATATTACATAAAAGAAAAATATCTGTTTGATTTCAGATATGGATCTTAAATGATATCACAATTCTGGCAAGATTGTCAACTGCCCACATTAGTTGAGATGACCCTGTAATAAAACAACTATAGAAGGAAAAACACTGACAGACTCTTCCCTCCCTGAGGAGATGATGAGCCCTGGAATGACAAGCTACCATAGAAACATTAGACAAAAACATCCCAGTTTTTCCGCCATTTGTTTGATGTTTCAAAATATTGATGCTGATTTTATCAGAAATTTCATCAGAAATTCAGCTCTATGGAGAAATCCCTGTCATCACACAAATCCAAAAATTACTCTCAAAACCATCACAATGACACACAATTAAGTCTGAACTTTCAAAGCTCACAGTCCATCTTGGAACACCGTATCCAGCTCCCACAATGCATCCATGCCTGGGCCCTGTCATGGACCAGCTGTCCATTTCACTCTCCCATTATATCTCCATGCTACTTAAACTGATAGGAAAATATGTTTTGAAAAAGACATTGAATAATTTAGGTGGCCCTTAGTGAAGCAGCAGAGTTATTACATTGGATAGTCATTTCCAGTGGAGATGGGCATCAGCAGTATAACCTGGCTCATCAGGGAGCATTTTCAGCTTCAGGACTGCTGACAAAGCTTCCGCCAGAAATAGCTCATGACTTCCAATTTAGACCGGACGAGAGCGGAGATGATTTTCGGATAACACGATGTGACTTTCTCTCTCTTTCTCTCTCTCTTTCTCTCTCTCTCTCTCACTCTTTCTCTGATTTCAGAGAGATACGGGGCCGCACAAACAAATCTGACTTGACTTGAATTTTGATGCTGTCGGTTTTCTAGTTATTTTCCAGGTGGTTTCCTGACCATCTCAGGCAGTTGCTGCTGCCTTTGACAGGGGTAGCAATTTAGGACAAAGACTAAATCCCCGAGGAGAGGGTCAAGTTTTACAGTAGTATTGCATTTTAGCTTGAACACACCCTCTTCAAGGATAAAAAAAAAAAACACACTCAAACCCAGACACCATAGCCCTTGCAGTAAGTACACGACCACCCACCATTCAACCATGTTCAGCCACATTAATGCCTACATATTACATCTTGTGGTCATCAGGAATTCATTTAAACTTTATTACTATATTTTACTACATTTATTTATTATGAGTGTATAGGAAGAATTTAAATTTGCACTGATTAATGCTGTAAACTACTAGTAGAAATACTAGAATACTAAAAACACTACTACTGTATTTCCACAACTACTGCACTCACTTGCATGCTTTCAATATGTCCTAACTCCATACTGTATTTGTGTGTTGGTGGTGGTGGTGGTACACTGCCTTGTAATCCAGGGACACTGTGTACCAGGCATCGTCATTGATTTCTCCCAGATTTCTGGTGACAGAATTACTGGATTTCTCTGGAAAAAGGGCAAATAATGTCTGTTGCAATGAACACTGCCGAGTGGGAATTTATCAATTCAAAAAAGTTCAAATTTAGTGTAAAGTAACTCTTGAGAAAGTAAGAAAAATGTTTCTGGCAGCACCAGACAACTGTCTTGGCTCCCAGCGTGGTATTAAATTCTCTATAACAGTTTGTGTCGGGATCCCTGTTAATTTGTCATGGTGTTTAGTGGGAAGCCGAGCGTGTCACCGCTGTCATATCTTATTAATAGTGTGTTCTGGGAGATAGGAGTTAAAATGTTTGGTATATTCTGTATTAGTTCTAATCCAGCCTGGCCTGTCTGATGTGCACACATCCTCACCAATATTAATTAATTTGTTCACAGATAGCCATTTCCCATATTTATGATGCTGAGGAAATTATTTTCAAATCAAATAGGAATCGACAGGGAGGGATTTTTATGTTTAGAACACTAGCCACTGTTTTTGCTTCACGTGCCCATTTTCCAGCAGGAAACTGTAGCCGAACTGGATGTCAGGGTGAAATAAGCACACGAAAGAGATCCGGGGAGTGTTTGTTCAGCCCGTCACATGTACTCAGGGTGGTGCACCGAACTGTAGGGTTGATAAGTCCCCTGTTAGCCATCCGTCCTACATTATACAGAAGCAGCAGCTGCTGTAGCCCAGCATTTTGGGTTTCTTTTCGCTTCAGGCAACACCTTTCTGACACTGAGCTCACTTGTTTAGAGTCATGAGGTGTCCGACTGGACGACTCCATTGTAAGTGTAAAAATATATTTCTTGTAGATCCATTATACATTTATTCTTAAAATGAATAATAAATCATTTTGTGTTTAACTCCAAAAAAATCACCATCTGTTAAGTAGAAGTACAAGGTTCTCTAAATTCAAGGTATGTTCACAAATGTACTTATTGGAATAGCTGTTTTTATTTGCAAAATATACATTTCTAAACTAGACCACCCTTCCTATTGTAGGTGACTGTAGTCAATGACAAAAAACAATTATATTCCATCAGCTAACTGTGCCTTTATTTAAAATATTTCTGATGCCTTCTGTTGGCTCAAATGGCAACCAAATCAAATCACGCTGGAAACTAATGTAGAGTTTTCTACATTGCTTCATGCCTGTAAGCAAGACAAAATTCAATACAAAAAAACACACCCCAACAGAGAAAATACGGGATAAGAAACATGAGACCAGCATTTCCTCAAGACACTCTCTCAGGGCACCAATTTAATGTATTGAATATCTTCATGCTATTTTACTTTCATGCTTCAACACGGGATTATACACTTCTGGGGGAAAGTGCATAGGGAAAAGATCGAGGTTGTAGCTATGTAACATTAGACATATTGATCACGGTGGAAATAAAGGGTTTGTGGTTTAGGATTATATATCATCCCTTGTGTGCTTGCTGTGCACTGCGGTACAGTGTGTCAAGTGCTCCAGCCTGCTACAGGCTGAAAAGGTGAGGAAACAGAATGCATCAATTTGTAATACAGATCAGTGTTGTAGATGATAACTGAAAAGCTCACGCCATTAATGTCTCCACTAAATTACTACACATGTTTCTATGTTTTATACATTCAACATGTAGTGTTTCACCTGCACCTGCATGTTATTCATCCCACATGAAAAGAATATGTCACATGAGATAAACCACACGGTTCATTCATGGGAAATTGTTGTTGTCACATGTCATTTCGCATATAAAATAATCATACATGCTTGTATCATGTGAATTTACCCCATTCATAAAATGTCACGAAACCACACCTACAGTATACCTGCCTATAGTGTATGTGAAATGTTCACTTGTGAAATGTTTAGACACCAGTAAATGTGTGTCACCAGTAAGATTTTTGCTTCAGCGTGCGACACGTCAAGTGATCATATGAGTGATTTTTCAGCAGCTCTACGGCTGGAGGATTATTTCATTTTAATGGTGCTACTATATCTTTTAAGAGACTTAAATGGCAGCAGCTTTAGATTATTAAAAAAGACTCCGAACAATGTTAGCTGGCTCAATGTAAAAAGGAAGTTTATTACCAGTCTTCGCATTATATATCGTGCAAGGTGACCAGTGTGCCACAATAAATTGGAGTAGTCCAGTGTCCGCATATTTTTGATGCACTATCGCGGCGTTGTGTGGTGCACTCTCTGCTCCGGCTTTTGCCAAGAACAATAAATTGTCCTAAACACAGCCAGGCTCAGTATTGTTTTAATAAAAGATAATACTAGAGGTGTGTTCGGGCCTCACAGTACCACTAGGCAACTACAGAATGTGCTGGGGAAGATATCAAACTATCTCTCTCTCTAATCTTGGCTCACAAGGTTCCAGGCAGTATTTCTTTGTCACAAATAATGCAGTGATATGCAGAATACTCACAGCCGCAGATTTCAAGAAGTGTGGGTGTGTGTAGGTGCATTATAAAGCTGTCTCATCCCTTTCCTTATCTTAAATGCACTTCTGAAAGGTGCTTTTTACGTTTAGCCTCCGGGCGTTATCTTACATTTCTCTGTCTCATCTTAAAGGCAAGATATTCGCACAGATTTATCCACACACATACACACATTTCAAGTTAAAACAGTGAACATATTCTATAGACATCTTATACCTGACAGACAGGGTATACATAAACCACGACATTTTTGAATATTTGGACTCTCAGAGTGCACCATGGGAAATGTGATTGATGGCAGCAGTCGCAATGCATGACGGGAAATGTGATCGATGACTGCAATGACACCGTCCACGCCTTTTTGGTTTTTGCCCAAGAACGGCACAAAAAGCGCCGTGATGAATGATTTGACTTTATGAAACTTGATGAGGCCCCACAGTGAAAATGTTGCACAGGGAAAAATAGCTCAGAGTCATCCTGCCGTGTGTGTGACAACTATTAATATGAGACGGATTTACACTGCACCGCATCGCATCCTTTCTGCTCAGCTGACAGCAAAGAAATGTATTCACACACGCAGTTTAAAGTAGAGCCATTTCGGTGTTTGTGCAACTTAGTCTAAGGGGCTTGAAATTCGTTTCTCAAACTAAGATGATGGCATTGGTTGGATGGATGGATTATTCTTGAGATATATATTTTTTTATGTCATGACTTTAATGCAAAGAGTGGCCATTCTGACCAGTTCCAAAGTGTGACATGAAGTTAGTAATTGCATTAAAGATTTCTCTTTCATTCCAACATTGTAGTATAACTATATAATCACTATATTAGCTTAACTAACTAGTGTTTTGTTTAAAACTGGTACTGTGTGTATTTATCCATGGAGAGTATATAAGTTTGTATATGTGTATGTATTTTATACATATACACACGTGAATCTTTAAATACTTTTTTTTATTAAAAAAAAGCATTTTTTTTTTTGCAAATGTGAAAGTGCTTGCCTATAGGAACAGAACTGTAATATATTAGCACATACTGTACAGGTATTTACATATATGCTTGCAAATGTGTTAATTTTTCATTCCTTTCTATTGTATATATTCTAATATTTATTTTTGTTTTTAATGTTGGATTTTTTTTCTTGATAATCTAAGCTATTGTGACTGTTATACGAAAGGGGTAAGTTATTCACAAAAAAACAAAAGGGAGAAAATGTCAACTGAACGCGACATTAGAAACAGTGGGAGCACAGATCATACAAGGGTTCTGCGTGCCGAAATAGCACAGTGCATCTTGAGCACAGCGAGTTTACTCACGGCTGCCTGTCTCCCCTCCAGAAGCAGATTCTCATACATTCTGGCCCGCCTTCTATAAACAGGCCATCTTGTGCAATACACATGGCAGAGTTTGCTCCCGGCCAAAACTGACAGATACTAAACAAAACAAAACAACAACAAAAAAAAAAACTGCAGGGAAACAATGAGCAAAACAATAAGTTCTTCCATGTTTGACACTCTCTGTTCACACTCCTTCTCCTTCCATCTGTTCGGCCTGAGCTGACTCCCAGAACACACTCCCTCATCTGCATTCCCTCAGATGTGCAGCCTCCGCCAATAAGCAACGCTAAAAAACTGACCATAAAAGTCACGCACCTCCCAACATGCACAGCCACATACAAGCTTACACATCCCTACCACCCTCCTGCTCCCCCCTACCATCTGACTTATTCATAGGGGCTGATTAGGCTGCAAGACCAATATGAGCTGGTTGCATCATCGTGTGGGTAAATGGGTGTAAGGTGGAGCAGCTTCTTCATGGCAGATGGAGGGGGAGTGGGGTACTGGCTGTTTCAGTTAAGGAAGCTTAAAGAGCAGCTTCCGTAGCACTGATGTGTAAATGCAAGCAGCGTGGGGTGGGGGTGACTGATGAAGAGTAGCTATAGGTGTGTGTTTACATGTGTTTACCATTATTCATTCAGGGAACCTGTACGGAGCACTTTGCTCCTTTTTTTCAGCACGCCTTTATCACAGTCACGCAGAGCCACATATTTCCACCTGGGAGCTGCCAGGACGGCATAGTTAACTCCAGTTTATTACCACCAGAGTCTTATTTGCATACTTTTTGCCATCATTCCTATTCCAGTATTCCTATACTTTAGGCTTACAAAGTGAACTTATTGAGCTCTTACAGATTATTTGGGCCATAGAGGGGCAGCAGAAACAAGTTGTGAACACAGCATTGACGTATTAAGTTGATATGGAGAACTTTTTAGCAAACAGTTGCTTATCTACACATCAGGTATTTACAGAGCAACTTTAACATTCATTTGGATCGTTGTCATCATCAACATCATCATCATCCTATTTCTGGCAACTTTGTGACTGTATGTCGAATATTCGTTCTCTTTTGGCTCTGTTTTTGGTCTCCACCGATCTACTGAGAGAAATATCTGTCTCTTTAGCTGCTAAATGCTACACTATGTTCACCAGCTAGTTTCTAACTGTGTCTGTCTGATGTTTGGTGCTGAGCCGGTAGCGTAAAGTTGGACACAAGAGCTATGAGACCAGTGACAGTGAACCAGAACAGGAAAGTTGCGGGCCGGACAGCTACACAATGAGCTGAATTTCACTATAAAGCTCTGTAAAGCCAAGGGGAGCTGCAAAGACAGGTAGGAAAGAAAGAGAAATTATGCAAGCCGAAGCTACAGGATTAAGGAAATAGCTACAATCATCTTTATTGTACCTTCACGCTTTGAACTTTTACTGTCCTTTTTACTGTCTTGTACGAACTATTGTGTGAAACCTCAGAGAATACAGACGAAAAACACTTGCATCATTAGCTACAGAGGAAGAAGGATAAAAGTAAAAAATAAAATAGGTCCAAGAGCCAAGCCTGAAGATATTCAAAGCTTGCTGCCATGTGAAAAATTGAATTCATAAATAAAAATACTTGAAATAAACCATATCTAAAGTGACTGTGACTGAAGTCTGCATCTGACGAAGGGGGAAATCCATACCATAACACTGACACTCTGATGAACACTTGAATACATCCCTGACTGCTCCTGACAGATCAACAATCAAATCCCAACTAATCAAGAGATATCGTGTGTTTGTGTGTGTGTGTGTGTGTGTGTGTGTGTGTGTATGTGTGTGTTTGTTTGCTGGAATTCAGTGTTCATCTACTTGTGTAGCATGCACTTAAATCAAAGTTGACGTGTGTGTATGTGTGTGTGTGTGTGTGTGTGTGTGTGTGCGCGTGCACACCCAGGCATTATATAATTCCCTACAGACCAGCTATGTTGCTTTCATTTTCCAAGGCATTTCTGGAGCCATCCTGCTGCGAGTCTCCTGTGAAGGCAGAGGGCGAAGGCACCCCCGAGGAGCTGCTCAGCTGCTCACTATCCCCTTTTAAAGACAATGAAGCTGGGACATTGGTGGCACAGCCAGCTAGGAGATAGGCATATGTGAGTTCAATATTATTAATGATATTTGATAAAAACAGCGCTTCAAAAATCACATGGCAGCCCACAAAACCAGTGCAGACGTTTCTCTGTTTGGTTGCTGAACCGGTTCAAATTCAGAGCTGTAAAATACTGCAAGTATTTTGATCCTTTCACTTACTCTTATTACTATTTATTAATTTTTTTATGTTTTTGTTGAAGGTTTGTTTACATGAGTAATATAGGGAGGGAATTAGGCACATGTTTTCAATTATAATCAGAAAGCTTGGCTTTATTATGGTCACTTCACAGTAGGAGCAGCATTTATATATTATTTAATAGTAACAATTCTTACCATAGTAGGTGAGACACACAATAGATTTCCTTTTATTGGTAAGGTGCATGTACTTTCTAGCAAGCACTAATGGAAATTGCAGCAATATTCTACTGCAAATAGCACTACAAGTAACGTAGATTGCTGCGCCATAGTGAAGAGGCCATTCTTTTGATATCATAACAGCAGGTACAAGTAATTTCCTCTGTGTAAACTATTGTTCCTTCTTTCCAAAAAGCTGTTGAGAGCCTGAGAGTCTGATCCAGATACTGCTTTAACAACTGCCATGGGTCCATTTTCCAAACAGCATCACAGTCTTTCCTCTCTATTACAGGCTTAGAAAAGCTGGATAATACTGCACAGGAGCTGATTTACTGGGATTCTATTACCTATTACCCTACAGTATGTGTCCTAGCTTATTGCATATAGGTCCTCCTTCAAATAAAGTCATATTGCACAAATACAGCTTTTATAGCTTCGGTTCAAGCTTCAAAGTTTTACAGGTACTATTCTGTACTATTTTCAATGTCTTTTATTTTCTCTCATATTTCTGGCTCAGTAACTCAAATGTCATTGATTATTAACTCCATCTCAGAAAACGAACACTTCTTTTTGCTACTGCTGGCTAGCAACCAAAAAGAGAAATCCTGGAACAGAAATAACATTGGCCACCTCAATTTTGAAAAGAGCTTTAATTCAGTAGATACAATAACTACAGGCACAGCGCTGTAAGAGAACAGAATGTCCCGAAGAAACAACGAGTAGAATACAATACAAGTTTCGTACTTTTCTTAAAAAAAGCAACTGCTGCAAGGATAAAATTGAGTGATCTGGGAGTGTTTTCTCTTGCAGGTTGGTGAAAAGCCTAACGATCCAGATAGAATCAACCAATCCCCTTCCATTTTCAGCTGTGATTTCAAAATGAATCTGCATTTGCTTTTGTGTTTCTTTGTGAGGTTACAAAAGACATGATTTATTAGCCCCGACGAGCACCCTGGCTGCTTCAGGACCCAAGCACGGATTCCTGCACACACCTCCTTTATCTTTTCCCTGCTTAAAGCCCTGAAATTGCAATCAGGGATACACAGACATAGACACACCCACAGCGGTAAAAGCTGAGGCGCAAACCATTGTACAATAATTTATATTTCATCTCTTATTCATTAACTTACTCAACCTCAGACTTGGAACCTCATCACCACGGCTATCCACGCTTTATGTGTGTCTTGGTGCATCTGTGAGTACGTGTTTGCCTGTGTGTGAGTGTGTCTGTGTGTGTGCGTATGGAAGTCCATAGGAAACAAAAGGGCCAGCTCGGGTGCATTATCTTCCATTGATAGAAAGGGAAAACATGAACCCATTAAGGCCTCGGGGCTTATCTATTAGCCGGGAACAATCTCAATGACCTTTCTGTCTTTGCTAATTTCACAAAATGGCCTGACCTTTAAGCAAGTCTGTTGCAGACATGCAGCTAGTTAAAGATCTTTGCCGCAACAATACCGCTTTATCCTGCCCGCCAACGACAAAGAGGGCTGTAATTATCGCCTCTATTATTCCCGAGCCTCTTGGTTTTTTTGCTTGCGGAGAGTTGGTATTAAAATGCCTCATTTTCCATTTAGTGTGATGCAAAATTCATGCCCTTCTGTAAATAATCTATATTGAGCTCTTGGCTGATGAATAATCATGCTTCAAACTCAATTTCGGCTTTGTCTTTGTCTAGCATTTCTGATCAACATCAAAAGATTATGCTCAAAGGCGAGGGCTTGTGGAAAGTTGCTGCTCTTCAAGAAATGACATTATAAATGTATTAAACAAATAAAAGGATCAATACAACAATGTATAAATAGTGAAAAAAGAAAAAAACCTGTGACTGGGTTAGTGTTATTTATTACTTTATTATATTGTTAAAGGAATAGTTCAACAATTTTGGGAAAACACTTATTCGCTTTCTTGCTGAGAATTAGACGAGACGATCGATACCAGTGGCACCTGTCCGGTAAATCTAAGGCTGCGGCTGAGCCACCATTCCACCACTGCTGTCCCTTCAGTATAGGAGGTGTTTGTTAACTGTGAAAGTTCTTGTCTTTCAATTTGCGGCATTACACAGAGTTTATCTTCCTCACTCTTCCCCGACAATCGCGCTCATTTGGCTTCCCTTGGCAGCTCCTTTAGGGCAACAGAACGGAAGCTTAAGGATGAGCGTGAACTGAGCCCTTTTTCCTCCATGGCTTCATTTAATTGACTAATCTGCTCTGCCCTGCCCATGAGCGCCGTAAGCCAGTTGTCGACTCAAAGAGGCCCCTCACTTAAGATAAATGAAGGAAGAAGAAAAAAAGTAAAGAAAAAAAGAAAACACCCAAGACTTGAGCCAGATTTCACCCTAAACAGAGAGAGGAAGAGAGAGTTGTGAATTCTATTAAGATGTATGAGAAGACAGTTGCCAAAGCCACTTAATCGCGCTCCCGTTCTGCTTAATCCTCGGCCGGCAGATGTGTGCCTGTAGGTGAGGCAGGACAGGGAGATGGTGAGTCATGTAGCCAGCCGGAAGAGAAAACTGGGTAAACAACAACAAAAAAAAAAAAGACACCATACATTTCCTCCTGCAACATGAAGAAAACTATCACTCAGGTAACAAGAGGATGAGTCAATTTCCACGTAAAAAGACTGTTTTTGCAGTCGTTGTGAAATATGTGCAAAGACACTAAGGTTGTGTGAGTGGGTGTTGGATATGTTAGGCCCTAAATTTAGATACTGAGCCCTTCTGTCACCTCTCTCTCACACTCTCTGTTTTTCTCTTTCTGGCTCACTCTATCTCTTTTCAACAGGCTTACTTATCATTTCTGCCTTCACTTGCCATCATCTGCAACATAAAGACCGGGGGGGGGGGGGGGGGGTTCGATGCAGCTCGATGCAATGCACATGGGAAATGTTTCAAACAACTGTGGCCAACTAGTCTGGAACCTCTCATTTTTGGCATTTTCAACGCAGACAACTAATCAGAGCAACAAAACGCTGTCCTGTCTGATGGTACGTCCTGTCAGAGATGCAACAAACACATATTTCTTATCAACATAAAGTTTAAGTGTAGCTGTTTGTTCTTCTTTTAGAGAAAAATTACAGTCCAGTCCGTTTAATACTGCCACAATAGCGGATTCAGCAGAATGAGCCGCATCAGCAGCAGCCATCTTGGTTGTTTAAGGAAGATGCCTCAACGGTGCTCCTCTCAGCAGTCAATTGTTTTAAATAAACGGTTGTGATTGGCTCGACACATTCCAGTTCGGGTGGAAATCAGTCTGAATGGGAGAGGGGCCAGACATTTCTGCCAGAGCAAAAAAAAAAACATGTTGGTTCTGAGCCCAGGAACTAAAGCCATACAGACCCACTCAAACTGCATCACAATGCTGCGTTACATCATATTCAATTAATTAACTAAACCGCAATCGTACCAGATCTAAAAAACACTGACTGATCCTTAACGCAATCTGCGATAATAACAGCACCTTTAATCACACACCAAAACAATACCATACTACAAAATAATACCTCCTGTTGTCGTGAAAGAAATTCACTCAGCAGGTATGTCAGGCCATTTAACAACAGCCCCTGCTCGATATAAATAGGCCACACACTGTGTCCTTTCTTTCTTTAACGTGATAATTCCTGACATCAGACTACGGTAAACAGGCTCACTGACTGCTTGCTACATTGACTAAAAGTGATTGCTGCAACTACGGCTCAGTTGTGCTCAGCCAGTCTACTGTTAAATGCTGTGAAGCAGACAGAAGAGCGTGGGTGTGTCACTGTCACTGTCAATAAGTTCTCGTTATTAATACATAATAACCAGCCGGCTTTATAAATAGTTAAGTGTGTGGGTGGGTTGAAAAGTAAGTTAAAGGACAAATCTGCATGAAAAACTTTATCCTTATGTAGGAAATTAGTTTCTGAAGTAGCAGTACACACGGTAGGCTTAGTAAAAGTGTAGTGGCCGAAAAGATATTTAAAACACAAAGCAAAATCGACATCAGAATGTTTTAAACATCACAAATTGGTGATATGACATGGTAAAGGATAATTCACGCCACTCTTTATTACAAGGTGATGCACAACGTAGCGTCAAGACACGCCACTATCCTCTCCACTACTGTCAACACACATCAGCATTTCAAGAAAAGCCAGAAATCACATTCACCTTTTATCTACTGTATGGTGGATATAATAAGTATATGGAGAGGGCTCAGATAGCGAGCCTACTACATTTAAAAGAACAGTATTAGTAGTACAACAGTACTAACACATCACCAAATTTATATTCAATGTGAAGGCTGATGCAGAAACATTATCCTCTGGGGTCTAAAAAAATAAAGCATTTAAAGGATTCTTCCCAGGCAAAGTCATCTGGGACATTTACATGGAAAACAGACTCCAATTCAACAGCTGGGAGCATTTATGTAACAATGTGATGAATTCATAATGCAGGGAACTGTGTGACCTGCTAGAATTAAGACAAGACTTAAAAAACAAATGTGTGGTCCTCTTTGAGAGAGGAGGAGATGCGAGGAGTCAGAGGAGAATCGAGGAGACAAATAATAAATTCTACCGACATGTTTGTCTTATTGTTATTATATTTTATCTTTACTGCAAATATATTTTAAAAAATCCTTTATCAAAGATACAAATAGATTTTGAACACTTGTGGTGTCAAAGCTAAAGATTAGCATGTATAAAATAATATTCTTTCACATCAATAAGGTCAAAAAGGTCAGGTCAGTTTTTACTTACGATTCAGCCTTGATGCCTACAAGATGCTGATCGTCTCACTGTCTAGTTGTAACTGTAACACACTGACTGGTCTTCCACCATTACACTTCCACCATGAGGTATTTAGTTTGAAATGCTGGTCAAAGCATCAGAGGTCAGTCAAGAAACACAGCTATACGTCGCAGTGTAATTATTTTGCATGTCCAAAGTTCAACTCATATTTTGACCTGTAACTTTTGAATTTTAATATTTTCCCTCAGTTCTTTGGCCTGAGATGAGTTGGTTAATATGCTTCAGACTAATGGAACTTCCGAGGTTGTATTTTTGATATGCAAAGTTGCAGCCAACCTGACCAACTGTATGATGGCTGTGAGCTAGCTCGCGATGTGCCTGTGTGTTTGTGTTCAGTTCAGCTTGTGACTGGCCTCCAGTTCTTTCTTTCATTTCCCTCCAGTCTCTCTCCTTTATCCTCTGGTCTCAGATCCATAAAGCACCGGGATGCCAGCCCGCTTTCCTCACGTTTGCTCCAAAACCTTCATTTTTGTGTCTATTTTGTGGCAGATTTGAGTCTAACCATGTCTTTCCATTGATCTGCCTCTTAAATTTGCTTTGCATTCTGTCAGAACATAAGAACACTGTTGCTAGGCGGGAATGGTGAATGATTTTGTGTTTTATACATTTCCACATGATGTTCAGGAACAACAATTCAATATATAATAAAACAAAACAGACTAAAAGTTGTACTGTATGTCTGCAACATGCAACTGCATTCGGTGTCAGCCATTTCTCTGCATCACTTTGCTGGATCACGATCAGAAATACTCGCCAAATCATGGCGTGTTTTGTATCTTGCACAAAGGCGACCCAACATGTGATGCCTTGATGACTTTACGTGCAATTTGTCACCAAACCCATAATTTAAATTGATTAGTCAATATAGAGCATGTTCTGGATGCACTTGACTCTAGATGCTACAAGCTTAAAAAAGGCAATTTGCTATCTGGCTTTGCTCATATCCATTTGTATCTTCTTCACATGTATAATGGTCCTATTAAACTGGGAACAGTAATGATCGGATCTGTCTGCGACATTGTTTTGTTAGTTTATAAAATAGCATTAATTTGTTAGTTTAGTTTGCGTTCTTGATTTTGCCATTTTATTTGTTAATGTCTCAGTGTCATCATAATTTTAATCATTTAGGCAGTTGTGGCTTATTATAGTGTAATAACATTATCAGAAGTCACTGAAAGTCACTGAAGAATTTAAGCATTAACATTATAATCATGAAAATAGTTGTCACGCCAGCAAAAACAAAAAGGCCAAAAAACAAACCCCTCCTCACCCGCCCAGCACCTGGGATTGAGAGTGTATCAGTGCATCTTTAAGATGCTTGCCAGCAGTCTGTGCACATCTCCCTCAGACTGAAGAAGGGCATCTGATCGGTGGAGGGATTTCTATACGCGCCTCCCGCCTCCGGTAATCTGAAGTACATCACACGTCTGGCCGAGCTTTATTTCAAGAGTCTAGAAAATAGATAAGCAAGTGACAGAGATGGAGATAACACTAATCCCAGAGTGGCGCCGGGTCGAAAGGAGTGGCCACTGCACAACGACAAGGTAATGAAGGGCCCGGGGGCCACAGCAAGGGGACTGGGAGGGAGATAAAGAAAGAGGAGGCTGGGAGAGAAATCAGAAAGGACTTAGAATGAGAGAAATGGGGAAAAGAAAGAGTGTGGAAGCGCAATAGGGATGAAGGAAAGGCAAGAGGAGATAATGAATGTGTTGAAGTGAAGACTGTAGGCATGTCCACTGGAGAGGTGTGTGTGGCATTATTACAGCCATATAACATCCTGAACTTTCTCCCAGTGTCTTTATGACTGCCTGCTAGTGTGTTACAGTTAATGCAACAAGTCCTCCAAACCAAACCTCAAAATAGGTCCTTTTTAATTGATTTCAATGATTATCCATCTAAAAAAAGTTCTGAACATTATTTGTCCAAAATGCATGTGACTATATAATGGTTGTACATTTAAAGTTTGGCTGTTTGGGCCAACAGTACTGGTTTAACTTGTTTTTAAACCCAAAAAACAAATTGCTTAAAACTGCATAAATTAGGCCACTTGGAGGCCTATTTACACATCCAGCAGACGCGAATATTAGCATTTATTAAGCCGCTGTGCAACAAATGATGCAAGAGTGCACAATACGGCTAGTGTGGCGCGGTTTTAAATGTAACGTTTGTGGCCACATGGGGGCAGTGGAGCAACACAGTATCGACATATCCACCTTATAAAGTGAAACGCGTAAGCAAACGGTCGCTGACATCCAGCAGGCGTGGAGGAGCGTTAGCATTAGCATTTGGGGTCAGGGCTCTACCCTTTCTTTAAAGCTGTGTTTTGTCCTCCACTAGCCCTTTTACTGTTTGCAATAGTTTTATCGATTTGTTATTTCATGTAATTGCATTTTTTTGACAGCCAACTAAAATCCCACTCCCCCCCTTCAGCTGCCATGCCCAATGCAGTGAAGATAACAAACCAACACAATGAGATTTACACTATGCATAAGATGACTTACACGAGAATGGGGAGTGGTGACAAAGAAGACAATGGCCAAATTAATTGCTTAAAGCACAGTCAGAGCAGTAAGCTGATTTTTCTATTACATTTTAATAGCCCCGCCACGCATGTCATGATAATAAAATCCACTTTGGCCCTAATACAATTTCATACTAGGTGAGAACATTTTAGTTTCCAATTACAAGATCGTTGTAGATAAGCAGGAATTATAATGAGGTTGTGTTCAAAAGGGGTGGGTGGGGGGGCTGCTAAATGATATAGAAAACACAATTCAGTGGTTGACTGTATTATAGCAATAGTACTCAAGTCTTCTCCACCCCCCATATTGTGAGTGCAGCCCCAGTCACAACAGTCTGGCTGTGATGACAAGGACAAGGAATGACAAATCTCTTCAGAGCGACATCTCTGTTACAGACCTGAATAAAATGTTTCACTGAAGTGTCAAATATTTGAACTCGTTCAACCACCTGACATGCTCTTGATCTGTCTCACCAAACAGTCTCAAAGGTGAACACGACACCCTGGTAGAAAGATAATAGAAATCAAGCTCTGATGGGTTTTTTGTTTGTTTTGTTTCTTTTACCATCCATCTTGCTGGAAACATCTGTAAAATATTTGATTCATACAGTAATCCAACTAATTGTACTTGTTGGGTTTCCTCTCACACACGTTGCCTAAATATAATAGAATATTATAAAAAGACGAGACAGATCCTCCCTATGAATTTCATCAAAATAATACGTTTTTCTTAAATGGCAATATGGCAGGATTGTGACCAAAAAAAAACCCTGCATTGGACTTGAACTTTCAATGTTTCCGGTTCACCCGTCACGATATTTCCATCAGGGGAAGATGGACTGATTGTGACACCAAGATGAATAAATTCCACTTGACTGAAATAAATCAACACTCAATCTGAAGGTATCTGAATGCACAAGGATGCACCAAGACTGTTGCTGTTTTACACATGCTAGGTGTTGTGTTGTGCATTCACCTCCTCATCCAAACTCCCACATCTGTTGCTAGGAGGGCTCCGTTCCCTCTCCTTGGATCATTCACCAAACAAAAACATAATTTTTTGTCCTGTTTTGGTGCTGTAATAAAGGTACCAGGCTCGCTCCCAAAGCACCTTCCTCCTGTATTATTATGATACCAAAGCTATATCTTGTGTTGTTTATGTTTCAGATTTCACTGTCAGTTTACTTCAGGAGGTACCGCTCACTGCTACTCATAAACTCAACCTTCTGTTACGGAGGGGCAGACCTCCGACAGTGAACATTTGAAGCCAGCGGCGATTCAACGACCTCTGAGAACACTCCAAGTTACAGCCTGACTCGTACTGAAGGTTTCTGGGCCGATACAGATGTTGATATTAAAAACGTGTTAATAAATCTTATCACAATGTATCGGCCAATATTCATTTATCAACATTTGGTTTGAGAGTTGTGATCAAGACGTGTAATGAGCAAGAACATAGTTAAAAAATAAACACGTCTTTCTGGTGGACAAACTGTCATGGTGACATGGCCAGATTAACCTGTTGTTTGGTCACTATTCACAGCTACTATACGTGGGAGCTCCATTTTTTCCTTAGACCCCCAGAAACAAGTGCTACTAGTTGATCAACAGAAAATGATGTTATTATTTTGCCATTTTTAAAGCAATAACTGACTGAATCCAACTTGACAAATGTGAATTATTGCTAGTTTTCTCAGTCTTCTCTGACTAATCTCAGCATGATTGGGTTTCGGGTTGTTTGTTTGACAATTCAAGTCGTTCATGTTAGCTTGGGAAATTGTGATGGGCATTTTTTTACTATTGTCTGATTGTCTTCTACACTTAATGCTTAATCATTTACTAAAGAAAAACAAATGGTAGACTAACTGATTGTGAAAAGAATCATTAGTTGCAGCCTCACAGCGCTGTTTGTCCTGTGCCCCTCGTGACACAGTGCCCCTCTACAAGACCAGAGCCACAAGATTAGGTCATGAAGGATCAGTTTTATTGTACCTTTGTGGCACAGATGCCTGCGCAAATCTGCAATTAATCAGATTTTTTATAACCAATTGATATTGCGAGAATGTGGCTCTTTTGGGATGAATTCTAAATTACTTCAGAAATACAGTCAGTTCGCATCTCTGTAATGGGATGTGTTTTATTAATTTGCAGACATATGCCCTGATACCCATATAATATAATATACTGTAATAATGCAAATATACACTGATTATATCTGACTTCAAACTGAAATACATATTTTGGCTCAATATCTGTCTGTCTCTCACTGAGACACTAGATCCAGCCCTTTGTCTCCATACTTCCTGCAGCACTTCTGATACGATGAATCCATCAATTTCCATCAGTTATTTATGATGCCTTAACAATATCGCGTAACCACATGCATCACAACTCCTCATTTAATTAGGACCGAATGGCTTCTGTCACAGCGATGAAGATAAATATTAATGTGTGGTGGAGACCATTGCGCTGTCACCCATCACGTCAATTCAGCATCCATCCTCCATTAGTGCTGCGGCAGATCCATCCGTACTCGCACTCACAGTAAAGTTATGTCTCTCTATCAACTCGTGATTGTCAAAAATTAGGCAAAATTGTTTTAAAGCTGTGGAGATATCGTGTCCCAGTAATACTCTATTTAATTAAGGTAGTAAAACTGGGACCAATACGACTGCTACATCTGTTGGAGTAAGGAGGACACCTGTTCATATTATTATTTCTCTACAGCTGCCATGATACTGCTCATAATATCCTTGTATTTCCATTTTTTTCCACCCTCACTCTACTTGACAGTTGACAATGTCCCCTTGGTACCCCTTCATGACCCTGGGAACAAGCCAAACTACTGAATATGTATTTAAAAAAAAAACTGTCAAACATGCCTTTGAGTCCTTTTGTGAATGGCTGAAAAGCAGACTTTTTTTGGTGGAGATACAAGGAATCTGTGGGATATTCATGTAATATTTATGGGTGAAGGCACAATAGAGGGATAGATTTACAGAGTTGTCAACAGCTAAGCCGCCTGTTGCATAAGCCTGAATGTACACACCTCAAAGCACAACTTGATAGCTCAATTATCAAGCCAAGCTCACTTCCAGCTGCCGCTCCACCAGCGTCGTCGGAGCGTGGAAATGCATTAAAAAGGAGGGGAGGGTAATTTTTTGGTATGTGTCGAAGAAAACAAAGCCCCCCTTTTTACCTGTTTTGTTTCGCTGCAGAAAGAAAAAAATAGCGGTTAATTAAAAGGAGTTTGAGTATGAACATGTTCAGCGCTCCGCTTCGGCCTGAAAAGTGTGTCATCACTGCTGCATCAGCTCAATTCCAGTGGGAGTCTTTGCTCTTTTTTTTCTCATTGTTCCTTCACTCTCTCAATCCTCCAATTTTCCAAGAACATCAGAATGCTAATCGCATTACCTTATGGGTGTATTGGTGTGTGTGAGTGAAAATATGTATGGGCTTTATGTTCCAGTCTAAGAGAGCATTTGTTTGTGTGAGTGTGGGATGAATATGCCTGCTTCTGTGTGTGTGTGTGTGCGCGCCACAGTCAGTGTGCATTTATACGATATTCAAAACACTCCCATGGTGCTTTTACATCGGGGAAATATTAAAAGCTCCTCCGTAACCGCTTCTCCCTGCCTCACCAACTGTTCCAGCTTACATAGACTGAGAACTGGGCTTAATCATCAGGCGGGGAGAGATTCCCTTCAGATTCCCTTCAGAACTGCCAAGTGAACTCAAACCCCGGCATCCCATTCCGCGACTTCCCTTCCACGGGGCTTGATATTTAATGCATAGGTGCGGCGGCAGGCAGTGATGGACAGGCGGGAAAGTCGAAGCTGACGTTCCGCTGGCAGAATGCAAAGGCGTCAAAACAGACCCGCGGCTGTGAGACACATCCCACGAGGAGAGAGAGGGAGAGGGATGGAGGGAGAAAGGTGAGAGGGCTAAGAAAGAGCGGAGAGAAGTGCGGAGGTGACTGAGAGAAGGAGAGACGGGGAGAGAAAAATAATTATGTAACCTGCTTCTGTACAAAGGACAACTGTTAGAGACGGAAGAGGATGAAGGTGAGGTGTCTGGATTTTGATGCAGGGCCGAGGACCAATCATAAAAGAGCATGTGGCATAACTTTGATTAGGAGAAAAATGATAACAGTTCCCTTTATTTTTTTATAATAAAAGCTATCCGAGCTAACTGCTAACAAGCCAGCCAGCCAATAGTTCTCTGGGATAGCTAGCTTGCTAAGCCAGGTAACTTGTCAGCAACAGGACGATCAGTCACACTGCTTATTTATTCAACCATATTCTAAAGTTAAATAAAAATGCTTTATTCTATACAATTATAAGCAATGAGTCAGCTTTCTCTGTGTCCAACTTGTTGGATCTCTATACCCTCAACAATCAGCATTATTAAGGTTCTGTTCGTTATTGGTCAGGTTCACAAATTCATATGTGGAGGAGAAGAGAATTGAACGGATTTGCAGATTGCAACCAACCGAACATCCCTCTCCACCTGGGCTGTACGCCAACCTACGGTGGCCGACGTGAAAACGTGAATAGATCCCCCTAAATTCCACACACTGGTCCTTTAAGTCTTTGCAGCTTTGCTTTCAAAGTGGATTCACCAGTCAACTTAGTGCTCAAATAACAAGAAAACCAAATAAAAAAGGGAAAACTCTTACTTTAACATGTTTTAGGGCAGGGCTATCACCAGGTTCTGTCTTTGACGTTTAACTTAACCATTATTTGTATCTATTTTTGTATTTGCAGTACAAGTAAAACTTTACTACAGCACACAAAATAGGCATAATTACATTATTTTTGTGTCCTGCACAGCCTGTTTCCATGATATAGATGGTAGATGAATATTTGGCAGTTATAGTGCTAACATAAATCTCATCCACGTGTCAAGGCGTTTACACTGGAGGATGCACTCACTGGGCTATTGATCATTACAAACGTCATGTTGTGGAACCTGTAATGTACACAATGCTGAGAACTGACACATTTGCCCAATAAAACATAATGTTTTCTCAAAGACAACACTGACCATATCTTATGGCTGACAGGCTAGTGGTGTGTTTCTTTGGAACACACTGTGATACGTGGTCTGAAATGTATGGCTGGAGAGCCTGTTGATATTGCCGCAAAGCTGCATCATGTCATATTTCACCTGAATGTTGCCGTTGCACTGATGATAATGTAACGTTTCCATCATGCAGCAGGTGTTTCAAACCCTCATTCTGCAGTACATTTCACTCCGCCTGAGGGAATAAGTATACTGAGACATGGTGCAATCCAGCCTTTAAAGCCTGCCTTTTCTTTTTTGCCTTTTCCTTTTTTTAAGAATATGAAACTCTGGTTAAATTTTTACAACTTTACAAACTTCCTTAGGGTCTCTTTATCTATTTCCATCTCATATACTCATAACCTGTAGTGCATCTCTCACAATTTATCTGAGAAAGAAAACATGCATTTTGTCCAGTTTTGTTATGCAAGGCTGTATTTGATCCATGTTGTTCAATCTTTACTTTGCAGTGCCCCCTAAGGTAAGTGGTGGCCTACGTTATTATAAAATATCAGTATTAAAACCACCCATTCAGTTCATCTCTTCATCAGTCTGTTTATTGAGATGTCGAGCTACAGTTCAGTGTGTGTTTGAGTGAGAAGTACTTGTGTTTTTTACTGTTTCTACTTTAGGCAATTACTGTGGTTAGCATGCTGTGCACCAGTGGAGTGTGTATTCTGTGTAATAGGGCTGGATAAAGCATTAGCATTTCGGTTTACCTCATATTTTGTTTGATAATTTACTTTTATGTTAATAATTGAACTTTTTTTAGAGCTGTATTACATTTACAGTGGAAGTAATCTTTGTTTTAATACTATGTGTACTGTTTCCAATACCAGACCATTGCTTTGATAAGGGATTTACTTCTAAAAATAAGCTTTTGATTTTGCAATGCCCCGTATCATGGAGAAGCCTGCAGCCACTGTGAGATACAGCAAAGAAGGATTTGGAACTGTGAAACAGTAAAGTGCATCCCAGGTCTCAACAACAATCTGCGTCCAGCACGTCCTTCTCTCCACACGACACCCCACCACACATCTGCATATAACACACCACCATTTTATATTAGGTAAGCTGCAGGCTTGCAAGGAGTCACTGGCTAAAAGCGAGGATGATAACATTTATTGTGCATTTCTCATTCATCAGATCAAAGCTTTCAGATGGGGAAAGCATCTGCCGGATGAAGGCAGTCTGTCGTGCTTCTGTTTGAAGACGGCATTTGAAACAACAGCCCATTGTTGTTCATTCATCTTCTGCAGATAACAGCCACGCAGTGCTGACGAGCAAAAGAAAACAAATGGTCAGTGGTAATAATAATAATACTGGCCGATGCCACCAATCAAGCAAGCAAGTTGTCAAAAAGTAAAACATAACCTCCTCGGCTGCTTTTGAATATTTAAATTTCCAAGCAAATAACCTTTTTAAAATGACCGCATTTGAAGTCAGTTTAGCTCAGCGAACCTTCTCCAGGTACTACAGTGGGATGCATAAAATTGGCCTCATGTGCTGCCAGATTAAAGCAATGCAAAAATCAATTAAACTGTGACCACACGGATGAAGAGTAAACCGAGAGAGACAGGATCCAGCGGCTGAGCAGCTCTACTATTGCATTATTAGTGCCTTACAAAAGATTCACAGGTCATGTTCTGCCTTTGAGGTAACACACAGGCATGTAACTGGACCACCCTGCGATTTTGGTAAAATCATCCTGTTGTATAAATTCTCAACAAAAGCCTTTACTGTGCAATAAAGAAATATTTTTTTCCAATGTGCTGTATAGCCCTGTTTAAGCATGAAGGAATTGCTTTAAATTAACAATTTTTAAATGGGTTTCAAGACATGTTGGGATTTTCAGTTTATTAAATTTGGATATGAAAATACAGCCACGGAACCCTTTTGTTCTCTATGTAAAAATGTGAAAACCTGTGAGACTGAGTCAAAAAAAAGGAAAAACCGATGAACACTTTCTCTGTGTGAATTTGTGTTTGTCACTGTGTGCGACCCACCCCTGGCCGTATAGCTAGCTTCTTTCCCCAATTATACACCTACTTGGAGCATCCGCTTTCTGAAAAAAAAAAAAAAATCCACACTGAGAGAAATGTCAGTCTGTACTTTGTCCAAAGCTGCCTGAATTCATTACGTTGCAGTTGCCGTCTGCAAAACATGCAGTATTATGAAATATGCCTCACTACTCTTTTAATGAGGTGACGTGGGTGCGTAGGCAACCCGGAGTGAACAACAACCAGACTGTAAGCTCTTGTGATTGGTGGTGTGGTTATCTTCCCCATTTCAGCTGCACGCATCCAGAAAAGCCAATAACACTGCGAATTTGCCCGCTGCGATCGCCGCTCTCCACCACGGTCATGAAAGAACATAAACCCGGCGATTGCCCAGCAGTTATTTTCTCATTAAGTTATGAGACAGGCCGAAAAAGGAACTAACTTTAATTACATAAGAGCATCTTCACCCATCTTTACCTGACTGTTTATCACAAGTTAAATGAAATGACGTTAACACACTTACTGTGGGTAATGTAACTAAAACATGATGCAGCCAGATCATATACAATGCATTTCTCTAGTGGTGCGGTGGAGTTATCAGCGGCTGAATTCTGGTGCTGAACCTGCAAAACCTACATTGTTGGTATTTACCACCAGACTTAGTTAACCCCTTGTTTCAAGTGAGCTGATATAGTGCTAAATGTGCTGGTAGAAACATTACAAAAAAACTGAACTAAAATGTATTGGGATTAAAACGGCTTTGAATCCCAGTGTATCAGATTATCATTAACATATACTGCATGTATTGTTTTTTTATTTGATTCATTGTGGACATATTGGGACATATGGCCACTCATAGATCACTTGTCAATCATAACTTGCACTGTAATCTGCGGTCCTTCCTTTTGGGATTTTTTTCTTCTAGCAGCGTTCTCTTTTTCTGTCTATTTATTCCACACCCTCTGCTGTGGCAGCTGCCTCAAACCAAACCATGGACGGGGGCCATTTCAAAAGGCCCATTTCCTCTGCAATTTAAGCACTGCAGATTTGCTCCTTGACAAACAGCACACTGAGCCCGTCATTCATCATATGCCATATTGAGTTCTCCGAGTGATGCTGGGGAGCAACCTACGACTGACTCAGGAGAGATAAAATCACAGCTCAATATAAAGAAAAAGAGTAACGGCCTGACAAAGTACATGAATCAGAGAAGGGACATACATTTCCCATTAATCAAAGTTGGGTGTCCTCATTTAAAAAAAAAAAAACCTACCTGTTTGTGTGTGTGTGTGAGAGTGTGTGGGGGTGTGCATTTGTGTCCTCAGGGTCCCATTGTTCAGTCCACTGGTCATATTGCTCGCTTCAAATCACCTCATCAACTTTAATACCTTCTGCGAGTTGCTACACCCATCGCCCTGGTCAAGGAGACTCACGTTTGATATGCTCATTACTCCAGTCAAGGAGGCGCTTGCACACCTCATCGCCACGCGCATGCAGAAATCTCACCTCATCGCCGCCCCGCCCCCCTCACTTTGTTGGTAATAGTCCTCACGTCTCTAGAGGACACACACTTGCTGTACACACACCGACACGTTCCCAGCAAGCTCCCTATGTTGGACGTTTGATCGATAGGTAATTCCTGACGGCGGTGGCTCTAGAAAAAGGGTCACTGGACCCCGGCCAGACGCCAGGGGAGGGCAGATAATGATAAACATCCATCTTGAAGTACAGGGGGCAAATGAGGGGACAGGAATATGGGGGTCTATGATATGTTGTGACGTGGTGTGTGTTACAAGCTTTTGCTCCAATTCTCATCACCTCCTCAGACGGCAAGACCAGCTGTGCTCGGTTCTCTTTCTGTTCACGTGTGTTTCTCAGAAAAATCCCAATATAGGACTTTGTTTTAATGGATTAGTATAGTACATCATTGCCAGATAGATTGTAATTGTGCCATGGTTGTCATTACCAATAAAATCAAAATGACAAATAAGTGAATCATTATGAGGTGACTGGGAGATTTATCTCGCAATGGCAACATTTTTTGACAGAAACTGATTTTCCATAAACCCCTTTCCTCTCATGACTCTTTTCACCATCTGCCATTACAAGAAACCACCCTGATCCTAACCCTGATCCAACCCGGGACCCAAGTCAGACATAATAATAAAATGAATAATATTAAGTCTAATTTGGCCTGAGTAGGGTCTCATTCTATCTGCACTGTGGGTCAATATGTGTGACATTGGATGTGATCGGGTCTGAACATGTTGTGACATAATCATCACGGGGGGGGGAAATATGTTGAGGTGTGAAGGGGAGAGTGAGCTGTGAAGTGCAGTGTTAGTGATATCTCTCTACTTGGGTCTGTTTGAGTCAACAACACGTTGGAATGGGTCTAATCATCCTCAAGTCTGTTAGGATGAGATTTAACTGTCCTTTTCCTATTTTGTGCCATAAAGCGATCCAGCAGATGTCTTATTTTCCAACAACAGGATGTACTTGCAAACGATCAGTTAGTTCACAATTTTTGTATCATCTTACTTTTAAGCTTTGTAAAGCAATCCAGCAGATTTCCCTTTTCCACTGTAGTGGCAAATAATGGGATCAGGTTGGAAATTAACACTCTACCTGTTTTGTGCTGTAAAGCAATTTGGCAGATTTCTCTTTTTTTTTTCGCTTTTGACCATTGAGTGGCAACACAGTAGCAGCAAAAGCCTTAATTGGTTGAATGATAATTTTTTTAAATGAATGAAGCAAGAATTTATGAATATTGAAAGGCTACACACTGTATGTTTAAAAACGTGTTTCCCATATTCATTTAACTTATAACCCACTTTTCTCACATTGACACTTGATCTATCAACTGCTGCCATCAATTATTAATGTTAATCAGCCAACTGGTGCAGTCCTGCTTTTTCCATGAATTTCACAGATAGACAGTGTTCGACCTCTGACATGGGAAGGCATAATTGGATTTTCAAAGACAGAAAATCTGAATTTTGGCTTGAAGTGGGCTCCATTAATTTATTTGTTCTTTCGATGTAAATTCAGTTTGGTTGAAAATAAATGTAACATTGATCATCCCTAAAAACGCTTTCAACTTAAATCTGCTGTTGAGTTTGAAGGCAGGAACGGCTGCAATTACCAAGTTTGGTGGTAATCAATATAACTGCTCTAACTATTGTTCTCACTTCTCAATTTCTGAGTTTCTGAGTTTGTTGGAATGAGTGCAGGCCCATGAGTAAAAAATGAAACACTACATCAGAACTGGACGACTCACGGCCTCGAGAGTGTGGAAAGAATGTGTGTAGCAGCTGACAAGTTTAGGACGGCTCCCACTTTCCAATTACAAGCAGGAAACTCTATAATACATAGAATAGATCACGAGATGGTCACACTCTGCTTCACTGTGCTATGAAACAGGGCAGCAGTGGGAAATTTAATCTATAAGGAACATTTCAATTTTCCCACCATTAGTTTCCAGAGATTTTAATTAAGCATAAGCCATTAATCTCCATTTCTCCATCTCTTTACACTCTGTGAGCTCAGTCAGTGTGCTGCATAAAAACCAGCATGCAGAGGATATGCAAACAAAATCTTTCGGCGCATTAGTTTCAATACACACGTGATATAGTGTTAATATTATGGGTGGCGTGGTTTCACTGCAGTAAATATCCTACACCATCCTGAGCTGCAAATTCCAGCACAGCAGGGTTTTTCATTATTTTTCACTCTGTAATAAGACAAAACAGACCGATGAATAATGATGCAATGATCCACTACTAAAGGAGTGAGTGGGTAAATTCTGAATTTTATTTGCGTATCTGGTCATTTATACATTAATACACAATAAATCCAAATTTCCATATCTATATGAATACATAGAGAGCCAAAATGAAACCGGAGCGGTTTTGTTCCAGTACTAAGAAAAACCCATTCAAAATCCAGTTGACATTTGTAACAACACGTCGTAACAAAAGGGAGGAGCAAATGCTGTAAATGTTTTCAGACAGCAGAGATCACAGCTAAAGAGTTTACTTTTAAAGAGAGCTTTGGTGAGTTTTATGAACCCTACCTCATACTGAAAACGACAGAATAGGTATTTTTCCAATGACTCCCAAAACAACATATATGACCGGGGTACCAGACCTTCGTCGTCATGGTAACAATATTAAACACGTGCTATACGTTGTGCAATAGCCGTTTGGTTAGGCTTAGGGACCAAAACTACTTGGTTAGGCTGAGGAAAAGTTCATGGTTTGGGTTCAAATAAGTTTTTAGGCGACTATCGTAACCCACATACGTCATGTACCATCCACCCCAACCTCCTATGCTGACTTTTCTGCTCTTTATAATACATCATCTAACTTATTCACACGACCGCAAGAGGCCGCCTACTTTACGACTCAGCGGTCGTCTTTACTGCCTTCAAAAATCAACCACTGTTGTTGTTTTCTGTACGAGGACGGGCTGAGTTTTGTGGATGTGGGCAAGTTAACTGTTTTTTAACTTTGTTAAAGATTGGAAAAGTTTCAATTTCTTTTAGTGGAGGGGAGGATTTGTCTTCGCAGTATAGCCCACGAACACTCAAACATAAACATAAAAGTAATGCTAAATGAGAGATTGCACTGACGCTAGTGAAGTTAGTGGAACAGAGGCCAGCCAGGATGTGATGTCATGACTTTGGTTCTCTGTTGATACTGATACACACTATATAAAGATATTCCTTTAAGTTCTCTTGGTTGGAACGTGCATCAACCTTTTTATCGACTTTTGCATTTTGTGTTATGATGACCGTTGACTCAAAAGGTCGGCTTTTATTTTTACGACCTCATTCCTCTTTTGCAACAACACCTGGACAACATCTCATGAATAATGCGTATCCCTCCGCCAAACCACCATTCGCATGGTGATGTTTTTTCCAATTATCTCACAAGCTGTAATTCTCTAGTGCTGCAGTTCGGGCTGGAAGTTATTAAAAAAACAAGAGGGGGAGGGTTGATTCACGGGCTTTATTTTCTCATTCTGGGCCAGCAACAGGGTTTAATATGATATTGCTCTCAATCTTGGGAGCAAATCTTCTCTCTCATAAAAAATCAATACCTCGCTTTTTTTTCTTTTTTTTCTCCCCGCTTTTAATTCTCTTGCCTTCTCTTCTTCTGACACAACCTCTGCCGCTCCTCTCCTCCCCTGCATCCCGTCGCCCCTCTTTCCGATCCGGAGGACGGGGCAGCCAAGTAATCTCCCGTGCACTTCAATGGGAACTCTCTCTCTCTCTGCAGCGCAATCAGTGTTCCACCAAACCTCCACCCGAGCTGACCCTTCCCGTCTCCTCCCTGAGTAATGGGCTCCGGCCTGTGCTCTCTGCTGACCTGCGGGGCCCTTCCACAGTCCTTCTTCCTCCCCGCCTCCTCGCACCTCTTCCTCTCTCTCCGCGGCCAATTAAAAAGCAGCGACAGCGGTGACAGGGGCCCCGCTGGCGCGAGTGATTGGACGGGGCCCCAGCCTGCTCCCGGCCCGCAGCGTGAGTCGGAGGCTCGTCCGTCTCCTCTGATCTCGGCGGACTTCCCCATGTCCAATAAATCACTTTCTCAGCGAGCGGAGCCTCTTTGACCGAGGCAATCAAGGAATTCCACTTTATCTGCCGCTGATATCAAAGCTAGCGTCGCCGTTAAACATTAAATGGTGATTCTGAGATGACCCCGGGATAGGCTGGGCCTCTCGCTGAGCGGAGTCAGACGTGATTTATTGTGTGTGTGTGTGTGTGTGTGTGTGTGTGTGTGTAAAACAGAGAGACCCACAGAAGAGTGCAATCACACAGAAGAAAACACATCCAGCCACACCTGTGCCACTTAAATTAGTTGTCATTTTTACTACATTTTTCAATTCTAGATTATACCCCCATGATGTCGAGCAATACAGCTGTAAGTATCCGGTACAGTACAGCGGCCTAAGATCCAATAGAGGGAGCAGCTGGTCCAGGCAGAGCCCTCTGTTCTTGTCATGTCTTCCCAGAGGCCTCAGCCACCTCACTTAACTCTGAGAGGAGTGAGAGATGAAACAGTGCTGGCTGATGTCCCGAATAAAAACTAATATTGTGAATGACATGCTGGAATAGAGAGGAAAGTAAAGATGGAAGGTGTACAATCATTTGTATATCAATCTAACTATTAACTATTAATTAAAGCCTTGCTAAAAAAATATAGATTTTTCCACAAAAGAGTTTCAACATGACTCTTTCTCCCTCAAAGGGTCATGTACAGAACCACTAAGCATTATCTTCATTGTAACTCTGTCTGTAAATTTATTTGACTACTAAGTGTAAAAAGAAATTGTGAAAAATCAGATTTTTTTATCTAATGCTGAAAACAAGACAGATGAATTCCCCTCCAGAAATAACAGAACCAGGTATCTCAAAACCTGAACACCAAACTAAACCAAACAGTCTGCATGGTTGCACATTACTAGAAGTAATTGAGGAAATATAATTTCTTAATCGGAGCATATCCTGCTTTTTTAATTTGATTCATGTGCAGTATGTCGAGTATACTGCGATAATACAGTATTACTATTAAAGATTTTCATTTATGCCAAGCAGTTCAGTTTAGGGCAACCATTACAGAGGCACTGCTACTGCTAAAGACACATTAATAGGAAATTCATAGAGAACACTGTTTTGGCTTTACTGTTATGTTGTTGTATAGGACAACAAAAGGAAAAGTGAAAAAGATTTCATGTTCGTCATGTCTCCTTTAAATGCAGAGAGAAAAGCACAGGGAGAGAGGAGACAATTATGATATTGAATGAAGGCCCACCGACCGGAATAGAATAAATAAATACTTAATGCAGGTTTACCCTCCATAACATTCCTCTTTTTATGGCATATAAGATGCAGTGTTGTTGGGTTTTTCCTTATAATATATATAGCGAGAGAGAGAGAGGGAGAGAGAGAGAGAGAGAAAGAGTGAGAGACACATACACACACACACTATATATATTCACTAATTGCATATTGGAACATTTTCAAAACTTTTCCAAAAAACTGGCATCCAAAGGAAAAACTTTGTACCCCAGAATGAAAACAACACAATTAACATAGAGAAAATCAATCATAGAACCTAACCTGGAAAAGAAATCCCACATCAGGCCTTCAGTGAAGAATATCCTCCATTTTAAAGACTCCAATAGAAAACCAAATTGTGTCTCTGTAAAGAGAACTGAGCCACAATCTCTATCACTTCAGATCACTGAGGTCCCGCATCACACAACTCTCTGCTTACATTACCTCATGTAACACTGAATTCACCAGTACACACACACACACACACTCACACACACTCACACACAGCACGTGAACACACACTTTAAGGTTCATTATTTGGGTTACGTTTGCCACCACTCCAGTTTACAGATGTAAACACGTGTACACGTACAAGTGTATTCACAGACTAACTCACGCGTTGACACGGTTAAACACACACCAAAACATGTAAGCTACATCACTTACATTACCAGTGTCTCCGTCTCCCTCCACGCTTGGATCTCTCCCAGTCAATAGCAGCAAATCCCCTCACAGCTTTTAATCAGATGGGCGACTATTGGAGCTTAGCTAATGAATGCACTGGGATAATATAATCTCAATAATCTCTATGAAGCCACTAATTGAACCATATGCTAAATGTGATGTATGACTTCATTAAGAACTGATGTCTTCTTTTATGTGATGCTGTTAGTGACCTTGACCGGCTTAGTGCGTCACTGTGGAGGCGATGGTCCAATCCTGTTAAAGCTATTCAGTGGAGCTGGCACGCCACGGCCGACTGCTGGATCAGTGGAACACGCCAAGTTGAAAGCGCCGCTTCAAACTTGGACCGACTTCTGATACCGGGAGGAAGGAAAACACAGAACAAAGATCTCCCAGTGCAGTGGGTCCATCATGGTGTCGTCAATACAGCAGCAGCATACAGAGCATAACTTGATTAACCTTGCTATTCTTGAATTCAATTAGATTCAATCAGCCAGGTGTAACCTTCAACTAAAATTCAGAACAATTTAGGAATGCTGTTGACTTTCTGTTAACGCTTTATCCAAAAGGACTCACTTTTTTTCTCATGCACAAATACTGGAGGTTTAATGTCACAGACAAAAATGTGTGAATGCCACTTATTTACATTTATATTAACCTACTAGATAAGCCTGGCAGTTACAGAATTATTCATTTATAATTGATAGAGAATTGAAAAAAATCACAAAATAAATAAATGTTTGATCTTTTCATAAGATCAATAAAATTAAATTTGCAACTAAAACTAACCCTTTAACCTCTGTATTGATAGGGTAATAACCCTTCTCAAACTCAGTGTCTGTCCGCAGGTCTGACCCGCTCTCCTGTTCTGAAGCTGCTCTGAGCTGCTTTGCAACTGCACAGTTCTCAAGTATCAGCCTGTATTTCTTCCCTTAACTGCTTTATTATTTATTAATATTGATCGAGATCAAAAGCCTCTTACTTATTTCACCCTTTAAAGATGGCACGTGCGCAGACACACACACACACACACACACACACACACACATCTTCCTTCAAGCATTTCGTTTCACAATACTCATTCCCCAGAATGAAAATCCATGTGTTCGACTTCAGTGTTGTCAAATGTGAAGTCAGATTCGCATGAGTGCTTTCCCAAAACTGCATGCATGAGAAAGTTCAAAGGCACGCGTTGGGCTAGTCAGCCAAAATGCGGGAGGCTGGGGGGGGGGGGGTTATTAACCCGCAGTTTTGGATGTCTTCTCATGAATTAAATATGTAATCAGGCGTGCAAACTGAGCCAGACAAATTTGGAGTTTTAACTTTGCTGAAACCAAGCCAATAAGAGAAAGAAAAATGCCTCTTCAACGAATACATTAGCATTATTAGAGGCACGGTTATTTGGAACTCATTTCCTTCCTTTCACTTGGAAGACTTTCAGTGAGTTAAGTATCACATTTCCCTGTGTCAACAAAAGGAAAGCTGATCAACTATTGCTGATTTTCAATTTTTTTTAACAAAGATTATAATGACCACAAAACTCTGCTGTGTTATGCACAAACTCATCCTGTACCTTTCAAAATGTACTGTATCAGGAAGTATGACTGCACACAATGCCACAAATTAAAGGACTATCTAACAATGCACAACAGCGATCCTCCTTTAAGACCTCCACCACCTCGAGACACTAGGACAAGTTGTTGATGTCACATCACATGATCTCTGGGTAATGAAGTCTTACAAAGAAGTTAAGTTGCATTAGTGTTCAGTTGGAGTCATGTTTTAGATCACCTGATTAATTAGTCCAAAGCTCTGATTTTGCTTTCCACCAACTCCTGATTCTTCCCCACCTAGCGGCCAGCAATCTGATTACTTTGTCCAGCTGAAAACCGCTGCCTGCAATAGCTGAAAATGGGGTTGATGAAGGCGCTGTGACTGAACCATACAGTACATGTGCCATAAAACAAAAACAACATGCTGAAATGGGCTTAATGCCATTGCCCTTGAGAAGTTTTATTCTTTGTCTTTGTCTTCTCTCGACTTTCTAACTAATGAAAGTTTTATCTCTTTCCCTACAGCATCATCCATATTTTTTCTCCTCAGGTTCCACATCTCGCCTCTCCACCCTCTCACATATGTAACCACGACGACCCACTCTTCCCCGTGGGGGCTGCGGTGACGGAGGCCATTATCACGTCTTCCCAGATGTTCTTGGCGAAGTGTGTTGGGCTGATGCAGCTGCCTGATCGTTTTTTAATAAGCGCGCCCGGCCGTTTCACTTCATTCCACTTTGAAGCAGCCCACTCGATCTGAAGGGAATAAGGCCGATGTTTGGCTGGAAAATGTATTCCAGGGCCCAACAAGTATCTTGCTGATGTGAGAGACAAGGTGAGGACTCGCTGTTTGACTTGATTTTTTTCCTTCGCATGGTTGGCAAACTCTCTGCTCTCCATGCATGAAGTAAAACAGCATGAATATAAAGCAATGTGTATGTGATTCATTTCCTCCATCTCCCTACACTACTCCTATCAAAACTCTCTCCAAAGAGGACCGACTGAATGCTTGCGCAAGCGCTAAGCACATGAATACCAATAAAGTGGGTCAGGAGAGTACAATTGGTACATTTCTACAGCATAACCTGTTTGGCTTAAGGCAGGTTTTGTGTATATGTGTGTGTGAGAGAGAGGGAGAATGGGTGGCGGTGGAGGTGGTTAAATCTCCTTCAACAGCAACAGTAAAAATCAATGGCGGGAGTTTGGATGTCAGGGCCAATGACTCGGGATGATATAGCTCAATAGGCAGATCAATGCTGCAACTTATAATCATTGTATTTCTTGCCACTAAACGTCTCTCCTAATCATTATGGGGAAGTGGAGGAGAGGAAGAGGAGGAGGTAGATGGGGAGAAGGTGAGAGGAAGAGAATCACATGCAGTCATCAGGCGTTGTAGTGCAGGATAAGTCATGAATAATGCACTGCCTAAGCGCTGAGAGAGTTTGGTGTTCCTTAATGTTCCTTCTTTCCAGAGTCTGACAGGAACCTGGAAGTTTTAGACACAACATCACTTATACATGAATTTGAAGTAATAATGCACTACATTTTTATGCAAATGCAGGTCCATTTTTGGATTTTCTATCACTGACAGATAGAGGAAAACAGTAATGGAATCCTTGAGGGCTTTTGTGTTCATAAACATGGCTGTATGGTATTGTATCTCTTTTCTGCAAGAACCTTCTTGCCCAGAGAATGTGATGTGTTTTTTACTTAGCATCAACAGCAATTGATTTGTTGGGGTAGAATAAAGTAAAAGCATCTGTATGCTGCAAATGTCTGCTTCTCAATTGGCATCTGAAACCCCCTCCTCCTAAACCTTTCCAACTTTGGAACTGGAGGAGCTGCATCGAACAATTGATGCAACTCTCCAAAAAACAATTTGAACTTCTCTCTCAAGCTCTCTTTATTCATCCTTTAAACTAATACCTCTGTTACAATTTGTATGAACAAAAGAGTGCAACAAGGTGACTATCCCTGTGAGCACTTTGCATCTTAACCGTTATGAACAGCTATAAACACTTTTGCCTACACAATGGTTGGATGACACGTCGTATGAAGTAGTTGTTTCAAGCATACTCCAGCCTTAACTTGAATACAAAATTAGAATACAGTACAGAGTCTGATTAACAAATCCAAAAACTACTGTGGTTCGGGTTTTTAAGAAGTGTCGTGCACGACAGATAGCCCATTTCATCCTGAGCAATCTGGATAGCAATCTGACATCCGAAAAGCCAAGTGTAAATGCAATCAAGATCTGCAGGGACGGATTGTAAAGTTCAAAAAGTACAGAAAGTGTAATGTACCATGGTAGCATTTAGCTCATCCCTGAGAGTGCAGCTTTTACTCCAGCTTTTAGCTCAAGTTGTTCTGCTGCATTTTCCGGAAGTACACAAACAGCTCCGGGTGCAATACCACCACAATCTGGACTGAAGAGCCTACAGAGCTTAGCATGGAGCATGGGAAAAGCAAGGAAGATGCAGTCAGGTTTGTGGTCTGTCTAAAGGTTTCAATATGCTTCAAACGAACTACGACCACTTCTAAAAGCAAAGGTGTTTATACCTTAATCCCTCAATGCCAGGGCTGCCTAGCTGCATCCCACTGCCTCCCTTATCTCTTATAGAACACCATGAAACGTACGAAGGAGGACAGCGGTGCACACTTTTCAGTCACTCTTTGAAGGCCAGGGCCATACCCACAAAAACACCTCAGCACACCAATCATTGCATAAAGCAGGCGTGCTTATCAGATTGTCTGTTTAAGAAGTTTGCAATAATCTGCTGTCAAAAATAAGCATTTGGATGTTATTAGATAATCTGACCAGTTTAAAAAATGCACTCAGGCCTTAAGACCTGGAGGCCGGGAGATGCACACGTGCGACTCATTAGGGGTGAGGGATATAAATAAAATCTTCAAATATGTATAGATATAGGTCATTTAAAATATCAATATCTATTGTGATATAGTTAATTTTCTGGAAATTCAGTCAGTAAACCTTATATAGAAACAATAAGCACGGGAAAACCTGACAACTCAAGGTGCTTTCACATTGATGCAAAAGATTCAGTATATCCAATATTGCCATAAAGCAGTCCTGCTCAGTCATTTGCAAAATATCCCAAAATGACCTAATGCAAACAGAGATATAGGTTATCTTGGTATACACACAATAGTGCAATAGTGACAGAGCTATGAAGATGAAATAGTCATTTTGCTCACATTTTGAGCTTGACCTTCCTGAAAATAGGTGCAAAACAATTTCCTCAGGCCTCATGGGAAAGACGGACTGATCCCTCAACAATATTCTAAAGAAAAACTCATTAATGACATTTTTTTCTACACAACTCAACAGCTTAGTCCAAGAATATTTAGAAGCGGCTTAAAAAAAATCCTCAGTGGATTAAATAACAAAGGAAGCTGTTCTTTTTTTCTATGTAGTGGTAAAAAGGGTATTAAACACACCCCACCCACTTGCAAAAACACACACACACACGAATGGCCCATCATTCTCGTCCAACCCCTGCGTAGATTGAAATGTCAGCAAGGCTAGCAACTGCTACAGTCCATGTTGGAGCCCAGCTCTGGATTAATGTACATATGGGAAACAATGGAATACACGCTGCTCACTCAGGCCGATTCTCCTCATCCCCTCCTACTACGGCTGCAGTGGGATGCATGTGGCTTCTCCTTAAGAAGAGACAAACACTTTGATGTACAAAGAGAAGGGGGGAAGGGACAGAGACGAGAGAGAAAGCGAGAGTTTAACTGCCTTTCATGTCCCTCCCCGCACTCCAACGCTCCCCTGTTTTGCCATAAACAAGCCACTGAAGCCATGCGGGCACATCTCCAAGGTTCGTCACGAGAGGCGTGTCAGCGCTGCAGACTGGAGCTGCGGCAGCTTGTGTTGGTGGTTAGGGATACTGTTTCATCTTTTCTGTTTTTCTTTTTTTTCTCCCCCCTAAAGGTGCTGTTTCTAATGACTGGCACAAAAAGGGGGGGGGGGGGATCAAGAAAAATCGCAATCTTTTGAAAAAGAAGTTCAGAGAGCTCAGTACACTAGCTGCTGGCAGCACTAATTTATAGGTCACCACTGTTAAAAAAGCACATTTACAATACAGTTACGTGTGACTGGAGTTTATGTCTAACTTTCTATCAAAGAACAAGGAAGGGGTGGTGCTGAAATGGTTACTATATTAATGAAGCCTTGACATTGAAAAATAATTTCCCCTGAAGATCTCAAAACAGAAGATTTTGTTGCCTCCACTCCAGATTCAAATGAAATACCCCACCATCCCCCCCCCCCACCAGCACAGACAAACGACTCAATACTTTGGCACTCTAGGGCAAAGTTTCCTGAAACAACACTGATCCTGCTGATCAGAAGTCAAACATCAGCCCCGGCACATCGGACAGTCAAAGAAAAGTGAAAGTAAAATAACCATTAGCTGCAGCATTGGGGACCACAAAGCACAGTCACGTTACTTTAATTTACTTGTTATTGTCAAGTGTGATTTAATGAAGTCTTTGCACTATGATGAGCCTAATTAAATTGGTATGGAAACATGGGCTTCTGATGGAAGATTATTTTGGTTAATTATTTTACGGAATAGTCAGACTTGTTTTTATATTGGCGGTTATGACTTGAACCTATAAACTGACAGACACCTGTACCACATGACAGGCGGCGTTGGTACAGTGTGTGTGTCGGAACCTGCAGCAGGGTCAGGCAGGATGCGGCAGAGAAAGGACACAGCTTCCTGCTTTAGTCTAACCCTCTCAGGGGTGTGGGCCCACATCAGTTCTGTCATCGACCAAATTAGTGCGCAGAGATACAATGATATTGTGCCTCCGTCAATCAATAATCAATTACTCCAGGACCACATTGCACAGGAGCGCCTTCCTGTTCCAGCTTGGGTACATTGCTTAAAGATTTTTCACCACCACATACAAACTGTACATAAAAACATCATGTGGGCCAATCAATATCTGTAGGCTGGCAGGTGAACCTTCCTACATGGTTCAGTGGGTGGAAAGTTGCAGCTTTGAAGCGTGCATGCACGATACACCTCTCTGAAACTACTGCAGCTAAAACTGAACACTGTAACATTCATAAAAAGTGGAATTTATAGCAGGTTTGTTGTATAAATTGCCAGGTTACAAGGTTCAGTACACCTAATGTCAGCCAAGTGTACCTACATACTTTCTACAGTGGAAAAATGACTTAAAGCTGCACCGTTGTGACCTATTTATAGTTGTATATTCTTTTGTGCATTGTACCAGGATTGTTTTTATGATAGTGCTTTTCTTTAATGAACAAGATTAATTATTTAATGACTAACAAGGTAAGAAAATAACAAATCTATTAATACAAACTGTATATAACATTAAACATAAATTTAACTTTTCATAATAGTGTTGTATGGAAACCCAAGCATTCAATATTAAATAAATAACCAATTATGGAAAAAATAATCATATGAATAAATCACAATATGCATATGTATGTATTCATATTATAATTATATATGTTTTATTTATGGTTTTGTTGTGAATTATTAATTATACAACACAACTCATTATTGCTGATATTTCAGAATTTCAAATTGCCATTCACTATTATTTAATTAGAGAGGTTTTTATTTCAAAATGCCTTTTTTTAAAAGACAGTTCTTCATAATGTAAATTTTTTCCAGTGACAAAAGATTTCTGTCAAAATGTAATGACCCGCCTTCCGGCCAATCACATGCATGTTAGGGCTCCATAGCCCCGTGGGTCCCAGCAGGTGGTAAAAGGTCAAACAGGGGCTCCAACTAACATTATTTTAATTTCCAAATAACCTGTGGATTCTTTTTGTCAAAAGTCAAAAGTGCCCATCACACATTCCCACGGACCAAGATCTTCATCTCACCTCATCTTCCTAGTGCTTTTTGTACCAAATTGCATTTCCAAAGACAAATACCAAAGAGATTCAATCACACAATAATACAAAATACAAAATAGGAGCTTGTCCTTATTTTGGGCCACTGGAATTTTTGCTTTACTGACATATGATTTATTATATATCATTATAATATTATATATATTACTATGATTAAAGAAATAATTCAACATTTTGGAACATATGCTTATTTTCTTCTTTACAAAGAGGGAGGCTACAAGCCAGCATTCGGTTAACTTACCATAACACAAAGACTGGACACATCGGGGAACCGCTGGCCCGGCTCTGTCCAAATGTAACAAAATCCACCTACCAGACTTTCTATGCTCACCTATTTGCACTTTATATGTAGTTTGTTATATACAGTTTGTTTTAGTTTTAGACAATTTTGGGATCGGTGCAAAACTGTCTTAATGCTAAGCTAAGCTAACTGGCTACAAGCACAGTGGTTCAGCAGCGACTGACAAGATGGATATTCTCTCAACCCAGCCTGGAAAATAAAACCCATTGTTAACAACTGCTGGCTGACAGGTGGATAGCATAGCCACCTACACACAGCACAGAAAGACTTATCTTTGAATATTTGTGATTAACTGCCATTATACTTCCAACCTCAAAGACCTGCGTACCACTCATCTTGAGAAGGACAGCTCACAATGCCGAGAGACGAGACCGGTGGAAAATCTGAAATTCAGCTGTTATGTATCAATCGTTGATGGCACAGCCGTGTCACTCGCGCGTGTCAACAGTCAACGCTGAATACATGCATTTACAGTTACAGTATATACGCGCATTTTCGCTGATGCCCTTCTCTGCAGAGTAACTCAACAGCGAGAGCAACAGCAGACCCAGCTCCGATGTTTAGATCGCTCACGAGGCAGAGCGATAAAAGGTCAGAGACAGAGCATCGGGAAAATATGTGACGTCGGATGATACTGTAAGAGAGACCGGGAGGAAAAATAAGTGGGAGAAATAAGAGCTAATAAGAGAGGTCGAATGGATTTTTCTCTTAGAGAAGGACAAAACTGAAGCAGAGATATTACTATTTCTGTCACTGACTGTGCTTTCACTGGAACTTTGCAACTGTACACCATCTGACTGTATTTTTGGAACGGGGGAAACGGTTCATAAACCACAGCTGCTTCCAGTAGATTCGGAGAAATCCGCTGCCTTTTCTTATCAGTATTGGTTTGAAGGGAAATTCATTAAATCTGAAACTTTGTTCTTTTTCTTTTGGTGGGGGGGTTCAACAAAACGGAGATGCCATCTTGCTATGAAAACATTTTTAAGTGAGAAAGAGGAATATCTGCAGAATTATACTTAATTAAACTATGTCACTGAGGATAATCAAACTGACATCTTTAAAAGGTCTTATCTGGGGTTGTTAGTCATGAAATGTGTCTGTTGAGGCCTGTCTATTCTATTTCAGCTGTGGGATACTATAAGCATATAAACTCCATACAGAGGAATGCATTTTTACTTTCAGCGGTTCTAAAAGTACAGGCTGGGGACCACCTGGGGCCTTTAAGTGGATCCCATGGGGTCTTAAGCAAAATGAGAAGTGGTTGAGTTGTGCTCTTATTTCATTGCTTCGCCGAGATGTTGCCGCGCAGACAGAATGCATACAGATGAATTACAGGTTATATTCTGCCCACTATGGTTACCGCCCTAGAAACTGACTGCTTTATGATTCTGAACCAAAACAACAAACAGCAACAAAAGCTACGCTAGAAATCAATCTCAGTGAGTTCCCTTCTACTCAGTGTTGTCTAATGCGGTCTGTGGTCTCGTCATGTAGGGTTGGGCGATAATTTAATAAACACACCAGACATAGTCCAAGTGCACTGAGATATATTTGTACAGAGAGTTCGGAGATGCTGAAGAGAGGAGGGAATTATGAAAGACTCTGAAACTTTCTGCAGTAGATCTCAAATATGATTCATACATAAATAAATCCTTCCCGTAAACATCTCTTTTCATAAGTTCCCTCCAAGTCTTAAAAAGTTAATTGTTTATGTGGATGTTTTTAACAGTTAAAATATTTCTCTAATATTGTGATGTGGATGATCATACTGCAATCGCAGTAGTTACTTTTTCTCCATTCTGGAGGTATATGGCTCCCTTTACCATTACTCTGTAGTCTGTAGGGTATGTTGAATCTGTACATGGATGTCATAAAGTAGCCCCTTTTTAATATACTTAAATATAAGTGATAATTATTCTTTATCTCATAATGTCAACAAATCCCATCAAAAGACCAAAGCCAAAAATGTGTTAGTTAATCTCTCAGATTTTTTGACTGCACGTCACTGTGGCATGGAAATACATAGTTTTACTTTTTTTTTTTAAAAGCTCACTATTTTTTCTAAAACAGCTGGACACTGTAGTTTTTGTCAAACGTTACTCAAACAGGGGGACTATTTTCAGCAGCGGATTAATCCACATTTGATATTCCAGTGAGTATTTCTGGCAGCAGGACCGGTTATGTGGGGTTGAGTCCAAATAAACTACAGTGTGTGTGTGTGTGTGTGTGTGTGTGTGTGTTCATGGTGATGAAGTCACCCAGTGCAACAGTGTGGCTCACTGATGTGCTTTTAATAGTTTGTTGACAACAATGGAGCTCTAAGGCACAAAGGAAGAGGATATATCAGGCTTTAGATACCCACACAGTACCTGTTAGGGTTAGGGCTTATCATTTAACACTTTTTTTGTCATTTCTAAATATTTTGCAACTTTTGTCCTGTTGGCCATTTGCCTGATGGAGACCAGGTAGGGTCAAAGCATCGCTTGTTCAGTGTAATGAAGTTCAGTCGTGGGGTACTTTTTCTTCCATGAATTCAGTATTAACATACACACTATCAGCTTTCAGTGAAACAGTGAACAGTTCAGTTTTTTCAGATGTAACTTTGCCTATATTTGCCATTTTGTTGGATATTCAGATTAAAGGGACTCTCTTTGTGTTTTCTGTGACTCAGGACAGACAGGCAAGTCTGAGAAAACCAGTCAAGAAACACCTTCGGGATATCTCATTTTAGGTCTGCAGACTACATATTAATAACAGAAAGCCTGTGTTACACACTGGGGACATGGAGACATTTAAAAGACAGAGAGGGTCAAACAAAAAGAGGCTGTTGAAATGTAGGACCCAGCATTTTTGGAGTTTGACACACACGAGGGGAGAAAAGTCACGATAGCCTGGCCTCTGCTGCATCGATTTTAATCATTCTTTTGTCTCGCAAGTCCCCCAGCTATCGAAGTGGGATACTAAATCACTGAAGTACCCTTTTAATATCGTTATGCTGATTCCAGCCACACTGCCCGGTCTCTCGTCTCATGCACATCTACTCCACTGGAGAGAGGCTTGATCAGGGAAATGTTTGCTTTAGCCAAAAAAAAAAAACAAAACACAATTTTCGCAATATCAACAAGAAACGAGTGCGGTTTCATCCCACCTTTAACTCCCACCTGAACACATCCCATAATGGACTCCTCTCCCCCCCGCTCATCATCAACACCAAACACTCATCCCTGGCTCGAGCCTCCGATATATCCCCCCTTTCCACCGTCGCTCCAGTCAGGGTGTCAGCGCGGATCGCGGGCTCCCGCTGCCATTAAACAACATGTCATTAGAGCTCTGTGTGAGCACGCACTCAAAGCCTTTTATTTATACACATGGCAGAAATGTCCACACTGTCAGCGTGTCTCACTTCCATTTGAACGTGTGCCGTGAGGACGGAAAGGGCTGTCAAATGCACTCTCCAGGTGCATTTGGGTGTATGTAATGATTTGAGTTGGGTGGTTTTTCTTTGGGGGTTTTTTTGTGCCTCCCTCTCCCTCCTCCAGGATCTGTTTGACAAGCCCCCTTCCCCCCTCCAGGGGTCTCTGGCAGTGGCGGTGGGTGTTAAATATCAATCCGAGGCAGCAGCTCCTCTTCTCCGAGGACTTCTTACGGCCACATACAGCAGTCCGGACAAAGTAGCTGACAGGTAAATGTTGTGCTTACATGGTTCAGGGAATCGGTGAGAAATTGCGCGGTGTGTAGAAGGCATTCAGGGTGACTGATGGGGCAACAATATCACACACACACACACAGGCAGAGACAGACACACTGAGAGGAGAGAGGCAGGCGTGCAGGAAGGTATTCATCGGTTAGGAGAGGCAGAGGGAACACACACACACACACACACTCGAACACACACATGCAGCAGAGGGAAAAAGCAACATGTTGCAAAGTTACAGTATGCAAATACAAAGTAATTTAGCACACACACACACACACACACACACACACAAACAGGCGCATGTGTACAGCGTGGTCAGGCCGTGGGGCTGCGCTACAGCGTGTACACGGGGGCTGCAACGTTCAGATCAGACACATTTGCGCAAACAATGTGCACAGAAACTGCGCGAAAAGGGGGCCGACGTCTCGAGACCCACGTGTGACCTCTGCTATGTATTCCCACCCTCCACCGCACAACAGCCTTTTCTTTTTTTTAATTTCTTCTTCTTTTTTTTTTTTCCGACGCCAGGGAACACGTCCCCGCCGCCGTCTTTGCCGATGAGGAAACGGCCAAACGAGGCTCCAGCCTGATGCGTCTCAGTTCAGATCCTCGGGCTCTCCTCCCTCGCCCTCTGCTGATCGACCGTGCGTCACGACCCGAGCCGCAGCTGACCACCCGGACCCGCAGGATCGTCCGGTGCGTGTCGAACCCGCGGGTGCGCTGCGCGTAAAAAACGCGCCTGGCACTAGAAACGCACAGCACCGATACTCTTACACACACAGCCCCCCCCGATTATTTAATTCCCTCGGCGTGGACACACGCACACTCACCCAGGGTGTGAACGCAGGTCCTCCCCGCGCGTCTCTTGCTGCGTGTCCGTGTATCCAGTAAAGAGAGGTGTGAGAGTCCGAGCGGCAAAGGCGCCAACGAACTGGAGAGGATGGCAGCCAAACGCCGCCGACTTCCCTCCTTCTTCTTCTTCTTCTTTTCCTCCTCTTTACCCCCCTTCACTCTCTCTCTCTCTCTCTCCGCTTCCCTCACTCTTGCCGTCTTCCCCGGGTCTGGCTGAGCAGCGGCTGTAATAATCCAGGCATTGTCCTCTTCAACGGCACGTTGGGAAAAAAAAAAAAAAAAACACCGATGGGATGGAGAGACTACCGTTTCGCGTCACAACACACAAGTTTAGAGTTCAGAGGAATTCTCCTGTCTGATTGGAGATGCTGCCCGGCGTAATCCGCGTTTGGACATAGTCTGAGTCCACGAATGGTTAGAAGCTCCCGAACCAAGATCTAGAGTCCAGCCTGGAGTTGAAATGTGGCTGCGGATGTTGCAAAAGCTGAGAAAGTTTGCTGTCAGGAGTGAGCGGAACGCAGATGACACCGGGGAAAGGAAAAAGGAGAAATAATCCTTGCGAGATCTCTTCTTCCCTCGCTTCCCTCTCCGGACCAAATCCACGCTCCCTGTAGCGCACCTGCGGCCGGAGCGGAGCCGCGCAGGTATCCACAGAGCGAGTGTGTGTGTGTGTGTGTGTGTGTTTTATTCCGCGTTGTTACTCCCGGTCTGCCGAGCCTCTCTGCGCCACGGTCATCACTCAGTGTCAAGCCTGGCGTTGTTTCTCCAAGTAGCTCGGGGAAAGCGTCTCTTTCCACCGGCGCTCTCCTCTCCTCTCCTCTTTCCCTCTCTCTCTCTCTCTCTCCCTCTCCCTCCCCTCAACAAGCTCTGTCCATCCTCCTCGCTCTGAAACCACGCCTCTCCTCGGCGGCGATTGGCCGAAAGCCGCAGAGGAGGAGGAGGAGGAGGAGGAGGAGAGGGACGGAGGTGAGGGATGCAGGGAAAAGGAGAGGATGGAGGGAGTGGGCAGAGGGATATGGACTTAGATGGGAGAGAGGGGAGGTGATGGAGAGGAAGATGAGAGAAGTGGGATGAGAGAGAGGAGGGAGAGAGAATGCCAAGGAAGCAGGATAAAGGAGGCTGAGAAACAGTGTGTGTGTGTGTGTGTGTGTGTGTGTGTGTGTGTGTGTGTGAGGGGGGCAGTTCATGCACTGAGCTCTGTGTGTTTAAGCCCAAAGGGACAGGCCTGCTAATGAAAGTGAAAATGTTTCCCTCCTTTTTTTTTCTCTTTTTTTTTTCCCACCCTCTCATTCACTCACAGTGCTTTAGCCAAATTTGCCCGCTGACTCGCGGCAAAAACTGGATTCATGCTGACAGTGTCCCCCATTACTGAGAAGAGTCATACACTTCTGTCTGTCTTGCCCCTCTTTATATATGAAAAAAAAAAAAGGAAAAAGAAGAAATCTGGTGTCTCTCAGCTAAGCAGCTTCCTCGGCGAGTCTGTGATGAATAAGTAAGTGGTTGAAGGGAGGCTGGAGAGTGGAGTGCATGTTGAATATACTGCCCAGGGGCGTCGAGAGGGAAATAAGCAAGAGCCCGGGCCTCCTCCGTAATGGGAGCAAATGAGGTGGGCCGGATATTGCGATTGTTGTGGCGCAACCGCACACGTTAGCAGGAGAAGGCAGACAAGAAAAAAAAAAAAACGAAAAAAGAAAAATAACGCTCGACAGCTCCCGGGAGGGGGCTTTGATTGATGGCAACGCTCCGGGGAGTGTTTCAATATGAACTTGGTTAACTCGGAGCGGCGTGAAGCATTCATCACTGGCTGCCATACAGGAGTGAGATGCTCAGCTAGGCGGCATTTTATTTAGAAAGCCGCCTGGGGAGCATCTTCACGAGGCACAGCCACTGCCTATTTGCAGCTATTTTTAAAGGCATGCATCGACAAATCTCCAACATTCCCTCAAATCAGAGGATCAGCCACCTGACTGCAGCTCATCAAGTCTGAAGGGTCTAAGGAGAGAAGGCGCCTCCACCCGCACACGGCAGTTACATGGAGGACATATTACACTCAATCAGTAATAGATATAAGTTTGTCATTGCAGGACGGATCAACGTGGAGCCATCGTCTCCCCATTTGATGACCTGCTCCCGTTTTAATTCGCCACTGGTGCTAAACGCAACACTTTCACACTGTCGCTTTCAACTTTGCCGTTTTTTCAATCGCTGTTTAAGCCACCCACTGCTTCCTGTGCAGAGGTTTTGACATTAAAAGCCTTCCAGCGCCTCAAACGGCATAATCTCTTAATTTTTCTAGCAGGCTTTTAAGGTTTCACATCTGCAGTAAGTGTTGAGTTTTATTACTCTAACTCTACAGCGATAGAAAAGACTGCAAAGTGAAAGCGATTAGTGAATTCATATATCTCTGAAAAAAAGAAACTGCATTGGTTAGTACACCATCACTCTGTCTGAATTAGTGCTATTGAAATCTACATTATGTTGAATTCACCATGTGTACATGATAAAGTCAGGTGCAGGAAAAGTAGCGATTACTCGTAATTCCAACCCCCATAATGATTTTCATTATCAACTAGCCATCGCCATTTAAAACCCAGCTTTTATTTGAGAATTTATGGTCACTTCCATGCAGCAGTCACAAACGGTAAATCATCTCGTTCTCATTCAGCCTGAGTGTCTCCATGACTTGCTCCCGCAGTGTGTGGGCCAGCAGAAGGGAAGTTAGTTACACATGGACTGACATCAGAGGAGCAGTCCAGGCCTGTCTGGCAGGGCAATAAATAAATGGACGCCTGCAGAATGCACCCACAGGTTTGCAGCCTCAGAGGGACGATGGGTGCCAGCGGGATATCGGATGGAGCCTGGAGCCCGAGCGGGATCAGATGAGCAGGGAACAGCAACGTAAATTAAAATTTGGTTGGCGTATGCAGTTGACACGGGCGCGTAGCGGGGCCATCTCTGCAGAAGCACGTTGGTTCCTGTGTTTGCCTCCAATTGTTTAACGTGCTCTGTTCTTCCCAATGCATTGGTGAGGAAATCCGTTCATTAGAAGCACTTTAAATATAGATTTGAGTGTACAAACTAAATTTTGAAGAAGTACATCCACTCACCTCGGTCTGTGTGCGTGCAGCAGCAGAGCCAAGCCCTCATCTATAGCAGACTGCTATAGGAGAACATTTTATTGGCAGGTAGAGCATCGTTAGCGTGAAAACCATTACATTTTGTATCACCGCGAAAGCCAAGTGCGCTCTCCCCATCAGGATATTCAGTGTGGGATCACACACTCCTGCTCTTGTCATACCCCCCCCCCCGCGCCCGAAACAAATGAGGGATTAAAGCTGAGACGTCTAGAACAGAGACTGTGATGGGAGAAGAGCAAGAGGATGACAGCAGCTCACTGAAATCCACAGGATGTGTATTTCTTTTGTCTCAGGGCTCAGAAAGTACAACACCCACTCAGTAGCTCAGCTTGATCTCTCTCTTTTTATTATTTTCCTTTTTTTTCTTTTTTCTGCCGCGCGCTGTGATGTTAAACACTGGACAGCAGGGCCATTTTTGAATGCATTAAATAATAACCACAGCTGAAGTCTTCTTCTTCACACAGCGATGCACGTGCAGCAATCTCTGACAGCTCCTACAGTATCACAGGCGATCACGAAGACAGATGCCCTTCCTTCTTTCACCAAAGTGAAATGCCAAAACCTGAATTACGATGCGGATCAACGTGGGACAGGTCAGATAAGTGCCATTTTCAGCGCGTTAATGTGCACATCTGAGAATGTCTCCAGACTGACAGACACTGGCAGGTGTTGAGAAATAAAGTCATATCCAAACCTAATTTATATAACGTTGCCCTGGAATAAATCCTAGCCAGACACCTGTTTGTTATCATGGAAAGATTTGAGATTGACAATGAGGGCAGAAGGTTCCGGGTTCAAACTGGGGTCTTTCTCTGTGGAGTTTGCATGTTCTCCCCGTGCTTGCGTGGGTTCTCTCCGGATACTCCGGGTTAATCCCACAGCTCAAAGACATGCAGGTTAACTGGTGACTCTAAATCGCCCATATGTGTGTATGTGAGAGTTAATGGTTGTCTGTGTTTTACAACTTTTACTTTACTTTTTTTTAAAGTAGGTTTAATGTATCAATCCAGTGTATTAGCATAGGTGTATGGAACTTGGAAGTATGGAACCAAAGGAACTCATCTCAGGAACTAAACGAGGAACTAAAGGAGCTCAAAGTCCCTTTTGAGAATTCCCTGTTTGCGTTTCCACCTCAGCCAAATCCACAGGGGATTCAAACATTCTTACATTTTAAAAACAACAACACAGAGTCATCCTTTTTACTGTTTGTATTTACTGAAGGTTGAGGAAGAAGTTCTGAATGAATGAATGAAAAGGAGACGTGCAGGGGAGCGAAAAGGAGGCTGAAGACTCAAGAGCACCACGAAAAAAGCAGCAAATAAAGTTTTCCTTGTCCTTTCGCTTGTTTTGTTGCTTTGATCTTTCATCACAGCTCCAGCTCTCTCATTCACTCCATAGCTCGCTCGACCCCCCCCCCCCCCCCGCGCAAAAAGCACCCTTTTCCGTTCAATCCAACTCACTTTGGTTTTATTCTATTCTAACAGTGTGCACAAAAGACACTTTTGAAATACTTGGGAAATAAAAAATACAACAAAGCACAGACATCCAAAGTAATGAACAAAAGGATAAAAACAAAAAAGAAAACCATAGCGATGTCTGAATTTGCACCTTGTAGTCTGGGCTTGCAGGCTGTGAAGTATTTTAACTCAATGTGTGAAAAGTTGAAACCGACACAGACATGCAAAAATAACATGATGCATTAGATCATTTATCTACAAAATGTGACATAATTTACTGAAGCAACCCTGTAATCTTGCACCACCAAGGCTGTCTCTCCAGCACGGCCCATGTTTCAACCAAACAAGGTCCCACTCATCCTGCACATAGTACACAAACAGCTCAAGGTCACAGGCAACACTGTAGGTTTGAGTGTTGACTGTGTGTACCTTCCTTCCTGTTGGCTGGTGTGTGTGTGTGTGTGTGTGTGTGTGTGTGTTTGACAGCATGAGGTAGAGAGAAGTAGCTTTGGGCATTATCGCGGCAGATTCGCAGGACTGAGTTCAATCCAAGTTTACAACGATGCATTCAAAGCTCAAAATGCAGACACTCAAAAGTTGCAACTTTGTCACCCTGTAAACTCTGCTTTATGTAGTCTGTCACTTCAGCCAACAACTCATTTTAGTTGTACCCATCAGTCATAATTCAAGTTTTGCTGCACTCAAATCCCCACCCAATGTCAAATGGTATTAATTCAATCAATTATGTCAAGTCACATTCAGGGTGTTACAGTTTATTGTCTCAATTAAATAAGAAAACAGTTTCAAACTTTAGCATTAGTTAACAGTGTGTATTTCCAGAAAATAATATTTAATAACTATTTCTGCTCCATTAGCTTAAATGCTAACAAATGAATGGTCATTAAACTTTGTTAGAAGCATGAGATCTAATAAAAAGTGATATGGTAAACACGTATTTACATTACAATATGTTTCGACTTTTTCAATTAGAGCTACCAGTGCAGATGCTGGATGCCATGTTTCACCACTGCAGGCCAGTTTTCATTCATCTGCATTTGGTCTGATTGGTTGGGCTGTCGACTGGCCGGTATTTTATTCATGGTGATTGGGGGGCGTAACTACAGCGAGGTGTTCCATTAATGTGGATTAGTGGGGCTGACTGCAGGGTCTTGCATCACACACTTATCTGACAGGGAGGCTACAGCACACTGGGGAGCAGAAACAGAAATAGTAGCAGAACGTGGCTCCGGGCACGACAGACAGCGGGAGTCACATGTGTTCCCGTTGTATCAGTTATCGCTCTTTATCGAAAGTGATGTATTGTTTGAGAAAGAAATATGAAACAGGTGGAGGTTACACATAATCACCTGCGTGGAGTAATGAACGTGTTAAAAAGCCGAGCGGCTGTAATGCCTCGTTCTCACCGCCACCTCTCCTTTCGGAGTGTCAACACAGTGCGAGTGTGATTCTACCACAGTGAATTCTCAGTGCAAAGGCACACAAGCCATTTCTTCTCTAATTACACCAGAAATAGAACATGCGTCTCCTCCCTTTATTCCCTCCCCTCTGAAGGCAGCAGTCCATAAAAAAACTAAAGGGCACACAGCATAAGAATAATATAAGAAGTCCTACTACATCTGTTTTTCCAGTTCAAAATGCTTCCAAATTGATTTTTTGTTAATTTTTTTCTCATTATTTAAAGGCAGCTTAAAAAATAAAACTAAAAATGGTTTTGGAGATGTATCAGAAATGCTTCTTTAGCCTCCGAATCGCTGAGTGGGTGTACGGCGTGCGCGCTTGACTGACAGCAGAGTCGACAGGGGCGCCGAGCCGAGTCAAGGACGGAGTTTTGTTAGCAGTGCACGGACCAAAGCATTTAGCATCTAATTTCACTGATCTATACTGACATATACAGGCACGTTCTGGCTGGGAAAGCAGTGATTGTGAAACAACTTTGCATGACGCAATACTTTTTCGAGCCGCCACTTTCCATTGAAAACAGTCGACAACAATGTAAAGTATCCTAATGCATTGAAACTATTTCACATCAGGGAACAAACTGTTACTTTTTGGTTTAATTTATTACTCTGGGTTTGTCGCTCAGGTTGTACTGCTGTCTGTGCTCCGTACCGCCACGCCTCTCCTGACATGATTTGGAAATGTAGTTAAACTGGTAGCGTCGCAACTCTGTACCACTGTAGCTCCAACACTGGCTGTCATAAGTCAAAACATGTACCATATTAAAATTCTCCTCAGACGAGCGCGCAGGAGGTGTAATTTACAGAGCACATCTGTAGCACTTAAACCAGACAATTTCATTCCAGTTGAGCTTTAAAACAAATGAGCCAGTACGATGTTTATGAAGCAGGCATCCAAACAATTAGAAAATATGATCTTGTTTCTTTGCATATGTGCATTCGCCTCATTTCAGTTTGTGTTTTTTGTTTGTTCATCTTCTCCGGTCTGCTCAGTGATGGATTTGTTCATTCGAATCCACTTTGGAGCCAAATTCGATTGGACTTGTGTGTTACACTTATCTTTCACTGTGTCCTCCTCACTTTCTCTCTGTTTTCTCCCTCCCGCGCTGAACCCCGTCTGCCTCAATGTCACGGCACCGAGGCAAAGACAATTAAGGTGTATAAATATGTAAATATGGTCACGGCAGCTCAGCGGGAGGAACGGCGTAATGACATTTTCTGCCCTCGTTTGGCTAATCCCCAAGACACCTCCAAATTAGAAACCTTAATGACAACCAATAACGCACAGATGGTCAAACTCTGGGGGCACACCGGCCCTTCTGATGCTGCCCGGGCTCCTTGTGGCATTGCTCTTCATGCCAACACTATGCACGTACACACACACACACGCACCCACACCCACACTCGCACACAGGCAAAAGGGACACGCGGATAAACACATGCAAAAAAACAGGCGAGCCAGCGCTAGCATGCAGGGAAGCAGGGACACAAGCACGCATGACGCAGGACACACACAGCGCGCGCACACACACACACACATGCACATCACCTAGCCAGATGCCACACCGTGCCCATGGGGGTGATCATGCTCGTGACTAGAAGGTCAGGTCTTGGCAGGCCGTTTAAGGCCAGGCGGGGCTCTGTTTTTTCCATATGTGTGTGTGTGGGTGTGTGTGGGTGTGTGTGTGTGTGTGTGTGTGTGTAGAGGTTATTGTTTGGTGTCTCAGGTAATATGTCCGGTGAGGGCCAGTGGCAGATGTCGGCCATCCGTCTTGCAAAGCTGACATATAGAAACACTCCCCGCGGTCAGATCTCAGGAGAAAGAGAGGGAGAGTGGACGCGAGGAAAAGGCGCTTGTGTGGCGTTCACGCTAGTGTGTGTGTGTGTGTGTGTGTGTGTGAGTGAGAGAGAGAAACACGGAGAGGGAGAGCGAGATGTTTTGGCTGGTTTCCTACAGTAATTAGTTCAACCTAGCTATTTGTTCTTCCTGCCTCTATTAGATGGGAAAATGTTTCTTTGGGGAGTAAGCAAGTTTTCACAGAGGGCAAAACAGTGCAAAAGAAGTAGAAAGATTTGTGAGGGTTGCCAGACTCAGTCAGAGGAGTCCAACATGAGAGCATGTAATGTTTCAGCTCTTAGCCAACGTGCCAGGCAGCGATTGCTCGCAAATATTCTGCGTGTGATACGTCATGCCAGTTTTGATACGTGGACTGTTCTCGCGAGTGCTGTTTCTGTTTTTATGCTTTCCAAAAATAGCTCTCTGTTAAATGTGACACTTCGAATAACGGATGGATACGATACAGATTGCGGCATCTTCTGCATTCCTAAATGCGCTTGTCATGGTTAAAATTACATTTGCAAACACAGGCTTATTGAAAAAAAAAAAAAAAAATGGCAGCTCATTTATGATCAATGTGTTAACAGATTATCTGTGCTTGTAATTGCTTTACTGTCTAATCTGCACTTTGTTTCTGTGTTCTCTTTAAAGGTGTATATTAGAATATATTAGAAGGAAAACATTGCATTTTTTCTGCTGTTTCTGCTGGCATATGAGCGTCATAAACAAACGCTGTTTTGGTATATGTTCATAAAATCAATCAATAACAAAGATAATTCATTTTGTATCAATTTGAAATAAATATAGACATTTATTTATTAATATAATAATAATAACAATAATAATATTAATGTGTCAAGAAGAAGCATGTTTGAAATTGCTACATCAATATAAGTGTTACATGACTCAGAGTAAGTTCACACCCAGCAGTCGGGTGTGGTCAGGGGTGTGCTATACCCACACACAGCAGTGATGTCACACTGTACTTAGTGCACTTCCACATCACTGCAGCAAGGTGAGAAGTTAAAGCCACTGGAGGTAAGGGCTGGGTTCATTTTTTCTAGCTTGGAGCTGATTCTAAAACACGATTGAAACATCCCTTTTTTTTTTAGCAAGAATAATTAAAAGCCCTGAACCACCTGCAGGACTGTCATCGTCGTGCATATTAAAAAATATACAGGTTACCCCGTGCAGCGATGTAGTTGCTCGACTGAACAGAGCACGGACATCACAGCCAATCGTAATCCTGACAATCAGGTTTTGTCAAGAGGCTAATCACAATCACATCTCTCCAGCAATCACCTTCAAACACAGGAGGTGGAGTGTCCAGGTGCCAAAAGACTTTGCACTTTACGGGGCCTAAGTGCATCTAAAACCTTTTGGCTGGTTCTTTTTCTAGCCGTGGGAGACTGAGGGAGAGGGAGATAAACAGAGGCCGTGCCTCTCGGCCCTCAGGTACTCAGCTACGCATCTTAACTCTCCCACGCACAGACTCCTCAGCCACCATGGTGATAAAATATTATTCTCGGCGAGGAAGCCTCATTATACATGTGTCGATAAATTATTAATGGCCTTAACAAATTATACATAACCAGAATTTGTTTAAAAATTTATCAACCACCTCAGTCACACCATGATTTAAATCATCATCATTTGGATCTGCCTGAGCAACAAAGCACAAGGTGCGATTCAAAAAAGAAGGCAAGGCATACTTGTTGATGAATGACAATGGGGTGTAAGCTGCACATGCTGTACTACTGCATTGTGGATATCTGTAAAGAATACAAAACATATTTAATTGGCCTGTCAGATCAAAGATTTCCAATAAACTACTTACAAGTGAGCAGGATTACCAACTGTATATTTGCACGACAGTATGTGGTTTTTGGGGTTAAAAATCAAATTAGCGCTGCATGGAGAGCACGCTGTGTCCGACAAGCACTCCTTTTCATCCGCCTTTCTTTATTTATCCTGATGAAAGTATTTCCCTTTTAATATCTAAATCCCCGTTAAGAAGTGGAACAGCGGGATACATGCATTCTAAACAAAACAAAAGGAAAAAATAAATCATAATCAAAGAAGTGTAAAATGAAGCTTACAAAGCTGGAAGCTTTGACTCGAGTAATTCCTGAAAAGGCAGCTGACGGCGATAAATGTATTCACGTGTGGGAGACAGAAGCATGGGCATTCATCCAATCAAAGTTAGTCTTGGAACTAAAGTGAATTAACCATGATTTTACCAGATTTAAGGTATACAGCATGGTTATAACTTCAGTATTTAATGTGCACTAGATACAGTAAAATAATTCCTACATAATGTTAAAGAAACTTGTTATTGACTTAACAAGGAATGTAAAAAAAGAAATAATGTGTTTTCATTAAAGTAAGCTTGTTATTGTGGGCTATGTGGAGGTCATACTCTGCAGTTTCCTTGTTACCAAAGTAACAAAAGTCAGCAGAGATATTCAAATCAAATATCATTCAAATTGAACCACATGCATGCAAGTCTGTCTAAATGGAATATCACTCCATTATGTCCACTCAGACTGGCCAAAAAGCACAGCTGAAGACAGTGAAGGACCCCCAGTATCGATTTACTCTTTTAGAATTGAAGCAGATGCTTGAGTCAGTACACAAACTTGTGTTGAATACACAGGACCGTGCTTTTTGTGCTTTCAGGTGTAGCGTGCAGCAGGATCTTCAGAGCTGTCTGCTGCCAAAAATATCGTCATAAGAGCGGTGTGAGTGAACCAAAACTGGAAAGTCGTGGGCGGGACAGCTACACAAAGCACTAAATTAAAACACATCCAGAAGTAATAATACGCAATATCTCTAATGGGTGTACGTAATGGGTGCTACAGGGAAAGCGCAAGGTTGTCCAGCCTCTCCTGACGTCCTATGCTTTTGAGAATAAACATAATATATACTAAAAAAGATACTGTTTCTGAAGAGGACAGAAACCTTAAAAAAATCCTCACATACTGTATGTCACCATTATCTAATGGACAGCTGCTCTGTCCCACTAACATCCAATGGATCCAACTGTGAAGACCTTTGCACTGTTGATTTTCTTAACTATTGCTTCCAGAATCTCAGCTTCACAGCCCTCTGTGAGCTCACTTTGAACAGTTGGTGTGACGTACTCCGCGTTTGTGGGTGCGGTCTCCAAATGCTGTTCGAGGGAAGCATCAAACTTGGATTTCCACGAGAGGAAGTGGTCAAGGTCAACAACATCTGACACAATACTGACACAGTAGTGGCATTTTGCGATTCATGAACCAGCATCTGATAACATGACTAATGTTCATGGAAAAGTGATGTTTCCAATAGTTTGTCCACCCTGTATATGTCATCGAATCTATTGAACTTGACGTACATTTAAAATGCATTAAATTATTATATTTGGTTACCCTGGCCAGTAGCTAGCTGCTAACATTAGCTATTATTGGTTACCTTACTGATGCTGTGTCTCAGTTTGGATACTTCCGTTAATACACTCCTATGTGTTCTGCGTACACTATGTACTTACTTGCATAGTGCGTGAATGTTGACAGGGTAGTGTTGTCTCCAATTGAACACGGCCGTCATGCACTAATCGGAAATGACGTTGGCAACGTGACGACCATGGCAATCAACCGTCCGCAAACCAGTGTGTGACGTCACAGTAGCTACATCCACTTCTGTTGTACAGTCTAGGATGGAGACACAGCAAAAGTTAGCCTGCTACTTAACTAACCTAAACCAAGCAAAACTAGCTCAATTTGAGCCAACAAAATGATTGGAATGTATTCCCAGTCCACACGCTGACTATAAAGATACACATTTAAAAATATACATTCATGAAGGACATTTCTGACTAATTTATGTAGGCAGGCTGTTCAGCTCTGCTGGTGAGATGATGCCAACCTTTGTTCACAACACACCATACAATTAAGTAGTTTTAGCAATTTGTCAATTTAATTTAACATTTTAAGAAATATATATATATACAGATTAAAAAAGACCCAGATAAAAGCACCCTGTAAGTGAAGAGTGAGAAGAATCAAAGTCAATGCCGTAGCCTCATCTGATAGTCATGAATAGCTTTTAATATTCCCTGACTCAAGTACAGGACATTAATCGTCCAGAAGATCACCCTCTGACAGTAAATGGTCTGTCACTATTAGATATGGGACAATGATCAGCTGCTTTGAAGTCACATCTTCACTTTGCAAGGAGTGCTCAACCTGTTTCCTAGATGTTGTCCTAAACTACACTTCAAATCAGTCAATGTCAGAAATTTACATTTTATCAATAGCCCTCCGCACACTTTGTCCCCCATGAGGCAGTTAGGGGAGGTGTTTTTGTTTTGTCCCCCTTGGCTTGATTGTATATTTGGACTTAACCTTGTCGATTGTCACATTTGATGATCCAGTAACATAGGAGAGTATTTTGGGTCTGTGCCCACAAAAAAGAGTGACCTTTTTTGTGTTTTTTGCAGGTATAGTATGTATTTTAGTCATAAAATAGAGCTGCTCCCTTTCAATGTGCTCATCAAAGTCTGGTTCCACTGTGATGAACACCAGCATAGGAGCTGGAAACATCACGGCTATTGCCCCCAACAACAAGTTAGGATGACGGGAAGTCCCTGGAGGTGATCCGCGTTGTTTGACGGAGGAGCCGTAGGTCTAATTTTATCTATGAGAGGGAACCTGAACACCAGTTTACAGGCCCTGGCAGACGTCTTGAATGCTTTACAGCCGGTTCTGGGTGCTGAGAGTTTGGTCAGAGCATGAAATGACTTCTTTGTTCTCTGCTGTATTGTGAAGCCTCTGACAAGAGCCTCCTCCCTCTTTTCAGTATCCACTGTGCTCTGGGTCTTTTTCCATTTTGGGCTTGAGCTTCATGTCATCAACATTAATCTTTTGAGCAGCTTTGTTTGCCATGCTTAGGGCATTTATCAAAGTTTTGTCCTTAATGATACAATCTTTGCATGTAAGACATCCTTCTTTAAAGTGTAGAATTAGCTTTTTCCCAGTGACCTTTTCTTGTCTCAGCCCAGATGTTTTCTGCAAAGAGCAAATGGCATTTTCTGGTGCTAAATCTCTAGTGGATGCATTTTCTTTTCTTGTTCTTTTGTGGTGTGAGTCAGATGGTAGCCTTACTGATTTCACTGTTGCCATACTTGGTGGTCTCTGTATATAAATTAGGATTACTGTTTCAACTGAGGGGTCAGTACAACTGGCAGACAAGATTAACACACAAACATTTTTTAAAAATCCCCTTCTAAAAACCACCTAAATATTGTATAATCATAAATAAAATGTACTTGTATGAAACAAAGACTGGTTAAAATGAGAAGATTTGTTGATTCTAGTATAAAAATTAGGCTACTACCAAACAATACCTGACCATATAACTAGTTTTGACAAAAAACTGAACAAAAACTAAAAGGGTTTATGTAATAAAACTTTCGTGAAAGGTTAATGACATTGTCTTTTAATTGTGCTCTTGTTAGTTAATACAACTCAAATCAGTTAATAAGGCTCACCCAACTTGTTTCAAGAATTTTCTGTAATCAAGCGCAGTGATCTGGCTGAAGTCCAACGAGATTATTCTGCTTTGATATAGCATGTAGATATTTGATGTGGCTGTGTCAGGTTCTGGCTACCATCCATCCAGAGTGCCAATGTCAACCAGACACGTGAGTGGAGTGGAGTGAAGTGACAGCAAATAAAAGTTCTCAGCAGGAATCAAATGGTGAGGTTATATGAGTAAATATATAAGTATATGGTATGCTCCTTAACCACTGGGCCACCAGGACACACCACATTTAATGGCATTAATGTGAAATTAACATGTAATGAGGCAAAACATTAAGGTTGTTAAAAGTATTGATACTTCGATACTTTTTTTATACTTTTAAAATGATACAATCATTGTCACTTATACATTCAATATCATTGAAAGTACACTTTATTGTGCACTGACAATAGTAAATAGTCAAATCTTATTGAATCCATTTGTGAACTGCTTATATACAGTGTCTTTCCAGAGAAAGTGAGAAAGAGAACAGCCACACAGTAAGTATCTGAGTATCTGGTATCAATCATTTAACGATTTATTTATAGATCATATTGCATGACCTCTTTGGTGCATGATGGTTTTGCTTTTTGATATATGACGCTGGTTACGGGGAAGATAACGGATGGGGCTGACAATGATGGCTTGCAAGTGTGAGTGCTGAAGTGGCCGTTGACGATAAGCGATAGAAAGCTGATGCGACTTGGCGTTGATGGGAATGGAGCAGGACGAGATATGGTGAGACGGGGCACCACATAATAAGCATGGTAGGGCTGCAGGAGTGCCAAAGTTGCAGCACTAAATTTCATTGTCAGGTGTGTCTCAGTATGTGTCCTCATTGAACTGCTGAAGACAGTATGCGGCTTCGGAGGCAAGGTCGATGTGAAACAAGGGCCAGATTAAGGATGATGGCCATGTAATCATCCATTTCCTGCCGGCGGGTGGGAAATTGAGGATAGAGTATGTTTCTGAAAAGAGAGAAAGCATACGTGAACTGGGAGTGGGAGGAACCTCTCTGGAACGGGTGGTTGTTCTCCTTTCGGTTGGAGGTGCCCTTCTTATCTTTCGAGGAATCTGTCGGCTGGTGTTTGATGGATGAAAGGCACAAGAAGGAGTGCAAGATCTGTAAAATTACGTTAATTATCTGTTGCGTAGACTGGTGGGAACTGGAGAAGGTCGAGAGATAACGAATGGGAGGATTAGTTGTACATAGGCTGAAGTTGGTGCTTGCCTGCTGGGCTAGAATGGGTTTAGGAAGAGGGCCGATGTTAGTATGGAATTGTTGCTGCAGAAAGAAAGCTGGGTGCTGGCATTTCGGTGCCAAATCTCCAGCCAGTATGAGTTGCAGGTGCTAGTGAAGCTGTGAGACGGAGGAACCTGGCGTCCAAGTGCTAGTTAGAGTGAGCAGCTGCAGTTACTGGAAGTAGGCATCAGGGGACACTGGTAACTCTGTGCCAGGAGCCCCGACTAGAGCAAGCTGTGTTTGTTGCTGGAAGTGAGTGGCATCCTGGTGCCGAATGCCCCGGCTGGAGCAAACTGCTGCAGTTGCTGGATGTGAGCGGCGAATGGAATTGGCATCTCGGTGCCAGGAGCCCCAACTAGAGCAAGCAGCGTTGGTTGCTGGAAATGGGTGGTGGCTGAAGTTTTGGTGTTTTTTGATCTGGCTGATGAATCCCTTCTTTGCTTTTGAGGGTCTTTGTGTTGATTTTGGGCTGGAGGATGTGGATGAACTTTCTCTTTAACATGTGTTGAAAAGTTTTACTTTGTTGTCAGTTCTGTGAAATTGGATTCTTTTATCTTTCAGGAATGTTTGAAGAGTGGTTGCAGTCCAGCTGGAGATGTTTTAATGAAGCCTGGTTGTTGGGGGACCTCGCTACTGGCAGCATGTTGTGAGGCCGGAGTTTTCGGGACGATGTCGAGGGGCTGAAGTTTTCCTCGGACGCGATGGACTTGGAGAACTGCAGTGATGGCAGCGGACTGTCCGTGAATTTCCTCTTCCTATTTTTTCTGATGGGGGACGTGGGCTGGGAGACGCGGAGGATTTGTCGGGTGAACTGTAGTTGTTTTGCACATTGAGGAGAGTTGAACCGGGTGGGATACAGACCGTAGAAGAGACTGTGTTGAGGCTTACTGGACTCATCGATTCCTGCACGTCTTGTGGATTGAGGAAAGCGGTGTCTCGGGCACGGAGGCGGCGGAGAAGTTTCCGGTCGTGTCTGCTGGCATGAACTGATGGAATAGATCTTTGCTCGTTGGCGATACTGAGATGAAGCCCTGGTTCAAGAGGAGGTGAGTGGAGGAGAGGGGTTAGGTGGGTATTTATGGGAGTTCTGGTGTTATGTCCCAACTGGTTTTCAAACTAACTGGTTGCCGTACGCATGCCAGCAGTGTGTTCACCTAACAGCAGCGGCTGTGGTCTGCCTCTGTCACCAGATTCACACATTCACAAACATATTACCGAGGATTTTCAAGTGGCAAATATGATTGTATAAGTGAGCATTACATTACAGCCACTCACAACAAAATAAATTAAGAAAAGAAAATGTTTGCAAGCGTGGAGTGGGATTTGATTACATAAAGCAAAAAGAATCCCTGTTTTCCGCTGATCTCCAACGTGAGCTATGAGTGTTAATAGGTATAAGGTAGCCAGTCATGTATTCATTAACTACCTCAGCATCCTACTACTATTTAATAGGCTACTGTGTTGTGGGTAAAATATAACAACTTGTATTCTACTCTTACTGTGGCACAGTGTTAGAAAATGTGTGTATTTTGATCATATTGTCTGAGTTAGATCGTCACTATTAAGTATTGATTTGTCACATGTAGCATCATATGGGGCTGTAATGTCGTGGTCACTGTAGCCGTAGCCTCGATAAATACGTTTGGGTATTTTCTAGGGTAGGCCCAGAGTAACCAGTTGTTTTAGATCAATCCAAACCAAAATCTTACCTGGATGCTGAGGTAGTTAATGAATACGTGACTGGCTACCTTATATGAACTCTAATAGCTCACGTTGGAGTGCAGTAGACCACAGGGATTTTTTATATTTTTGCCTTATGTGATCAAAATCCAAACCCATCCCACTCCAAGCCAGCTTGCAAACATTTTCTTTTCTTCATTTATTTTGTTGTGAGTGGCTGTAATGTAGTGCCGCAGCAGATATGAGATATGACTTGAAAATCCCCGGTAATATGTTTGTGAATGTTTGAATCTGGTGACAGAGGCAGACCACAGCCGCTGCTGTTAGGTGAACACACTGCTGGCATGCGTGCAGCAACCACTTAGTTTGAAAACCAGTTCGGACATAACACGGAATTGACACGGTTGAGATCCTGGTTCTGATACTCTGCTATTTAGCGTCAATAAATGAGTGGCAAACATGTATTCAAATAATCTAGGGGAGAAAAATGGCTGCAAGAGATGTGACAGAGCCGTATTGCATCACACTGCGCTTTTAACCAATTCAACAACATTTAAAAGAGAGAAATGGTGTGTTTTCAGCATTGTCTTTGGCTTGCGATGTTAACACTTTGGTCTGCTTCAATGAAAACGCAATCCCCTCTAGTTTTCTCTTAGATGTCTGAGAGCTAAGCAAGAGAACCACGCAATCCAGCTCTGGCTGACAAACGGATTCAATATTTAATGTTGAAAATCAAGACACGTTGCCTTTAAACAAGTTTGATAATATCGCATGGCGATAGTTTTCAGTATCCCCAATGAGAAAAAGTAAGATTTAATCACAAACATATTGAAATCAAACAGGACATTATGGCTTTCATGACTTGCACAAGCAACCACTGATACAGTGAGTCAGAGAGCAGTCTGTTTACTATAATCACTTTGTTAAATCCTATTATCCAAAATACTGTATACTTCTGAGTAATAAAGCGTCTCCTGCCAGAGCATTTTCATGCTATTATAAAGAAGGAATCCTGATGGAAGGAAGACAGCAGTGGCATGAATACTTCAAGTGTCTCATAGTGGAAGAAAAGCTCTCAAATATTTCCCTAGCCAGGGGTTTACACAGTATCTGTTTCTTATGGTAATTTCTCAAGTCAACCAGTCCCTGGTTACCATGGCAATTGCTCACCATGCATTCATTGGTTGGTTGGAGAAGTTGAGCTAACAGGGATCAGCTGACAGTGCATATTCCTTACATTGTGCAAATTATGATGATGCGTCAAACAAACAGCACAAATAAAGATGGAAGTTTTCTGAGTGGGTAAATCCCACATTAGAAGTAGGTTAATGAATCAGTGCCTTTGTTTTTATGGTCAACAACTGACGTTTTTCAAAAATTAAGATAACATTAAGATAATGTGTGAATGGTGTCTTTCATATTTAGGATGCACACAATGCTTGCCTGTCCTTGTTAGGGCAGTTGATGACAGACGCCCATTTAGTCAAACACAGTCTTCCCATTTAGCAGACCCTGGCCTGTGCAAAACCAGCTCCACTGATTCAGTGTTTTTACGAAAGTGCAGAGCGCAGCAATAACTTACTCATCTACAGTGTCACATTCAAACCTAATTTTGAAAGATCTGCTGACTAAAGGCTAATTCCTACATCACAAAGCTCTGCTTCACTGTCAAGAAAAACAAAAGCTGGCACTTTTATTTTGGTTTCATTCCCTTGATGTACAGGATTTTTTTCTGACCAGGACTGTAGTCGTTCTTATAAATAGGCTACATTGTCATATTTCTCGGAACTCCTCTTATTCAAGGTAACCTATAACTAGAGAACAGCTAACTCTGCATTCAACTAAAAGGAAGGGAAAGAAGGGAAAGAAAGGGAAAGTATGGACATCAATAATCCTCTCTCCTTCCCCTCCTTCGTTGGGATGGGGCAGCTCGCACTGTTCTGGGGTCATTTCACATCAGTAAAAGTGATGTGCTTCAGGGTGTTCTGCTATTTGCACTGCCCTCAAGAATACTGCGGTCTACCTACACATGCATATCAATAAGTCATGCGGCAGACTGATTAGGATCTTCAAATATTGACACCGCACCAAAGTGGCGTCCAAAATGCATAACTTACATTTGGCATAATATTCCAATAATGTGTGCAACTTGAGTCATGTAGTAGTCAGTGAGTCATAGTTTAAACAAAAGAAGCCAGTAATGACAAACAGTGATCTACGCCCTGAAGTTAAAGTGAAGTAATTGGTGTTCCAAGACAACCCACAGGATCTAGGTCTGTCCGGGTATTTTGATTACTAGGTACCGCCTACCGATCCAGATGTTTTCCCCCAGAATAATATCAGTAAAAAAAATGCCCAGCTGTGCTCCGTTGAAACACTGAAGGCATGGTGCTGGGAGCGAGTGGCCTGCTGAGCCCCGTAATATATGAAATTGCATTTAATTTCAGTTAATTATATGACGGCAAGCAGCAGTGAACGATGAAAGCAGGCCGGCCTTTACAGGTCTATTTCACTGACCATTTGAAGGTGAACAACAGGGACTACAGTAGTGTTCATGTAAAGATACTAATTGCCCGATAATGAAGATGACACAGAACAGAAGTTGAGTGAACATAATAAGGTTTTATTAAATTTACTATAATGATTATAAAATATTATCATGAAAAGAGCAATCCCCTCAAGGGCGCCAGTGGACATCTCACCTAGGACACCAAACTGTCTAGAAATGGTTCTGCATGCTCTAAACATTAGGACAGTGGGAAAAGACATGACAGGGAAGTGTCTTCCAGCTGTGTTCAAAAAGCACCCTTCTCCAAGTTCAGTGACTCTGCACAGGTTCAACACAGGTGTTTTTAACACTAGTCCCATGTGGACTCAGCTGCCCAGTATCTTTAGAAATGACAAATAAGTGCCAATGCAGAGAGGTGGAAAGTAAAAACAGTAGCATTAGACATAAAAACACTTATTTTATAAGATTTGCTCTCTTGTATTATTTATAATGTGCTTGCTGCTACAGCACGTGCCCATTTGCAATATTGTAATTGTATATTCTGTACATTTTTAATGTGCTGTGTTATGTGCATTGTTTGTACTTTTGCTGTACTTTGGGAGAAGCCAAAGGCAGATTTCCATTGAGGTGAACAACAAAGTCAATCTAATCTGATCCAAAAAAAAAACAAACAAAAAAAACATTGGGGCTCAGCTTCCATTCACAGGATCCAACAGGACAACATAATTTTATTACCATGCTACCATAAGCCTTCCCAAATAAGATTCAGAAATAATAACAGAGGGAGAACCTTCAGAAAAAACAGATCCAGAGCAACATTTTTAAACTTGACTTTGAAGGTTTTTGTAACTGTCCTTTTTTGTGATCTATCATTCATATACCCATGCATGATTATCCATTTACTTTGTAGTGTGACCTTCATCCAGTTTTCTGACAGGTGCGCTATTATCCAGATAAGATCAAACAAATGAACACCACAATTAACAACAATACTTGACAGTGAATTGTGTTTTTTTTTTTCTCCAATTCAAAAGGCTGAAGAAGATTGCAGTTAATCTCAGTGAGAGTCGAGCAACCATTACCATTTGTAACAGCCTACATTACGTCTCTAATAACAATTCCTGGCATATGGTTTACCGTATGTACAATTTAGTGTTTTTATCATAAGGACAACTTTGATACATTGGTACTGATTACAGGGAGCTATAAGCACAGATGATTGCAGAGGATTATGGAGAAATTGAGGTAAGCTTGGAAGTAAACTGCATATTGTTTTAAATCCTTAGGTAAGCTTCAGATTTAGCCTCCAACACACAAGTGCAAGCGCGTGATCATGTAAGCAGCAAGTTCAGGCCCTCGCGATCCTCCAGCAGCAGGTTAAAAGGCTCTGCATAACCTGGCCCAGTTTGGCTGAAGTGGCGCGTTTACATCACGTGACGAGCGTTTGAAGAGGCCGTAACTGCAACCACCGCGGGATGATTCCAACCAGTTGGTTGGAGCTCCAACAGCACAAAGACAAAGGCCTTTTCTAAGCTATATCAACTCTGCAGCCCATGCAGAGGCTGAGGGGCGGGCTGAAAAGACGAATCTGTTTGCTCCTGATCACAGAACAAGCCATGCAGCGGGCCAAAGCCTTGCTAGTTTGGTAACGGGATGAGTCTCAAGATTAAACAATGAGATCTTTCTCTTGATCAGGCCCTCGGCCTGCCCTCCCCGCCATCCCTGCACCTGCTAGTCACAGCGCCTGATATATGTGCCCTCTTCTTCCCCTCCCTCTCTCTCTCTCTCAACTTTTACTGACTGTCTTTCTTCTACTCCCCACCTCCCCCTAACCCCCCGCCGCCACCCTCCACCCTTTCTTCCCTGCTTTTGATTATCGGCAGCGACCCAGAACTCGCGCGAGCGAATCTATCGCAATTTCATCTCTGCCCCGCTTGCAATCACTTTCACACATGCACACTGTCTCCACTATCTCTTCCCACATGTATTCACAGAAACCTGTTTTGTCACTCTCTCTCTCTGAGTCTTTCCTCTCTACCCTTTAATCATAAACACGGAAACTCTGCATAATCCAGGCTAGACTCAAGCCTCACTCTCATTTTCTCTGTTTTCTGCTATTTATAATGCATGGAGGACCAGGCTTTTCCAATTCAACAGGCGACGTTCACAATCGCTCTCACTAATTTAAGGAAGTTTCAGTTGAGTTGTAAAATGCAGTCTCAAGACTAAATGAGTGCTCAATGCCTGTAGAGTAATTGGAGAGAAATGGAGAGTGTGGTATTTTAGGGATCCCTACAGGGAAAATCTCTGCAGTCTGCACTCTAACAGTGAGATTAGAGGTCCCTGTCAGGGGCAGAACAGTGCAGGCAAAGATTCAAGGACACCGCAGAGGGCTGGATGCTTGGCGACACCGGGGCTTTAACCTGAGCCCCGTGGTTGAAGGACAGTTTGTCCAAAAGCAAAGCCACCTTACTTTTTCTAAATAAATTAATTAAAGGGTCAGGCTGGCATTATATATTCTGTGTTTTTATGACTGTCAACGGATACCATGGAAAGACCAAAACCAACAACGCATTACCCCCTTTCTCAATGCTTTCTGACATTTGTTCCCACTGAGGACAGCAAAAACCAGAGTGTGTGACCCAGGATAATTTGCCCCTTTCTGATTAGAAACAGCTCTGTTGCCAGACAAGAACGTTACAGCCTCTGCATGTAGTCCAGATTGCTGCTGTTCATCAGGTGGACACCCTCCCCAAGCTTCTTCTTTCTCTCTGTAGCTGTAGAAATTGTTGCTCAAACAAGTGTAAATAGTGCTTTTATTGGGAACTATTTTCAGTTGCGCATTAATACACATTTAATGCTCTACTGAGTATTTATGGCAGCAGGACATCGTATGTGGGATTGAGTCAAAATGAACCACAGAGTGTGTGTTCATTCACCCAGTGTAGTGGTGTGGCTCATCAGATCATGGTTAGTCTTGGTGTCTCCACAGGATTTTTTGACATGAAGAAAAATATTGAATATCGCCAGCCTTATCTTTTAACTCTATAGAGAAATAACATTTCATTAGATGGTGACACAGTGTGTGAAAATCTTCCAAATGATCATTTAAAAGTTTTTATGGGGCCTTAAGGCAATGCCCCAGAAAAGTTTTACTCTGTCCTTATCTTTGCTGTCACTTATTGCTTCTGGACTGTCCAACAGCAGCGTCTCAAAGTAAAAAGAGGGCAAACACATCCAGTAGCAAAATCTTTATAAGACCACATCATCTAATTTGAATACTGATGAATTTTCCTTCACCAGTGTCTTGAGGAACCACCAGTCCACCATCAATAATGAATGTGTGATAGTCTGGGCACTGTTTATTCCCCTTATTCTCTTCAATCTCTTTTAATTTTTTAATATTTCACTGTGGGAGGCCAAGTCAACCTCCCTGCTCTTTTTTTTTTTTTTTAGCTTTGATCCCAAGCATTGCCCTATTTCTGGCTTTAAAACTGTTTCTGATGAAGACAGAAAGGGAGGGAAATGGCTGTTAATAGGAGACCACAGAGCTGCTTAAATATTAACTGGATGGACAGTGGTGACACAGAAAACACAATCTTCGTTTCTTACGGCTTTGCATCCAAATCCAAATAGCAATTGTCTGGTCAACAAAACAGTCGAGGGATTTAGAATCTGAAAGGCTTCTGCAAATTTTAGTCTCAGTACAATTTCAATGTATTTCTGCTTGTTGTGTTTTCTTGTTGTATAATTCCTGTCATTGTAAAAAAAAATAATAAAAACACTGTAAAAAATGTCAAGTCAACATACAAGCAGTTTGACTTCAGTTTTAAAGCTGCACCAATCAATGTTTTTATATTGACAATGGATCAAGTGTAATGGGAAAGATGTTGCTCATAGGAGCAAACCAAGAGAAAACTATCACCCAGCTCAACTCTGCAGTTGCCTCCAGTGAGGCTGATGTCTTAGCATCTTTAAGATAATTCTTCTGGTTTGTAAGTTATGTTTTCAACATGCTCCACTGCAAAAGTGGCAAGTGCAAAAGTGGAAGTTGCTCTAAAGATGGTCCATACTTAAATATCTCAACAACTTTGGAGCGCTGCATTATTCACGAGAGGGGTATTAACTGACAGATTTTATGTCAAAATGTGAAAAACTCTTTGACTTATTTGACCTTATTTCAGGGATCTAACTCTTCCATCTCTCAGGGGCAGCTGGTTGCGCTGACGACCCAGCCAGGCTCGGCTCTGCTATTTATTTATTTTTTGCTAATTTACCAGCTTATAAACGAGCGTTTCCTGAAACCAATTGCACATTTTTCTGAACTGAGAATCAGCATAGCTTTGGGCCCGCGTGACCACACGTGCAGGATAAACTTGTGTCTGCTTCCCATCAGCAGTGGGGGGAATGGAGGCAAACGCAGGGGAAGGTGGTAAACAACAACCAGATCATTGCCTAGCACGAATCAGAGACCATTTCTCCTCCATGGTGACATCACACTGGAGAAATCTTTCCATAGAGGACATTGAATGATTTCAGGTGTGGGTGTTACAGCAGTCAGAACATGAGTCATGAGAGGGACACAGGGAGCCACTAGGTTGGGCAGTAAACAAGCTCAGCTTAACATCCAGCAAAGATCTGCTCAGTATGTGACTTGACTTCATCCACAGCAATCCCATACAGCTCGTTTTACCACAGTGTAAATGATTTTGCGTTCCATTCAGCCACCACCAATCCTGACTACAATTAAAACGTGTTGATACATGATACCTCACCTTCATCATTATCATTAACACCAAGATGCATGGCCATGATGCCCAGTTTGGTCAGTGGTGTACATAATATATGTGGCAGCTTGCTGTGAGGCTGTCGGGTACAGCTTTTGTTTTTTCCTCAATTTTAAACAGCTTTTGATTGAAAATCATGGGGATTGAGTTTAAGCCTTTCCTTTTTTTTTCTTTTTCTTTAAACCATTCCTTTTTTTTTTTTTTTTTTGCATGGACCTTTGCCTGCAGCTCTTTCTTCAACATCCCCTTTAGAGTTTCTTCGGTACCAATTGGACATCTCCTGCCCTTTACATGTGTCCCTGACAGTGAGTTTTGACGTTCAGCCAGTGCATCTACAGCATCAATTGGGCAATTACGCATGCACGGAGTCCAGTGTCCACACAGTCCCAGAGGTCAGGACAACTACTGAAGATGCTCAGTGGTGGCGCCCGGGGATGATGTGCTAATTTGCATGAAGGGGGGAACCACATGTACAATTGAATTAGAAATGATAATGCTTTTGGTGATGGGAGCCACAGGGCATTCCGTGTGCATGTCCTGTTGGTAATCTATTACAGAGCCACTCGGACAGTTTATCGATCAATGAGTCTACAGTAAAAGGGGTCAGCGGCATTAAAACACACATCAGCCGCCCGCTCGGTGTTCTATAAAAAAAAACAAAAAAAAAAAACAAACCCCTGCGATCGATCATACGCGAGGAAACGGGAGGCGTTTGTTTCCCACACAGCGAGAGCCCGCCGGTTTGCAGCGCGCACCGCTCGGCTCGCTCACTCCGCCGGGCTGCAGCGGGGAGGAGGGCAGAGGAGGAGACGCAGCGACGGAGATGGCGAGCATCAACATGGGGCCGAGAGCGCCGCGGCTGCCGCCGCTGCCGCCGCTGCTGCTGCCGGGGCTCGCCTGGGTCCTGCTGGCCGCGCTCACCCCTCACGCCCGATGTCTGACCGGCGACGAGGACCAGAGCCAGGACACCGAGTGCAAGATGAAGAGCGTCACCGTGTCGGCGCTGCCGTTCCTCAGGGAGAACGACCTGAGCATCATGCACAGCCCGTCGGCCTCCGAGCCCAAGCTGCTGTTCTCCGTCAGGAACGACTTCCCCGGCGACGTGGTGGTGGTGGACGACCTGGAAAACACCGAGCTGCCCTTCTTCGTCCTAGGTGAGCTTCTTGAACGGCGGCGGTCCTTAGTCCGCGGGTCCGTTAGCCGCTAACTGAGCGGGTGAAGCGTCTCTTAGCTCAGGCCCGGCGACATATGGCGGCTCCGCGGCTGTTAGAGAACACCTGAGGCTACAACCACAAACCAGTAAACCACAGACCAGTAACCAGTAACCAGTAACCTCCGTGTGCGTCGTATTCACCGACACTAACACTGTGGGTTCAACACTCGGCTCTTCTTGTTGCAGTAACAGGCCGCGGAGCCTCCTAATGCTAGCAGTGAACGTGTGAGAGATGAATGTGCGGCGGGTCGCGGATGGAGGTGGCCTGTGACAGCGACCTGTCGCCGCCCGCGTCTGGAGCCGCTGGCTGCTCCACACGCGGGCCGGAGCGCAGCGGAGCTACCGTCAGATCAGCTCCTCCACTCCTAACGCGCCTCTCTCTCTGTTGTTGTTCTCTGCCGTGGATTAAAAGGCGTGTTGGTTCTTTGGGGGTTTGTAAAAAAAAAAACAAACAAAACAAACAAACAAAAAAAAAACATGTATCCAAGTTTAGGCCGAAGCACATGGAGTGGACTCTGAGGACACGGAGCTGTCCGCGGTGCTGAAGCGGCTCCGCGGCGCTCCCCGGCCGGGCTGCCGCTGTGAGGGGCTCCCTCAGAGAAAACCATTGACACACCTGGTTTTGTCAACTTTGCGTCTCTGGGATGTTTGTGGGAGGATTCATCGCTGATTCTGGGCCTGAGTGTACAATCAAGGCAGTGATCAACAGGGAAGCGGTTAGAAAGAGTTGTCTGTCATATCTGCTGAGCTGTTTCTCCTGTCCACGTCTCTTTGCTGTCACTTTTTGCAGCAGTCTGCTGTGTGAATTGTATTTTCATACATGCACTTCACATGGGTGCTGAAAAAAATAGACTGCAGTTTGTCACTTGCTTTGAGATGTCACTGATTAGGTAATGGTCAGCATGGTTTCAGGGTAGTCTGGCTTTTAAACAGTGGCATGGATGGCACAGCTGCTCTGCATACTTTCTTCATCATGTATGTATTCTGTCTAAAAGGGACAATGTACAGTTTCAAACATAAATGTCACCATTTGATGCACTATACCGGATTATAGCTTTAAACTAATTTACGTCTGTAGGTCCTTGGCAGGTCAAAACAGAGAAAGCACAATAACACCCAGTAGTACAGGGTAAAAACATAAAGACATATATGGAAAAGAACAAAAAAAACACACAGTACAAAGCTGCACACAATTCTCATAGCGTTGTTCAATTTATGTGGTGATTTGGACTTTTCTCAAGTGTTCTTGGGGGCATTTAAAAAATATCTGTCTGACAGCACACAGTAAAAGGCTGACAGTGAAGCAGGGAGGGAGAGGAAAAAGGGAAGTGATACGCTAAAAAAGGTCTCTGGCTGGACTGAACTGATTTCATGTCCAGCATCTTAAACCCCTAAACCACCAGGACGACTATGGAAATGTGACTTTTCTGGCAGGCACACAGTATTACAAATAAAATAGAATTCAGACGAGTTCATTTCTAGCTTGCTCAGCTTAAAAACACTTGCATTCTTTCATCCAACCTCACCAGCTACAACAGCACATGATGCAGCGAGGCAAGCTGCAGGATTACCTCTAAAAATAAACCATACAGTGTTTATAATGTATACTGTATATATGACATTATTATTATTTCACTGTAAAAGAGTTTTGTTACCTTTGTGAGACACAAGGACTGGGTATCACCTGCGTTTGTAACAAAACCAGAGAGATAATGTTTTTGATACCGTAGTTTTGGAGAATACAAACATGTTTTCATCCGCTGTTCATTGAATAAAATATACTTACCTGCTCAATACATCAGTATTACATAAAATACTTTGCTTAAAGTAAATGTAGTCTAAAGTTAGAGAAATGGTTTAAGAAGTATCTGATTAAAGAGTAGGTGAACACACCAGCGACTCTGGCCAAGAATTCAATGTACAGCTGCTGACTAACTAATGATTTATGTCCTATTCATGTTTTTTTGGCCCCAATTTGAAAATCTGCCGCACCTTATTTTTCACAAGCTACTTGATCCAAACACTGAAGCTTAAATTATTTATACGATAGGAATGGAAGTGAAACTGGAGAGTTCAAGGTTTTTGCTCCGTTAGGGTTGTTGGAACCACAGGAACACTCGGTTTACTCTGTGACGGTACAGAGCTTCTTCCCCTCACAACATGAGTACAGACACTGGAAGCAGACAGCACTTTAACCAGACAACAGCCAAGTTTTATTTTGGCCAGTCACCAATGTAATTAGTGACAGTGGATATGACCTGCTGCAGGCAATGCTTGTCACCTCAACCGGTGAAAATGATGGTCAGTGCATTGAAAAGCTCCCATCTGACTGAATCCTTTTGCCAACCTCAAAAGTCAAAAACTCAACTATAGATGTGTGTGTATATATATACATATGTTCAATTTACAATGATGTAAAACAGAGAAAAGCAAATTCTCTCTCTATCAAGCTTACTGTCAGCCTTTTTGTTTGACAAATGACTTACCTGAAACTTTGTGCTACTTGATGCTACAGACACATTTAGCTTGGTATAGAGGTTCCATAAGTGTCCGACTTAAAAGCAAGGAGGGCAGGTACAACAAAGAAGTGTTTCTGTTTTATTGGAAAAAGTAAACATTGGCGAACTTTCACCCTATAGCATTTCTTGCAACTACGAATTACTTTTTTTTTTCACGAAGCAGAAGTACTGTGGAAAGTCACTGTCACTATGGATTCATTCAGTTGTGTTTGTCAGTACTTCAGAAAGCACTGCAGTATGTGCAATATAATAATAATAATAATAATAATGTCTGTTTTAATTAACAGACATATGGATGTTGGGAATAGTCCTATGATGGTCCCTAATGATGTTTGCAGTATTGTTGAGTGTTTACGCCGTGAGACCATGATGACTCTTTGAATAGTTTGAATAGTTCATTTAAAGGCCTAATTTAGACAAGAGTTAATTCATTATGGGGTGGAGGGAAATAAGCTAAAGCAAATGCACAGAACAACAGATCTCTCAAGGCTGGCGTTGCATATCAATGAGTCGGAGTTTCTGTCTGACATTTCCTTACGTCGCGCTCCACTCCAGGACAGAAAACTTTTAATGAAAATTCACACTGGGGAGTCCAGCACAATTTCCGCATTTCGTGGTGCAAGTGGCATCCCTGCTTCCCAAATATAAACACTTCAGCAGCTGCAGCCATTTATTTATTTGTTTAAGGTTTTTCTTTTGTCTGTCGCTTGATTTCCTATGCCGTTTAACAAAACCTCTTTTGTGAAATAAGGGGTTGCCAGCTTTGAATTACCAACCAGAACTTTCCCTTGTATACATGTCTTCTCAGGAAACAAAATCAATTTACATTAACATTGTGTGGTTGTATTGGTAACAAGCAGTAATTACATTTAGACCAGTGTTTGGGCAGCACTGTGATAAGATGCCTGCTGAATGCTGTTTGTGTAAGCACTAAACTCTTTCTGGCTGGCGTTAAGGAGGGCTGGATGGCATGGCTGGCTCCACCGTAGCCTCATTATGATTAATGTCGTACATGGCTCCTCTCAGCACATTTTTCTGTCCCTTCACAAGTATACATGTTGTGTGGGACATTATGCCAGGTGCTGGCACCTGTGTGTCTTAGTGTAAACACATGTTGTAATGTAAGCCGACTCAAAAGCAATAATAACAGCAGCACAGGTTTCTTTTGAGTAAAGCAAATGATCAGATTAGGTTCTGGAGCGCCTTCCTGTATGTGCTCGCAGCTTCACAAGGTAAACTGGCGAGGAGCTTACTGGATACAGTACAGATCTGTGCTTGGTCTCTGGCAAGTTAAAAAATGTAACAGTTCTAGGTTATTTTGTTTTGGTTCGCCAAATTGTGGCCCATCTGACAATGGGTTATGGTAACTTTGCGTCTATTGTACAGATCCATCAGTCGACAAAAAAACGCATTTAACCGTAATATGTTTAAAGTACTTCATACCTGCTATACTGTTCCTTCTTGTGCACATAGTTTAGTAGTTATGCTGGAGCTGGACTTCCATATTGTCTTTTGTTCTCTTGTTTGCATTTTAATTGTAACTGGTGGCAAAAGGTATCAAAGCGTCTGTAGGAAGTTCTCAAATTATTCCTGCAGCATGATTCACTTCATTGTCCAACCATATGCTTAGTAGTAAGTATAGTACACTTACTACGTATAGAGTACACTATAATGGACAAAAAGTAAAAGATAGTAAAAAGGTGCAGCATCACTTTAAATAAAAGTAGTTTTTGACCCAGACCACTTCAGTCAGTTTAATACACAGTGCTGTAGCTCATCACACAGTACACCCTCTTACCAGCAGCATCGAGTCATGCTGGCGACTGCAGTCCTTCCATCCTCATCCACATCTGATCAGGCCCTTATCCTCAGCTAACCCCCCAGTAAATATTCTAATAAGACAGTCGAGAGACGGAGATCGGAATTCTTTCAGGGATGGTCTCATTTTGGGAAGCGAAAAAAAAAAGAATCTTGTTATGAGACATGCTGAGATTCTTTTATTTTCCTCAGCCCATCAACCCCTTTGAAATAACATAATTTAAAAAGTGTACTTGGTATTAAATGCATACTTGTGTGTGTGTGTGTGTGTGTGTGTGTGTGTGGGGGGGGCTGGGTGCAATTTAAATCCCACATTTTTTCTACCTTTTTACAGTGGCTCACATTTTTTCTCACCAAATTGCTTCTCTGTGAAGCATCTAAGAAGCAATTTGAAAAGGGGGGATTCTGTGACTGACAGTAAATTTTAGAGGCAGGACCGCAGCCACTCGTTAGTGTCAGAGAAGCCCGGCTACATTATTAGAAATTTACCCTTTCGGTGTTGTGCCATAAATTGTGCAGGAGGTGAGGTAATAAAGTTGCCCTCTGGGAGAGACTCGAGCTGTATTTTCTCTGGCAGTGATTTGCACATCTGGGCCGGAGGCTTGTAAAGAAGTTACCCCTTAACTGCCTCCCATTCAAATCAGCTTCCTGAACAATAATTTGGCTGGTACAATTCCGATCATTGCCATAGAATGTTTTATATTGTTGCCACTTTAAAGGGTATCAAACTCCACCGGTGCTTGCACTTTAGCTGTCACCTTCGAGTCCTGGGTGCAGTGTGCTCTTCTCAAAACTGGTATTTTTTCCCACATTTTCAAATTATGCCAAAGCTGGCAGGACATCTAGAGCCGCAAGTTGTTTCACCTTGTTACTGTTGGAATGCAGTGAAACTTTTCACTTTCTGCCATCTGTCAGTTAATCCATGGGCATCTACCTCGGTAACTAGCTGTTAGTTGGAAAATGACATGGGGCGATCCCCTTGAATTTTAATCTAGAGACCTGCTCACCATGCTTCTGGGTTTTCTTCGAACATCATAAAGACAGTCCTCTTTCTATTCTATATCGAAAGAGTGGTGTTTCTTTCTTCAGGAAACCATCTTTGGCCCAATATAAATTGTAAAAACACAGCAGCAAAGAGTTTAATTTTGTATCTTGACCAGTCCATGAAATTAACGTTAACTACAGTGTCCACTGCTGACTACATTTGGGTGACCTGCACTTTCAATCAGTGAGAACAACATAAATCTGCAATTAAAATGAAGATTAAAGATTGTTTGGTATTTTTGCAAGGCCTTCCACAGGGATCAGAAGGTAACAGTTTTCAGAGCCCAAAGCTTCAAATTGCTCCTTTTTGACTGAAAAGCAATCCAGAACCCAGATATTTTTATTTTACTAAAGTATAAAAAAAAAGAAAAGCAAAAATCCTCACATTTGAGAAGCTGGAATGCTTGTAAACTGACAAATGATTAGTTGATTATTAAATCAGCTGTGGATTACATTTGAAATCATCGGCCAAGCATTTCTGGTCTAAACACAAACATCATCCATTTGGTATGGACAACAACTCTGACCACGGAAAATGTTTCACCACAGTCAGGCATACAGATGGCTATAGAAGCCAAACATTCATTAAAAAGCGTTACGTGTTTCAGCTTGAATGAAAGTGCATCATGAACACTGCTGGTAGCCACATCAGAGAACTCCTCCTCTGAGTCCTTTCTGTTTGACTGAATACTGACCAGGCCTCTGAAGTGAATACCATCAAAGAAAAATCATGGCGGAGCAAAAATGTTGTGTTTTCCCCTTTAAATCTTGTCCACTTGTGTGAATTACCCAAAGCGAATTCCAGTATTTTCTCACATATAACACCAGTGCAGCAGCTGTAATCCAAACCAGGCTTATTCGTCACACTCGCCTTAACCCATATTCTGTCACAACACTCCTACTGTAGCATTTCATGCACACAGCAGCAGTGAGGATGTATTCAGGACCGACTTCATGCCGCAGTACTGCTGTAACAGGAGGACTCGTGGGAAAATCATTATCACTAATTGGTGGGAGGAGTTCCACAATTCTGCCAAATAATAGCAGCCGCTGTGACCGGGAAGAGATTTCAGCAGGAGCTGAGACCCTGGTGCGAAACAATGGGCTGGAGCTGCGTCCCCCAGAGCAATTAAAACTTCCTTCATTTACTCCCTTCATAATGAATATGTTACAGAGACATCTAATTACTGTACATGGTGGGTGTCAGAGACACTTTGCTGAGCGTAGTGAGCACACAACTCTGTTATTAATTGGATTTTTCTCGCTGACTAACGTGCTTTTTCTCACTGTAGGTGAGTCACACCGTCTTGGCTGACCTATGAACAGCTATAGGACCCCAGCTGGTCAGCGCTTGTGCATTGAGGAGAGTTTGAAGTTATTGCCGTCATTTCTGCTGGTTATTCTAATAGTTTATCAGTTAATCAGAAAAATAATTGACAGATTTATCTGTAATGGAAATAATCATTAGCTGCAGCAATACACTGGATCGATGCCTGTCATTCAGGCTTCTCGTCATTACAGTTTGACAAGTAGTTTTTTGAAACTACGATTAGAAGGGATACCTGTTCTAATGCTTGGCTTTCATCGTTGAGATTATGAGGCTATGGTTAACACAGTTGGTAGCCTCAATCTTATATCAGTTGTGTCCCCAGAGAGAAGTTTAAATTTCGGGGCCAGGGTGTTGCTCCCTTAACATGGCTTTTCACCTACATGTGATGTGCATGCAATTGTGCTCTTTCCATTGTCAATCTAGTGTGCTGACATACTGCATTATCCTAAATATGCTAAATATTCAGAGCAGTGGCTAAAATTACGCGGGTGCAATATGCACAAGCAGGTGCTGCTGTCGTTGGGTTTAAAAAAGCGACAACATAAATAGCGTTATGTATGTTGTGTCCTCACCAAAAGCTTTGTGACAGAACAGACAAATACAGATGGTAACTTCCTATGGACACATTGGTGAGGTGGAATACACAGCTCCACGAAAAGACCTCCTCATTCTGACTTTCTCTTCAATTTTTGCATCCATAAACTCCCTCAGGACCGTCTGTTCCCAATTCACTGTCTGCATCCTTACCCAGGAATCCCAGTGGGACTGTGAAACCTTCCTAGAAACTTTACAGAAAGTTTCTATTGGAAGTTTGGTTTGGGAATTCTGTTTTACCCTGTTGTAACATAAAATTTTTTATTTAATGTTATAATGGTAATACTAGTGAGCTGGGAATTTAACTTAGTTGTAGCCATCTAATATGTCTCTCTTGCAGCCTTGGCTGTGCTTTTGAGTGCAGCCTTGTCTGAGGCCAAGGACTGCATGCATTTAAATCTGAATGATGTGACGCGGGGGAATCTTTCTGTACATGAGGTACAAGGAAGGTCAACTAATTAAACTTACACTTAGTCAGGATTTCTATGAGACTTTTCTCAAGAGAAAACTCTCTAACGAGGATTTGATTGGTCACAATTGACACCAGCTCCATGTTCCTTCCCCTTCACACCTTTGTGTCTCAGCACAGCAGCCAAAAATGGGCCGGACATGCCCAGTGCGCCTCCGGCGGCTCCGCACAGTGCCTTCCCTTCGCCATGGCAGGCTCCTCTTCTCCTTTTATTGCCGGCGTACTGCCTTGGTTGAGGATAAATCTGCATCATCAAGTGGGGGATCAAGGATTGTTTTGGTGTTTGCGCGAGGCGAGGACAGAGGACTGCGGAGGAGCACACAATGGGAGGAATTAGACAGAGGGAGAGCAAGAAGATAGAGATAGAGAGAGAAAGAGAGGGACTGTAAGGTAAATATCTGCTCCTGAATGGTTTCCATGGCAACGTGATTGGGTGCGCTTAGACAGGAGTTCTAAAGAAAGGTTTTTATCATGGCAGCAGCAGAAGACAGGAAGGATAGACATCTTGAGGTGGCACCTTTAACTCCACATAGTGCTACTATCTGAACAGTGGTTATCATAAAAGAACATTAAGGTATCAAACGTTAAATGATGAAATATTGTTCAGCTCAGGGACAGCTTAGTCTCAGTTACAGCTTTTCTCCTTCATCCCCGCTCTGTTGTTTCTCTTGGAAATGCCGGAATCAAATCAACAGTGCTTCAGAAGTGAAGAGGCAGAAGAGAGCAGAAATAACACATGCAACAGAAATGTTTTTACACATTTGTAACAAATGCACAATAACTGGGAGCTTTTAATATCCCAAAAAAGGTTTTTGAGTATTACAGTCAGTGTTGTTTCCCCTGTTTTTATTATCATTATTGCTATTACATGAGTAGGGCTGGTTGTAACAGCTAAATACTTTTTTGGTTTTGACCAAAATGTTTCTGTAGCACTGTAAAGTACCAAAAACTGGCAGTGGATTATTTGGGCAAGTTTTTTTTTTTTAGTTGATTTTTTGCAGATTTGTTTTACTGTTGCTTGTGGTTAGACAGCATTTAAAATGTGAAAACTCTTCTACTGTCAAGTGTTTTGTAAAAAAAACTTTATATATGTGATAATCTCAAAGTAACGCATGAGATTAAGTATAGTTTTGGTAATGCTTTGGTAATGTCTGGTTGAACTACAAAAACACACAGTCCCCTCGTGGTTGTAGAGTGGTGTTGCAGTCTTTTACCTGACAAATGATCTACAGACAGTCTCGCAAGGAGTTGTTGTCTCAATGTGAATTGGACGACACTGAATGTTTAATTTAACCGTTATGAAATTAATAAACTACAGCTCACATAACCAGCCAAAGCAATGGTCAGCACCATCTAAAACTGAGAGGCCTGCCACATTTTCTGCCATATTTTCCACATTGCTCTTTCTGAGTTGGTAATGATACTTGATACCTGAGTTAAAGTACGGATCAGTACTTTTTACCTTACTTTTACCCTCCTAACCAACTTAAACAGACAAACTTATGAAATGTTTAAATTTGTCTAAACACAAACAGCCAAACAAGAACTTAATACATAAAAATCATAATTGCTAAAAATTGTTTGAACAATGCTGGATTTCAGGACTTGACAGTTTTCGAAACTCAGTGCTACCAACACATTTCAGCTGGTATCAAAAAACTATTAAAGTTGAAAACCGGCCCTAGTAACACATGAGCACTATAGATTATTTTCACTACAGCAGTGATGAAAAAGGGAAATATTTCCAAGATTAATGTCATTCCCAAGAAAGTCCGTTTTTTGGGAAAGTAAAAAAACAAAAAACACAAGCAAACAAATAAATCAGCAAACCTCAACAACAGAAAGGCATACTCCAATACATATCACTTTTTCGCTCGCTCCCTCGCAGCTTGTTGATATAGTTTTCAAGAATGGTACTGCTGCCCACATGTGTTTTATTAGGCTGTCAGGCTGGGGGAGATCAACGAAGAAAGAAACTGTAATCTGTATGCAGGCTCACAGAGGCCAGTGGGAGAGGGTTAGGAGCTGGACAAACAGTCAGACACTGGCCAGAAATATTTCTCCTCCCTGTTTTAAGATTAGGGTGCAGTAATTTATGGCGCCCCATGAACAGGCCTGCCTTCCAGAGTTCTTAAAGCAAATAAAATGAGAGATGGAGGAATCTTATGATTATGTGCACACACACAAGTTCGGGGAAACTCAAATTCCCCAGAGGCTCTCAGATTAGCTTCCGTTAAAGGAAGCATGCGGGGAAGTTCTTGCGGTGAGAGCAGCAGACTAGTTTCTCGTTTTTTTCCCCCTCTGATGCCCTGATTTCATCACCCCGGTAAAAGCAATACATCTTAATTTGCTACTGTCATCACAGGCTGGCCTCGATCTGTCAGTTTCCCAACCTCGGGGAGAGGTGTTACGCACAAGAAGGACATCGGTTCAAAGGCAATACGACATTCTACCAGTCATTTTTTTTCTAGAGGGCTGGTTAGTTTCAGGTTTGATTGAACTCCCTGCAGCCAGTTTTGATTCTCCTGATGTGTGAGAGTAAAATCTCTCAAGTGTTTGACCAAACTGAACTTTGATGTAAGAAATGCATTGATAACCAGGCTGACTTTGATCCTCAGTTCGGTCAAAAAAACAAACAAATAGATACAAAAAAAAAAAAGAAAATGCAACATGCAATCCATTTTTCACCAATGGAGACATAAAATGCCTGTATGTGATATCAACCGTATATCCATTATGTATGTATGTATGTATCTATATATATATATAAATACATACATACACACACATATATATATATTAACTTAATTTACTATTAAAGATATTACTACATCAGATAACACATCAAAATTCCAACAGATTGCATTCTATGCTAACATTATACATTTTATGGAGCCTTGAAACTGACAAAATATAGTAAAATGTCATAAAACAAGTTAATATTGTTAGTTTGATGAGTTAAATAGAGTGTAAAAAAAAAATAAAGCTCTATACATTTCCTTTAACGTGAAGACTAATTAAAACTTAATGTATTTGACGGATCTATGTATGTTGAACCCGTTTGTTAAATTTTAAAAAATGTATTTATTATTTGCTCTTTTACGCCTTTAATTATGGAAGCATCCATGGAAGCATTAAGGGAGCTGGATTCAGTGCTGCCACTTTGTCCCAGTGGCACACTACCAAGTGCAAACAAGCTCAATTGCTATGCTTTGCATTATGAGTTTTTAATCTATGAAGGTTCTGTATTTGTTGAGCTTAGGTATACTGTTAGCCTGTGCAGTGTAACACTGTTGATCATCTCAGATGTCTGAGTTTTATATTAAACGCTTGGCAAGTAGTCTGACATTCTGCAGTTCTTTTTTTTCTGTGTGTAGTTTGCTTGCTCGATATCCGTAGATACCTACTGGCACATCTCAGTCTCCCTTTGGCATCTCCTGACCTTGTTATGTCAGTCTCTCAGTCTGAACCGAGGGGAAATATGGTTGCTTAAGATCAATCAGTCAGAACTGAAAATAGGGCACAGGCTTTTCTCCTGTTGGCACTCAACAGGAGTTTAAAAAAATGAAGAAAAAAAAGGCAGGAAATATGTTCAGTGGGTCCCGGGTCAAGGGTGAAAGAAGAAGATTTGCATCCGTTCCTTTTCACCGTGGCCTTGATATGTCAGGCTTGGCATGTTGTTTGAGTCAAGTGGAAGTTGAGCTGAGCTGAGCTGAACTGAGATGTGAGTTGTGGGTTCGTAGCAGGCCAATTTCATGTTTGCAATTGTTTTTGTGTTTTGAGAAAATATTGCAGAAGGTGTTGGCTTTCCTCACACAGCTGAAACCTGTTACAGCAGCTGGATTTTGTCGAATAAAATCGGGTTGTGACACCTTCTCGTTAAGATTTCCCCGAGGATAAGTCCTATCTCACATTTGACTCCTTTCAGTTTTTGATTGAGCCTCATAGCGGGCTCTCCCTGCTTTCCACCCCTGCCAACGGCTCATTTTTACAGAATAGCTCCCGGGACTGATGCTCTGTACATTATCATCCCTCACAGTAGCATTGATTGGGACCGCTGCCTAATTGTCAACTAAATGACACAGATTATGACAGGCATCACATCATCATAGACACTCGGCGTTAATAAATGACCACATTATCATCTGTGCATGAGAAATGTTCTGATAAAAGAGCTGCCTCCCTCCTTGCACCCAGATAATACAATTAAAATACTTGCTGTTGATCAAATGCCGCATCTGACTGGTTGAATGGTAAAATATGCTCCATTTCCTGACATGTTGTTCTTAATAACCCAATATTTAGAGACTTTATTGCAATTTTCTTTGTCATACAATTTTATTAATTTTCAATCGGCTTGAAGTTATGAAATTACCGTGCTCTTTAAGCCCCTTAATGTTAAAGAGTGAATGTATTACCTCATAGGAGTTGGTGGAAAAGTTGGCACTGGAGAGCGAAAAAGTTTTGAAATGGTCTTGGAGGGCTCGGCTTTATTTTTGTGAGTGAGGCAAAACCAAATAGTTGATTCCATTTCTCACTCCATTCCCCCCCACCACACCCAACTTTGATACTGCACTAGGTATCAGACAGACAGTGCTCTATTCTTTTCACAGGAAGCCTCTTCCTTCCCATTTCTATCCACTTAAGCCACTGCAAGGAGCAAACAAAAAGAAATGTGCAGTAGGGAGAAGGCTCACATTTCTTCGACTCTTTTTTTTTTTCTTTCCCCCCTCTCATTTTGTCGAGCACAGCACCTCTACACTTCCAGCGAGACATCTCATGAAGTCACTTCGTCGACCGTGTCAGAGGCGGATGCGGCGTCTGGAAGTTTAAACCAAGTGGATTAATGGGGAATTTATTTTTTTACACAATGTCAAGCCCAGCCTGCGGCCGGCAGCAGGGTCCGTGCTGTGCGGCTGTGAGCCCGACGTGCATGTCAGCCGCGCCACGTTAGTGAAATATTTACATGGTCATGAATTTTCTCCCCTGGGGAGCTTATCACCTATAAACCATTGCAGGTGGTAAAAATAGAGCCTATTTATTATAAAATGGACAATGACACAGGGGTTCAGGGAAAGAGAGGGCCAAAAGTTTAACAAGCCGTGTTGAAGTACATGTTATACACTGCCTTGAGCGAAATATTTAACCACCTTTTCAGTGAATTTCTGCAATATTTTATTTTAATACATATTAATGCATTACTGTGTTGTAAAAGTAACTGTGGGCCAGAAATGATGATCACATTAACACAACTTCTCTCAAAAGCAGTGTGAAATTATAAGAGATGAATTTTCAGCAGGACTCAGTTCGGTTGCCTAGCGATGAAGTCTTTAAACCAACTTTCTTTAAACCAAGAAAAATAAACATACCGCTATTCTTCAATTGTCTTTTGTGGCCACAATGGCTGCCCTTCAGCAAAGGTTGCGCCCGGGAAGTCAAGCTTTAAGACAAGGGCATTCCGGGGTGTCTCTGCTCGATTGACATGTGTCTCAGCACATCACAGTCTGCCACGGTGGCCGGCCCCGCTTGCTGTCCTGTCTCTGCTCTACACAGGCTTCCTTGACTTTGACCCAGTTTGTTTTGTCTCCAGGAATTGCAAAAGACCACAGCAAGTGGTAAACTCATAAATCATACAAAATGTTTATTCAGAAACTGAAAAGTGACGTCTTTTCTAGTCGATTACCTCCTTTTGCCCTATTGATCTCCAAACATGCCATGGTCATGAGTAAAATAATGACTTTATATGTTTATATAGTTCACATTTGCCATTTAAGTATGACATTTATATAATTTGTTCTCTTAAATCTGTGTTTCTTATTGTATAACTACACCTTTTACCTGTGTCCTCCTTTGAGGTACCCTGTTATCCTCATTCCTTCTCTCTGTCAGTCCCTGCTGAGCTGCCGCATCCGTTGTTTCAAAATGCAAGTTAAGCCTCAGCTTCACAAGTCCCTGCCACTCATCTTCACCCAAGTGATGGTGGCAGCCCAAGTGGCTGCGCACTCAAAGATATATTTATCACGCACTTTATCGAGGATATAAGCACAGCAAGCTAACATATGCAAACAGAGCTCAGCAGTCTGCGTGTGGGAGGGCTCCGTCTTGTCGAGCATGCCTTTCAAGTTGCTTAGCGCTTAGCACATAAAAAAAAGAAAAAGTAGCTGGAAGTGTAAGATCACCAACCAGCAGGGAGGTAGTGTGGCTGCACACGCGTTTCCAGGCATCCCTTAAATAGGGTGTGACATTAAGCTGATGATTAAACCACCTCGAGGGTGACAGGTGAGGGAAGCAAGAGACAACCGAGCAGGGCAACAAGAGACAGCTGACGCGAGAGGAGGGAGAGAAGGTGACAGAGGGAGAATGAGGAGACCAAGGACAAGAAAAAATAGCGAAAGAAAGACAAGGTCAGCGTGGGAGAGGCCAACACGTTAGGCGAGGAGGAAAGATTTGCATCGGGAGGAAGATGGAAAGACAAACAGACGGAGGATGAGAAGGGAAGAGCCAGTTGATCTTTTAGATAAGTGGCAGTAATTGTCAGTGAGTCGGGGGCCGAGGAGTTGTTGCTGTTGGAGCCTGGCGTTGTTTGCTCCGCGGTATTGTAATGAGCTTTAAGACACAGTCATTCCCAATATCCGAAATGCCGAAACATTTCTTATTTACTGCCGCCGTGTCCATGAGCAGGAACACCAAACCAAAGCATTAAGCAGCTGTCGAGAGGTGAAATGTGTCCATTGAGGCCTCTCGCACTTTGTAATAGGCCATTTGACTGAAGCATTCCAGCAGCATCTTAGCTGGTATATTGCACTGCACACACTATTTTGCACAACAAGATTGTGCTGACCTTCAAAAAAAACGTGAATTACTGCATCCTAAAAATACACAATGGAAGCACTACATTTAATCATGCTGTATTAGAGGAGCCATGCAGGGAGCGCAGAAAGCTAAAAAATACCTTATCCACCGTGCGTACTGGGAACTTTGTTGGTAAAAAGTGAAAGGCATGATGCTCTGTATTTCTCCAGCTGTCAGAGGCTTGGAAGACTTCAGAGCTTTGTGGTGGACCTCGGCACATTTCTATTTTATTCTCAGCAAAGCAGCCTGCTCTTCTAATGGTTCCTGCACAGCTCCCGAGTGTCTTTGCCTTTTGATTTGTTCTCCCCAGGCCTTTCGCCGGGCCGACCGAGAGCAGGCATCTTTCCCCTTCGCGGTGGGAAACGCGCACCAGCCGACGGCCAAGTGCTGGTACACTTTGGCAGCAGCTGGACATTTTTTATTCTCTTACACTTTATTTCCACCCCACCACCTCCTCTGGACACAACAGCCAGTGTGAAAACATCATTTGAATATTAATCATCTCCTTCTCTGACTCTTTAAAAGATGGTGCTGCAAAGATAGACAGCATAGAGAGAGAACAAACTCACACAATCACTGATGAAGTGGATCTTTTAAGCCAATTTTGTATAGTTGTTGCTTGTAAATACTGACATAACCCCTTTATTTTTCTATTTGACTATTAGTCTTGAAATTTATGTTTTATTTCTTTGGTAGAAAGTAGTTCCGAAATAAACTGTTGAAAAATATTAAATATTAAGTAAATTCTGTGGATAATCCAAACTTTCTGCATGGCTAGATATGACTAGTGGTGTAATTTGGGTGAACCGACCCTGTAATCGAACACAAACGATGCGTTTTGGCCCGTGCTGAGCCATCAGGACGCTCAGATGTGCAAGTCTCTTTTGAGTCCTGCCATCTACAGTACAGCAGCAGGGAACTCATTACAGTGGACTTAATGCAGTGTGTGTGTCACCTTCACACACTCGCCTTACGACTGATTGAGTCCTGTAATGTGTTTCAGCTCAAGTTCCGCCATGTGAAAAAGCAGATTACGCTATCCAATTGAGCTGACTGTTGCCTATTTCACTGTGCAATTGTAAATTGTTTTCACTGTACACTATTCGCACATGGAGGCCACACTCAAAGTTACGAATCTAATAAAATTAACATGATGGAATATTTAGTACATCAGGTACATGTAGATGAGTGGGCTGTGTGTGTGTGTGTGTGTGTGTCGGACCGACCTAGAAATGGGTCTGCATGCATCCCCTTTATTTAGAAAATAAGGCCACGCGTCTTTTAGAGGAAACTGCTAAATCCAACTGAAAAAAACTTTGTTTGTTAGTTAGGAGGACAGTCATTACAAACACCTGCTGTACATCCAAGTTTTATTTAAACCCACAGAACTTATTATTTTTGAAATTGTAATTGAGATCCCAGAGTTTCTAAAGATACCAAATATGTTGAATTTTAAGAAAATATGTATAAAATGTTAAAATAAAAATGATAGATGTAATATAGAATATTTCCATTTAATGGAATGGTGAAGCTCTACTCTTTTATGGTTTGTAAAATATTTTCTTTAATATATTAACTGTGCTATTTTAACAACACACTGGAGGTTGTGGATATGAGAGTGCTATCGCTCTTCTCATCTGACTTTCTGCCAGAAACCAGTATTCAAATAAAAAATAAATGATGGATCATATGCTTCTCTCTGGGCCCGCTTATTATGTAAATTATATAGTGGATAATAACAGAGTTGAGGATAAACATGAACATTTTCATGGTGTCAGTTATGAGATCAGTGCTCTACAAAGATCTACATGTTTTCTCTACTTTATACCTCAAACGCAGGGAAGGGGCTGAAGCTGGAGTTTGCTTATTATATTGATAGATTTATTTGGATTTCTTTTTAAATTTAGATCATAAATTTAAAAAGATAAATAAAAGATAAATGAAATGAAAATAAAACTAATTCTCAGAGGATTCTGTGGCACAAGCAACAGTCAAAACTCATGTTTTTGCACTCTGCTGTATAAAGATACATGAATAGCTGGGTGTAGCTGTAAATACTGTGGGCAGCCCTACAGCGGTACATGTACTGTACAACAAAGTGCTTTGCACTTACAAACACCTTATTTACAGGATTCTGATAAGAAAAAAAAAGAGAACTGATTTCATTGATTTCCAAGAAACGTATATGTAAGTTGTAAATTGTAAATTGTAGCAGGCAAACAATGTAGGAGACCTTCAGCTAGGAAGGCAACTATCACAGCAGTGAATTGATGTCCTCAGCTTCCATAGCAATGATAAAACAGAGTCCCTGAGTCAAATAGAAGCTTCAAACTAGAGACATTTTTTTGTACACCCTCTATACCCTTGTCTGTTTCTTGTCACAGACACATTGATCTGATACAAATTAAATGCTTTAAACCTTTTTGTTATGATAGACTAGAAAACTACTGACAACCCAGGCAACCTTGTAATACTTAGGAGTCTTTTTAACAAAAGATTCAGACAGTGTATTTATTTCAGTACTCACAGGTTAAACATCAACCCTGATTTTTACTATGATAGTATCAGTGTTTGAACATAAAGGTCAGGCACAGATTACAGGAGTTTGAAAATTCTCAACTGCACAAGCAGAAATTTTACAAATTATCTCCTCTAAAAGAAAACACATACCAACACTACAAGATCAGAAAATAAAAATGTCTTGAGATTATCTTGCCAGAGAAGCTACACCCCACCTTTAGCTTCCTTTCTTTTCACACATGCACACTCTCACATCTTCTTTCACACACTCACACTGTCTCTCCCGATTGTCAGGGCATGGGGTGAATCATGGGTAAATCAGGCTGAACTAGTAATCCAAACTGAGCCTAAAGGATAATACTACTGCAATTAATTTTCCTATCACCAGTAATGTTTATGGCATTCTAAACCCACCAATACACAGTATTTGCCACAATTAAAATCTCTGACTGTCTGCATAGCCATATTGCTCCCAGAGTTAATTGGCTTCTATTGTTTTTTAAAAAAATCACCAGAACCATCTCACTGTAGTTTGTTGCTAGCACCGCTGGCTAATATAATCCATTATTATAAATTACCTTTATCATGTTGTCTTCTATCATAATGGTGTAGTTGAAGAGTGTAATGGGATGCACAATGATATGGGCTTTGGGGGTATACTGTGCATTGCCTTCTGGGGATGCACAGTGATCCTGGGTCTGAAAATGTGAAATTTCTAAAGGGATGCACAATGACCTTGAGTCTGGGGATGCTCAGTGGTTTCTAAGGGTGCACAATGGTCATGGTTTTAGATATCTTTAAAAACTGACTTTTATTACAGGATGCTATTTCCTAGAATCACATTAAAAAACCACCATAATGCAGAATGCTGAATAACATTCTCTAAGGACGCACAGTGGTTTCTAGGGATGCCTAATGGGTGATGGTCTTGGATGCCCAATGGCCTCTTATCAGTGTACTTTACACTTTCTTATACAATGGAAATAGTTAATATAATAAACATTTTATTTGAAATGATGGATAACAATCATCAATACAACAGCATTCATCTACAGCTATCTGTTTGTGATAACGGACAGCTAAAAGTTCAGCAAAACTACAGTTCAGTAGCATCACACTGCGGCAAATATATATCAGCAGGTTTAAACTTTTGTTGGGAACAATGGGAATTAAGTAAAATTGTCCTTTCGGAGCTTGCGCTCTATTCAAAGACAGCTTTTTTTTATCTCTGTCAATGTGGGTCACATTATAGAGTTACTGATTCAGAAAAAACGGCGACAGTGCTTCCGGAGAAATGACATTAACAGAGGTATAATAAATTCATTGATTATGTCTTCTATCTTCTGTTGTTTACCTTTGCTCTTCCATAAGAGACATCAGACACCATGGTGGTTTTAAGGCGTGTCCCGGAACATGAGGTATTCGGCTGTGATGGACTTTGCAGTGAATCTGTGGCTCATCGGTAGAAGGTTAAGTGAGCATCTGCCGGTCTCAAAACATATGGCCATTAGGCTGTGTGAATGCCAGCGCAGAAGAGGGTGGAGGCCATTACTATTTATCGAACAGGACCTGATAACATATCCTGTCCACAGAATTAATAAACACAAGGAGCAGCCCTGATTGAATCCACTTTCAGACGGACAAGGCATGGCTGTCTCCACATAGACTAGTTTTTGCGAGTCCCCTTGTGTCCACCTCCTGATTCTAATCTCGCTTCAGTTTATAGATTCACGTGCATCAATTCCAGATGTAAGTGCCACATCAAACAGGAGGGAAAAACATCTTTAATTCAATAGGACTTGTGATCTGACATCTAACAGGCAGCTCCTAGAGAAGACATTACACACACATTCACAGGAGGGCAGGGCAGCAGTCGGGTGATTGCCTTCAGGAAGATGCATCTACATACATACACGCATGCACAGTGACAGTGCACAAGATGTATAGGCCTGGTTCTAATCAGCATATGATTTTTATATTTTTTGTCCTCCATTCACCATCCTTGTTGTCATTGTTTCTGTTAGATTTACAAACCTACTCTTTTCTGATGTGCCATGTGTGCTAACAGATGTTATCGTCCTGGCCCAGAGGAGGAAGACAGACGACCTGTCTTCACAACTGAAGCTGAGAAATTGTGTGTTTTTTTTGTTTTTTTTCTTGGGGTGGAAGAGCAGCTCTTACATTTGCATTCCGCACCACACGTTTCTCTCCAGCTGCCTGCACCATAACAATGGCTTACTCTCCCTTCACCGTCAGGAGGCTTGTTTTTAGGGAGGGAAGAAACATTTCAAATTTTTCCAAGGTAAGATGACTGTTGGCTGAAGGTCTTTACTGGAGAGATATGCCTTCATTTCTCAAGTATACCGAAAGCACAGCTCGCCACACACTGTCAACTCGAATATCGCTCCAGGCAGCTACGGCATGATTATTTTTATGGATCAAATTAACAACAAACATAAGAAAGCACTCCTCCAAGTCCCTCGGGAGCGCTATTAATATGACGCAAACTCCCAGCATTCTTTCTGGACACTATGCCAACATTGCAATTAAACCACAGCTTGCATTATTTACAAGACCATCACGTTTAATTAATGTGCCTACAACTCAGCAGCCCAAGCTCCCCTCAAGAAAAGAAGTGCCGCTTTGCTTAATTACTGCAGAAATGAAATTTTAATAAAGCTAACAGAAGAACTCGACACGCAATCAGGAAGCCATTAAGTAGATGAAGGTAATCCAACAGGACTGGAGTAAAATTAGAAATCAGCTGTGCAACAAAAAAGTAAAGGAGCAACAAGGCCAAGCGCTTTGAAATTGACATTTGATTAAAGCTTGGCAAGATGCACTGAACAGACTCAAAAGTACTTTTTTCATCAATTAGGAAGATTTTTCAGAGAAAAAACTTATCAGAGAGAGAGATATGTAACTTCTTCCACATATTTATCTTTAGATCTAACAACTACTGTATATCTTGAAGATGTACAGTAGTTATAAAAATAGCAAGATAATATCTTCAGCTTTATTTTCTTTAATAAAGCATGACAACAATATGATCACGATTAAATTTATCTGTACCACTCTGACAGTATCACCACTTTTTGTCCTTTCATTGCTGTTTTGAAGCAATTGAACATTATCTGCTACGATTCGTATTGCAGGGCTTGTTAAAAGTGGCCGCGGCATAGCCACTGTGTATGTGGCGCTAGGGGCCGAACACTGGCCAGGCCTGAGACAAATGAGAATTTATATGTGCAGTATGACAAATAACAGACATAATTAAGATGGATGCGGAGTTAGTTTGGCTCGGGCTGTCACAGTAAAACAAGCATTCTCACACAGGAGAAAGTAAACGGTAGCACGGTAATCATCATTTTGGATGCCACTCATGCTTTGGCCCCCAGGACAGCATTTGTACAAATGCTGAGCCAGAGAGAGGATGAATTATTTGGGTGAAAATGTTTTTTTTGTTTTTTGTTTTAGTTTCTTTATGAGGGCAGTTATAACCTCGTGCACCATGATGCAAACAAAAATGGAAAAATACCTATACCATTTTTTCTTACTATATACTTCAGCCGGTAGTGCATGCTGCTTGTTAGACATAACAAAAGCAATTGAAAAGGAGGCTGATTGCTAGAGGCACCGTGCCACTGTTGTCTCTCAGCTCCGCCAAACAGTCATTGTGAGTCATTACATGTGAATGTATGGCTCTATAATGACTGCAGTTTTCAGTTTTGCTGCAAACATCTATGCTTAATCCTAGTGGCACTGGCAAAGCAACTTGTTCTGCATTCCTACATTTTCTACGGCGCTTAACTGGAATGTCAGGAAATGAAACATCTCAATTAAGGGAGTGCACCGCACACATTTAACAGGGTTAGGGATTCATTACATGTAGTTCATGGCATCAATGTGACCACCAGGGTTTACAGCAAGACATACTAAGTATTACCATCTGCAATTCTTGTTTTTTTTTCATTTTATTTCTCAAAATAAAATACGTAGTTATTTATCCTTTGGCTAAATGTAGGATGCAAAAGTTTATATTATAATCAAAGAATGTCAGCAAGCTATAATGACCTGTGTGAATGAGGTTAAGGCCTGTAGTAGAACGTTAACATCCACTGTCAGTCCTGCCGGCAACAGTTTAGCGAATTGGGTTTGGTTACTTAACTTGCCAGCCATAGTAGGTTGTCACCAAAACCCGCCACTACGCCACCAGCACCACCCATTTCATGACACTTAAGTGAATCTCGCTCTGCCTTGAGGAGAGAAAGATTGTTTGATTTTAAAGGAGAAGCCAAAGGGCTGGATTACTTAAACATCTGTAGCTATATTGGATTTTATGTTCACACCCTCCAATGCAGGATGAGGTCACTCAGAAAAGACTTCCTGTGCTCCAGAAAATGAAAGTTTTCTATGAAGTTGAAGAGTCCATTTCATGAGTCTTTAAATATGAACAAACATACAGTTTGGATATTTGGCGCTGGAATTTCACCACTTTGAGGTATTCACTCTGCATATTGTTTTTTACATATGCACTGTTCCACAATGCCACTTCAAGGCAATTAATGAGGAGGGATTTTGCTCTAATTCAAGCATCCTCTTCACAGTAAAGTAGCTGATCTTGGTTATCTGTGTCATTCCTCCCTAATGAGCAAAGAGGATGCCAGCAGCCTGTCTGAATTCAGATTATTTACAAAGCTATTAGTCATACTGATCCTGTTTTGAACAACTATAATTGCCTGAAATAATGACATTCTCGCCTGCCAGACCTCACTGTGGTGAAGAGCAGCTTCCTCGAGGAGGTCAGTGAAATATTAAGGTGAGCGAGCAGTGCCGTTTGGACAAGAAGGCAAAGTTTGAGCAGAAATCAATGCAATGGCATACAGTAGCAGGAAGAGTGACAGGGAATTATTGAGGGAGGAACACATGCAGCCAGAGAGTGACTCAGACCCAAATGATTACCTACTGTCTGCCATCTACAGTGCTGGAAGAAGTATTCAGATCAGAAAAAAAAATCCTAAAACCATAATGCAACCAAAACTTTACTTAAATAAAAGTGCAGTAGTATTATTATGAAACGGAAAAGTACTCATTATACAAAATGACCTTCTACTTTCCAAGTGTAATTACAATATTGGATTCATACCAAATAATTAACATGGGGGCAGCGTTGAAATATTTTAGCTGGTCAGGGAGAAGCTAATCTTAACTACTTGTATACTTAAATTCTGATACAGGTTAATATTAAACAATGCAGCACATTTCATAAGCTGATCATCTGCTGTTTTTTCCCAGCATAAAATCTTATTCTGCAATGTTTACTACTTCACACTGGCATAAAGTGCCATAAAATGGTAATCCTTAAGTAAAATTCTGTGCCTCAGACTTGTAAGTACAGGACTTGAGCAAATGTCAGGGAAGGAGTGTGAATGAAAATCAGGACATTTGACCATCAGGAGACAGACCGGCAAACATCCCGCATCGCACATCACACATCACACAGATTAAGTAGTGAACAAAGATTTGATTCATTAAATTTACTATGATATTTTAACAGAAACCCTTGTGAAATGTTATATAATGATAATATATTTACATAGTAGGTTAATGATATGATTTTCTTCTATGGATAACCCATTGGTGAAGTTGTGAGGTGAACGAAATATGAGAAAAGTCTTTTAATACAATACAAACTGCTACAACAGCACCCCAGTAAAGTACTTTCTCTAACTTGACCATATAAGTGAGTCAACCCACAAACAAAGCAGTACCAACAAACGCTGAACAGCAATAAGTAAGGTAGCGTGTATTTATTGCACTTCCATTTACACTGTATAATATTGTACAGGTTTTTGTATTTCACATGTTCCGTACTCTTAATATTACCGAGATTATACTTTTTGCTTCATACCATGCAGTGCTAACATAGTGCAGTGGCTACCTAGCGTATCTACTTACATGACACACATTGGTGCAGAAGACCGGCACACTTAGAAAGAGAAAGACAGAACTTTCTGACACCATTACATCTAAAATGACCAAACCAAACGGATGGCAGAATTCTTATGTGCAGACTTGACGTCGGTCCTTGGTGCAGCTCTGAGCGTCACCAAAGTTGAACAGTTGCCCGAACGGATTGTGAAGTTGGTTGCAACTTTTAGCTCCAAGCAAGTGAAACTTTAGTTTCACCACACCGTAGTGCAGCATCAGGGTTAATGCTTTACAGCAGTTAAATGAGGAAGCATTTATTATTCAAAGACGCTTTTAGCAATGCATATTATTGTCATATAATGCAGAAAGCACACTGTTGTTTGCATAATTAACTCTATTTGAATTCAGAAATTACTATTACCGATATGTTAACTGGTAGAATTCAATTTAAATATCAAATAAAAGCTCAGTGAATCAGATGGAATTGGAAGGCCTGTGACAATGTGTGTGTAAATTAGCTCGAGTCATTAGCGTGTATACCAATTAAACAGATTGGAATCTTCCAAATGCATAGATCACATTTGACTAATGCCGAGGAGCTGCTGCAGTGTTGGGCTGAAACTATTCCCCATTTACTCCCCCCCCCCTCCCCAAAAGATGGGCCGACGCTTAGAACAGCATTTGACGTAGGTGAATTTACTGCAGCTAAAGCCTGGGGGGGGGGGTCTTGATGAGGAACTCAGACATGTAAGGCTCAAAAGGAGGAGGTGGGGAAAGAGAAAAAGTGTCCGTCTGGTCCGACTTGAATTCTAATCCCACTGTTGGGTGCTGAAGTTTTATAGAAATGAGATTCTGTGTTGCTTTATAAAAATAAAAAAAAGAAAATTACGAATACCTATGCCACATGGATGGTACTGTATTATAGGAGCCCAGTAGGGCTGGGGAATCTTTTTTTGACCAAGAGTACACACAGTATGTGGGGATTGATTTCCTGGAAGAAACGGTGCTGTTGGTATTCTGCCGGTTCCGAGCAACTTATTAAAGGGAGATTTTGAATGAGCAGTATTATAATTCCCTCATGCATGTAATGGAAGTCACTAAATGGGTTCAGTCACAGATGACAATTAATGACTGCTGGTGCTGTTGTGTGGATTTAGTGCCGTTATCTACAGCCCTGAAGTTTTCTGTTGAGAAAGTTTTTCCTCAGTGATTATTCACCCTGGTGTCCCATGAGGGAGCTGCATGTTTTACTAATGCCGGTTTATGCTTGTGTCTGTCAAAGAATTTTTGGTTTGATTTTATTTGTTTAATTTTTGGCAAATGTTGTCAGGTTCTCCTTATATGTTTTTTTTTTTTTTCTTTTTTTCCGACTACTGTTGTGCAGGATGAAAGACTCTACTGCATGTATTACACACTGAAAATGTACCAAGAAACAGAGCTGCTGGTAAGATGTTAGGCTGTGAGTGTAAAACACCTGCAGCTGTTGAGTTTCATTCAACAGTAGCTTAAAGCTGTAAAAGGCAACAATAAAAAAACAAACCAAAAAATACACTACTTGACATGATTTTTTTAATCAAAACACAACATGTCCTGCAGATGTTTCACATTAGAGACCTACCAAGTAAGTGAGCTACTTGCAGGCTGGTAAGCTTAGAATGTGAACAGAAGCTCTCCAAATTAAACAACAAACTACACCACGCTGTTTCTCCATGCCTTCTAGGATGATACATAGAAGCATTTTCTGATCTGACGCTATCAGCAGGACGACGTCATTCACCTGTGCCTTCCAAAACCGTTACAAACCACTGTTGAAAAATAGATGTGTTTTATGATGTGACAACACTGTGGTTACAGTTTGGTTTGGGCACTAATATGACATGAAAGATCAAGGTTTGTGTTCAAATAAAAACTAAGGTTACAGCCGCTTCTTTGTCATGGTTACAGTAATACATTTGGGGTTGTGGTTGAGGTTATTGAATGATTGTGGGCATGCTTAAATTAGTGTGTGTGTGTGTGTGTGTGTGTGTGTGTGTGTGTGTGGGGGGGGGTATTTCTACGTGCTTTTATATTATAATATTCCCAGCTACTTGCAACACATGATTAAGATGGCTATCATGGTTGGTTCAATCATTCTGCCAGAAAAAAGTGGTAAATAGACATCAAAAGCTGTTTTACTCTGCATGTTTAACCCATAACCCTACTGAACATCACATGCTGTGGTATTCAATTAGAAATATAAGATGTTCTTTGAAGAATAGGACCGATCTGTGGCACATTATTTATGGAACAATCAACAGATAATGTTCCATTTGCAACTTCAATCACAACATATAAGAAATGAATCCAATTAAGAATTTGGGGGGTGGCCGTGGCTCAGTGGTAGAACGAGGTCGTCCAATAACCCAAGGTTGGAGGCTCGATCCCCGCTCTCCCTCCCGAAGATTGGTGGACTGACAGCTGGTGGGGTGGCAGCCCACCTACCTGCCACGGCCGAGGTGCCCTTGAGCAAGGCACCGCACCCCCAATTGCTCCCCGGGCGCTGTGAACTGCTGCCCACCGCTCCAGTGTGAATATGGCACCTGTCTCCTTGTGTGACCCTGTGCATGTGCATGTGTGTGTTTGTACAGGTGCCAATGGATGGGTTAAATGCGGAGAAATAATTTCACATTTGTGATGAATAAAGTAAATAAAATAAAATAAAAATAATATATATATATATATATATATATATATATATATATATATATATATATATATATACTTTTGACCACAGTGTACCCATCTTCTAATGGCTACTTCCAGCAGGATAACACACAATGTCACAAAGCTCAAATGATTTCAAAGCTCACATATGCTCCACATTCACCAGATCTCAATCCAATAGAGCACCTTTGGGATGTGGTGGAGCCGGAGGTCCGCATCATGGATGTGCAGTTGACAAATCTGCATCAACTGCGTGATGCTGTCATGTCAACATGGACACAAATCTGTAATTCAGTTATGTAATGAGGACTACATTATGATTGTACCCTCTCACTCTAACTCAAAATACTAACCAACCACTAATCAAAATTCTAATTAAAAAAATGTATAGTCAACATCTTATTGTCTTAAATTTAATGGCTTATATAGGAACGTAATTCTCCGTACCTTATGGTATCCATACTTAACTCTTACATTTTAAGATGGCAAAATACATGAATTAATCAATGACAGAAAGAGATCAAGTCAGACTTTAGTCCGCATCATCTCCCGGTCACTTTTGACCAAATTAACGAGGTAACTATTTATGGTTATGGTTAGAATTTGGGGAACTTCCACTGTCAGTCAAAACGAACTAGGTTCTATGGCCAGTAACGTTGCTCTTATGTAGCTGCTGTGTAGACTTTCAGATGTGTAACCCTGTCCAACCTTACCCTAATCTTACTAAATGCGGAGGATGGCCTGACGACTTTACCCACCACTGCCAACAATTCACTTGCAATCTCACGTGAATTGGCCGGTGCTAATCTCAGACCCTGCTGAATAGTCTTAAACAGTCGGTTCAATTATTTTGCTCTTTCTAACATCGCACTCAACTCTCTTTAATTCACTTTTAGCACCCTGATTCTAATTGCTTTCTAGAAGTCTTTTTCTCTGTGTGACTCAGAGCAGTTGCACATCATGTCAGAGCAGACAAACATAAACTAGCACCTCCCGAGAGTCACAGCCAGTAAATATTAGGTTAATTGCTCGAGCACATCAGCACTTGTTCCTCATGGTCGTCATTGACTTCCATTAGCATCACTTAAGATTAGCTTTCCTTTAATTCAACAAGACGAGGGGAGACTGGGTGATGTTGCTGAGAGGAATTGAGCTCCGCTTCCTGTCACTCAGCAGACGCAACAAGATGTGAACTTGAGAGGCAGCAGTAAATAAAAAAGACAAAAAAAACCAAAAAAACTCAAGGACACAATGTGAAGTCATGAAGCTCTCAACCCAGTTTAGTAATTACGTTTGACATGCCATATTGCAGTATGATATGTTGTCATGACTACTAATAGCCACGTAATGTAGGTAATGGGAGGCCCTTCATGAGATGCTTTGCAAAAACACTTAGGACATGTTGGTACGTTCTGACATTGAAACGCCCTTTGCCTGTGCCTTTGGTGTCCATTGTAGGTCACACAAAGGTAGGGGAGATGCAATGAGAAGGGAGCTGCAGGTGTGAGCTGACGGTATTTGAGTTAGACTGGATGTTTTGATGAAAACAGATGTCCAAGGGACCAGGTAGTTTTCAGCCCAACCTTAGTTAACTAACAATTTGGTAATCCCATTGGTTTGCTTGACATAAATGTGCATATATAATGCTGAAAGTCCTTTTTTTACTTGTATTTAAATTTATATAGCGTGAGAGAGAATCGTTCGTCCTCCTTCTGTTTTATTTCTGTAGCCCTTCTGTAGCTGCTCAATGTGCATTTCCTGCCCCCAGTGATCAATAAATGTGTCATATCGAACTGAACTCTGGGACTTTATATTAGGGTCGTTCAGAGCATTACGGCTAGTAACCACAAGTGTAGCCAATCCACCTGAAAAAAGTTCACTTTACCCACATCATAAAAGATTTTGTTTGTCACACAGCATTGCAAAATGAGATTTGAAAAACATTTTGCATTGAGTTACTCGATGAGGACACAGAGGACATCTTCTCAGCAATGTTTCTGGGAGTTGGGGGTTTTTAAGACCTTGAGTTCTTTGTATTTTTTATTTTATTATTATTATTATTTTCATACGATAGAACTGTATGCTACAATTGCACAAAAAATACACATAATGTGTTTTGATGGCTCATATTTGTTCAGAGTGAATATTCTTCTTTGTTTAGCCCATAAAATAGAAGAAAGTTATTTGGTATTTCTTCAACAGAATGAGATTATTGCCATACAAGAGACATTTTGAAACAGCTTCTGGACATTGCATATACAGAAAATATGATTTCACAGTTATAACATAACATAGCATAGCATTTATCCTATATCCACTAATGTTACTGTATGTATGTGTTCAGGCTGGAGCCATGAAGGACACTGCAGACATATAACCCGGCTTTCAGCAGGCAGATTGCCAGAGTGACTTATAGAGAAAAATAATAACGTGTCATTTTCAGACATGACACTGGCTTGTTAAATAGCCAGCAAATTTACAGAGTTCTTGTCTGACAGGCTCTTAATTACCCACCTCCAACTCCAGACCATTTTTAATCAGGCATCTACCAATCTCCCTCATATCTTCTCCATCTTTATTAAACATGTCGTTCAGCAAACTAGATGCCAAACCTCTGATAACTGGGAAGGACAGAGGACTATTGCCAGGTAGGTGACACATAGTTCTATAGGAAGCCCAAAGATGTCCCCGACTAGAAGACATTTCCCTCAGACCGATGGGATTTTTATTGTGCTTTCACAAATTTGGCCTATTAATAGAGATGAGATAATTACGTTCTATCAGTGAAGAAAATTGTGTAAAATATAGTGGTCCTGCACACATTGCTCGAAGGACTGAAAAATGTTTAATTTCATTAAAGTATATGACTCATGGCTCCTTTGTCATAAGCGTAATTGGTTTTGACATTTCATCACCCTGAGGGTTATTATTTCGTCTTTTTTTCTGCAGTTGAAAACAGAAGTAAATTAGGGTTCTGGGCTTTGACATCAAGGGAATCAGTCATGTACATGTGTGACACTCTCCAGTGAGAAACTGTACACATTTTCAGACGAGGAAAGCTGTTCTGATCTCGAATCACTGTCCAAGTTGCCGATTGTGGACAAGCAGTCTTCCTTGAGTTTTCTTTAAATCATTAGGTTTTCTTCATGGTAAAGGATGCAAACTTCCAAACTTTAACTGCAGTGTCTTGGGAAATATTGTTTTATATTGTTACAGCTGTTTCAACTTTCGTTATCTAATCGAGCACATCAGAGACGTGGGCTGCGATTCAGACGTCTGGAATCAGGGGACATATGCAACCCTTTCACGTTTCAGTCTCTAGAGTTAACAAGAAGTCATTTGGCCTTTTTTCAGTGGAATTTACTTCCTTTGTCTACCACGGAGATTCCCTTAGAGTAAAAGAACATCTGCTTGTGGAGACACCAAGTAATTAACAGGACAGAAAAGAAGAAAATAACTTTATTTGTGACTTCCCCTTCTCTAGTAAAATATTTGATTTTTTTTTCTCATCAGGCCTCGAAAATTATTAGAACAAAAATTCTTAAAAGGGAGAATCGCTCTTTTGTGGAACTGCTCATGACAACAAAGGGTTGCAAATAGACATTTCTTGTTTCAAATGAGTCACAAGCCGCTGTTTCAGGCCAATTTTTGTCAAAGCTATTATCATTGTATGTTGCTTAGTAATGCTTTAAATGATCCCCCATCACCGCCCACTTCACCTCGCAATAATAATGAATACAGTGAGGCTCTGAAATTCCAAAGTTTGAATATTGTGTTTATACTTTTGTAAAAATTTTGCCAAAAAAAGAATTAGATAACTACCTGTTGCTATGAGGGGTAAAACAGTAGCCTAAATACCCTGTTCTAATTAAATAAACCTGATTTTCCCTTTTTCAGATGCTGCATTAAGTGTTTCTCTCTCAGTCAGAGTCCTTCCTTTTCACTATCTCGCTCATCTGCTGTTTTGTTTATCATAATGACTCTGCTGATTAGCACTGTTAACCAGTCTGCAATTAGCATTTGCAGATGTATCATAATTGAACGTGTGCTCACCCCTGCAAAATGCTAACAGGGCAAGCGTGAAATTACCTTCGAGATACCTTCAGCTTCAAAACACTCTAAGCACGAGACACATTTTGTTTGGAGGATGACAGAATTTAAGCGTCTTTTAACAGCAGCAACGTTCTATCTCCTCTATACCTACCACTCACTCATGCTACAGCCTCTATTACAGGCATGCATAAGAACTTAACACATCCTGTCCTCGCAACAAACTGTAAATGTGAACTGACCCTTAGATTGATCATACAATTTGTGGCTTTCATAGTAGGACAATAGCAGGAAAGAGTGATGAAGAGGACCCACTAATTACCTAAGGTATTTTTTAGTATCTTTTAAGTGATCATTGTGTTTGCTGGGAGGTTATGAGACAGCAAATGGCTTCAGACAGTCAATCAACTGCTTTCCAAAAAGCAATAAAGTAGTGCATTACATCGATTTAAGGTTTGAAAGCCCTCTGAATTGATTTTAAGTGTTTGAATGGAACGGAATGGAATTTACGAATGGAAAGCCGACGGTCTATCACTGAAAATGTTTTGAGTCACGCTTCCTGTAGAACTTGGTTTACAAGCTCTGTTTATAGAGATCTGAATGTAGAAAATGTTCCATGAGCTTTCCATTCTTCACAACTAAACTGGAAACAGGAGGAAATGGCGTTGCTTAAAATATTTAATTAAAATAGCATAGGCATATTGCGCTGCTGTGGTTTAAGCATGCGTCATCTTTCAACCAAACAGATCTGTACTGTTATTTTAAGCACTTATTATAATACCAAATGGCCATAAAATGTCATTTAGTCAGGGGTCGGCAGTTTACTCCGTGATAGAACAGTGGTTCCTTAAGGAAAAAGGTCGGGAACCACTGGGTTAAATGTGTCTGACGTGGGAGGACGAGAAAGTAAAGACAGGAAGATGGTCCTGAAGAAGGTCTCATCTGCCAAAAAATATCAGGAATTCTATCAAGTGCCAACTTGAAAGATCGTACTAAGGGGGAAAACACACCAGACTGTGATATTACCGGACTAAACAAGGCAGGCTGGATAGATGAGTGAGTTCAATTATGGAAACTGATGTCATCCGTAGCAACGGGGTATACCCCGCCCCTTCTCTTAGTTTAGGAGTTGTCTCAGTTCCTTAGTAAAAGTTGCTCTCAGCAGCATAGTGAAAAGGTGCGAAGAATCTTCATTTAGGAGGACTGGTAAGATAAGGTACTGTACTTTGAGAGTATTGCCCCAGGTTTACATGTACAGGAGAGCTGTCCCAGTTCTTGGAAGAGTTGAATTGTCAGATTGAATTGAATTATGGACAGAATGTGTAATTTGATGAACCATCAAATCTTTGTTGAAAGAATTTAATTCAAATCAAATGAGGGTTGGACTGTAGCCTGTATGCACTGGCTCGGGTGGAATATTGCAATCAGTGGACATTTGTCAAACTAAGTTGGACAGTTGCTGTGTTCTGAGTGCATACATTTTGGTTTGGGTGGCCCCTGTGGGAATTCAATCTCTAACTATAGCAGTGCTGTTGCAGCAAGATGTTCCAGTGTTTCTCTTTTATTACTCACTCCTCTTTGATGACTCTCCTACAGTGGAGTGTCAGCGTGCTGGCGGGGGAACAGGTTTAGGAGCTGGGAGGATTTACTGTCAGGATACAGGGGACAGGAGCTGTTCCCTCAGCTGCTTGTTCACTACAGCAGCATCTTCAAACCAGGTCTACCATGCCAGCATCCAAGTCTAGGGGTGGAAAGAGTCCCAAAATATCTAAGAGCAGGGATATTGTTACTTCCTACTGCTTGTGTCGAAGTATGACCCTAAAGGAGTACTTCTCTTCTTTTTTTGTTGTAATATAGAAAAAATGTAAATATAAAATTATAGTATAGAATATATACATGGAAAATATGCCTACAGAACAATACAAACATATCCAGACTTATTTAGAAAAATTGCAGACTTTGTTCATAATAGTAAAGGATTGCATGACTTTATTAAAGGACTAGTTCGACATTTTTGGAAATATTAGCTTATTAACTGTCTTGCTGAGACTAGATGAGTAGACTGATTGATGGTTGGTGGATTTTGTTACCTCTGAACAGAGCCAGGCCAGCTGTTTCTCTTTATTTCCAGTCTTTGTGGTAAGCTTAGCCAACTGGCTGCGGGCTGTAGCTTTGTATTTAGCGTACAGTGGTTTCAATCTTCAATCTAACTGAGCAACTGTTATTATACACCTTTAAGTGGCAGTCATGGTCAGGGTAGACATTACTATGCACTTTACTGCAGAAATCTAACTGAAAAGAATAGGTACAGCTACAAACAAGTACATTTTTTTTTCAGTTTTTTCTTCTGTCATACAGCTACTTGGCTTATTTTCAACTGTTGTATTTGCTATAAATATATGTTTTAAGATATGAAACAGGTAGTTGTATTTAAAAAATATATATATAAAGGACAGGGTCCAACCAAAGTATTAGCTTTTTTTATTTAATGAATTCAGTGCCCCTCCCCACCCAAATGTTGAAGTGCGAACAAAAGGATACATTCTAAGGCTAATGATGTTTGGACTCTACTACTGCATATTGTGATATCCTTCAACAGATTATACAGGTTTGAGTAAGAATAAGACAAGACACACTGCAGACACATGATGGATGAATGTATTTCAATTAATTTTGGCAGACTCGAAAAACTGATGACTTAGCCATTAGCATTTCAAATGTGGCAACGAGTGATATAAGAAATACATCATATCTAATTGAAATCTAATAACTGTCATCTATAATTTCAGCCAATCTCTCCTCGCCCCCTTATATGTGAAGCGCCACTTCTCTATGAATTTTTTATCCCTATGTTCAATCCATGTCCCCTCTCCACTGGTGGAATTTAACGAAGTACATTTATTCAAGTACTGTACTTAAGTACAAATTTGAGGTACTTGTACTATACTTGAGTCTTTTCTTTTCATGCCACTTTATACTTCTACTCCACGACATTTCAGAGGTAAATATTGTATGTTTTACTTCACTACCTTTATCTGACAGCTTTAGTTACTCGTTACTTTACGAGTTATGATTTTTGCACACAAAACATACAAAAAGCTTATTAAATATGATGTTTTGTTATACATTAAACAGTTTGTACAAGGACAGCTGAAATGTTTAGTTGATTGACAGAAAATTGATTGGTAGTCATTGGAAGTCATTTTTCATGCAAAATCATTTCATGGTCTTCTTCGGTTGGACAAAACAAGCATTGTGAAACCATGAAATAAGCGTACCTTTGAACTTTAATTAAATGTGGGATATGTAAATAGTTTCTGAGATATTGCAGTCAGGACCAAAGTGGTGGACCAACTGACTGAGGCCATCTAAGATCTGACAGCGAGAAGTCTCTTTGACATGTCTAATTCCAAGCTCAGTACAGACTGTTGCATTAACATGAACACTCATTTTTATATCTCAAAGGTTTAGACATTTAATCTTTGTTTGAATCATTGTATCCCCTTAGATTAAACTAATCAAAGAGGTGGATTTTACTTGAATTTCTATCTGCAACCATGTTCCAGTTGTGTAACGGCAACGATCAAGGGGTTGTGCTCCCAATTGTGGGAAAGTGCCAGGAGCCACGGGATGGTTCTTAGGGCGGTTTTTGCTTATGCAATGTCAACTCGCCTTCCTTAATTAATACAACCTCTGAACTTGAAAGTCAATTTGCTCCCATAATAATTAACATTCACCTTGGCCCCTTGGCGAGGGTTGGGTCCCACACGGCTGAACCTGACATTAAGTTCAAAGGAATATTAATGTCAGGGATGTATAAAGCACAGGGTCAGTGAAGCAAATAGATGTCAGCGTGCATGTAGCTGCTATCGGAAAACTGACTGAGGATGAAAAGGTGACAAATTAGAATCTCCCGAGGGATCCTACATGAAACCTTTTTTTCTGTTGGCTGCTCTTTCTCTTCTTTGTGATCATGCACAGATACTTTGGGAAGCAGAGAAGGGTGTTGAAATACTTGTATAAAAACATCACTTTTGTGCTGAATATTTCCAGGGGAAGAGTTATGTAGTGTGCTACATTATGCCTAAATCGCTACGTTTTAGTCTTCTTCAATACAGCATTATGTTCATTTTGTAAATTGTGGTCCCATTTAGAGTAAAATGGGCGAAAATCACAGGATATGCTTTAGGGCGTGGCTAACTTGTGTCTGACCATGGCGACCTGTCAATCAGGATAGAGGCGTAGCAATGCGTATCCATGGCACTGTGTACATCCACTTCTTTTATACAGTCTATGATAAAAAGTCACATTAGTGCACATTAGTGTATAATTGTATTCTCCAGGAGACAGGCTTGAATTAAACATAAATCACGTATTATGTTTTTTTTTTTTTTTTTTTTTTTTATAAAGCTGATTCTGATATCTTTTGTATTCAACAAATGTAATGTTTCAAAATTAAATAAGATACAAAACTCAATAAAATAGACTGAAGAGTATAGATTTAGTATTTCTAATATTGACAAGAATATAATTGTGATGGAGAAGCATTAAGTAGCAGGTTAAATTTAAAATAAAAAAAAAGTTCCTTGGCTAGTCAAAAGGTTTTAAAGCAGTGGGAATGCACTGTGGAACTTTGGACTCAAGTGCTTGGTATTTCAAAAATCCTAGCTACAGCCCTGGTGTGTCAGTGTCTTTCTCTGTTGTCATCAGCACTTATTTTTATAGTAAATACCTTTACATTTTTTGATAAAAAATCAAAAATTTGTTTATAGCATTTCTTTCCATTCTATAATGAGAGCCTAGCAAATTAAATTATTCATGTGTGGAAAAACAATTACATACTTTAGTCCATGCATCCTTAATCCATTCTTTAAAAGGCATTTTGTGTGACCAACTACTGGTCCTATATAAACAGATTGTGTTGTGGTGCAGAGGGGCCCAACTCATCATTGATCTTATGCATCGCACTGTTTGTTTCATCAGTGTCGGTCCGTCACTGACATCTAAGGATGTTGCAGCGACAGTGCCGTTCTTTCCACGGAGATTAATTTGTGCAGAAACAGATGTAGTATTTGCATAATTCATCAGCAGCTTGTTTTGTGGATGGATTAAGGTAATCATAGGTTACAAGTAAATCTGTCTACCTATACACAGTAAAGGGAGAGCATTTACATAATAAAACCTACTTTGTCATACAATGTCTAAGATTGAAATCTTGCTCTGCATACAAAGTCCAGATCTCTATCTTTTGCATAATAACAAATGTATACATTACAAATTATAATGTACCTATATCCATTTATCTACAGGAGTATTTTATGTTTGATAAATGTAAATAGTTGATTTAGTAGTGCCATTCCATAAAGTTAATTCCATAAAGAAATATAATTATTTTATCTTGTATACAGTAGATTACAATATGCAGTGCATTTGACAATGTTGTTTCATGAGTTTTCATTAAAAACAATAATATGGTTACCGTTCACTGTGAAATGACATAGTGATCGCAGAACAGTTACATAAAAAATTGAAAGTAACTTGCGTAGGTTATTGAAGTGATCCTCGTGCAATTTTCAAACCAGTCCAGAGTTCACTGTAACTGTAACCCAACTAGCAAGAAAGCTTCCAAAAAGCAGCCTAATGATACTTTCCACTTCCTCAGTCTTTCACATGATCCTTACATTGCGTGTTGTAGCAATCCCTCAACAGTATCCCATATAACTTCCTCTGACCTGTGATGCGCAAATCTTGATGATATTATAATAGTGCATATATCCACGATCAAATGTCCTTATCCAGATAATATATCCAGATACAGATTTCATGTCAATACCAAGTTGAGGTGGGATTTTATTGCTCCCTACTACTTTTTTCCCCTCTTACTTTAGATGCTCCTTTCAAAGCTACATAGAACATAAAACACAAGTCCTACTCATCCTGATGAGTAAACTGAACTTCATGTGTATAATCAGTGGAATGCTCTTTTAAATCCCAATATTTTATAGCATAAACAATTCCCAAAAATGTCCGGTTTATAATATACACAATGTTTCACAAAACTTTATCACAATGCCACTTTAAATTAGCCATGCATATGTATATACTTTTGTTAAGTAAAGGTAGCCTCTATGCTTTGTCTTAGCGTTCTAATGACAGTCAAGCGTGTTGAGTGTGTTAAGTGTGTGACTTTGACACAGCGGGTGGGGCCTGTGTGTAAGGTATTATTGTAGCAGTATCCCGCCATGCAGCTTTTGTTACCACCGTGCTTTTGGCCAATGCCAATCGAGCAAAACAGAAGGCAAACACCAAAAACAAGCTTGTTGGCAATTTGTTGCGGGCTGGAGCTTTGCATGTGATTCAGTTGTTTGCTTAATATGTTTAGACATGGTGGGTCCATGGTACCGAACGTGAGCCATGGCGCAGATTATTATGAGACCAGTGATTAGTTCTGCTACAATTAGTCATATGTTTGATTTAGATTAGTCACAGGAATGGCTTTAGAGGTAGCACAGTCGGATGATGATGATGATGATAATGTTGGAGCCAAAATGTTCCCCTAACCCCCCATTTCTGATCAAGCCAAGATTGTTTCTGAGCCAAGATTGTTTAGCCCTGGTGTCATTTCGGGAGATTTATGGGTACTTTTCTACACCGCCTGCCATTCAGCAGTTTTCTCTTTGAGAGGCAAGGGAATGTGAAACACTACTTTCCGGAGAAAAATACAGTTCTGAAGGCTTCATTCACACTTCCGTATCATGCAATTTATTTCTCATTTTCTAACTGGTTGAAAAACATGACATGTAACTTAACATCAGAGGTTTAGATGGGGTTGATGTGGATTTGTTTGCAGAACTGACACGTGCTAATCAAGTTGATTTAATTTATATAGCCTAAAATCACATGATACGATGATAGGATCTTTTAGCAAGTAATGTTAATTGAGAAGTAGCATAATGTCACCTCTCAAATAATATAGGACACATACAATATACTGACTGAGTGAATACAATTTGGGGCTGATCATAGCAGTGAGCAGTCTTGCAGTTCTTTGCGATGATGTTCCTTGGGACACTATTTCAATACTTTTCATATACATATGCTTATAGAAAATGATTGAATTGTATCTTTTGTTTTTATACTGTATTTTTCAATTGTTCAGCCAAAGCCCAGAACTATATATTTATTGATATGGCTAAATGAAGAAAGGCCCATTTGATAATTTCTTTGCAGCCTTTACTTTCAGATTCCTTTCTTTAAGTTATGTTATTAGGTCATTTTACTATTTAGCACATAAGTAGTAAGTACCTACGTTATGCAACTTGTTGTCAGGATGTGTATGGATGTCAATGTATTTTTAAAACTTTTTTTCTAATAATTTGTCAGTGATTGTAGAGTAATACCAGGCGGTAGATGTACTATATGTTTAAGGCTTTATCTGATACTTGTGTTAAACCAAGTGTGGCTGTTCAAAATGTCGATAAAATAAAATCTTCTCCTGTAAAAAATTATTAACTTAATGACTGCAAACTATTAGAAGCTTTGTTTCAGAACGTTGTAAGTATTAACTTAGTAAGAAGAAATTATATTTAAAAGTGCTCTTTCGAGTCAACTGGGGAGTAAAGAAAGTTCTAGAGGTGATCAATAAGACACCTTAATCCGCTACAGTGAAGTGTAGGAAACACAAGCAGAAGGGTGATCATGTGACATCCTCTTAGTGATTTTACTCTGCAATTGATTTTATTTGCATGAAATAAATGAATGAAATTCCAGTAGTAATTATCACAATAGCTAGTAACCATATTAATACGGATTGTCAAAAATGGAACCGAAAGAAAACCATAATAGACATCAGAAAAAAAAATACAGTATAAGGGGGACTTATATATTCAGATAATGTATTGTTCATCAAAACATCTTATGCTATATTGTAACATTACTTGTTCCTGTCTTTGTGTTCCTACCAAAGCCATCCAGGATAAGTGGTATTTAAAAAGTCAAAAGACAACGGTGAATAGTTTTAATTCTTCAGTTTGCAAGGGGTAAAAGATGTCTACTTTTATCTTAACTCAAGTTCAAAATTTCCCAACGTTCACACCGACCTGACTTTAAATGCAAACTGCTATCACAAGGCTCCTATCAGAATACATTCTACACCTGCACCACCGAATCCATCACGTCCAGGCTGGTAAAATTGCTCTTCAAGCAGGCGGCGTAAACCGAGCTATGATCCACTTGAAACATAGAGAACGTCAGATCCTCTGTCTTGTTACCGCCTGTCAGGCAGAGAGAATGACTCTGATCCGCCCATTGCCTCTCGTCAGCGCAGTTATTGAAAATCACCTTCAATTTGCTCCAGATATTGAGATCGCAAGGGGCAAGTCGCCACGTTCTGTTTGATGTGACGATCACTACGATCTTTCCTCCAGACAAGGACGGGGGGGTCAGGCATCGTTGGGGGGGGGGGAGATCAGCAGAATCTGTCGGCAAGAGAGGCACAACAGGCTGAGATAACAGGGCTACCTTTGAAAACAGAACATGACTGGGGATGTGTACATGCCATGCATGAAACTAAGACCGCTCCCGTTGTTTAATTGATTGTAGAAATGCAGACCGGAGAGGCTGGAGAAGACATTGTGCCCAAAAATCACCTCATACCAAGTTTAAAAGTCTCCGCTGTCTCTCATAGACAGCATGAATGATTTCTCTGTACTGTCTGCAGTGGCTGTGAAATATCTAATATCGGTGACAGTAACTGTGTCAGAGCGTAATGCATCTGTCTGGGTATTAAGGTAACCCTCATGTTTTGTTATTCTGCACATAAAATCACATTGCATGCTTTAGAAATTGCCTGTGTGGGATGGTGCTTCTTCATTTTCTCTCTGACACCTCATCTTTGTTGCTTTTTTTCAAGGCTTCACAGCTGGCAAACAGACTGAGACTCATCTTTGTTTGTATTAGAGTTTTGTCCCAAAAAGAGATTTTTTTTCTTTCCTGACCCTCAATGGAACCCTCCTACTGAAACTTTTATGTATTCTTGTGGCACTGTAACCGATTCGCCAACAAAGAAAAGAGAAGGAATAGAAAAGCCCTGCTGTGGGCTTGTGCAGAGCTTCAATCAAAATCCTGGAAGCTAGTTGACATGCAGGGTGTGGAGGTCCCTGCAAAGTTATTGAACTTCTTTCTCTTTATTTATTTTTTTTTTCACCAGCAGCTTTTTATATTACCTGGCAAAACTTCTCTTTCTTTTTTTCATTTTTTTTTTCAAACCTTTTCTCCGTCCAAAGCCGGAGCCTGCGGTTTGAAAGGCTCACTGTCCCTAGATTAGGTTCTGCTGGTGTGTATGATCAATGAACCGGAGCCGGCTCGCGGTCAGAGCAGCGCGGCGGGGTTGCAGCTACATCCCGCCAAGTGGCTGGATGGTGATAAGTTCATTGTTGTGCCTCCTGCGTGCCCCAGATAAGCCCCAGCACGTCGGGAGTTCGCCGCAGCAGCAGCCACAACAGCGGCAGCGGCTGCCCCGGTGTAAGCCGGTTACGGCTGGCCAGACTGCAACGCTCTGACAGATTGTCATTCCCACCTCTCGGAGTGTTTAGTGCTAATTTACCAGCCTGATTACACAGGAAAACAACTTTGCTGCATTTAACACACGCTGCTTGGATTCTCAAATGACGTTGACGCCACACTATATTTATACACAACTATAAAAGTCACACAACTTGTGTTTACACTGCCTGCTAAAACTGTGGAGGGACTTTCTAAAGACTGAGAAAATAACCCTGATTCATCTGGGTTATCTTTGCTTGATGTTGGAGATTGCAAATTTATGGGGGCATGGAGTTTGAAAGACATTTACAAGAGTGTCTCAGGAAAGATGATTTTGAGTTGCATTAAAGGAAATGTAGTGTTTTTTTATCCAGATAAGTCATCCACATGCAAACCCTAATCTAGAAAGGACATCAGGACATCGTTTGACATCTCCTTTATGGGAGGGCTGTACCAACGCTCTGGAGTACCTGTTTACCAAGCTCTTCTCAGAGGATATACTCAGTGAATGTTCAACAGCATATCACCTGAAAGGAGCACAGTACAAAGTCAACTTTTACCAGAATGAATGATTGGGAATAAATAGGTTTGCACCTCCTGTGAAAAAAGTGCAAGCTTTGACTGTGAATGCAATATGCTACCACCGTCTTTTATACAACGCAATCAATATGTGTTAAAGCCTGCAGTGCTTTTTTTATTGGTATTAGGAATGTCGGGCCTTTATTTTTTGAGTGTGTAGCCCGCCACACTCAACAGCTTACATTGTTATTCAATCCATACAGCATTGATGTTTTGTCTAAAGCCAGCCTTCCAATGGATGGCCATGCCTAACTACAGTGAGGGGGCTCAACTGACGCCAGAGTCATGGATTATACAAATCGCAATGCTTTTCTCATATCTCTGCTTTTTCACTGAAGTGGGATAACACAGAGCAGAGAGGCTGTAGCTCAATGGACAGAACAATGCGTCAGTACAAGGGGTTAGAGATTGTGTTCTCTCCATGGGTAGAGCCTGGTGTTCACTCGCCTAGGGTCAGATGCTCATCTCCCACTGCGCATGAACAGGTAATACATGTACATGTATACATGTGGAATTACTAAAGTTCTGTTGTCCAAATTAATGTTTTTAAGTTTATACTAACTGAATATGAATAAGTTATTAAAGTTTTGTCTGATGTAACAGCGGATTATCATTGCTTTGATAATCAGTGATTATTATGTGATTTTGCATACAGTCTTATTCATTGTGTGATATGTATTTCCTGTGTAGGTTTAACAAACTGTTCAGGACTCTATTAGTATATCTTGTACCTTCAGCAGGTGCCTTAGATATTACTCTGGAGCGTACTTCTGCCCTGCTGGAAGCCAGACAGACAGTCCCTTCTGCTGCTGTCGTTGCCCCTCTTAGCCTCACCTGTGTGGCACGGGTCTTATTTTTCATCCTCTCTATCGGTTAGAATGACATTTACTGACTGGCGGGATATGTAGCTTATGTGAGTGAACAGCATACAGTAGTAGCTGCAATAAGTTTTGCAGGTCAAAGTCGAACCAAGGAGTGGCTATGTAATGCAGTGTTGTAACTGAGATTCCATTTAATATACTGTATTTTAGCTTTTGCTACTTTTCAGATAAGAATGACATTATTTTAGTTTCCTCACCTTCCTTTCCTAAAATCCTACCTGTAACCCTGAGTGGAGGCAAGCCGCCTAACCTGAAAAGAAGACCCTCTGCCAGCAAGAACATGTTACAGTTTTGTAAAATAATGATAATTTTGTATTATGGGGAAAAAAGCAAAGGGGCTACATCTCATCACAAGGATAATATTTTTAAAGAGGAACTCAACACTTCTGTGCATCAACATCAGTTTTCTTGTCATTGGAAGTGTTGTTTACCCACAGTCGTACAATGTGTTCTGTGGCTCTGGAGGAGCTTTGTCAAGTCTGAGAATGTCGGCTTGGTCTTGGAGACTACAAATTTCTAACAGAAAGTCTATGATCTGGGGGTTTGGAGTTTCAAAGATGTGGGCCTTCACCATGCACGGAGGGTTTGTCAAAAAGCTATGCATAGATGCGGTTGGTTATAAGAACTAAAGGATGGATCTTGAGTTTTATGAGCTTCATCAATACTAAGGAATAGAAATCTGGATATCTCAGCCTCTGATGCTTTGCTTTTGGTCATTCTTTTTAAAAGCTGTCCCTTGTGTGTCCCCCTACTTTATGGAAATGTAATACTAAATCACTGGAGGACCCCTTTAATGAGTGAGCCAATTGTCTTGACAGTCACTAACTTGATCATGTAACGAGATAAATCAGGATCTGTTTGACTCAGCTCAGGTGAATGACAAATGACGGTGATTAATCAGAGCTGCATGTTGCAGTGTCAGGAAGATAAAGTTCTGAAGATGAAGAGGTTGAGAAAATCCACCACACAAGCAGAGGAGTCACCCACCAGGCTGAAGTTAGTTTGGAGTTTTATAATCACTCTTTCGGTTTCCCTGTCTTTTCTTACACACCCTCATCAGAACACTTGAATAGAAAAGGATAAGAAAATTGATTTTTCATGCCTGGGTTGTTTTTTTATTGCCAGATCAAACCCACATGCAGGTGGAAAGTTCACGTTGTGGCAGTGAGGTAATGTGAGAGATTTGGTACCCAGATATCAGAAAGTCAGAGGACACCTGATTCCTGAAGCTTCAGCTTTGCACCACAGACTTGTTTGCGTCTCTAGCAAATGAAGTAACAGTTGAGTACTGGCCCAGGCGTTGGTTTCATTTTATTATGCTTGGCTTTCCAAATCTCAGTTACATCTGGCTACACATGCCAGCATCAGTCTCCTTACACCTTCAGACTCACTTTTTGGTGTTGTCATTGGTTTGGATTACACTCTCATTATTAACACACCATACCTAAGCTTACTTGGTAGAAAAATTGGAACATTTGTAAGTGGTAAATGAGCTTGAATTGCCTGTGATTGACTGGCAGGGTACTACTTGCCTTCTACTCAGTGCATGCTTGGAATGGCTTTAGCCCCTAGTGAATAGGAATAACTCCAAAGTTTAGCAGGTTACTATGAACATGTAACTTTGGAGGCACATACTCCAATTGTTTCCGGTATATGCACTTTTTCTTAACTTAAATGTTCTTGCTAAAAAGAAAAGTGGAAAACAATGTATTTACAGTACGCAGATCTGGGAAAAAAAGCCTGGAGCGCATTTGTTCATACTATTCAACTTTTTATTCGTTGGTTTATTGGCAAAACTGCCAGCATCATTGAAGCATGAGCTTCTGGTTCATACTGTATATACTTTGCAACATAATGAGGAAGAACTAGTTATTCAAGCAGTGCCGAGGTACTTGCTGCTACTTGGCAGGCATGCTAAATTGCCTTTTGGGAGTGCCAAGCAATCCCCATGGAACACCATACTTAAGCATTCAAGGTGACTTGAGTAGCAGGGTCACTTTAACTGTTTTCTCTCAGCCATTAAACTTTTTTCTTCTCAAGTGGGACTATGGAGGACTTGTAGTTTGACCTGATGAAAAATGGACATGTAAATTGGCGAGTAAGCTACTGGAAGGTTTTTCTACATCCTTTAACAAGTGGAACGGCATGTGCTTATTTGAGTAAGAGAAAGAGATTGAGGACTTGGAATTAAAAAAATCACATGAAAAAGTGTCTCAGACAAACTGGTTACCAGGTTATACTTGCAAGCAAGCCTGTGGAAGAAAGAAGAAGAGTTTGAACGAAATGCTACATCTGATACACAGGCCAACGCAGTGCATGAAATATGAACAACATATGAAAGCTGATTGAGCGAGGATGTGAGTGAAATGGGGATTAAGATCTTTTCCACCATCAACACACATTTCTTCATCTCTTACACATGGAGATTAAACTGTTTTCCATACCCGTAGCTCTGGAGAAGAACAAATGGGTTAACCAATGAGACGTAGCAGAAATCGTAATTGCTATTCGTCTCAGGATAGCAAATGGCTTTGGTGTTTGTTTGGTCCATTGCACCGCGCGTGCCTCCTTTTTGCAAAGGCTGACGTGCATGTTGAATTAAGTCAACACCGAGATGAGACGACAGCATTACAGGAGAGCAGCGGCTTTGTTTGAATGGCTGCTTCGTTAACCCCATTCTATATGGAAGCAGCGCTCGCGTCCACGCTACAGGTTGACACAGTGGGTTCTTTGTTCATAGGAGATAGGGGACATATTTTCCATTCACCATTGATAGGTCCTGAGAACCCTCTTTTGGTTACATAATGTAGCAGAATTGTCCCACTGAGAGCTCAAATGTGACTGTGTGCCATGAAAAAATGGGTTTTCATTTCGTCATGGTGACTAAAAGGGTCGGTTCATCCCAATTATGTATCTACGTCCAATCTGAAAATGACTGAGAAATTCAACATCTCTTTCCGAAAAAGGCGTTCCTGTTGCTCTTGATAATCCTTGAGGGTTAGGGCTTTAAGATAAAATAAAAAGGTGTGTTGGTGAAAATGAAGAATGTGGAAATAGGAAGACATTTTGACATGTCCCAGAAGGAAATGCACAGGTGTTAAAAGTAAAATGAATGATGGCTGAATTCCATTTAGCTGCTTCAGTATGCTGGCTCACTGTCACACTGCTCCCTGGGACACAGTGTTATAAGTAACCCCTGCGCTTTTACTGCTATGAGAGTGAGAAGTGAAAAGTTCTGCAGTGAAAAAGCCCTACAGCAACTTGAAACAAAACAAGAGGAGGATACGTTAGGCTCATTGGCGTAATGCAATCAAATAAAATATTCTTCCAAAAAGCATCATTTGCTAGAAATATCAGAAAACAGATGGGTTTTATAAGCTAGACTCCTCAAAGCGAGCATCTGTAATTCTACCTGTACACATCAGTGGATGCTGGATCTTTGCAGGGCTAAGTAGCCACTTACTCTACTCTGTACCTCCAGCACAAGAATCAAACAAAGCTGTATCTGCAGAGTTAGCGGTCCCGGGTTTATCTTGTTTGCCTTGACATACATTGATGCATTACGCCTCGGCGCCTTTCATTTAAACAGCTTAGCAACCTGTCGAAACCACTTTTGAAACTTCCAATCCTGGCAACAATATGATCCATCTGCTCTGCCTCGCTTTTAATGGGATTCATCTGTGTGATCACACTCGCAGAAACTCCACAGGGCGGGTGACTTTTCCACGAGCGGAATTCCTAATCACAGCCAAGCAGGGTCGGTTTTCTCGAATCTCATCAAACCAAGCGCTCCAATGTATTTTACAGGAGCTTCCGGCAGAAGCTGTGATCTCGGCTCACCTTGAAGCGGACCGATCTCTTCCCATGTCATCTGCGCTCCGTGTCCCATACATAATCATCTGACCTGAAATTTTAAAACAAGAACTTCTCAATCCCTGGCAAACGACCATTTGCCGGCTGTCTTTGTTAATATGCGCAGTCCGTGTTGGGCATCTTGTTAGGAAAGGGGGCCGACTTTGATTGATTGCGCTGTTTTCTGCTCTCATTCATGTAGAAAACGGGCAAGGCAGAGCGACGGACACCTAAAAAAAAAGAAACAAGCCCACAAAGTGTTCCACAGGGACATAGGAGTGTTAACATCTGTGAATGACTTCTACAGCTTTTGTTCTGCTCAGACCTTTTGTTTTGAACTTTTTTCCCATTCCTTACACGCAGTGCCAGGGGTGCTCAGATGTCGAAAAACAAAAGACGCAGTGATCTGGCTACGTCGGTACGCGACTATTATGAGGAGAACCTGTTTACTCTGGTAAAATCTTTCTTCGGGCTTTTCTTTGTTTCGCCCACTAAAGTGTTTTATGTATGAACCTCTGGAACGTTTTAGCACTGACATAAGGTTCCTCTCTAATCATGCGGTTTACTCGTGGGTTTCTGGGAAATATCCTCAGAGTCCTCATGCTGATGACTTCGCTATAAGAGTGTTTTTCTGTATTGACAGCCCATCTGACTGTGTTGTGGGTGGTGGTGGTGTTGATAGGGAGGTCTTTGATAAGGATTCTAGACATGTTTGGCCTGCCGCTTATACATGCCTGTGTAGCTCGTGGTTTGGGAACATTTGTGTGTGTGTGTGTGTGCGTGTGTGTGTGTGTGTAGGGTTGTAGCAGCAGGGGAGGGTTCGTACCCTGAAGTTTGAATTTAGATTAGACATCCGATCAAAAAAAAACAAACTCTGTATCTTTCTCATGTTTTTCTTGCCTCTGCCTCTCCATCCCCTCCACTCCACCGATCTCCTCGTCTACTCATCCCATTACACCAGCTTCAATTTTAATGCCCCCCCCACCCGTCTTTACTATCCTCCCCGTGCCTCCTCGCTCTAACTAGAAGCCATGACTGTGAGAGGAGAGGTAGTAGAGGGCAGCTTCCCCTGACACCGCATGAGGATGTGAGCAGAATAGCTTCAGCCTTCACCCCCATCTTACCGCCGCACACACATCACCTCACACACACACACACACACACACACACACCTCTCTGCTGCTGTTATAGCCCAGTACAAGCACACAGCTCCACAGCCATATGGTTCCCCCCACCCTACCCCCACTTCTCCCTCTCCCACTGGGTAAACAGGCCTCGGAAACCACCGACCGTTGTTTAGCTCCTGATCTCCCTTAAACAGTTTGCCTGTCTCATTACTTCTGAATGCGTCTGTCGATAGCTTCACCATAAACTCCTGGCCGTTTGCAAAAATTTTAAACAAATGCATACCCCCACAGTCTTTGCCTCTTGTGTTCGCTGTCACTATGTGTTGTGCACTGTTTTAATAAGACACAATGCCTGCATGCATAAAACAGGAATCAAGGTGTTGATGTGTAAAAATACACCCACCTTATTGAGGTAATATCACAAAAGTGGGGCTGGACCAGAGTAGAGCATCCCATTAGCTCGATCTCAGATGCTTTATAGATTCACCTTATAGTCCTGAATGAAATTCTGGTCGGGTATTAGCACTTATCCCCTAACAGGAAGTTGCAAATTGAAAGGTAAGAGCGAAAACAGCAGTGAGGGAGCGCTCCTGAGAAAAGTGGGCCCAACAATAATCAAGCCTTTTTGCCTCTCTCTCATTCTTTGATGTAAAGTTTTGCAGACCAGTCGCGTTGGCAAACATGAGTTTGTTTATTGACGCCACATTGCAGAATTTCTGGGAAGTCTTCTACTGTTAAAGACCAAAAATGAAACTGAAAAAAACTAATGCATCCTACTAACAGGTATGTGATATATCTTTTTACACTGTGCCATAGAGCTCCATTGTTGTCCAAAAACGGTTAAAAACACACCAATGAGCCACACAGGCTAATTATGAACAGACCCCACATACACACCATAGGATAGAGTGTAGAATCAAAATGCCTAGTCTCTGCTGTCCTCATAGTCAGAGACTAAACAGATAAATGCACAGGCACATGCAAAAACGGACACTAAGTGTTTTTTGAGCATCAGCTTGATAGCATTAGTTGATTGCCATCCACTAAACAGCTATATTTATATTCTAACTAGGGTGGATACTTTGGCACTACGGTCATAGAGGGATGTGCTAATAAACCAATCCAAGCATTACATGTGCACATGCTTCTATGGGAGGCATATCCAAAGCAGCACATTCATAAAACACCACACAGATATATGGTATGATGATTAGATGCACCAAATTGCTAAATAAAATAATAAGCCATGGTTTCACATCATCAAACATGATTTCCTTTTTAATCAGCACACAAGCAAATTCGAACTTGTGTCTACTGTGTATGTCGCCATCTGTGACTCAGAAAAATAGGGGGGAAAAAAACAAACAAAGCAAAAACAAAAGATTTCACTTTATTGTCATTTTCAAAGAAGCTGCATTCAAATGTCATTTCAAAATTCCAGCAAAGATTGCTTCTCTATGAAAGGACTGTGTACCGAGGCTGAACAGGACTCAGCTGTGCTTTAAAAGAGGGAAAAATGACACAGGTGTCTACACGTGAATCAAGACTTTGAACTGGGACTGAGATCTGGCAACAATGTGGGGCAGGGCACAGGAAGCTTTTTTTTTAATATGTGTTCATACACATATTGAATTTTTTTTAAATTTGTGATCTACGCCGTAATAGAAGGGCTATGGAAGAATAAAAAAAAGGGGGAAAAAAGTTATATCATTTAGCCATGGCCCCTATTCAGCTCTCTTCAGCTGTTCTGGGGTTCACTTCTATTTGTAGTCCTGTATTGTGAAGTTGGCTGTTCAAATCAATATTGAGACTTCACTAGTTACTCAACATAATTTCTCTTTAAAGGCCCTTAAAACTCTTTTTCTTAGCTGTATTTGTTTTTATTTATTTATCTTTTTGAAAGCAGCGAAACAGACTGCAAGCTGATTCCAGATGGAGCCAAATTAAAATTCACAGCACAGTGCATCATCGCCCCAACCAGCATGTCGTCAGACCCGGGAAAACTGGTTCCTATGCTGGACTGAGTAATGACTCAGCATAAGATAAAACACCTCGAGCCATATAAATCACTGCACGTGTCTGCCCTCTGTGTTGGCTGAGAATGAGCACATGCTGAAATATGTTGAAAGTTGAAATAAAAAAAAAGTAACAGTCAGAGGGTAAAAAATACACCACTTATACTTGGATAAACTGTTGTTTGTAGAGAAATAGTTAGAGCATGCAACCATAACTCTATAAACTACAGCACAGAGACACAGCATATTAAATAGTGATCTTTAGTCGTGTTGGTAGGTGTATTTTTTCACTATGGACAGGGCCAGGCTAGCTGTTTCCCCATGTAACCACACCTTGACTCCCACTCTGTACTTAGTAGGGTTAGGTACCGAACTCCGTACTTTTAAGGGTACCGACCGAATTACTTCGGTACTACCATTCACGTTAAATCAGCCGGTGCCAAATGTCGGTACCTGAGAGCATCTGGGTACAACTGAGTATAACTGGGCTTTTTTCACTGTTTTAGTTGACGTTAGCTTAGCATTTTTACAAGCGTTAGAGTCTGAAAAAAATAATTTAGTTCACTAAAATAGTATGTGAGATTTTTTAGTTTGTCCGAAACCTTAGTATGAAACCAAAAGTGGGAGTAAATTACCAAAAAAAGGTACCATTGGGTATCAGTACTGAATTCCAGGTACTGGTTCAAAGGTGAATGGTACCCAACTCTAGTAGTAGGCACACAAATATAACATTGATATCAATCTTATCATCTTACACTGGAAGAAAGCAAACAGTATAAGCATATTTCTGCATTGGCATTGTTTGTCTAATGTGTATATATGCAACAATATGATAAAGCAGAGTCGTAGCATAGACTGTGTACTGTTTGTATGTGGTACTGTATGGCAACAGGACAAAGCTTCAGTTTACATGCTCAACAGTCTTCCCATAATATTCAGTAAATTTAAATTTTCACTTTATGAGGCTGCACGTTATCATATTCTGAATAATCTCATATCCCGTTCAGAAGAATCTCAAATATGAAGGCTGAGGTGTGCTGATATTACTATTGCGGCCGAGCTTTTTGAGTGATGGTTTTCATGATCCACTGAAGTCTAGTTCCCATGTGGATATTGAGATTATTCTGTCCATGCCACACATGCAAACACACATAGGCAAGATAGGGATGTACTGTACGATTCATACAGATAGTGTGTAACACAAAAGGCCATGGCCACATCGGAGACAAACATTTTTTCCTAAGGTCAAAACATTCAGATAGTCATAAATCCAAAAACGATATAGAACTTGAAGGTCTCACTTTGTGAAAGTCATCCTCTAACCCGCGTCAAGGCTAAAACACTGCTAAGTGCTAAGTGGCTACTTCACAGCCCCCTCAGAAATCAGCCTCACTTTGGTGTAGTTAGAGGACAGGCTCGAAGGGCGACCTCCATGTGTTCACATTGGAATAATGATCTGAAAAATTAGTACCCCGTCTCTCCTTCATACTCTTCCCCCTCTCAGCCGCTGGGCTCTCAGCTGAACAATGCCGTGATCTCTTTAATGGTCGTTTATTACTGCAAAGTTTGGGGCAATTCACAATCAACAGCGCCAAAGTAATTTCTGCTTATCACCATGCCCTCTGGTGACCGCGCAATGTGACGATTGTTATCGCCGTCTCGCCGGGACAGAGTTTAGAGAGGGAGAGAATACACTGGTGGCATTGCAACCTCTGGGAGAGGAAACTCAGACACAAGCTGCATTTTGTGGTGGGATTTGGGATTTAGAGTTTTGAATAATACTCTGAGCGTTTTTGTATTTGTACAATATGTATTTATATTTTGATCAGTGGTGATGTATTTATTCATTTGTATTTGTTTGAGATAATCGCCATAAACTGTTGATTTTTTTTTTTTAAATTAATCTTTTAATGCTGTGAGCACAAAAAATGAAATAGAGAGAAACTGAAACTTCCTGGTTCTCTTCCAGAAATGAGAGAACCTAATTCAGAGTCTGCATGTTTTTATAAGTATGTATGTATAAGAACACAGTATCTCTGTCCGGTCTTAGATGATGCATTTATGTAAATTCGTATGGGCTTCATAGCATTTAGAACTCATATTTATTTATTTTGTTATTATCATACATTTTTATTTTGTCATAAAAAAATATGTATAATAACAGTTATTATTTTAATATATTGACCAAATGAAAAAAGAACATGCAACTTGACATTAACCCCAGTGATTCGTGCTTTCACATGGACCTCAGCCTCTAGATGACATAATGTCCTCAGCTCTTCATTTTACTGACAGCTGATGTTGTCATGGGTCTGACACAGGCCAATCACACTGCAGGACTTGTTGGTTTTGACTTGGGACATCATTGCCAACAATAAAAACTGCAGTGACTGGTAAAGCAATGACATTTTCCCACCTCCGATGTCCACAACATTTCAATATTAACAACCAGATCTTTTATAGGAGCTGTAGTTTACTGAATGTGAACTTTAGTGTAACTTTCTTAAAATTAAATTTGGGTCAAATTCTAATAGCCATTGTTGTAGTAGATACTCTTATACCCAGGAACAAGGTTCACATTATCAAAGAGACCAATTAAAAAACCCTCAATGAGAGATTGCACTGAGTTACAGCAGATAGTGGAGCAGCAGCTAGCCCAGAGGTGACGTCAGGACTTTGCCCTCTATTCCCCACACCTCTGTTGTCTTGGGGGTGTCAGCAGGAAACTCAAATAAAGAAATCCCATAACAAATGCAATCCACACTATCTGCATGGTTAGATACCACATGCTTCTTCTGGCTATATGGATGAACTGACCACTTAATATTTTACCGTAGTGACAGTAGGTACAAAAAGAGCCTGGCGACATTGTTAGCAGTAAGCTGTAGGGTCCCAGAGGGCCTGTGCGACTCTGTTGCAGCTCCAGTTTAACACTGAGCCCCCCCTCATCTTATCCAGAAGCACTCTCCAACAAGATGGATGTTTTTATTTCACCACTGACTCTTCACTGTGATGTTATTGCCTGGAACAGAACAAAACCTCCCCGCTGGGCGCTAAAATCTGACAGCATTATATTGCTGAATTCTCCCAAAATGTGGCCTGCCACATCCCTGAAACTGCATCAGACAGGCCGCTTTACCGTTATTTGTTTATTTCCATCATTTTGCATTAATCTTGCCACAGTAAGTATCAAATTCATATTTATTTTTTTAAATCCCCCTTGTGAGGATTTTCCAATTATATCAGTTGTGCTCGGATAAGCAGAGGTCTTTGAGACTCGTGACTCAGAGGAAGAGAACGAGATTTCACTGAGTTTGTCATCTAATTTTAAGTCAAGGAGCAACTAACCTACTGACGATATACATGTAAACACACAGAACGCACTCTGAATACGTGGTATCACATATCACGCAGTCCAAGTAGCGTGTCAATTAGGGGATGGAAAAATGCTCTGTGCCGGGCTCCTCTGCGGTGGTAATGCCAGTTTGTTTATACTTGGATTAAAGATTAGTCTTTCAAAATGCTTAAGATAGATGCTTTGTCAATTTAATTCTAAAGGAATTTAAACTCCTTTAAACTAAATGGTTTAGCGATTCTGCATTCACAGGACGTACCCTAATAATGCGACGTAATCAGATTACTTTGATCCATTTAAATGCTGGTAGGTGGCCACTTTCTCTTTTCTCCCTCTCCCTTTATCCCCTCTCCATTTTTCTCCCCATGGCTTTCTTTCTTTTTTCCTGTCTTTTTCTCTCTCTATCTGTCTTTCTTCCTTCCTTCCTCCCACCCCTCTGCTGGGTGGCACTGTACTTGGTCCCGTGCAGTAAGGCGGCGGTCTCATTAATCCCGCTTTCACGGCAAACTAGTCCCCAGGGGGAGAGAGAGCACACTTTTTAAAAAGTGCCCTGTCACACTCTGGCTCATCATTTGCATTTAGGTTAAAACCAGCCGGGACTCTTAAATCTTATCTATGGGCAGAGGGAACTCCCTCTTCACTGCGGCATGAGGGGCATCAGTTATTGTCAGGCCAAACCTTGTTATCCTCTCACAATTACACACACACACACACACACACACACACACACTGCAGCGTCACAGTAAAAGCATTAAGTGTTTTGGTTTGTAAACAGGTTATAATCCATATAAGGGTTATGGCTGTTTTCCAGCTTGCAAGTGTTTCCTTTGCCAGTAATCAGTATAATGGGCTGTCTGACAAAGAAGGTGGTGTACACTCACACAGCGGGAAGTGAAGTGCCAGTCGGGACCGCATCCTAATCTTATGCACGGACACAAATGTGCACAAAATATTAATGATGTCTGCTCTTACTGTGAATGGTTTAAGCCGGGTTACTTTAAGAAAGCCTGTGAGAATCCAAAAGCTCTTTATCAGGACAACAAGCCTACCAGCTACTGTATTACTGGATGTCAGGGGATCAACAAAGTCAACAGGAGTCACTCCTCTGGGAACTGTAATGGCCCGGGCTAGGATTAGGGTAATGATGGAACAAACTGTATGGCAATCCATCCAATGACTACGAAGATATTTGAGCCGGGCCAAAGTGGTGCACCAACCCACCTGACCCATCAACAGCCATCCCAACAACTACGTTGCTACCTCGGCTTAAACTTCAGATTAGTGTGCGACACACTTGGTTTCTCTTTTATTTGGCGAACATTAAAAGACTGATGCCCTGGTATCTACTGTATAATGTATTTAAATTGTGTAAATTTATATATTCTGTGAAATCTTGAAGCTACACATAACGTGTATGTTTAGAATATGAATGTTTGAAGACATAAAAATAATGGAAAATGGAATGGAAAATAAAGTGATATACGTAGTATCACCACAGTTGGTGGACTTAAAAAATAGTCGAAAGGTCTGGAAAGCCTGACAAGCGGCAAAAAACACTGGTCCTACATTTCCCACAATGCTCAGAGTTGACAAACCTCCAGCTCCAGCTACAGACTAATACAGCTATTTTTTGCAGGCTGAGTAGCACTTGCAATGACTAATTAACTGACATTAATACGTAGAAACAGATTCCCCCCCTCATAAATAACAAAGCACAAGGGGTTTGACCTCCAATCTTTAACCACTTGCATCCTTATGACACGGCAGGAATTCTAGACTCAGATGGCAGAAGCTGACGAAACGGACAAAAAGAATTTAAAACCCTGAATCATTTGAGACCCACATTGTGCAGGTGCAGAGGCGGTGTAACTTGATACATGCCCCTGAAGTTTTAGCACACTTTGTAAAACACCGTGATCAGCAGGAAAATCTTGCTTGCAACTACATCTCAGGCAGTAATCAGTGTAATGGTCTTGTGTAGCACGGGGTTAGCCTGTGTTAGATCTCCACACAAGGCCCCTTTCAGTGATAAGTGGGTTTTTTCCCGCTGTACCTCTACGCTGCTCCGCCGCTGTCCCCCGGCTTCCCAGTCCTTGTTGTCCCTGTCCTAATTTTCATCCCCCACGCTAACGTGAGAGCCTCAGCGTGCTGCTCGAGTCACTCGGTTCTGGGCTTTTTTCTCCTTTTGATCAGGCCTAATACTCATTATTATTCACAGACTGCGATTTATACCCGCAACCATCGCTGCAGATGGACTTTGATCAATTATGGACTATTCACTAATGGACTGGTGTCCATTCAGTGCACCCCCACCATCCCTTCCTCCTCTCCATTGTGCATGCACCACTTTTTCTGTTAAGTTCGATGTGACATCTGTGTTTAAAATGAGCTTTAAATTATTTGATAGCTCGTATACCAGCAGAGCTAGAATAGTATATTATTGGATAATAGATTTGTATACAGCACTGGGTCATGCTAGCAATTAGTGTAATAGTCTATTTCATGGCAAAGTGTCCGAAGTAATCCATAAACTGAATGAGGATGTGCACTGTGTACCATTCTGCAAATGGCAGCATTAAACAGGACTTGATCTACAAACTCCTAATTAGAGATTTGAAAGGGAATGAGGGCCTCAGCTGCCAACAGTGAGTATAGTACAACTATAAACCAGTAGTAAGAGAATGCAAAAACACTGAGTAGCCATTACAATATATATGCAGGTGAGAAAATGTTGCACGTTATACAGATTTGCAAGTTCTTTGTTTCATCGCTTTCTTGTGATTTAATAAAACATGTCAGTTTCCAGCTTTCTGACAATGGCTTTTTCAGATAATCCAGTGAGTGTTTTATGGTTTATTCAGCTTCAAATTTTCTAAACCCATAAAGGAACACCTCATCCTTCATTTTCAGTTTTCTTTTCACTGGATAGTGATTTGAATTTTTATGCAGAATTTTTTGCAGTCCTTTGTCAAGGTCTCTGAATTTAATTTAAATGTGATGACAAACTTGCACCAACATCTTTGTGCATTAAATCAAGGAGGAAAGTGGAAAGCTCGCTGTCTGCACTGTGTGAAGGAGTAATTATTCTGATAAATGAAGTTTTTCTGTGTCATCTTATTGTTGTTTTTAGGTGGTGGTGTTTGTGTGTGTGTGTGTGTGTGTGTAAATGTCTGTTCATTTAAGTATACAGATATGTTGTCCTTTGTAAGAAGTAACACCCATGCAGTAGATTCCCATGTGTAATTACAAATCACAGTTCAAAGTCAAAACTGAATTTTCATAAGCTCAAATTGACATAATTTACATAATGTAAATATGATACATTTTGATATCTATTATGCACCAAAAATATCATACTAAATGCTAAACAAGACATTGTAAAAGTAAAGAACTTCTGTTAGTTGGAGATGCTTCTGTATCAGAATATATAACTGGTTTAAATAAGCTGCCAAAGCTCAGCAGCATTGCAGACTGCATTCTGCATCTGTAAGCCCTGTCTGACAGACACTAGGAGGCAGATTGGCGTGGAGTGTGGGTGACTGACTGAATTACCGCAAGAAGTAAGAGACTTTCTGGGTCCATGAGGTGCCTTGTCTAAAACAGAGAAAATATAAACACTATTAATGAACACTATTCATTTAATATACATGACTGAAACACAAATAACCCATAAATCCCAAAGACTTTCACTTTTTAACCACATTAGCCCAGTTTTAAGATACATGTCGACACATCTGTTGCTGTAACTCCAGTGAAACTGCAAAATCCACCACCATAGGGGAAAAAGTGTTTGTGGAGTTGGAGATGGGATTCAGTGTGGAGTCCCGGCTGCACTTTCTGTGATCTCTCGTTTCAATTTATGTCTTCCAGTCAGTGCTCTTAACTTCTCACGACTTATGAGCCTGATGCATCTTTGCTACCCTTCACACTTACATAACAGAAAAATCACCCGTAAAGCTCCGTCATGCATTTCTAATGTTTTCCATTTCCTGCATCGTGTGTGTTTTGGCGTACATAACTAATACTTCAAACAGCGAGGAGTGGAATGTATTGTCTGCAGAGCCGAGGTATGACACAAAGCTCAATGTTCGTTACGCTCCACTGCTTCCATAAAATCACTGTTTACTCATCTTCATCTTTTGAGTTGACTCATTTCTTTTGACTGTTGTTCTCCCTTAACATGGAAATAAACTCTGGCAGCTGATAGAGGGGTTCAGGTATATGCAGGGCTGACGACTGGTAATGACTACCCATGAAAGCCACCATTTAAAAAACAAAAGAAGTGTAAAAGAAAGGTATTGATGTCCATTTTATCAGGGTTTTTTTTAATCATTTGTCCAATTAGCCCTAAACACAGGCACGGCTGACCATCCAGGATGACCTCATGGTGATGCTCGATGCTAGATAATGTAAAATAACCAAAATAACCAAAAATGACAGTTGTTGAGATATTTCAGTCTGGAGATGAGATGGCACCATAGCGCAGTTGCAGTAAAAGTCCCCCCTTTTGTTTGTCTGTTGTCTCCGGCAGAGATCTCTGGGAATTCAGAGGACATCCCTCTGGTGCGCTGGAGGCAGCAGTGGTTGGAGAACGGCACTCTGCTCTTCCACATCCACCACCAGGACGGCAGCCTGAGCCTCCCGGAGCCCACCGAGGACCCGGCCAACGACTCTGCCAAGGAGGAGCTGCGCATCCTGCACATCTCAGTCATGGTAAAGCCCTCCGCTCTGGGGCCGCATGTTCGGAAAGCAACAAAAAATACCCCCCAAAAAACAGAAAAAAGTCTTTCATTTGCAAAATGAAAATGATAAAGGAGAGAAATTGGTTTTCTCTCTTACTGTTTCATTAAGATTGATATGGATTTGAATACGTAACGTTCTTTTAGTGTGGCTGAGTTGTTTCCCCTGTAGCTGAAACATCTCCAGAGATATCATCTTCCAGATAAGATAACATGTCCCTGCCTTTTGTTTTTGTTTCCCTGTGTATTTCTGAATAAAACAGCTGACTGCACACTTGTTTCAGAGTAAAGGTTTTAGGGAGCAGATAAATCCTGCAGATGTCTGCCACGGTACGACGGCTGCTTTAGAGGCAAAAATCCCTCATTTACAAAAACTACAAGAACTCATAGTTCACTCTCCACTGAAGAACTCTTCTTTGTTCCAAATGTACGTGATGTCACATTTGTTTGCACTGGACACCTATCAAGGGTTCTAGCCTGCTGTTCTGCGGCCTGCCACAGGGCATAGAGTATGGGTGTCAGGGTGGACTCCTGTGTCGAAGCAGTGGGTTTCCTAGTGATTATAACATGAAAATAGATGTGTACTTTTACCCGTTTTATGTCAGAGAGACATTAAACAGACTATAGGCAGCGGAATAGTCTGTTTTTCTGCGCGGAACGTACATTTATGAATTTCACATTTCAGTTGCAGAATGTAGATTTCATTTTTTTTGCATGCCCGCACTGTATCAAACCTTATCTGCTATGTTGGCAGAGTAGGAAATGAATCCTTAGATCTCGCTGCTTCCTCCTCTTGCCTGAGGAAATGTATATTTATTAGATCTTAGATATGCCACACCTACTCCCAGTGCCCTTTTCCAGCCCAAAGACATTACAATCGTGCCTTGATGGATGATATGTATTTTCAGACATTGAAAGCATATTACAGCTGCATACACAAATGATTAGTCAGCTTGAGGAGACTTTTGCCAGCAGCTACATCTGCCGAGCAGAAGCAGGGAGCCGCACCTCGGCACCCGCTGAATGTCACACATCTTGCGACCTTGAAACAAATGCGCGACCTTGACTACCCCGCCCACCACCACCACCACCACATGTTTTGCATGTATTAGCAAAGGGCTTGAGCGGCGACAACATTTTTATGTGGAAATGAGATAGCCACTGTTGAGGTTCTGCTTCTTACCTCTTTCATTTCCCTCCAATCTCGCATTTTTTTACTCCCCGCTCCATCTGCATTTCACATCCCATCAACCTCAGGCCCCATGTCTTTATGCTCCGTGCTCTGCTAATTCCTCATCCTGAAAGAGCTGCGGCACTGCCACAAGGGTGTTTTCACAAAAAAAGGTGTGGGTAGAGAAGGATTAGCATGCAGATATGAGCAGACCGTGACAACAGATGGAAGCAGTGTCGCCGCTGCGCCGCCCGGGCCCCGTTGCAGCTTGCCACCCGGCTGGAGGCCCCGACCTATAAATCCAAAGCCATGTCACTTGTTCAGCTCCTCGTGGATACAAAAAAGGGTCCCGTGAAGGCTGCTTTACAGGGCTCTTCAGCCCGGGTGCACACCTGTCACCGGACCGCTCTCCACTGTATATGTCTTGGGAGACCGTGGGACAACAGCAGTCGCCACAGGTAGTGGTCTGGGAGACATGTGGGGAAAAAAAGCAGTGGGATACAGCCGTGAATGTCTTAATTGGTTTAGGTCTCAGCAGAAAGGAAACCTTTCTGGTACATGGTTATGCAACAAGCAGCAGGAAGGAAACATGATGAAACAACGGATGATTCCTGTCAATTTGGGTTCATCAGTAATATTAACCTGTATTCATCACAGTAACTGCTGAGATCTGGCCACACTGCTACAACAAACTGTAAAAAGTAGTTTAATACTATGAATAGTACTATAAATAAACAGTCAAATTAATGAATTTGTGTATCTACCGTCAAACATTAAGCAATTATAAGTGTTACTACATCCCACTAACAGCATGCCAAAAGACACCAGTCTCTTTAGTGTTAAAATGAAAAACTGCCTCTCCGTTAACATTAATATCAAGGCTTGTGTTCAAACACACCAAATGGACCTGAAAGGGTCCCAGGCCTGCACGTCCCGGCCAGGTCGGTCTCAGCCAGGAAGCAGAACGTCTAATCTGCCACAGTTCATTGCCTGGCCACCGTGCCCACCACGAGACTGTTTATGCCTAACGGATGAGTTGGGACTCCAGCATTTTTAGGCTTGAAGACAAGCCAGACTTATTATGGGCCTGATCCTAAACAGGAATCAGGTTCAATGAACTGCACCAAAGTTGGGGGGGTCTGAGGCCAGGAAAGTGTTTTTTTTTTCTTCGTCTGTTACTCCAGCCAGGCTATAATCACACCTGAGAAAATAAAATTAGTTTTAGTCATTTTTCTTCCAGATGCAGTATTGAAGGTGATTTTAAAAATCTCAACCAAGAAGTGAATCATTCCCAGCCATGCGCCTGCATTTTTGAAGTGCTCCGTTCTAAAGTCAGAGGCTTCCCTGTGCAGGGTTCAAAGCTTCTCCCGGTGCATTCACACCCAGCAAGGTGACCACGGTGTCCTCCGCCAGCCGCACCTTGCCATCCATAATAGATGACTAACCTTGTGTATGTCTGTACCGATACCAGGCGAGGCCCTGGCAGTTCAAACACACGTCCCCTACTTCAGCCTGGACCCTACAGGCAGAGGTAGCTGCAAAGTAAATCCCAACACCCCAGACAAATAAAGACAAAAGAAGTTAAAAATGCTATATATCTAAAACAGCGTCTGATCATCTATGCAGCATGATTGGTGCATCTACTGAGACTCCTGAACTCCAGTGTATCATTGCTATAAACAATTCTCCCCTTTTAATTTCCACATTTTAATCAGCTGCTGTTTTGCCACGGGGCCTCAATGGATCAATCCAATCATCACATACAGTATGGAGGTATCCAAACCAAACCAAGTCAATTACATTATATAAGAAGACTAATATGGTTTTTCAGGCTTAGGGTTTGGATTTGATTCGTTCCCCCCCTTTGAATCTCTTTTAGCTATAGTGTTTGTTTGTTTTTTTCCTCAGAGGCCAGGAAGCAACTTATTAATTTTTTGCAACCATCATAGTGGAACTGAAATGAAAAAAATGGACATCCAATGACAGAAAGTGAACAGATGTAGAGATGAACTCAGCGTGTTTTAAACATACAGCAGAGGCACGACTCTCTGCAGTTATCGTACATGCTGCAGGTCTGGCCCACATAACTATTGACATTGTCCATTTTGCCGGATGGGGGACAGTTTGGGCAATATGGCCGGATCTGCTTTACCTCAGCTGTGTGGAAGCCCTTGAGGCACAAGTTTGCTGTGGATCAGTAGTGTGGAAAAAAAAAAAAAGCTCCTCACTGTGCCCACTCAACCCAAAAGGTGAGGAGCAGCGGAGTCTGTCGGAGCCGTATGGTGTCCGATGTCGACAGCAACAAACACTGCCAGACTGCTGCTTTGTTTTAGTCTGCTTTGTGCCTCCTGACATAGTGACTTCGACGGGCACTCTGACGGTTGAAAGATGAACTCAACAATGAATCCACGTTTGTGAGTTGGTAAATGGCATGTACAGTCGCTTTATTACACCGTCTACTGAGCCTGGTCCCCTTATATAGTGTGGAGGAAAGCCAGTTATCCTGTCCACTTGACCTAAAAAGTATCAGCAGTCAGCTGTCAGCAGTGTGGACAATATGGAGTCTGAAAGATTGTGGGCATGTGAAAAAGAAGTAGAAATACTACGTCTATAACTTGTAAGTTAGTAGTGTACAGCATTATTCAGTGTTACTGTGGTTGTGCGTTGTGCAAAAGTTACACATCCCCTGCCTTTCACTATTCACATCCCTTATTCTTTCTTGCTTCAATGCCTCTGCTACCTCTGCTGCATCCTGTCAGATGTTATATCTTGGCATCAAATGTGTGAAAATGGCTGAAACGTGTTGGGTTAGACAGAGGGAGAGATAGAGGAACAGTGGACCAACGATCTGACAGAGCTGTGAGTGTCAGCGGTTGCGAAGAATCAAATGGGTGGGGGGGTGGTTGCGGCTGTGGTGTGTGTTAAGGTGAAAATGCATTTTTTTTTATTTGTGAAGGTAGAGTGTGTTACGTTACTCTTTAAAGATTTGCGTATTAGCACCATATTCATCTTGAGACATTAGTATGTGCAGCGCTTTGTTAATTAATGTGTTTGTTAATTTGCAACAGCAGATACATTTTGAAAGAAAGGTAATGACGACCAGATTAGACTATGTTCCGTATCAAACTAATGAGGAAACATTTCTAATGAACGTGTCTGCAAACTACAAACACAGAGTAGATTGATGGATTGATTAATTTCTTGTAATTTAGGGGTAAAGCAACCTGGGGGAAGTTGCATTTTATACTTTTGACTACTTTTAGGCAGACATAAAATAAATTAAGGATTCAGAGATTCCTTGCAAGTATGAAAAGGTTTGGAACTGCATTTAGATGTTTATAGAAAATATATAAAATAAGAAAATAAATAGTGATTGATTTATTTTTGTTTTCCAAAAAAAAAAAAAAAACTACTAATATTTTGAAAGATTGCCAGTTTCTACCCATCTTCACACTATATTGTATGTTTTGTAATGTTAAAATATGGAATACGGATTTAATTAAAAACCTTCTTGTTTGCCTTACAGCACCAAAGAGGGCGGGGGGGGGTGTTGCTCCTCCAGCACAAATGCTCTGAAGCTTTGATGGCAGATGGAGGAAGAAATGAGATATAGGGGGGAAAAGACACAAGTAAAAGTATGTGGATTTGAAAAACGAATGCATGGATGCCTCTTTATTTTATTAAATGAAACCCCCAGATTCATTCATGTGTCTCAGAGCTCTGAGTTTCTATGTTTGCTGATCAACGCTTTACATCCTGAAGAAACACCTTGAAAGATATATTTGTGTGCAAAGCATTACAGTTTGAAGGATGTCACCAGGATCTTACACAACTTTTGCAAGCACACAGGGCCGTAGCAGGATTTTAAAAAAGGCCCCCTGGTGCAACCCCAAACCCCTGGGAAAAATGTAGCCGTCACTTTATTAATTTTATTTAGTCATCCATTTATATTTCCTGTCAATTTTATCTCCCTGCATGATGCTATTTCAAAACCCACTGGTGAAACATTGTAGTGTAGAAAGATGTTCATTTTGTTAAAATTTAATTTAGTTTGCCAAGAACAGCCACATTCAACAATATTGTGTCCAAAAATATCAAAACCAGCCTCAAAAAACTATTGTGTAATTTTTGTGTAAATGTAGATGAAAGGATTAAGTGAGGATCTCTTTACATGTCAACATCATGTGTAAAATGTTCAGTCTTTCCGAGAACTCTGTGATAAACACGGCAGTTTAGTTCCTGAAAGGCTGTGAAAGTTATTACAGTTTGTTTCTGCGAGCCTACAGCAGTTATAGTGGTAGCATTTTTCTGTAGTACTACAGTTCATTGCACACTTTATAAATTCATGATTTTCCAGTGATCTTTAAAAAAAAACATGTTGAACCCATACTGGGAACAAGAGTCACAGGGGTTTCACACACACACACACACCAATATCACGCGTCATTCAGTTTATGAGAGGAGATGGTCACTGTGACACAGCTCAGCTTGTGGGATATTGACATTCATGTGGTGACCCTCCTAAAACCCGCGTTGATAGCATTGATCGCATAAACCTTAAATCAATGCCGCCCTGACCACTTGTAAAGCAGTAGCCTCAGCTGAATCCCAGCCTCCAGAGCCGCTCCCTGAACATCACAGCGTGGCGTGTTTTTGAAAAGCCTGCCGAGCGAGACAAACCAATCCATAGCTTCCCTATGGGCTGTGAGCGAGGCACACAGCACAAGTGCCCGGCCTGTTTGTAGTGCCGCTGAATCTCTGATACAGACAACAGGCCGCCATGGGCTTTTTTTCCCAAGAAAAACTAAACAACAAAATGAAAATCACTGTTTATTTTGAACAAGAAATACAGACTTTTTTACCTTAATGCTGCACTAATCGATATAGTTTTGTTAACAATGAATCAAATGACTATACGTTATGTGGAAGACGCTTGTAGCTAGATAGAATTTTCATTTGACCAAAGTTAGCGGTTTCTAGGAGCAGTTGTTATTTCCACAAGTTGGCTTGTACTTCTTCAACTTCCTAATGGCGCCTACAAAGCTGTGATGAATTGCTGAACAAACAGGAGATGTGCGCAGCATCTCGGAGGCGTGGAGAGAGAATTTTCAGTAAACTCCCCTGGGTTCTCCTCGGCTCTACGGAGCGGATGAGCCTCTTTTAGCTCGTTTGTTTCGGCCCGCAAGTTCCGTTGTCGTCATCCTTGTTTCCACAAGCAGCAGGTGGCTGTTTCCAGCAACAGCAACAAAAAAGCTCCGATAAACCCGCTGTTCACTACCTGCTCAGCACCAAAGAGCAGACAGACGGTGGTCGTAGTGGAGCCAGATATCTTTCTGGATGTATAAATAAGCAGTAGTTCACTTTATAGGGTGACAATGTGATAGTTACTAAGGAGGGTGTGTGCAGAGATTTTTGAACTTGGATGCTATTGTTTCCTTTTCTTAGTATTTCTTAAGTAGGAGCTTACTAAAGTGCACCACTGTTTTCACAGCACTTCATATCTTTAATTTATCTTCACATGTACGATCTACAGTAAAGGAGTTCAAATAAGACACACGTAGTCCGAAGGCATATAACAAAAGTTGTGTTAAGTTCAGAGCAACGTCTGACAACCAGGAAGTCACAGGGTTGCGCCTCAAGCTGCGTCTCAGTGAACACAGGAAATGTCAGACGGATTGATATGGCATCAGCATCAAATCATTTCCGCTCTGTGTTGGGATTTTAGCCAGGGCCGGCGTCTCGTGGAGCAGACAGCATGCTTTTAATAAGTCTTTCACCGAAGCTGAAATGTTACACGCTGCTCGGCTACCTGGTTTGTAGTCACTTTGCAAATGTTGAAAAACAAAATGAACAATGGGCTCTTAGCCTCGATTTAATTTCCTATGCCGACAACCCTGACAAAAAAAGAAAGGACAGAAAATGCAAAGGCAGCATCGGCTGTGTCAGTGCCCATGCTTCCCATTTTCAAGCTGCTGCCATAACTGCCTGGTAATCTTCATCTACCACTCCCACCACTGAGGAATAAAGAGACATCTTTCTACTGCCACCTTCATTTAATCCAAAAATGTTAATCGGGTGATTTGAGACATGCAGTGACCCTTTCAACAATACAAACATCACCCGCACCAGACCGTGATACACAACACATCAGTGGGGCAACAGATTGTGATCTTATAATTGTAAATATTATAAAAATTAAATTCAGGGATTAAAAGCACTTTTCTTTTATTGCTTTTTTATTGCATTTTAGACAGCATAATTAGCTATCCAGGGGTAACACTATAATAACCATCATAACTAAATGGTAAATTTATAATTAATTAAACTTTAATTAATACTTATTTTACTGTTAACAATGAAATGATAATAGTGTTTACTAATTATTAGTAATACTGTTATTTGTCTTATTTTATCATTAGCTTGTGTAATATAAATAACTAGTTTATATATTATATATTGTATCATAGCTGATAAGCAATATCATTATCAAACCATTTATAAACTGTTTATTGTAGCACACATTATAACATTTTATACACTATATTAACTATTTTTTTATGATAACCAAATGATTGGTTAACCTCAAAAAAATTGCTTGTAAAACATCTATAAACATTACATAGATAGATGGACCACATATTTGTAACACTTTGTTAAACAAATTTGTTTTTCAGAATAGAAATTTGAGTAATGAATAAGAATGTAAAAGATGTTATGAAAAAGGAAGAGCTGATCGTCCAAATGTGTGTGAAAAACGTTCCTTTCAAGTGAGTCCAAATTTACTGAAAGTGTGATTATCGCCTGCATTTGCTTGACATTCTGTTCCTCAGGACAAGACTATCTTTCTTATCAGAACCCAAGGACTCAATAATCATCACAATTCCCTAACACTAATAGTAATTGAATATTGTGAAATTTTATGCAGAACACCTAAGCTATCATTCCCATTGCATTCTATCGTGTATTTCTAATTTTCTGAGTATTTGTCGAAACATGGTGAATTGCTACCTCTCATTCACTGCCACCAAATGAATTAGTCACACCTGAATGGGTGTATAAATGAGTTTTGGATTTGTGCAGGTTAAACTTTGGGAATGATAGTGGCTTAAACCAGCTAGACATTTGTGCCAAGTGAGATTCGGAATATGAGTATATACACAGCCATATGCAAAAACAAGTTAAATATAGCATGGATTCAAGTTTAATTATGAGGACGTATAATTCGACATAAAAGATACAATCACTGAAGTAAACTAACTAAACTTATAAAATTGGTCCAAAACTTCCTGCCATAACAGATCAATACTGACAAAATAATAAAGGACACCATACAAATGTTGTAGGAAACCATCTGGAAAACTTAGGGGTGGGGGTTAATGCAGGACAGCTATTGTCCAGTGTTGATTCAAATAAAAATGTGTCGTGGAAATCCTTTGATAAATGCTTGGATTAAAGTTACCTTTATCCCTAAAATAAAATATTTAAACATCATAACTCAGAATGAGTTAATGTTGTAATGTTTTGCATACTTGGTTGGTAGGAGGACTGCTAGCCGTACAGTATGTTACCATTAATTCTACAGCTCTGTATTCTGGGAGCCTGACACCTCAGAGGCCATGTGAACGTCTAATTTGTAATTTTTAATGCAGTATAACACTTGGATAAACATTAAGCTATTATTGTTACTATTACAAATTGTGTGTCTTTTTTTCTGTGTAATTTATTGACTCATTAGATTTTTGCCATACAGCCAACTTTCCACTTTTTCCCTTTACATTTTTCCATTTCTTTTCTCTTGGTAATTGATTTTTGATGCGACATTATTATTAATATAATTTTTATCATCATGTACTCAGTATCAATATCCTGGCTCAGAGGCTTGGTTTACCAAAGACCTTAATGTATTATTAAAAATCCTCCTGACTCCAACTCACAGTTTTATAGGTACATTTTGATGTCAGCAAAAACATGGCAGCAAGCCCCCTTATTACAACTGGGATTATTATCTCTTTCCCCTGTAGAAGTAACCTTTTTTTGGTCAGTGATAGAGGGAGAGAGCAGCTGGAGGATGAACCTTTTCAGGCAATTTTGCTGCCACCTCTTTGGATCTGTGGACACAATATCACAGGTTAACAGGAATATTCTGTTAACTGGTTTATTCATTACAACTGTGTCTGCGAAGGGCACAGTGAGAAATGATGAAAGTCACTTCATCATTGACTTTTAAGACCTTAATGGCAGTAAGGCCAACAGCCGGGACTCACTCTATGCATGTAAATGGTGCCAATGTTAGTGCTTCACATTTCCTTCAGATCTAGAAAGGCAGCGAGTGGCAGCCGTATGGACTACATGGTAAAACAAAGGTATATCTATACTAGACACTATTCTGGGACACTACAGCTGTATTTAATGTGGACTACTGTAACTACTGAATGTTATATACAGTTTGGTTAAAAGTGAACTACTCACGTTCTCGATATTAGCCAAATAAAACTCTGTGAGCATCAAGCAGACTATTTAGATGAAAGTCTTTGGTCTAACTTTGGTGCCCATCAGAGGAAGTATCATAAACAGCACGGTGACAGACAAGATGCGCTGCTGACTCCGGTCTAATCAAAGCCATTGATGACACAAGAACAATACAAATACAATTCAATACAAATTTTAACTTACTTCAACTTGATACAGACTTTATTTGGTAAACAAGACTCTATTTGGTAATATAAGGTCTATTTTATTCTATTCTAATGCTCACTTGTAATTGCTTTTGTCCCAAAATTGCTGCTCTTATTAATTACTGCCAATTAAGCATACAATGTAATCTATCAATCACCTGCTGAGCTTAATCTGGCAGATCCTGATGCATGTTGTCTTGTTATCGATGACAGTTGACAACAATTGCCTCACTCAGTAAATCTGTGAGATGTTTCTGCTTGTTTTCCCCAAAGCTTTCAAAGCCTAATATTGTATTTAAAATTATTTCTTCTCTTGTTAGCATAGGAACTCTTATTTCAGGCCAGGTGGGGCGCTTCAACTATACAACTTTGGATTAATGTTATACTCAAAATCAGAACAAGCATACTCTGAAACTCTACAGCTATGCTAGCTGCTCTGTGAGGCTGTACGTAGGAAACCTCGGGTTGAAAAGTGAAGCTAAAAACTGCAGTTCCTCCAAAGGCCACTTGAGGCTGGCTCCAAAAGCGAGTCAATCCTCATAGACCTCCATGTTAAAATACCAATTTTACAGCAGAAATAAACATGTTTACTGCCTGGTCTGTTATAGAGACTGTTGGTCTCTATAACTATAGCTCCCTGTTCATGACAGCTGTACAGGGGTTGAAATTTCATAGAACATATAAGTTTAAATTCTAGTATGCCTGAAAGTTATGTATAATTACGGAAATGGCCTTGTAAGTGACAGGTAAATGTCATCACAGGTATGATCAGGATAGAAGCGTAACAAGGCGTATCCGTGGCACTGTGTACATTTAAATAGCCGTGAACTTGTTTTTGGATGTCTTCCGGGTTTTCGTCTGAGAACTTTGACCATAGACTGTATAAAAAAACCTGAACATAGCCACTGGGTATGAAAATTACACATTCCCTGGACAATATTTTGCAGATTCCTGCATAGTTTAAGTTTTATTTCATTTTCATCTTAAAAATATAATAATAGTATATATAATATATACAATATTTTTTTTCATATTATTCCATGAGTATTTTAATACTACTTTATATTTATGCTTATGTTGACTTATGCACTACTTGTCTGTACTTATTACTTACCAATACACCACAGCAAATTCCTTGTATGTGAAAACCTACATGGCAATAAACCTGATTCTGATTTTGAATTTCTGAAAGTAAAAGTTTGACCCGATGATGGCACTAGATGTTACATTCCATTATTCCAGACATCACCATCCTTCAATGATGTGTAAACACCTCTGAACACCCATGCAGCTTCGCTTAAGTGCGGAAGTAGAAGCTTGTTCCCCCTTTGAGATACATGAGACAAAGAGAATACATACACTGCAATCATTTTTACTGGGCTGTTTCGTATTTCTACAAACAATAATGAATGCCATCAGAATAAAATGATAGATTCTACAATATAATCTCATACAAATTCTATAGTGGCTTTAAAGGCAGCATAACCTCTGGTGATGCACCACATTAAGAAAAACTCATAAGTGATTTTGTAATTCCTTTCCAGCTCCTTAAAACATCTGATTCTAGTGTAAAACCATGATTTCTTTCAACTCTGAGAGAAGAAACGTTTACATGACAAATGTTTGCAGTTTTGCATTAATGTCTTCTCACCACACAGACTCAAACACTATCATGGCTTCATGCTATATTAGCTTTTATGGAATACACCAAATTGAATCAAATAGTTCAGACCATTTCTGTCATTAATACTCATTTCCAGTGGAGAAGCCCTCGTGTGACGTGTGTGAAATGGGGTTGTGACTTTCACATTTGTTCAATGTCAGAATCAGCACTGGCTCATAAAGCCTATCGCTAATAATCCTCACAGCTCAAGTTTCATTTCATTTCATTGTAGGTATTAAATATTATACTTTTACAGCATTAACCCTGGCTTCAGAAGCTAGTGCAATAACAGATGCATGAGAGGATTCAGTGTATGAAAACTGTCAATTTCCATTTTCAAAATTGTAATTTGGTATCAGATCCAATCAGTGGCCCTTTGGCTATGGTAAAGTTTATTATAGCCAAAGCAAGAAACTTCCTTTTGCTATCTTGTAGCTGTCAGATAGTCTAGATCTTTCTGCCTCCCCACATCTTAATGCCTTGCATCCAGAGACTAAGTGACAGATTGATAGCTCAGCTCTAATACCATGCCTGCTCTGTCAGACTGAGAAAGGCCATGTCTTCTCTCTTCCATTCAGAACTTACATGACAGGAGTGTAAGTCATAAGGAGCACTGGTGCCATTATAACATCATCCTCATCCGTTAGTAAGTGGATTATGGGGCTGGAGCGCTGGCATGCCTTGATGTGTGGTTTGGTTTTATTGGCTCTAAGAGGACACAGTCCACTTAGTCCTCACTTTGATTCCAAGTAATGCCTAACATTAAACAGTTTTTTTTCCATATCGTCTATATTAGGCCCCTCACGTATGGGCGCTAATGCAGGTTGATGGGTTTGAATTACATTTGTCACTGAGGTGGATTTGATTGAGAACCATTGAAGTACTTGACATTTGACATCTTATTCTAGTTTACTCAGGGATGAATGAGGCAATGGCGGTACTTAAATGTATAACTGTTAAAGCAGATTTAATGTTATTAGTTATCAATTATCAAATTTTAAAATTCGTTAATCCTAATTTTACCATATTAATAAGAAGAACCAAATTAAACCTTGTTTCTTACAGTAAAAGTATTATATATTAAAAAGTGACCCATGATCTTATTAGAAAAATGTGTAAAATAATTTGCAAAAGCAAATGTGAGTGTAAAAGGGAAGTCATGCGTGTTTTAGAGAAGCATTTAATAGCAACTTCAGATCTGATTTTAGCTTGAACGCGCCCCCCTCACAGCTCTGACAGATTGTTGCCTTGTGTCCCTCTCTCTTTCCCCTTGGCTGTCTACTGCCGATGCTTTCCAGACACATTTTTCAGTCATTTGTCTCATTTTTAATCAATAAAGATGTCTACACAGGTGGCATTGTGTTTCACTCACACGTAACTATGACCCAGCTACTGCTGGTTACATGCTTTGAATCTCTCTATTAATTACAGCTCAAAACGGGAGTTACATATACAACTATGGTTTTCTATGAGACAGTAATACCTGGATTTCCATCATTTGGTGCACTCAGAAGGAGTGAAATAGAGAAAGAGAGTTGCATAGATTTGAGTGAATGTGACATTCAAGGGTATAATTAATACTATAGATTGGTACCAGAATGAATTGATTGTATGGCTGAGCCAAAATAGCAAAGTTGCGGTTCATAAAACCAAAACAGTGAGCTGTAAGACACTAAAATGCTGTAGAGCTGAGGAGAAACAGCAGAATTGTGCGTGCATTGGTCACTACGAGCAACCCCTTTCACATTACGTGCATACGTCATTTGACCTATTGTTTGGTGTTAATGAAACCTTAACACACGTAATTAAGCTCAGCTTCATAATGTTTTAGAACATCTCAAAAGATGATTGAATGACCATATAATTGTATACTCCCCAAATTCTGTTTTCATCAATATGTGATAGTGCCCTATAGGTAACACTGTTGTATTTAATGTCACTGTTTTACACGAGAAAGAGAATAGGGGACTTCATCAGTGACTTTCAAAGTGCTGAAATTTTAATCATTACAAACCAAATTACTCTGATCTCCTTTTTGACCACTGTGCATGCAGATTCACTGCATAAGTGGCCCATATCATGGTGTCATTTGTTAATGTCCTTGACTATGCAGATTAAGCAAACAATTTATGCAAATATGCCTCTACTTTTGCCAATTTAAATTAATATGAGAAACTGAAACCCTCATTTTTATGCAGCCGCAGAATTCGTAATATGTTTGAAAAGGGATTTTTTATGTAAATGACTGATTAAATCTACTTTTAATTTCATCATTTTTGCTTATCTTTCCATAACTCTGCTTGTTTGACTGAGCTGACACACAGTTTAATTTTAATTGTTTTGTTTTTTTCCCATTCTTTTAAATCAGTTTTTGCATAAACCCTGTTATTCGACTGTTGTTTTGGCCAGATCATTGCTTACAATCAATTGGCTATTATACTGAAATATACTGTTATACTTTAAAATAAGTAAAAATAAGTGAAATGTTGAATCGGTTTGTGTCAAGTGTGGTGCAGGCAGTAAAGACAGAGACATCTGTGCAAACCTTACCCACTTCTTTGGCTCTAATTTTAAATGGGCATGTAATTTTTTGACTGAGAGGGATTCACTTTTTTTTTTTTCTCCAGAGGCAAATCGCTGCTGTCTTTCTCTCTTTGTGTTGTCACCTTGACATTTTTTCTGAGTCAGACATTTTGCTGACATTTTCCAAATTGCAAGATGTAACCGATTTTGATTTTCGGTTCTCAGCTGGGTGGCATCAGATTAGGCACTAAAATGCAGTAAATTACACATACGGCACATGTAACACTATGGGTCCAAATTACAATCATGTCTGTCATGTCATGTTATCACATCTTTCCCTGTCACTGTCTCTAAATTATCCCTTTCAGTAACCTTAAAAATGCAAATAATGGAATTAGATAAAAGAGTAAGATGAAAGAAATCTGCTCTCTTTTCCTTTATTCATGGGGGAGATATGGTCTGATATTCAAACTGACAGCCGCTGTCTCTCTCCTGTGTTTCGACAGACTGTGTGCTTTTGACTTGCCTCGACTTTGATCCATATCCTGCTTCTTGGCAAGATTCTCTGACTCTGCCCCCCCCCCCCCCCCCTGACTCTCTCCCTTTCTCCCCAGTTTCTGTCTGATTCTGTCTCTGTCCCGCCTGCTAACCTGTCTTCAGGGCAGGCTCAGCGCCCTTCATCTGTCCATCTCGTGCCTGCGCTCCACCCTCTGCACCCGCAGGCGCTGCTGCGGAGGATGCTGCCTCCCTCAACCCCGCAAACCGGCTCATAAGCCATTAAAAGAGGAAATGAGTGAAATCAAAGTGGTCGTGTGACCTGACCCAGTCATCTGGTATCAGTGCTTCCTGGAGTACACGCAGAAGCTGATATGCACAAGTCACAATCGACTTCTATCTCCCATATTTCCAGAGTCTGTGAGGAGAACTGTTTTCCTCATGACGCTTCCCTTAAGCCGGAAAGACGAGAGGTCAGACTATCATGCAGCTTTTAAACAAACAGAACCAAGCCAAACAGTGGAATTACCACTCAAACTGTCCATGGTAAACATCAGAGTGAACAGGCCGAGTTCAGTGAAGACCTTCCCAACTTATCTTAGCTCAGTAGTACAGTTTCCCATGAAATGATGGATTATTACTGACATTTTGTGTTTTACCTCAAAATGAAGCGTTTCAGATAATCTCTCTTCGACTTCTCCGTGCATGAAACCTTGTCGTAACCATGATGTTGCCAGGCAACTGGCGGGGGCTCCAGGAAGCTACCACGCCAGGCTCAGAAATAGTTAGCATAGAACTAGTGTCTGCACTAAGGTAAGATAAACTAAGCTAAGCAGTCGCTGGCTCTAGCTACGCCCGAAATTTATCATACAGACATGAGTTTGGTATCGATCTTCTCATCTGACCCTCAGCCAAAAAACAAATACATGCATTTCCCAAATTGTCAAACCATTGCTTTCAAAAATCTGGGAATCATTGCTTTCCGGGCACTGACCTTGGTACTCTCAGCGGAGATGCGGCTTATAGCTGCTGACCCACGCTCACATCCCACGCGGCCTTAAATGACTAGAAATCTGAGATTTCAAGAGCAAGAGCCATGTGCTGAACTTTCCTGTACTTTGTCTCAAGGTGAAATGGCCGCACAGTAGTATGAGAGCTGCTGTCATTTAAAAACACTGTATGTGTTATTCACTGAATTGCATCTGCAACCTTTTTCAAATTGGGCTGTTGGCATCACAACTTTGACTTTGATCTGCATTCTACTTGGCAAGATTCTCTGAATCTGTTCTCCTCTTTTGACTCTCCTCTCTCTCTGCCCCCCCCCTCCATTTTTTTTCTGTCTCCGCTCCAAATGCCAACCCTCCTCCCCTCAGGGCGGGATGATCGCCCTTCTGCTGTCCATCCTGTGTCTGGTCCTGATCCTCTACACCCGCAGGCGCTGGTGTAAACGCCGCCGCATCCCTCAGCCCCAGAAGAGCGCCAGTGCCGAGGCGGCTAATGAGATCCACTACATCCCCTCGGTGCTGATGGGAGGCCAGGCCCGGGAGAGCCTGAGGAACTCCCGGGGTCAGGGGCCGAACAGCGGTACCCTCAGCATCCGGGAGACGCCGATTCTGGATGGGTACAAGCAGGGTTTGGGTGGATAGGGGAATGAATACAAAACTGAAATTGTTAAAACCTAAAAATAAGCACATGCAGCAGCAGCTGGATGTAAACAGATTGTATTACTAAGATGAATAATATGTGAATGTGGTTTGTTATTCCACATTTTACAATTCACTACCTACATGTAGATATAATGCAATCTGCACACAGCACACCTACTTCTAAATGTGGTCGTCTGCAATGAGTTTTGAGGCTTACGATTATAAAGCTCCCTACCTTATCAGTACGTTGTGTCACACTTTGAAATCTCGACTGTTTAATCAAGCGCGTCAGCCACTTGTGATATTTATTCTAATGTAGATAAGTCAAGACCATGTAACGCTGATTGATTTCTACCTCACCCCCAGGTATGAGTACGACATTACTGACCTGCGTCACCATCTGCAGCGGGAGTGTATGAACGGGGGCGAGGAGTTTGCCAGCCAAGTCACCCGCACCCTGGACTCCCTCCAGGGCTGCAATGACAAGAATAATATGGACCTCACACCTGGTAAGTTGACTTATGGTCAAAAAAGACCGTGTGGATACTGTAGATCTACAAACAGCCTTAAAGCTCCACTAACCAATATTTTCTTTATGTTCTCACGGAATCAGGTAGACTAGATGCAATGTGAAAGAGCTCACTAGTAGTGACAAACTCACCGAAGTGGCAACAAGCCGCTGTTTTCAGGGTTAAAAGCTCTGATAAGCTCACTGTACACTACCTGCCCAGAGCCAAACAGACAGAGTTAACCACTAACTGGTGTAGAATTCAGATTCTCAGATATTTCCCTCAGAAGTTGGTGGAGAGGAAACTAGAGCTAAAAGGATAGTTAATAATTGGACTCATATTTGTCATAAGCTAATGCTAATGACCAGAACCAAAAGCACAGGCAGAGTTTTTAACAAGTGGAGCATTTAGCAGCGGAAGAGCCTGAGGAGGTGGTGGAGACCAAAACGAGAGAATGTAGACCCAGACTTGATGACTTGCTGTAGCAGGAAAAGCAAATTTTGCCAACAGTGGGTCAGTTCTATTAAATGTCGTAGCAAGCCATGGCAGTGAGCCAGCAGGCCCAATACTGGTACCCCGAAACCAGCTCACCTAATTGCAATGCAGTCATTCAATTCAATTACGCCCGTTCTTTTCCTGCTATGACATGCCATGATGTCAGCGGTGAAAGGTCTATTTGACTCAGAAGCACCAAATGAATACTAATATTGCTCCTTGTCTGTGTGTAAGTATGCGGCTTGAATGCAAAAGCTAAAGATGAGTTTTGTTATTTCCTGCCAGCATAGCACATGATGCATGTCACCATAATAGTGATGTCTGTCTCTTACTTTTTGTATGGACATGTTTTTATGGACTTCATACAGACAGTGCATGTTTCCTCTAGTGAGTATATGACCTGATTAAAACACTGTATTATGTGGATTTATTATTTTTTTTTACATTCTTTAGATTTATTTAAAGCTGCACACTACATTTTTCTGTTAACAACATATCAAATAACTATGTGTAAAAGATGTGAAACCACAGAGAATTTTCCACCTGACTTTGCAGTTCCACTCAGCTCTACAGAGCCTTATAGCATTCATTAGTACATTGCTGTGGTTGCACTGACTGCAACTTTAATGTTATGGTGTAGTCTCACTGCTCTTGTCAGCCTTGTATCCAGCTGCAATGGGCAGCTATTTTACACTACCGGGTGGCCAGAAACACTGTGCTGTATGCTGTATGACTGCTGGATGTCTAAATAGGAAAGTGTTTGCTAACATATTTGCCACGGTAACTTTATTTGTTAGTGCTGTGTTAACGTGGTTCTGCTGGCCATCAAATATTACTGCTTTAAATCTTTAAAGTATATGTTTTTTTGTTGTTGTTGTTTTAACCACATATGTGTTATTAATCTGAGATATGCTGGCATTTTGCAAAATATTGCTTAAAAATGCAGCGTCAGCATCAAGTTTATTTAATCAGTGTATTAGGTTGGGATACCAGGGGAGTTAAGTGCTTCTTCATTTGTTCCTATGAAACTTTTATAATCATTTTAAATTACAAATTAATAAATTCTGTTGCTGAAGCTCTCACGTATCTCATTAATGGTCTTTTTCCCCCCTCCTCCACAGCATACACTTTTTAATAAAAACTAAACAATAAGACAGTATGTCAAAAAGGTTAAGTTTGTTAGTATTTGGTGAACAAGAGAAATTGTTTCCTGAGCAGGGAACAGTATAATTACATTAATACAGTTGCAATAATTGAAGCAATCAGTGTGAAACCAAAGAAAACTAATTCGATTTTTAATTAAATACCTTAGCATGTGTTATTTTCTCCTATAGGTGGGAAGTAATCAACAAAATGATTGTTGATGGAATGATAGAGGACTAAAATTTGAGTTTCACAAACATGAAGGCTTCAAATCCTCAAATCCTTTGTCAATGTAAAACACATTTTTAAAAGACAGCTAATAGAAATGAGGCACTTGTTCAGCGGTTTTCATAATCAGTGTAAGAACATTAGTTGTGTGACTGATGCAGATGGTACACTGGATATAAATATCAAACTGCAGGTATCCTGTCAAAGAATTTATTCCTCACACTTGAAATAACCAAAGGGCTTATATGCCTGCAAAGAATTTGTTTCAGAAGATTTATTTTTCATAATCTGTGGACGTTGGAGTTGAGCACCACTCCCATGAGAATTACTCTGTGAAGAGGAGAAGTTTTGATGCAGGTATAACCCTCTGAATTTCAATTAGAAGCACATTCTCTGTTCAGCTTCATCAAGAGATCTGTTATGGTGACAGCGTTCTCACACTTATAAAGTGTTCTTATAAAATCAGCCCCCCCCCCCCCCCGTAATCTTGTGCTTTATGCATTTAAGATGGTTAATGTGATGGACTAGAGAAATAGAGAATGCAGACAGCAGGCCGTGCATGGAATACTGAAGAATGTAAACAACTGGAGAGGTCACTCTGGAATTTTGGACTAAAGTGACAAAGAGTTCAGAAAATACATGTTGGCTGCCCTGACCTTCTTCTTAGAGCAATGGAATAGTTCTGAATACATAAGCAAGTGGAAACATAATGCCACGTCACTATTAACTTATTCCTGCTTTCACCTGTAAGATTGATATTTCTCCAATTTAGTGTAATAATGCAGTATTTGTCGATTCTTGTCGAAATTTTGTGTCCTTTAAAATACAAAACTTTTCATATTAACATACATTGATGCACTTGAATATACTGATGGAATAATAAACATTTTCATCAATGTTTATATCAACGTTGGTGGTATTACTTCACTTTATTTTTCATTGTACCACTTATTAACACTCCACTGGTGTTGAGCATACACACCGTCAGATTCTACAGCCATGCCAGTGGCCCTGTGGGCCGTGCATAGGCACATTGGTGCTTTCAGCTAAATGCTAACATCAACATGCTGACGTGCTCACAACGACGTGCTAAAATGCAGCTGCTAGGAACGTATAATGTCTACCACGTTCATCGCCTCAGTTTATCTCGTCAGCGGGCTAATTAGCACTAAACACAAACTACAGCTGAGTCTAATGAGAGTGTGATTAGCTTGTGCAGGTAATCACCAAAGTGATTACAATTCATCCTGAGGAAAACATGAATATGAGTACCAAAATGCATGGCAATCCATCCAATAGCTCAAAAACTAATTTCCACTCAATCATGAAATCACCAAATACAATCAGCTAATCTTTAACGGCACATTATCTGACGGATAATATCCACAGTAAATTCTATCTTACTCTATTTTTTTCCACACCATGTTAAAAGGCTAATGTTAGTTACAAACATCGTTATAACACAATGAAAATGCAGTTATGCCTTCCCAGTAATACAACCCAGTATACCAGTAGCCAGTAAAAGTAGTGGCTTATTTGCTTTTATAACTTTTGGGGCAGAAATGGAAGTGACGCACCTCATGTCTGGCGACCCTACTCTCTTCCCATTGGCTCCCAGACCTGGGGTCCCCAGGTGTGAGGTCTGCAGTTAGAACTTTGTCAAAACATTAGGATTCATCCTCTGAGGACCACGAATGAAAGTTGTACAGATATTTCAATCCGCTCCAAATGGTGGGCCGACCAACAGGCATACATGGCTAGAAATGTCTGTGAGGTGACTTTTTTGAGGTAAATTATTCCTTTAAGGATGCAATTACAGAAATCATATTCTATGATCATATTTTTTTATTGTTAAATGATTGTTTCCCTGGAACTTAATCTCTTAATATTTACAAAAATAGATAATTTCATCCTCTGAGACTTAAATGCCTTCTGTATATTCCCTTAATGACTTTTAATTTCATGCCAGCTTTTCTCTCTCTTTAATTTTTGGCTGTTTGACTTCTCCCCCAGTAAACAACATGCTGGATGTGTTCTCTTAGAATTACTATACATAAAGCTTGCTAAAACCTCCCACATCCAGCCAAGAACAACACTTTTTAAAAAAAAAAAAAGATTTCCAAGTGGCTGCTTTCTCATTTTAGAGAGAAAGCTTCCAGTTTGTGCTTCCACTTCTCCCAGCTTTTATGTCCCCATGCTTGTAATTATATCCCACTTCTCCACAGTGAGTGACAACACCAAGCTGGCCCTAATGAACAAGTACAAGGACAACATCATTGCCACAAGCCCCATCGACAGCAACCACCAGCAGAACACCCTGCTTCCACACAACACCTCCACCAGCCAACGCAAACGTCTCTCCAGCAACACCCGCGGTGAGTCACTTGCTCTCATAGATTTACCCTTTGACAGAGAATAGAAGAAAATAGATCACGAACGCCCCATGAGTCTACCCGCTACCAGCAGCAACAAGCAGTACATTGTGTAGCTACATTGTTTTATTTTTACATCTAGACACTGTTGCTGTCAGGTGAAAGCCTGGTGACGTTAGGATTGATGTTTTACCCCAAATTCAATGATTTAGTGCTCCTTTTGGAAACCCTTTTATTTTTTTCATTTTATTTACATACAAATCAGATAATATATGTATATGTGTATGTGTATATATATATGTATGTATATACACCCACACTCATTATATATAGATCATGGTGTTTTAACTTTAAAAGATGTTTTGGAACCTTGGAACCTTCGGCCAATACACTTAACAAATCAAATTGAAATTTGAAGTCTACTCACATGTTCTGATTATATTAAAGTGTCCATCTCTTGCAGCCTAAGAGAGTGAAAGCTTTATTTATTATTTGAATACCTGCTAAGTCATTGGCAGGTGGCGTTAGCGGTCTTTCTCTCGTTGGGTCCAGTTTAAGTAATTGCATGGTGCTTTAACTTTTGACCAGATTGTTAAAACTCACAGCAGCGGGTAGTCCTGCAACATCTCCACTTACACACATTACTCCATGATTCAAAGCATGACACAAATTAACATAGGGTGTCACAGAGTAAAGACCTAAAATGCTAAAATCACAGATGGGACTAACCACATTTGGAAAGTGTTTCAGACCCTAATGGTGGTACCAAATTTGTACAAATGAGTGCAAGTCTAAACAAACACCAAATAGATATTCGATTGTTAGGTGCATAGGCTGCGGCCTCATGGATACCCTTACTCCCAATGGCTTCAAAAATCTACTCAAATGCCATCACTCACAAAGTAATTGTTGCTATTGTAAAAACATTTCAATACAAATGAGGCTCAGAGTGGAGGCATTAGGTGCTCAACTTGCCGCAGCATTGTGATCAATGCCCAGCTGCACATATCTTTTATCCACCCGTGTTTATCTCGCACAGCTATGTAGCAGGAAAGAAAGCCCGGTGGGTCACTGAGTGCCACCACACAGGTTTTATCATTGACAACATCATGAATGCCCTTTGGAAAACTCAGAGGACCCTGAGACATTGTCAACTCATTGGACAAAAATTACCAACAATACAGTAAAGAATACAAAGGCACTGTTGGAAAGGATGAGTTAGGAAACTTAGGATAAACTTAGAACAATGAATCAATAAAAATGTTAGTTTGAATGTTGTTTGAATGTTAAACCTCAAACATATACATTTTTTTGTTTATTGTGGTCTTTTTACTGACATAAATCCAGCCCCATTTCGTTCCATAGTCCCATCAGTATCAGTCTGAAGTACTTTTTGTGCGTGATTCATTTGCCCTCACTCGCTGTCGACATCACAAGGCTCGTCTCTCCTGGCGTTCACCTCTGCGTGCCTGAAAAGCGATAGTGCAGGAATGCACTGCACGACAGGAGATTGAGGAACAAAGGAAATGAAGAGCGGTAACAGTTGAGGAAATGGGGAGACATTATCCCATTATGATAAACAAGAGAAAAAGAAGGCAGCGACATTTTCAAAATGCCATTTTGGAAATTTTCAGTTGACCTCAGACCATAATTCACTTTCTGCCACACTCGGGTGCACGGATGCTTTATTCTCAGCCCAATTAAAAACCATGCTGTGGTGTAAGTCGCTGTGGACACTCAACTTTTTTTTTATATATAAAAACAAAAAAAAGAGTACATAGCGCACAATAACGCAGAGGTCTTCTCCAAATTATCAGGAATGTTTGTAATTGTTATGCTCCAACAAATTAACACACATTCACCTGTGTGTTTTATCATTGCCACTTTCCATTTGTTCTAGCAATCATCCATTTTAATTATTTCATTTCATTCGTTTCATTAGTTTCATTCCTGACTGGTGGAAACCCAACATGACTCTTGGGTTTTGGATTAGAGGAAGCCGTGTTCTTTTCTTTCTTCCTGTCTGACCTTGACTGTTTCAGTGCACACCTGCGGCCACCATGACTTTCCAGCTATGGGAGCTGAAAACAGAGAAATGAAGGGTGGAGGAAAACAACATCCAAGCAAAACCTTTTTATCAATAATAGAGGGTGAGAACAAAGAGTGAATGTCTCAAACGCCCAACAGGAAGCGGCACTAGCTACCGTTGGTGGCAAAAACTTTGGTGCCCAGAAATCCTGTAACGCGGTTTCAGTGAACTACAAACAACACAGCGATGTTTGCCTTTCCAGCCAGTCTGTGAGGTTTACACCAAAGAGTCAAAAGGTCTAAGGCTGTGTTAAAACCGACATGAGTGCTGCATCAAAAACAAAACAAAAAATAAATGCACACCCTCGTCATTCATTTTAATGAGATCTCTGTGTTGGCACAGCAGGGGTCCTGACACAAAGGGGTGCTGGGAAAGAAAAAAAATGTGGGGTTCTCCAGCAATGTCATCTGGCAACGTGCTGCAACGGCCAATCAAATATTTTCAAGCACACATTCCTAGTCACCACTGTGGAATGTGAATTCCGCAGTTCTCCTGCTTCTAATACCCTGCTGTGATAACCTTCAATACTCTAAGATTCTGTCTCATAGTAATAAAGCAGGTTATTACCAGAACAACATTTTTTTCAAACACAATTTTTCGAACACGAAAACATGCTCCGATATGTGTTTTGTGGCCTTGCACATAATGTCTCTTCAAAGAAAGTGTGAAGTTGTTATAGTACTGCAAACCCTCTTAAAGAGGAGGTTTGGATTGATGGTTGGGTATTTAAAGCATCCAACTTGGAACCCACTGCTCATGTGCTGTAGCCTACCAACAGTCGACATTGGTTTCTTTTTTTCTACATTTTTATGGGTAGTTTTAGATTCTTAAATCAAACCAAACCTTAAACATAGAGTTGTCAGATGGCAGTGATATGCATTATGAGAGGGACTGAGAAACAGTGTTGACCCACTAGTAAGGCTGCCAGATCAAATGCCCTCATGGATTGTTCTTGAACCAGTTTTTTAGTTTAGGTTGGAGGACTTCTCATATTTTAAATTGCTGCGCAGTTTTAAAAGATGAAACTCATGGATGTATTATTCCAACTAGATTCTATTTTACCTTTTCACCTGTACAGTGTGAACAAAATCTTGAGAGCTGGTTAACCCGTGATTTAAGAAGGTTCAGAAGAGCTGGATGTCTTACGCAGAAATATTTATTAAAGCTTGATTGAGAAGAAGATAAAAGCAATACATGTAAATCACAGCGTACTGCCGTTCAAATCTTAGGAGTTTTTTAACCATTCCTGGACCTACAAAGATTCACTACATCCAAATAAGGTTATCCCTAACCCAGCTATACATATGTGAAGATCCTTGGGTATTGGATGCCAATACCAAACAAGAAACCGTGTTTGCCTAAGTCAGGTTGTATCTCCCTCAGATCCCATACAGTGCATTCTAATTCTGTGTCAGGAGACGGAGCCAGCCCTGCTTTATCAGGCACTGATAGAGACAGACAATTGACCTGACCAGGGGAAGCACTGTCCCACATCACATTTAATCTAAAAGAAGAAAGCTGACCTTAAACATAAAAGAAGAAAAAATTCCTTCACATACAACACACACTCCAACAGAACTCCTTTGTTAGCGCTTTGTTCTTTTGGGTTCTAAAGGCCCGCTAATGTTCGTGGGTTAACAAATCAGAAAAAAGTCTATCTCAATGAAGGAACGTCAGAGTAATTAAACTGGCAAAATTTAGCTTGCAGAGAGACAGTAAGTCAGTGAAAAACCTTTTGTGTCGATTTCAACTTTGAAATTAACTTTGACAGGCTAATTTGTGTCGTTGATCCATAGGCAAACTGTCTTGACAATGCTGATCTTTGAAGAAACAGAGAACCAGAGAGTCCAAAAGAGATGAAAGCCATTGTGAACACTTACATTCTCAGGCTGACTAGCGTACTAGTGGATACCTTGCCAGCTACACTAGTTTGCTAACTAGTCCTTTAAGTATCTCTATGTAATGAAGTTTCTAGCACCATGTATTTTGTGCAAAGGAATTTCTCTGCGCTGCTTCATGGTGTGATCAGGGCTTTAAGGTGGAGTGGATGCAGCTGCAGACCAAGCGTATAGGTTTTATTTGAAAAGCAATAAAGACGAAATCAATAGCAGTACTAATATATTGGTAGTCTTGTGCCCATTGGTACCCATTTGAGTGTTGGTCTCCAGCAATGGCCAATCGCTCGTTTCAGGCATGCTCTCAAATTTAATTTGTTCATAGACAATATATGACAGATACAGTATTTGTACATAAGAGTCTTTGCCGCCATCCTCGGGTAGTCCTTCTCTTGTGTCTGTCTCCTATATCCAATTCCTTCTCTGACTGCATATGTGAGAGTTCAGACAAACCCTTGATCTGCTTTGTTCTCTCCGGTCCTGCCCACCCACCGACACTCCAGCTCCATGCTCACAAAAGGAAAGGTCGCATCCTAATTAATTCAGTTAAATTGTCTTTATTTTGACTGCACGAATGTATAGTATGAAGACAGAAAGTAACCAAAGAAAGAAATCTCTGCACTCTCATTATAATTGTTCTATCAGTTGTATCAGCTTTGTATATGAAAATTTAAGGATGTGCCTTCTAATGCACTCAGATAACACACGTACACACATCGCTTTTGAAATTTCAGTGCTCCCAGGTACAGGTTAGTATTCTCCAAAGCCAGCTGCATAAGAATGAGGCTGTCTAAGCAGGCAATTAGATCTGCTTCATGCAGTTTTGAGTCGCTGTTGTTGGTGTTTCCAGTCAACTATTTTCATCTTTGTCATAAAATATGCACAGACAGAGCTATTGTTGTCCTCAGTGGACAGCTTCTGTGCATGTGTGAGGAGGAGGCAGGTAAGGTAATGACTCTTTCCCTTTTTGCTGAAGATACCCAAGTGCCTCTCTTCACTCCATATGTCAGCACATTTAATGGACTCCAGAGTTACTTCTAACACAACTAAAAGGCCCAAAGTTTCCAAATGGGAAGAAGCGATGTCAGAGGGAGTGAAGGGAGCGGCCCCACGCCTGCAGGCCCCCCATCAGTAGTTTCATGATTATTATTGCTGAGCTGGTATATAGTGGTTTTAATTTATTCCTAATTAGTTGTGGACAACTCTACATAATGAAGTTAATAATGTCTGAATTAGTGGACAAGGTTAATGTTATATTAGTTATTCTACTACTGCAGACTTAAAAAATTGTTGCCTTCATCACTTACCGTGAATGGTGATGATATCATAAAGACAGGAAATATTATGAATTGACTGAAGTTTTTGGGGATCTCTTATCATGGGATGAAAATTGACTAACTTAAACCATTTGGACTGGACTTATGGTTCTAGGGGAGGTAAACATTACCTTCACTGGTTAGTGGTTTTAGTCTTGTCAGGAATGCGTACGTGAGGAATTCTTATTTTCCCAGGATAACACTGGTTTATTGATCCATGATATCTCCAATCTTGAATTTTTCAGATATGTAATTTTAAATTAAAAGTCTGTCATGCAACAGCTGAAATATTTTTGTTGCTTAAAAATTATGATCAATTCCACAAGTAGTGGAGTATACCTTGTTTAACTTCATCTTTACATTCAATTAGTTGTTTATTTTTTAATGTTTTTCTTATTTATTTAATATGCCACTGCTCCGTGGGAAATATAACCTTTTCTCCCACTGCCTTTGTTCTATACTTTTTAATATCAAATTCAATAGAATAATTAGAGAAAATAACCTTCGAAATTCTCAGCTGACACAGTATAAAGAGGATGACTTACCTTTTCTTTGAATGTAGGCAATCTACCATCTGTTGGTGATGCTTACAAACCTTGAAACTCATTGTAAGGATAGCTGAGTGGTTGAAAGAGGACACACGGTGGCCGGAGTGATCTCCACCCGGTATGTGTTTTATTTGCAGTTTACACAACAACAAAAAATGTTCAGGCTTGTTATGGTGAAGTGGTGAAAGAAAACTGTACAAAATGACCCAAAAAAACAAAAACCATAAAAATCCATAAAACTTTTCAAAAAGACAAAATAAATCTTTCCATCAACAAAGAAAAGTTAGGCTGGGCCCAAGGCTATTGGGCAGAACAACTCAAGTACAAGACTAGACCCTGAGACAGTAAACCCCCCATTCTCTACTCAAAATAGTACAGTCTCAGTCCCCCTTTACTATAAAGCCTGTTGGAAGCTCTCTCTTCCTGTTTGGTGGTTTGGACCCATGAACAACAGGTAAAATGGATGAATGCTCATGCAGCAAACATTTTGGTTACTTAAACTCAATTATAACCTATAGGACACAGTGATACTCGTCTGTCATCTCCTGTTGATGGTCCACTCTCCTGTGTGTAGGTTCTCTTCTCCCCTGTTTTGTATCTTGGACACAATTCTGTGAAATCACTTGTCTTTTACCAAATATAGAAACACTTAATGCTAAACTCAGGTTTATCTTTGTTTCAAGGGAAACAGTATTCTTTTTGGTTGATTTTTAGTACTCCTCAACAGTACCTGCAGTAACAGTTATTGGCATGACAACAATCTCCCATAATATTGTCTTGTCTTCAGCCTCTAAAGTTGAGACTTTTGTTGTTTGCTTACCACACCCATACATTACTCTTGGAGATATTTTGTAAATATTTGCAAACTTCTATAATCCTGCAATAAAATCAATTAGTCTGAAGGGGAAATTCAAAATATCTACATGTCCTAGTGAGTAACAGTCTTCTAAGCGACAGTGTGAGTGAAATATGTGCTATATTTGTCAAAGTGTTTTCTCTGTCTGGAGCTCCCTTTGTAGTAGCACTCATTACAGTTGTTTGGTCACCAAATGAAAAAAATAAAATTGTCACATATTGTATTGTAGAAGTTTTTCACCAACAGTTGAAGAGCAGAGAAAGCTGCCAAATCATTTTTGTAATTGTTTTAACTTAATTATTTAACATCCTTATTTAATGTCTCTACAGTGCACTGCAAGCAAGCAATTGATGTATCAGCAACAATCTCATTTGTATTCCTACACCGCAAATTACCAAATCATATTCTCTTCTTTTATGGACCTTTTCATACAAAGCCCAATGAGTATCATGACATGAATGAATATTTCTAGTGCACAAAATAGTAATTTGTGCTCATGCATTACTTAATTTATGCACGCAATTGAACTGAGAATTTACCTTTTGTATACAGTACATTTTGTTCATTGCCAGTGGCCTGTTTGTGTCATTATTTTGTATTAATATTGAACATCTATGCCATACTGTGGCAGAAGAAACTGAAGTTATATGGAGAGTTAGCAGCAAACTAGCAGTGGTGCCTACAAATACTAAATTCATTTCATTCATCATAATATCGAAGGTTATCTCTTTCACTGCATTTGTCCTCCCTTAATACAACTTTTTTTTTTTAAATACAGTTACGATGCTACATTGAATGTTGAACATTTTCTCAGCTGTTGCAAGAGGAACATGTTTTGGTTTCTTTTTTATGCTAAAGAAAATACAATTGAATCCAGGTGAAAATAACTTAAACTTGATCCGTTCCTCTTTTAAAAGAAAGAAACTTGGTTATTTCTCTGTTTAAAAAAAAAGAAGATAAAAACCAAAAACAATTTGCCTTGTCTGCGATTCAGCTTGCTTTTTCTGTTATTTTTTTCATTTATGTTGCCTTGTCAATTAGTATTGCTGTAATGCTTGTATTTCTAAAAATTGTAGTTTTCAAATGCTATTCACGATATCCGTGCTGCTGTGGTTTTTGTTGATGTGACATCCTTACCCCCTCAAATTGCTTGTTTGTGTCCACTTCCCCTATCAGGTTAGATTGTAATTCTGGGGCCATTACACTCTCTCTCTCGCAGGCTCTTGAACCCTTCCATATTTATAGAGTCGTGGAGCACTGGACATAATAACATTATTTTTTGTTTGGTTTGTAAAAGGTACTTGTGTCTGCTGAGTTGTGGGGTGAACATGCTGCAGTGAATATTTAGAATATTTAGGGGTATTGAGCACAGCACCTTTTGGCTCCTGTTTAATAGTGAAGGCTGACGAATACCTGCTGTGTGTGATTTAGTCTTAATTCCTCAGGAGACACTTTATTCTCCTCTGTAAGCCAGGCAGGGACATGCCATTATATTTCAAGTGCCATCCTGGTAGAAGTGTTGAAGTAAATCTCAGACACCTGTTCTTCTATGATGAAACTTAACTACATGAAAGCACCAAGCTGAACCTGTGGGTCCTGTGATACCATGGACTTGTTTCTTGGAAAGCATTTATAAGAACACTTCCCACTAATTGGAAATTTTCAAACTTCGTAGTAAACTTTGATAACCCTAACCTTTTGATATTGATATTAAAAATTTAATTTTGACTTTGATCTTCTGCTATGAATGTTATTTCAGTGAATTTCATCTGCAGATATCTGTGATAGGTCAGCTTGCACTCACCTTTGGAGCTGTAATGTTCATTTTCTCTTAACTGCCTCAGAAAATACTGAATGATGAAACCTTTAAGGTTAAATGTGAAATTCACTAAAGGCATCAGTCAACAGCTGAGACATGCTAAGCCGAAAAAGATTATCATTAGTTAGCAATTTTGATCGAAACTATAGGGGGAGAAGCAGAACCCCTTCCCTTTATCTTGATTATTAAGTAGGTGTACCCACTTGTTGTTAGGACAATTCTTCTTGCCTCTGCATCAAACATCATGTGTCAAAACACAACTTCAGTACTTTTAAGATGGTTATTTACACATACACATTTGATACGCACTTTAATTTGTAACACAGTCTTTTTTTTCAAGTCCTCTGTGTCCTCCTTGGAAACCAGTGATGCTCTCTAAAAAGTATGGTGTCTGGTGGCACGGACAGGGAAAGCTAGCAAGCAACCTTAAATAGTCACCTCTTAACACAACATTCCGTTGTTCAACCTCTGTGAGTCCTACAGAGACAATAAATAGTGAAACTAGCTTTACCTTCCAATAAGCGTCTTTTTGTGAGTCTCGGCAGGTCCTGTCTTAAGACTCCGAGAAAGTTCCAAAAACAAGGATTTTTGGGAGAAGTCTGTCAATTCTTCTGTGAAAGATTATGAAACTTTCCTATCAGTATCATCATATCAGTATCCTCTTCTGTATCTTCTATCACGCTACAATACTTTTCCTCTTCTTGTACATCACAGAGAGAGACATGCTGTTTGCGCTTTGAACCACTTGAAGTTATTCCAGTGTAGTACTATTACATTGTAGCCAACAGTTCTTTTATGTTCTCTCATATCAGGCGCTTGTGCAGCCTCAAAGATGTCCTTAACAGCTTTGCTCCATTCAGGTGCTTAGAGAGTCACTTAAAAGCTTAATTTCCTGTAGTTGTGAACTTGAAAATGCTAATGAAACATCTCTCAAATAACGGCTGTTTAGTGTTTAGTTGGGTTAATCTCATTAGAGTTGAAGTTAAAGGCTTTTGTTTATAAGAACAAAGCAAAGAAGACAAGAAGCTAAAGCCACTATGCGTAGAATTAAAACATTTTCTTAGAGAGCCGACCTTGCTACATCATTTTCAGCCCATTCATTTCAAGGGTGCGCTGATTTCCAGTAGGATTGTCTTTATTTATCTATCTTATCTACAAACAAAAACTTTTCGTAGGGTGGGTATATGGGCAGGTCAGTGTTTTGGGATTCTAGGCTTTCTAGGCCTTTAATTAGTGCTGGAATGATGAACTGATTAGTTGATTGACAGAAAATACATCAACAGCCATTCTGAAAATCAATTACGTAATTGATCAAGAAACAAGACTGAAGATCTAGGTTATGCTCAAACAGAACTAATTTGTATGATGTGTTGTCAGACCACGTCAAGAATCAGAAGTGTTTACAGTTGTCTTAACAGCCAGACTGGAAGGCGGAGTAAAGAGATGGAGGAGAGGTGATATTGTTTAAAAATGGAGATAATAGCACATATTTTTAGACAGTCTTTCCTAGGAGGCATACAGAGTGTTGCACTTGGTTGTATACGTGAAAAGTGTCCAAAATAATAGCGAAGAATGAAAAAAGAGAGCTATCTTTATGATACTTTGTGTGGGAACCATGAATGTATGTACAAAGTTTTGTGCCAATCCATCTTTTAAATGAAGACACAGTTTACTGGATAACTGAAAGGAGACAAAGTCACCACCATCCACCAATAGTTGAGATATTTCAGTCTGATCCATAGTGGTGGACCGACATTAAGATCCATAGAACCCTGCTACTGGCATGGCTGAGAAATGACAATTTGCTGGTTCCAGCTTCTTATAGTAGAGGTGTGGGTTCTCTGTTTTTTGTGCTTTTTGTCATTTGTAAATAAAACAATTTTGACTAAAATGAGCAAACTGAAGATGTCACCGTGGGCTGTCAGAACTTATTTTCCTAATTAAAAAATGTATTCATTAATCAAAAGAAATATTAGTTGACTAATCAGTTATGATTCAGTGCCATATATATTGAAGTAGCCTATTAGTTGTATTATTATCTGTATGTAGTCAACAACTGACTGTCAAATCAAATAAAGAAAGTGCAATTCAATAATATTTCAGTCAGTCAGTTTTCACATTGAACTGGAAGGATTATAAATAATAAGCACTCTTATAATAATTGAATGTTCTTTTTTTTTCATCACCAGTAAAATAAGGGCTGCATTTAAAAATGCAATACATAACAGAGAGCTTTTAAAAAAATTTGCATCTTAAAATAAAGTGCAGCTTTTAAGAAAAATTTAATACAAAATGTTTTTCTTTTTTAAACTCCATTTCACATCTTAACAGTCTCAACCAATTTTTAATAAACAATTTCAACACATCTTAACAATTGAAAAGCTGTAACACCTCTTTTTCTCTTTCCTTCCCTCTCATAGCCCACTCCCCCACTTTCTCTTGTTCAGTGAGAGAAGTGAGGTTGTCCTGCCAGGATTTTCAATATAGGTTGGAATGGTGTCATGGCCATTCTTGTACACATTTGTATGGGCTTACTGGTGAGCCTGGAACGATGTTTGTTTTCGATAATGTTTTCTAGAGTAAAATCACATGATAATTCTACACATAGTGGCTTTAATGCAGTGTTTTGCGATTCTAGGCTCTGTAGGTTTTTAATTACTGCTGAGATGATGAATTGATTAGTTGATTGACAGAAAATATATCAACACTGGAAGAATATTTGTTTTCATTAATGTGAATATTGGATAATGCTGCCTCACAACTGTTTGTGGAGCCAAGCATGGTCAACATGTACAGAGCTACTTTCCTCAAAGCTGTCTCCAAGACCTTTCCGAAAGAAAGTGGTATGTGTGCAGATCGACTAATTGCATCTAGAGAGGCCCAGCATTTGCCCACTTCAAGTGCTGTGTGCCTCCCTTTGAGTACCCTCTGGCATCCGTGATGAGGAATGGGTTCCGAATGACCAGGGTGAGGTTCTGTCCAAGGCTGAAGCTCTCAAGAACGTTTGCTGAAGTTTACAAGCAGCTTGTCAACAAAGACAACACAAGAAGAACCATCGCTCTCACCCTAAACCTGTTCCTGCATTGTTGGGAAGTGTGCACAGTCTCCCTGCAGGCCTTCCTTGAACACCTTTACTTCCCTCGGGAAGGAACGTACAGCTGTCGTCAGGTCACAAACTGAATTGTCCTGTAGTATTCAATTCATTCAGTTGTAAAGTCAAATCAACCAAAAAACAACCAAACATCCATCTTCTCATCTTCTAAAAAGAAGTGAAATGGTGTTGCCTTCTAGCTCTTTGCTAAGAAAGCTGCTATTTTCCTTCTGGTGGACCAAAGGCGCTCCAACACCCTGCCTTTGCTAAGCCATCATAAGTTGTTGTGCAGCAGAAGGTCATCAGTATTTGCATCAGCTTCTCTGAGGAATTCCCTGAGCATGCGATGCGGATGGCAAGAGGATGCCCTGAGAAAGTTAATCATTCTCATCATTGTGTTCATCACCTCAGCCTACTCGTCTGACAGGGTGGAGCACAGGACCGATTGATGAATTATGCATTGGTAAGAGATTGTGCTCAGGATTGTTCTCTTTCATTCTTGCCACAGCCTCTCTCTCTCTCTCCATACTATGGAAGGGGCTCCATCTGTGGTTTTGGAAACCACTTGTTTCAGCTGTATTCCCCTCTTCGTTAACATCTCCCTAGCGGCCGGGTAGATGTCCTCTCCTCTTGTGTTGGTCTGAAAGGGTGTAATATCCTAACAGGTCTTCAAAGAACTCTTTCTTTTCATCTACAGCTAAGCCTGGGCATGGTGCCTTATGAATCACTTCATCCAGCTGTGCTAGCACCTCCTGGGTTAATATTTCAGTATTCTTTGTGGCTGATGATGCTGACATCGATATTTGCTTGATTTTTTTCAGAAAAAAAATCTTTCTGTTTTCCTTCAAACTAAGGTTTCAGCTACCACACTGATGCACTCCTTGACAGCCCCTTCGTCACTAAATGTTTATTTTTTTATGTTGCACAAAATCCACGCAACTTTGAAGGAACATTTGTTGGCATTGTTGTTGGGCAGTGAAGGAATGTGTTAGGAGTGTGGTGGATCGATCATACCAAACTCTTAGATTGTTTATTTTCTGTGTCCTCAGTTCGAATTTGTATTGAGTATGTTTGCTCAAAGGATTTGTGCTTTGCGCTTCACATTGCCACTTTTAATAATTGCTACGCCTCAGAACATATGAGACATACTCTTTACATGCAAATCAGAATACACAGATATTATTGGCTGAATAGCATCACTTGAGATGATTTACAATGCATGCAGTTGGTCTGTGAGGTTCCTGGGCTGCTAAACCAGTGCCGTAAAGGCTAGAATAGCTGCGCCAGTTTGAATGGAAACCCTCAAAAACTAATTAATTCTGAATTATGTATCATTTGTTCGTGTCTGCCTATTTGTGACCTTGGACATCAAGAATGGAGAATATAGATTACATGACACAAATGGCAATTATGGGCCCAAAACTGCAAACCAGAAACCACATGGATAAAGATTTCAATCATTGTCAGTGTTTTGTTTGCCCTAGTCTGATAACTGATGTTTCTGAACTCCTGTCATCGATCCTGCCTGGATGTGACAGCTTCTTAATACTCTGTGATTTTTAGTATCCATATTTGTTGCTCTGACATTTTTGCTTTAGAGCTCTTTGCAACTGAGTCTCTACTCTCACCAGGCCTGCTCAGTCTATGGGACACACTCTTACATGATCTGTGTCCCAAATCAGGGCCACCTACTTTGAATTCCGCATTTCATCACTGAAGATATTCAAGCAGACTGTCCTATTCCAAAGTCTGATTCAAATGTGGCCAAGAGCTGTGCCCTTCTTTTTTCCGGAATTTGGAAGACACAACTATTCTAGTGAAGTTTGGAAATATGGGACCAAATCTTATTCACCAGTTGATTTTAGTTTAGGTGTTCATTGGTCTACGTGTAATGTTTGCTGGGTCTTGCTCTTACATTTGCTGGGTCTTGCTCTTACATTTGCTATTTTGTTGGCCATTTAAGGCCAACATTATTTTTTCTGTGTAAAGCCAAAGTGTCTCACTTGCTAAAAAGCAGTAGGCTCATGCTTTTATTTCCTTTGAAGGCTACTTCTTCATATGCTACATTCTTTGAAGGGGATGACCCATTAGGACATATCTATAGTGTGTTCAATGGCGTAACGACAAATGTACAATGCTTAGTGCCAAACAAAAAGACTGACATATGCATTGTATAAATACACATATTCAGGCCTTTGTAGCAAAGCAGAGCATCTCTGAAAGGCCAAAAAGCAGAGGGTGAAATGTCTACATCTCCCCATACTTTGCCAACCTCCTTATTGAAAACCCATGTTTTCTCATATTGTCACATAAAATTGACAAATCATTGTCACTTTCTACAGTGGCAAGAGGAAATTAAAAAATGTGTTTGATGCATAACAAAGAAGGCAGAACATCTGGACTCGCACTTATGCTAACACTACTTTTGATACAATTTTGCAGGCCTGTATACAGTACAGGCTATAAGTTCACGTCAAGACTGCAGCCTCTGTTAAATTAGCTCATTTCGTTTTATTTGTTATCATAGCATGTTCAACTTGTACTAAACTTATCCAAACAAAATTTATAGTATTCATGCACACATTGCAAGTGAGTTTATAAGGGTATTTTATCGGTGCAGCTACTACATTATCTGTAAAAAACATATTGTGACCCCTGCATTGTGTTGGATCTGATCATCTTCTGTTAAAAACCCATTCATATACTTGCTTTTTGAGGATTTTTTATGTATATATTTAATTCATTTATTTTTTCACTCTAGCAGCACGGCTCTAGGCATGGCAGTGTCAGTCCACCACTTTGGTCCAGACTGAAATATCTTTACTATTGAATAGACTGTGCAGGAAGTCATGGTCCCCAGATGATGAAGCCTAGTGACCTCAATAATCTCCTGACTTCTCCTATATCACCACCAGCAGGTTGACATTTTTGGCTTTTAGTCAATTGTCTAATAACTTTAACTAACTTAAGCTTACCGTCCCCCTGTTTCTACTTTCCGCCATAGCCCTGATGTGTAGTAATGTTTTCAAATGAATGCGCTAATTTGATTAATTAGTTACAAAAAAATATATAATGTAAAATTATATAATGCATATAATATCATTATATCAGAAGCTCTGAGCTTCTGAGCGCTCTCAGCACTCAGGCACTGGCGCTCTGTGCGTCAGTTGCGCATCTAAATAGTTAAAAAAGACTGTGGTTAATGTGGTCATCACATAAAGCTGAAGTGAAAGACTTTTACATATAAATGAACAGCCGTAAAATTCCAGCCCTCGCCAAACAAGTTCACACAATGCTGGTTAAGCCACTCACCACTTGGTAAGTCTCTCTGTATTTCTATGCCAGAGTTTTCAATCTGGTGTCTGTGGTGACATTCCCACGCTGGCGCACCAGAAACAAATTGGCGGCGGCGGCTCCCTGGAGCTGACATCAGCGCACCGGCCTGACTGCACAAAGTAATTCCGGAGCTGTCGGAGAAGCACTAAACTTTTTTATTATTACCAAATTGCTGCTTAGGTGATGAGCTTATATTAAAAATTTAATTGAATGATAAAAAGACATGTGTTTGGAAAAAGATTGGAAATAAAACTTTTTTGATATTTCTATTCTATGCCTTAGTCCTGGGCCACAATCATTTAATGTTTTTGAGTTGAAATATCCTTATTTGGGGGCTTTTCCAAGCAAATATAGCTATATGCGATTAATTAAACATTTTAATCGATTGACAGCCCTTAATATAATCAAAATGTGCCGGCATGATCAGAATCAGAATCAGCTTTATTGGCACTTATGTGTACACATACAAATAATTTATTTTCATTGTTAGAGATAACCCCAACCTTCTCAATGTACTTACACAGAAATAGACATACAGCAAAAACAACAGACAACATAGCTGAACAAAGGCACAATTTGTAGGTACGGTGGATGTTCAGTGTTACATGTTTATTGCACTGGATTGTTTCTGGAACTGTATGACTGATGTAAACTGTTCATCACAGTGACGGCCTACAGAAATAAACTCATCATCTGATAGATATTTAACTAAAGTCTGATTTATTCTTATTTTGTAGTTATTTGAACATTTTGTATGTTTGAAGAAATGGCTGTCTTTCCCCAATTGCTGCATGGCGAGTTGTTTTCATAGCACACTGAATGCTGTTTCTGAGGGCTTTGTTCCCTGCCAGCAAACATTTCTGGGGGGAAATTGTGCAGCGAACTTTGCTTTATTATTAAATCAGTCGTGTGAAATGCTGAAACAATGGTGTCATCAAAAAAAGCCTTCCCACTTGTGAAGTAAAGCAACGCCAACATCTGTGCTGTCAGATAGTCATGCTTGCCAATAATATTTACACTACGCATTCATATCTTCAGTGCATATTGTTCTAAAACCAACAATATGAAAAGCTGATGAAGCTGCTGTCAAGAACAAGTCCTTCTCAGTTTGTCACATTGACATTTTCTGCCAACAGTGTTTTCATTGCCCCCGTTTTTTCGGGGGATCTTCTCCAGTTTAATCAAACACTGCGTCTTGGTTGGGGAGTTTAAAAGCTCTTGTCGCTGAGAAACATTAGCATGAATTTTATTTCAGTTCACATATATCCCGCTGAGGCAGCAAATCTTTGCTGCTTTGATGGATTTTCCCACTCACTTTGTGATGCACAATCCACTAACACTTGTAAGACAAGCTTCAATACATGCCCTCTAAATATAGCTAATGCCTCTGCTAAAACACACTCAGCTGAAAGCATTCTGGGCATATTGTATTGTAAGAGCAGTTTATTCATCAAACTATATACACCATCCTTAAGATAATATTATAGCTTTAAATGACAGCCTAGTCAGGCTCCATTCTTGCAGATTTTTGCTATTTCCTTTTATGAAGCAGGAGAGGGACATTTTTTTTACATTTATTCTGCACCCTTCTTTTCCTTTGTAATAGAAATTCAATGAAGGCCTGCATATTGGCAATTTCTTCATGAACTGCAATGATAAAGGTAAAAACAAAAAAGCAAAGACACTAAAAAAAAAAAAGTTATGTTTGCCCAGCAAAAAGCCACAAACCAATGTGTTGCATGTGTGTAGCTGTTTATTTAGTCTTCATGTTTTCCATCTCACATATTGTACGTATGTCATCCACCATTTTCAATCTATACTTTCTAAATGGGTAAAGGATGGATGGATTAACAACTTGTAGACGTCACCTTGGAGTTTTCACTATTCTGACATTTCAAAGATAAAAAGATAAAAAATTAACATTCCACTGTATAAAGAAATTATAATGAAAATAAGCAGCAGCCCTGATATCATTTTATTTAGTTTGATCAAATTAGATCATGGTTCATATTTACTGTTATACAGTCAAGTTAAAACATACGCTGATGGTATGAAATTAATTTGAAATAAACACCACTGTCAGTATACATAGTATTTGTTTGTCAGTTTTATATATATATATATATATATATATATATATATATATATATATATATATATATATATATATAACAGCCTAGGCAACAATAACTGTGCTATTAAAAGGAAGGAGAAGGAGGAAAGTGTTCTGTGTTTCAAACATGGGAACAAAAAAAAGAGACTGAGTAGCATCACGACCAAGATCAAAATTCAGACGGAAGAGTTGGAATGAGAGGATGAAGCTGCCAAACGACACTAACAAACACACTGCGCAGCACTCCTATTTAAAGTTGATACTGCCCTTTTTTGAGCATTTTATTTACTCATAATTGCTGAGATGAGGTACCTGTGTTTCCATGGAAAATCCAGGGACCAGTACCAACAACATTATAGTTTACTGTCACCAATTCACTGTGTGACCATTTTCTAAAATCAGGGACCGGAAGAAGCAGCAAATTCATTTATAAGAAATCTGATTTTCAGGCAACTTAGTTGTCAGTGCTCTTCCACAGTTGAACCAGAAATGGGGAAAGGCATTATAAGATAGGGAAACTTTTTAATAAGTAGAATCCTGTTCGGTTTTCCATTTCTCAACCCACTTTCTTGCAGGGCAGTGTTTGAAATAAGTGACAGCAACTTTCCACATTGTACAGAAAATGCAGAAAAGTAGTGAAATAGACTATTTTAAATTGCATTTTGTAAAAGATAATGGAATAATACCCTCTAAACTGAAGTCATAGCAGAAAGTACCTCAGTGAAATTAATTTGCTCATTCTTGCAGAAATAGGTGGTTCTAAAAGCTTGGTGAGCTCTCAGTCTCTAACAAGACAAGTTAGTTAACATAGATTATTTATGGCAATCCCTTTGTACCATCCACTCAAGACTGACTACAAGCCATGCTGCTTTCTTTTGTTGAGAGGTTTCTACTGTGACTTCCTCTATTTATTTATTTTTAAATTGGTTGTGTCCATTCCAAGGCCAGCATGGTCAAGAAGGTCAGTGGTATGAATTTCCATGTTGCAGGTCACCAAGGTTGAACTCTTTTCCCCTGCGACCAAATTAACTTTGGCGATTCCACTGAAATTAATCAATTCTGGTTCCAAGAATGTGACCAAAATCCTTACCCACATAGTTCAGTCATACAGAACTATTGAAGCTATAGCACTTCCTTAAAAAATGAGGAGGTAATGAGATAAACACTAAAATTGTGTGCCATCACTCAGATTTGAACCATCCGTTTATGTGACAGCAAGAAAATGTTTTGTAATCTAAAATGAACCTCTGATCTTTGTTCTTCAAAGAGCAATTCCATTGATTGATAAAACCCACAGTCTGTGTACAGAACACAATAAATTGCTTATTATTTCTTCACATGGGTCTTAGTATTAATATAAGGTTTTAAATTTGCTCAGACTCACACATCCAACTAGATTTTTTACAATCTTAGATCAGTTCTCTTCCATTGTGTATACTTGTGATATCCACTGTGAAAGGCAAACCTTGCAGGTTTTTAATAAACGGCTCAAGGTGAGATAGGATAAGCTCAAGTTGCATTCCCCAAAGGACTTCTTCAGCAAAAACCCATTCACTTACAGAGCACCAATCAAACTCAAGAAGCTGCATTTTGTACAGTTCTGCAGCCGTATGTTTGTCTGGCTTAATTGTCTATGAGGACGTCTTTCAGTCCATTCAAGTGTTTATACAAATGTGCTTTTGTTGGATTAGTCAAAGAAATGGGTGAATCACAAGTTGTCAGTTAAGACAGTATGCGCAAAAAAAAACATGATACCGTGAACTTTCTGCTCAGCTTCCATCTCCATTAGCCTACATTTCAACTATTGATTGAAGAAAACTTTTATGTTCTGATCTGTTTCCACACTGAATCCAGCAGCAGCTTCATCTTCCCCCTCTGGCTGCCTCCCCCCCCCCCCCCCCCACCATCTCTATGAAGCCAACCTGAGGACAAATCCCCCACTGCTGGTCCAGAACTTTCCTCATTTCTAGGTGTACTTTTTTATTTTATTTTTTATTTCTTTATGTGTGAATCCAACAGCGGGTTCAACTTTCTTGAACCCAGACGGGGACTCTGGGACAGAGGCAGACAGCGAGCCTCAGCTGGCCTTTTACACCGACCCAAACCGCAGTCGCCGCCGGAGTCGAGGTATGAGAAACGGTAATGCCAACAGCGCGTGGGGCTCAGGGGGTAAGGAGGACTCATTCACCTACAGACCGTTTATCCCGCCGCCTGATGGTATTACCATCGCCACGACGCATGACAAGTGACCTTTACAGTGCACATGTTGTGGATGGCCCCAGTGTTGTGTGTGCTCGTGATTTTGCGTCATAGAATTTGTGTATACAGTATGCTGTCTGTATACATATGTGTGTGTATACATATCTGTGTGTAGAATGTGTAAACGGTGGTTGTGAGCATGTAACATGGATCTCAGTGGCGTCTGCATACCATCTTGTTGACTGAAACCAAACAAGACGATGAGATCAGAGGGTTTCAGTGCAGAATATTTTGATATCAATTGTATCTTAGGACACAAAAAACACAATATCTTGAAATAATATTACACGCAAATATTATTTCTAAGGAGGATCCTGTGGAAAAGCTGTCAAAGTGAAGTGGTGCAGCATGCTTTATCTGTCAGCATGCCATGTCCTCGCAGCTTTGATGTACAGTAATGGGGTGTGGAAGAGAGGCATAGGGGGAAAAAAATAAATAAAGAGACAATGCCCTCAAAATAATAGCTGCTGTCAGAAGGCGTTACAAGCCTTTACAACGCCTCCGAGCCAATTATTTCTCCGTCATGTGCACAGGTGTCACAAACACAGCAAAGCCTCCAGAAGTGCAGCCAACACCTTTAATTAGAGCGAGGCTTAAGAATAGAATGAAGCAGTTGCAACACTGCCCTAACTATGTTGTTTTTTTAAATCCAGAGGAGGAGATGATTCATGAGGCGTGACAGACGCATTTCTTCAAGTCAGAGGAATGATCAGAGGAAGGATGAAAATATTGCAATATTCCACTTTTTTTTGTAATAGCCAAATGTCTACTGGAGATTTTTAAACTGAGAATCTGAAAATATAAACTTTAAATTAAAGGATGTCAAAAAGGTGAAATTATGCCTAACATCCAGTTTCTGGGCAAGTTACTTGATTAAATAAACTAGCTTTATACATAATAGGACAGGTCAGCTCTCTACTGTGGCTTTTGTTTAAAGGATTGCCTTGGGCAGCTTTTGAATGAGAAAGTTCTGCCAGAGTAATTTAAAAGTGACAATGTAATCTAGAGTTGTTCTGCTAGTGAAAAAAAAACTTTCTAACAAAGCGTGAGTGGCTTTATTCAAGGTCACCGTGATTTTTGTTGATTTTTTTGTTGCGTGGGTGTGTGTGCATGTATGCATGCCCCCGTGGGTATGAGGTCACGTTTAACACTTTTCTCTGTTGCACTCTGGAGTGAAAGAGATAAGGGAAGCATCCTCTGCTCTGGCGGAGGGAGAGCGGAGAAAAGCAAAACAACCCCTGAACCATTTTTTATTTAGGCCCGTGTCTCGTTTTTTTCCCCTTCACATCCCGGCGTGGATGTTAATACCCTTCAAAGGTAAACTGTATTTCTGTGCCACTGAGCTATGCCTAGTCTGAACCTCCCAAAGGCTTGAGGTTTTTGATCCAAAGGTCCTTTTCATGGGCGCTAAGCCCATTTTTTGGCTTGTTTGTGAAACGATTCCCTGTGCAGGTAGTGTGTGTATATCTTTGTGTCGCCGTGTGCATGTGTTTTTTATGGTATGGATGGGTTGCGGGGGGGAATTAGAAGCGGTCACTGCTTCACATATCTCCATCCTTTGTTGTTCCCACCCCCACCCCTACCCCCCGCTCCCTGTGCGTTTGCTTCCAGCAGCAGGTTCCCCGCGGAGCCCCATCAATAAGACCACCCTGACTCTGATCAGTGTCATCAGCTGCGTGATCGGCCTGGTTTACTCCTCTCACCTCTCCTGCAGCCTCTCAGTCCGGGTGATCCTACATGTGCCGGAGCACCTCATCGCTGACGGTAAGGCTTGACACCAGCTCGGATTGTGGACGCGGCCTTTCCACACACACACACACACACACACACACGCACACACAAACACCTCTGTGGGCGTTCAAAAAGCCTCGGGGGTGCGCTGGCATTTTTCTGCCGCTCTCCAGGGAGTTCGACCCGCTATATCTCTCAAACCAAGTGCCTGCGCTTTGCGGTCGAGCTGCCGATCTGCTTTGCTCTCTCAAAGACAAAAGGGAAATGCCAGGTCGACTACCCACCCTCCGTCCCACCCCCCCTCCCAGGTTTCCCATGTGAGACTGCACAGCAAATGTTCCCTCAAAGCATCAGAGCACATTGAGGCCGGGTCGCCGAGACCACCCGCAGCAAACCCTCCATCACTCTTCCCCTTGTGCTTTCTGATATGTCGAACCAGCTCGCTAATGAATTTCAATGTAGCACCTGGAGAAAAAAGAAAAAAGGAAAAAAAAAAAGCACAGCGGGGGCCAAGCACTGGGTACCTGCTGGCTCATTGGCATTTTTCAGTTGTCACAGGAGTGAGCTGGCAGTCCAGATATATTATAGACTGTGAGTATGCTCACTCATCTATCATCTGGAGGTCTGATTTGATTCGGAGCGCGGCTGCTTTCCGGTGGTACACACCGGCCTGCCAGGGAGATATTAAAATTCCAGGGAGGCGTCCAGGGAGGGAACTTTGGAAGGAGAGATGAAAGATGGCGAATTTGCCTGTTGAATTACAAAACTGGGATCGATTTAGAATGTTTCCATAAATGTCTCCACAATCTCATCAGACTTGATTTGATGTCACGGTGAATCAGATGAAAATCTGGATTCTACCACTGGGGAAAGAAGCTATTAATGCCAACAGCTGCGCATGTGTCTGCCCTCAAATACTGCGACGAAAAAAAGAAAAGAAATGCAGAGTTACACCTTTCTCCTTGCCTCTCACGTCAGGGAAAGTAATCATCCGTAGGTGCTTGTGTGTTTATGCAGGATAACAATATCTTCTGCTATTCAAGACGCATAACAAAGGACAGGAGAAACTTTTTCTTTATGACTAACCTGGAGATCGTGTAAAGTAGAGCTAGATGCAGCTGAGGTTTATCGTCTCAGATTGAATTTTGAGGAAATTTTTTACTACCTGTGTCTTGTATGAGACAAGTTAAACTTGCTCGTCACCCCTGGTCAAGGACAGTAGGCGGTAGCGGCTCGGTGAGGGCATACCCAGGGACAGTATTGCTTTTAAGTTAAATGCTAAAATCAACATTTTAACATGCTTACTGAATAAAGACAAAATGCAAAAAAAAAAATAACAATAGTTTCTAAGGTTTTAGTCAGATACTTATTGCTTAAGATGAATCATTTTCTACTCATAAATATCTAACATGATGTTTCTACATTTCTGCGAAGAAGGTGAAGAATATATCTGTAGGGGTGTCCCTGCGGCCCGTGCTTAAATCGGCGACGCAGCCCGGTGCCCACTCCACTTATTCTAGCTCTGGAAGCCTGCGGCCTCCTGTGAGATTCACACTTGATGATGATGAATATCTGACTCAGGTTGGCTCCGGTTTCATATTATGATCAAGTCTGAGGAGTCAGTTAGTACATTCTTTTTTGCATACACCCACAAAGCATTTATTTTTGATATTAGAATCCATTTCATGATTTAAAAACACAAATATTGCATTCCCATGACTGCCAAAGGCATCAAATAGGACATAAAATGTGCCATAAAAAACATTGCTGATTGGTGTCTTAAGTTTCTCTTATCTATTTTTTTGACTCTCCACAATTAAGCAAACAAGACATGTCCGGCCATTTGCAGTGCGCGCTCTAGTTCTGAAGGGATCATCAAAGAGGATGGCACTAACTAGGGCACACAGAGCCTGCCAAGAAGTCATTAAATATGCTTGGGTTAGCAAATGCCCATTGCGTCCCGTGTTTGCAAATGCATGGTCAATGAGTGTTGCTGCTAATTTACAGAGATCACACGGCGGATAACTCCCAGTATCAGGTATTATAGTGACACCTGCTGTGTCCAGCGGCCTCGCGAACTTGTGACTTTTTGGTCACACTTTTGGTTTGGCTGGTTGGATTTCAAGTTATTGTATCTTTTTAAGAAGCAGTTTTAAACTGCAAAATATTTCACAGATTAACCTGGCTCCACATGGATCCTTTCAGCAAAGTTTTTGCGCTGCAAAGCCTGTGAGAACTCAGTCTTCAGTTCTATTCTTTGGAACACATTGATACCAACTTTCTAAATAGTACTAATTTCAGATAAATCTGACTAACGTATGCACAGAATTACACCCCCCAGCGTCAAATTTAAATTTACACTGAAAACAAACAACAGTACAATGCATCTTATCAACCCTGTCAAGATTCTGGCTCATTTATGGCCCCTACTTTTTTTATATTCACCTTTCAGGGTGGCTGAAAACACATGTTGGCTAGTCTGTTAAGTCGTTAAAAAGAAACTTGATTTAGAGGCCCCTTTAAAGGCTGTTTGCAGATTTAGTTGGTGTTGACTTGACACTGGAATGCAACACTGACCCAATCACGTTGCTTCATTTATGTCACAGGTACCACTAATGATACAGACATTAGGGCAGAGCGAAGGAGTGCAAATTGTGCGCAGATCCCCGGGGAGTTCAGGCGCAAACAGCTCTAAATGAGAAACTGCTAATGAATTGTTAGTCGTTGATTCCACAGTTAATAATTGTTCAAATGTTTTTTAAATGCATTTGTTGACATCGTTTCTTTTAGGTAAAGCAGTTTCAGAGTTTGAAAAGTACATTTTCTTACAGACCTTTAACTTTAACCAAGCTGCTATCCAGTTACAGTCACCGGGGCACGCAGCCAACTTAATCTGTGTGTGCCGTCCTCATATACAAACATAATTGCATTAAATGCACGCTGTACGTAAAGTCACTGGCTCAGCAAGAACTACATGAAAAGGAGAGAAGTCCATAACACAATTTCCCACTGCACCAATGGGAAGGACAAAGAAGACAAGGTTTTTCAGTCAACCTGTAGCCAAACAAAGGCACACTCATGTCCTGTGGTGCACGCATTAAACAATCCAAACTACACTAACATGATTTATTTATTTATGACATTTTCTGAACCTTCACCATTTTAATCCTTGTAAATATTTATCCAGACATCGTGGAAAATGTGTGCACAAAAATTCCAACCTTTATTTTCTTCACAGCTGCCCTCCTCCCCCTGATGCATCTGTTTGGCTGTGGGGCAAAGCGGATGCCTCAGCTGGCTGCATGTGGTTACTGATAATAACCGACAAAAGTGTTAGTCTTCTTATTATAGCTGTGGTTTTATTCAAAGTGTCTTTTGAATTGTTTTTTATCTTTTACTATTGCAGCTGCCAAGGTTTGTCGTTTCAGCTGGATCTACTGTAATGATACTAAATGATAATAATTCTTGTTCAAATATCACAATATTTGTTGGGAAGGTTGTTTGAAGCTTTCAATGCAGCGTTTGTAGGTGCAGGCTCATTTTGGAGCCAAATAAATCCTCAGCTGTTTATTTCCTGCTTTTATCATATTTTATTTTGAAAGTTGTCCAACACTGAGAGTTCGACTTTTTCTCAACTTTGTCAAAAAACTTTGAATGGTAATATCAACTTTCTGATCAAACGTATGTTTTTTCACTTCCTTTCCTTTTCATTCTCTCATGGCTTTTTGCTCCTCCTGTCATGTATTAATTCTCTCCACATGCCTTTGCCTCCTTCCACGTTCCTCTTTGTCTTCAACCTTCTTTCCATCAACCATTTCTTCCCCGCTGAATCTCCTTTCCTCGTACTCTGTGTCTTTTCATCCCTCTTGTCCCTCTGTCCTCCTCAGGATCAAGGTTCATTTTGCTCCAGGGGAGCCAGCTGGACGCTTCAGACTGGCTAAACCCGGCCCAGATCCTGTTGTACTACCAGCAGAATGCCAGTGGGCCCTGGGTCAGCGAGCTGTGTGGGCGACGCCTGCTGGATCCCTGTGAACACCAGTGTGACCCCGAGACAGGTGAGCCCAGAACACAGCATAACGTATCAGTTCTGTGTACCAGGGTTGTTACCATGGAGACCTTATTAATTAATATTTGATATGAACGAGGTCTCATCTGCTTACATAATGATGGGCATTATTCTAAAACTGTTATTTAAACTTTGTTTAAACTGGAACATCTGTAAAAAACATATTATATAGGAAAAAATGCCACTGCAAAACAAAAAAGGAACCAACAAATCTACAAGAGGCGGCTGATATGCAAAAAAGAAATAAAAATTATTTGATTGATGTGAAAAAGTTGACAAAATGTGACAAAAATAGTGAATGTTACAGTCATGGGACCATCGTCAACCCATCTTACCAACAGTGTAATTGCTCAGACTTAAATCAAACGAACAGCAATTCCCAATCAGGAGAAAGGTGGTAAAATATAAAAGGTGTTTACCTTCATGGATGATGTGCTGACAATGGTTCACTTTTTTCTTATATTTATTTCCCATTTTGTCATCTTTTGCACCTAAAGAGCCACTTCTAGTTTTTACTTGTCAGTGTGCAGACATTTTTCCATGAGACTGCTTCCCTTGGTTTCACGCAACTAACACTAGTACTCGAGAAGTCTGGGTTAAAGAGCGCAAACACTTTAACATTTGTTGGCAGGGCCCAAGATGCACTTTTTGGTCTGCCAATGGCTGGTAAACTGAAAAAAATTACAAACTATTTTTCAACCAGCTATAAAACTGCATAAGATACAAAGTCATTAAAATCAATGTAATTACTAATTACCCAACGATTGACCTTTTTAAAGGGAACTATAATAATGAAAACTTTACACGCTGTTGTAGAAACTCAACTTATTTCAAAATTTTATTTGCAGTGACACCTGGGAAATAGGTAAAGTGCCTTTTGGGATCAAGATCAAAAAGTGAAAGAAAAAAAGAACATTGTAAAAGATGATGTCATAACCAGAACCCACAGTAACTTTGCAGTGCAGACCTCAGACAACACCTCAGAGTTTGACCCCATTGTAAGTCAACCAAACAAAGCAACCATGGTGGCCTTGCACAGCGCTGGGCTCATGTGAAACACAGTGAACTGGTAGTGGCAGAAATTGTGTCACACATGCAATGCAAACTGACGAGACCGTCACTGATATAAAATCAGTGAATGTGTGGTGAGCAGCAGAAACAGAGAAAAGATGCATCGGAGGTCTGTCGGTTTGAAATTATCGAATTTATTGAATTTTCAGCGTCATCATCTAGCTTCTTTTTTAAATCGGGGGTTTAATTGGAACACTTCTTGTCTACACAACATTTTTTTATCTTTCAAGGCTATACAGCTCTGTCCTGCTGCACGTAAAACGAGTGGACAATCGGAGAAAGTAAGCCAGCTCGATGATGGTGTTTTACAGTTTGTGGAGCACTGGGTTCTCGTTTCTCCACTCATCATCAATGCAAACTTGCTGTGGAAGGAGACAGAGGGAGAGGAGCCCCAGTCCTGCAAAAGGCTTCCAGAACTTGCAGTGTTTATCAATCACTAACTTTGGTTCCAGCAACCAAAACACAGCTGCAGTCAGTCAGTCAGTCAGTCAGTCAGTCAGTCAGTCACTGCACAGAGGAGCCTCTTTAATTGTTTACAGGTGTGACCACGTCTACGGTCCACCGTACTGCAGGGCCTGAAATGGAAAATAGATTGCTTGGAGCACTCGACATGGTTTTCTCCAGGGGAGTCCTCTGCGGAGCCGATCAATTAGTTTGCATGTCTCCACTTCCAACTTCATTTGTACTATCTGTACACAGCCTCTAGTTTAAACTGGACGGATTTTGTGAGCAACATTTGAAAGAAAAAAAAAAGACACTTAATAGATAAATGAATTATAGCACATAAATTGTAATGGAAATGAAAAACAGTGTGTCTAGTGCTTTTGTCTGGAGCTACTGGAGAGGAAAAATATTTAAGATTTTTTAAAGGTTAAGGAGTAAATGCCAAATGACCCAACCGTGATCTGCTTGAGCTCCTTCAGCCAGCCGCACAGTGTACAGTAATTGTTTTTCCTCTGTAGATGCAACGTTTGAATCCGAGCCATCAAATTGTTCACTCTAAGATTAACAGTGCATTTTGCAGGAAAAAAAACAATTTTTACAATATATTTTAAGCTCTGCTCCCTCCAGTGTATTTTCTGTATTTTCTGTACTGCACATCCGACACGGCTCCTGGCTCCTGTAGCACCAGTCCGCTCCCTGCTCTCACAAACTGCTGTAATGTGACCGCAAAGTCACGTTTCGGTAAGGGGACAGCTGACGAGATTGAAAAACATGATGAATGGGATGTTAAATCGGGTCAAGCCACTCCCCTTCTTGATTAAGTTCAGTTTAATTAATCAGTTGTGACGAGTGTGCCACATGCGATTTCATGTGAAGGTACATTTTTCCAACAAAAAAAAAGCTTCCCTACAGTAAGTGGGCTGTTTGTTAGAGCGATGTTAAAATCCAGCACGATATATCTACTGTAGAAAGATTAATGCTTATCTATTAATTTTATTGTGATATCACCTAATCCACCCTCTCACTTTGAATGTATGTGTGTGACAGTGTCCCACACACTGAGGTTCCAGTATGGGAAGTTTCACACAAGTTTCCTGCTTTGAATCCTTAGTCAGATGTTCTCATCAGTCTTTTTCTTTTAGTCCCTGTCATACACAATTGCAATCAGACATCTGAAATTACAGACATTTTTTCTCCTCTTTTTTAAAAATCAATTCCACTGTTCTCATCTGCTGCACTCCATGTAGTTTATTTTGTTCAGCACAAGAATGACTGGTACCATTCCACTGGACGGATGAGTGATGGGCTGGAGGGAGGGATAGATGCACTGTAAGCCTGATGGCGTGCCTGAAATGACTGATAAATTACACTTCAGGGCATATTGAGGAAGAGCATCATGTCTGTAACTTTTGATTGATGTTACATTATATACAGTTTTCTTTTTGACCTAAAAACTGAGTGAAAAAACCGCATCTTAGCACTATAATGTTGTACCCTTGTACATTTAATCTTTACTTGGCTCTCTGTGACCTCGCAACTCACAACTGCTAACAGTTCATATCTTTTCACTTGTTCTAAAACCGCTCGCGGAGGCTGTCGGGTGAGTACATGAACGAGACGCAAAATGCAGCTGGGATTTTGAAAACAACAGCTCGACTGGCAACTGCTGACTGATAGATGTGATACATGATGCATACTGGGTAAAAAAAAAAAAAACTTCAGTGTATGGCGAATCAATGTGACCTAGTTGTTTTTAAAGAACATGTTTCTGACACCCCAAAAAGCATGAAACACAAAAATCAATATGAAATACTTTGTGCAGAAAATACATACGCACACTTGAAAATAGGGCCATGTGCAGCCATTGTACATTATGTTTTATTCAAACCACAGACCACATTCAGATTCCAAATCATGAGAATAGGGTGCTGATGAAACAGAATTGTAGAACATTTTGTTGTTTAACAAGCTCTTTATCACTCTCTGCCACTGAATACATTTTGATCTTCCCTGGCTTCAAATTCACTATGAAGAAAGTGGGAGCCTGTAAAACAGAATAATATAACGCGTCTTGTTGTTTGAACAAGTTCGGAACAATTTAGCCTGAAGTCCATATTTCTGCAAGTAAATCTCACTCCACAGATGTCATGAATACTTGTAAGAATATGTTTTCAAGGCGAGCCACCACAGTGTAATTATTCAACTCTTTCTTGTAAATTGATCAAGTGACTTTAGTCAACGTTTCTAATTCATGAGATGTTAAGATGATGGTTAAACTGGTTTCCTGTCATTTTTTTCAACCATTTTGATCAGAAAATGTTATGTTATATTTAGAAAGCTAAATATGACACGTTGTCCGTACCCGTGGAGGTGTTTGACGGTAGCAGGCTTCTCACATACAAAAATAGCCCTGGCTTGAAGAAAGAAATATATATTTAAAGGTTTGTTGTTTCTTACCTTTGTTATGACCTTTTTTTATGAAAGTGCCTTAACTTTCCTCAAGTCAGATAATCCTTAAATAGGTATCGGCAATCATGTTGTGTGCTAAAAAATAAGAATCGGTGAAATATAAAATCTACAAATAATATTTATAACTAAATAAACAAAATAGGAAAACATGGTTTGTATTTGAATCGCACACCCAAGAAAGAAAAAAAAAATTAAACAACCACTGGATTACTTTGATATTGAATAAAAAGAGAGAACTTGATGATTATGAGATAGGAAGTTAAAGTTAAATTATGTTTATTGTAGTGAGATGTTTTGCAATGTCTTTGTATTGCAATGGATATTACTGCAAAAATTGCTGTTCCTATCTGTCCATATCAGAATAATGTATTCATATTTGTTTACATATCCCCAATAGAAAAAAAAAAGAAAAAAGTAGAGGCCAGAATGAATCATTTTTGTTTTACCTGCTTTCTTGGAAAATCTCTGCCAAGTGCGTCAATCAAATTATAAGTGCAGGATGAAATCTCACATTTAAAGAGGAGGAAGTGTCTTCCTTGTTTTGCATCCATTATTCAGCAGGCTAGCTCTCCCCTGGGCAATACAGAGTGAGTTCTGAGACCTTTAAATGAATCAAAAAGCTGGCCCAGTGTGTCTCACGCCTGCCTTTCTCGGAATAATTTGCGAGACTCACCCACACTCCCGAACCCACACCATGCCCACTGCAGGACTGGCAGCAAGGCTTCAGTTGTACAGTATTTTTTCATATAATCCATTTGTAATGAAACCGTTGCACACGTGCGCTTGTGTGTGTGTGTGTGTGTGTGTGTGTGTGTGTGGGCTGCAGGAAGATTGCAGAGGTGCTGTAGATAGCTTAAATCCAATCCTCATTTCTTGCTGCTGGAGATACTGATGAAAACCGAAATGGTCTGCGACAATATCTGTGCTGCTCCTGCAAGACATTAAAAGAGACGCTGGATGTTCTAACACTGTGGTGCTTCCTTTCCCGCAGAGCCCTAAACCCCCGGCGCTGGGGTGGGGGGGGTGTTACAGCGCTCTTTTCACCACCTTCTCGACCAGAGTGTGTGTGGGGCCTTTTATGAAACACAAAGAGGGCATGTTGTGCCTCTGGAGACGCATGTTTAAGACACCTTCACATACCGGCTTGATTAATGCGGCAGCGTAACAGATCAATGTGTGGATATCTGCCTGATGGGCTACAAACATTTTGCACGGCGCACAGAGGAGCATACTTCCAGGGCCACCGCCTCTGCTGCCCACACAACAGATCAAGAGGTTCCAGGCTATTGAAGGGCGATCTTTGCTTAGCCTCCTCGCCTTAAATACAGTTCAGTTTTGTGTGTTTCAAAAGGTGACAAATAGGTGGGTGGGATGTGATGAAAATAAAAGCGTGGCGCTTAGAACACTGGCCAGGTGCCTGTATATTGAGTAATTAGGGAATGTAACACCTTGCGAGTGTAAAACAAGCTCGAGCTGAGTGCCATGACCTTAGAGTGCGACCAAACGGCAATTAAAGCGACCGCTCTTCTCATCTGATTTTATTTTTTTACCCCCTGACACAATGCAGACATTCATTCAATGCGTAAAACTGCGTCTCTAATGTCAAACATTTCAGCTCTCTCCCCGCGCATTTTAACAAAGCAAAGTAGCAATTATGCTCAGGGCTGTAGAATCTGCATGTCGAGACGGCTGCCAAGGGAAGTGTTGGAAAAGCAGCCAGGTGAAGAATATGTGAGGAGGCTGGGGTTTTTTTCTTCATTCCTAAGGCGCACCCTTCACGTGATGCATTTCACATAAATAATTCCAAAAGGTTAAAGTTGCGGCAGAGCAACTGTATGACATAATAAGCCCTTTGAACTTGACCTCATTACTGAGTAGTAAGAGTAACAAATCACAGGTGAGAGTAGAGAGTAGTTTGAATGTAGAAACTTAAATATTAATCCAGTTTTGGGACATACATTAAATATGTACATCCCAGCCTAATGATGGAAAACTGTGACGGATATTTTGGTTTGACCTTCAATTGAAGCGCATTCTCAATGCTTTTGGCTCTGGGGACCAGCAAGCTAATCAAGACCAGTCTCACAGGCTAATACGGTGACTGTAAACGAGACGTCAAGTCAAGATGATTTCATGCCAAGATACAATCTAGTGAGCAACGGTCAAAGAACATGGATTAATAATGTAAATTAAACTTAAATGAACTGAAGCATAAATGTATAGCTGCCTGCTAAACATTCCCCCATTGCAGATCCAGTTAGCGGTCCACTTTTGCACCCGCACTTTACCTGTAAAGACCACGTCAAAGAGCAGCTAAGTTGAGCTGTACTACTTGAGCCTGGACGTACCTTGACGTCAGCCTTGTACCTATTGTGACTGTGACATATCAGCCACTACAGGATGTTGTTGGAACTCCCGACTGTACTAAAAAAAATGTATGTATTTTCCAAAATGCACCTCGTCCCTCTTCACCTACTTCTGGCTAAGCACCTTCAACAATTGAAGCTCAAATTTCATTGCATTGTTGAGTCAAAGAAGATAAATGGATGTTGAGTGTCTGCAGACCTTCTACAGTTGGATGTACAGTTCTTGAGCAGGAATATTTATTAGAAAACGCAATTTCTTTTCTGTCTTTGTCTTGACAGGATTCCATTTTTTCAAGTCTCTCATTCACCCCCTTTTGATCTCGAAGACGTAGTCTTACAACTGGGATGAACTTAAACTCAAGAGCACACAAATTCTTTTGTATATGCGTGTGCTATCCAACATATATAGCCTCAGAATCCCAAACTGGCTCAGTCCTCTCCTTTTTATCTAAGTAACATGAGCAGGAAAATCAGTGAATATGATTTCCTTTAGCCTGGCAGGTACTGGCAGTTGACCTTTTCCATTAACAGTGGTGTATAAAAGCCCAGGGCCTGTGCCCTTCACTCGCCTCCCATTGAGCATGAGCAGAGCATGTTGTACATGTTACTCCTGAGTAACCCTCTAAACAAAAGGTGAGGCCCCATCAATCACACTGAGTAAAGTCAAGGCCAACATTTCTCCTGGGAGCTGACAGCAGAACAAAAAGCTGATGCTTCACTGTTCTTTGCTAAAAGGCTTCACTTATCAGGAGGATGCCAATGCGTGCAACGTGCAACGAGCGTGCAACAAATCCACATCCCCCCACCGCTCGGTTGTACTTGTCCCATTGCTGAGGGATTGGACATTTTAGATCATAATTACTCCGTTTTTTTAATCATTTGTTTGAAAAATTTAAAAAGAAATCAGTAGATCAGTCTTAGAGATATTTAGTGATCCTGTCTGCACATCAGATGATCCCACTCGGGGTCCTGAACCCGGGGCTGACGAACAGTTTCAGATGATCACAGTGTCTCCATTTTGAAAGCAGTGCAGTTGAGCAGTGTTGCATAGGATCCCATTAGCAGTAGCCCCAAAAATGGGCCTAAGGCCTGAGTGCTTAGTGGATTTTGTGAAATCGGAGTCCCAGACAAGCTTTGCTTTAGTAAATAATGACAGTACAAAGTGTCTATTCATTAGACTAATCACTGATCTAATCACTTCCCATTTAGGTAGGGGATGTTATCGAGCCAATGGGACCAGTAGGATAACTGTGTAAAGCACTAATATAAAGTCTATTAAATCTAGACATTTGGAGAAATGATTCAAAGTTAACTTCAGTATTTACTTGCCTGGTAGTCTACTCTCCATTTCACAAATAAGCTCCAGGAACTAAAAACTTGGAACTACCAAGAAACCCAAAATTGTTTCCACTGTGTTCCAGAAACTTTTCTGTGATTCGCTGTTAAAGGTGGAACAATGCTTTGCAATACAAAAACTATCTCATATAAAAGCTAATTAACACTAAGAAATCTAAATCATTGTTTTTTCTGTCTGTCAATGGGAAAGTAAATAATTTACCTTTCATTGACTTTATTTTTGTAAAAATATGTAAAAAGCATTGTGAGTGCATTAAAGCACGTGAAACATGTATTGTGAATTCAACCAAACTGTGACCTGACTGTGTTGCTGCAATCCAAAGATGTTGTTACGTATCGTGCTTGTGTTTTATTGAAGGAGCTCTTTGCTTTGCATCATTGGGCAGCTGTGGCTCAGGAGGTACAGCGGGTCATAGTTAATGTCCATAATTAATGTCCATGTTGTCAACGTGTCCTTGAGCAAGACGCTGAACCCCGAGTAGCCCCTGATGGGCAGGTCCATGCTTTGCATGCCAGCTCCTCCACCATTGGTGTGGGACTAAATTGCTGAATGAGAGGCAACATTGCTTGTCCGTTAAAGTAGAAAGGCGCTATATAGGTGCAGTCCATTTGCCATCCATTTGTTGCTAAATATGAAGTTCATGAACATTACTGAGCAAACAAGTCCCCACCGGTTCAAGTTACTTTCAGAAATGCGAGCATGCGAACCATCACTTTTCAACCCTAGAAATGAACGCAGTCATACAGTAAGGTTATCCTGTGATGTGTGTGTGTGTGTGTGTGTGTGTGTGCGTGCGGCAGTGAGCCTGTGTTTTACACATTGTGTCCTTATCAAATGTGTCAGAAAACCCTCCACTGGCATGATGAACCGTGGGGAGCACCATCGCTTTCATTAGTTGCTATTGGCTTTCAGCTGCATTGTACTGAAAGAGCCGATGAAAAGGGCTACTTTGCAAGCTTTCGGTGAGAAATTTGGACAAAATTATGGCTGAACTAGCTGAAAGAAACTCTGACTACATCATTAAAAATAGGAGATGATTAAGAGTCCTCTAACTGCCCTAAGAGGATAATCTTTGGGATAGCTCACATGGATAAAATAAAAGGACTGGCGCAAAGGGAATCCTTCAATGAATTAAAAGAGGCTTGACTATAATGAACACATGATTGAATAGCTGCCTCTCTGTTTGCAGGAGAATGCCTTTGCCTTGACGGCTACATGAAGGACCCGGTCCACAAGCACCTCTGCATCCGCAGTGAGTGGGGGCCCAACCAGGGGTAAGTAGTAATAATCACCTCATGATGCTTCATGACTTCTCATTATCAGACAGAAGAAATTATGGAAAAATCATTTACAACAAGGGAATCCTCCTACACATCCAAACAAAGCCATTCAATTGGTTTGAGAGATGAATGAAAAGGACCTGTAATGTGGCCAACACCAATTAATAATCCGAATCAGGCAAAACTGCAGGATACATCTAAAGTACACAGATTTAGACAGAACTAATTCGCTGTATGCATAATATACAGAGTAATCTGCTGTAGATAGTGCTCAGCAAATGATTTGCTTAATTAAAAAAGAATAAAATGTCAGATTAGAGTATATATTCATGCATTACCTATAGCTTAAAAAGCATTACAAACAATACTTGTATATACAAAAGACGGAGTCAAAAAGTATGTGTAGTTGAAGATTCAGACATGTTTACATCATCGTCTCTTTTAAGTTGTCTTGCATTGTCCTGGTCCTGAAAAGCCAAACTTACCTGAGCCTCTATCTTCAATTGTCCACACGGTAAAAATCTGGGTGTCATTATTGACTCTGATCAATAATAAACAAATAAATTGTCATTAGTAGCAGCTTTTCCCACATGAGGTTGATAGCAAAAATATAACTTTTTGGAGACCATCTTACCTGCTTTTATTAATTCACTTCTTGACTGCTGTAACTCTTACAACTAACTTATGTGGGAGTATCCCATATGTCACCTTTAGCAGCGAGGCTAAATCTCCCCTGTGGGCTGGTTACCAGTCAAATACAGAATTGATTCTTTCATGTGTTGTTTAATGCATCTCTTCATCTCCTCGGGCCCCATTCTACTGTACGCTCAGACCATCCTCATCATATATAACTATAAAAGTTCCTTAATACTGGCGCTCACAGTTATTTACATGTTTCTTTTTGTTTTAATTATTTCATTATATATTAAGTCTCTGTAAAATCCTTTGGTCAACACTTGTTTATTAAATGTGCTCTACAAATACATTTGACTTAATCTGAATTGACGTCATGGTGTAAAGCCATGAAAGTAATTAGCAAACTCAACTCTAATCTTACTGCCCGGCTGACTGTACTGCATTTGTTGATCTGTTTGTGAATAATTAAAGGGGTAATCCAGCGGTTTATTATTGCACTCCCACAGAGATAGGGGACTCACAAGAGAAAGAAGAGAAAAAAAAAAGAGAATGAAAAATGAAGCAGCAGAGGCTGAAATAAAGTATTCTAACTATTGGAATGAGTCACGCTCCAAAAATCCTAAATCCTTCAATTCCCATAATGCAACCAATAGTGTCTTTTCACGAGATTTCAATTCTTTGAAGTTCACACCTCCACTTGGTAATGCTGGCTTTTTGTCCTAAATTTGTAGTCTTCAAGCCTAACACAGGTTAACCCTGCTGACATCATGGTGACATCATCAGGGATAGTTGACAAAGCTCCTTCAGAGCCACAGCTTCTTTTCACAGACTGAGAAGTACTGGAATATGATTTAATTTGTTTTGTCTAGAATTGATGGAGTGCCTCTAAAGAAAAAAATACTTCAAGTCATAGCCCTAAAGAGACAGTTGTAGGAATTTTAGCACTATCAATAAATCACTTTTAGGCCAATGGGGAGTCAGTAAAGTTGTGGGTGCTTTGTCATGCTTCTTGGTGTGCTCATCTCATCTCTTTGAGTGCAAGGTCACTTTTTCTATATTACAATAATGACTCCAAGTGATGACTTGATATCTTTTGGCGTTGAAAAATGCTGTTTCAGACCCCGTCCCAGGAAGTCCTATAAACGCTTAATTGGGTTCACATCTGCTTGTTAAAAAGTCCTTGACATTTGGCTTCCACCACAGCTACACTGCCAGCCACCGGGCAACCACTCAGTGGTGTGTGTGTGTAGGGGTGCTGCTGTTCCATGAAGTACTACTCACATCGAAAAAAATAGTGTGGACCTGCAGGATGGCTCCCTTTGTGACCCTGCATACCAAAAAATACCTGCAACACTGATTATGGTGCAGACCAGACTGAAAAGATGCAAATGTATCCACTGTAATGTCCTATTAATATCTGAGGTTTAATCATTATTTAAAGAAAAAATCATATATAATATTATGAGGATTTTTTTTAAACAGTTATTAGTTCCCATTTGGAATAACAAATAATTTGTAGTCTGCTCCGTAATAATAATAGTAGGTTCTGATTGGTCTAAACCAACATGACTCCCACTACACATGACAGCTGGAGCTCCTGTGGGTTGAACATTTCATTTTTAGATGGCTCAATGCTCTTTAAATTCAATGGAGTCGTCTTTACATTAAAGCAGTCATGGTCAGAATTATTTTTGTGGTTTCATTTTAAAATTAAGCAATCAATGTGTTATTTAAATGCAAAATTAATTAATACATTTTTGAATTACAATGTATCAATTACTTCATTAATTGGTTAAAGTCAGTGACTGTAAAAGTCTGTGATTATTCTAATGGCATGTTCCAGGTGCCATAGGTTTGTTTTATATAATTTATCATGTTTATCATAGTTGTACCATACTGTAATTTGTATGACACGTTGCAAATAACCCCTTAATTGGATCTATTCAAACACACCTTGCATTATCAGCAAAACTGACAAACTAATACGGCATGATGCGATCTTTGCTGCCAATTTAAAACATTTCATCATCCAGAGTTAAGATTAGTGGTTAATTATGACAGGAGAACTGTATTTTTGTCTATAACGTCACCAGCCTGTGGCGTGTAGCAGACAGAGCCTGCCATTTTCTCTTTATTTTGACTGCATCCCATGCCAAAAATGTGGATTTTTATTCCTGGTCTCCATTTTTCGAGACAACTAAATATTCCCCTTGGCCCGCCCAACTGTGCACCTCTGTATCTCATTTCCCTGGTGGTTTCCGTGTGTCACTGTGTGACAGAGTGGGCACCCTGGGGCGACTTAAATGTTTAATGACCCCGTCCTGTGGCATGGAAGCCGCTCCCCTCTTCTACAGTGTTCTTGTTGCTTACAGTAGTGTGGGAGTTTGCTCAGAATGACATCGGGCCCCTGTCACTTCTCCTCCTTACACTCTCACTTTGCAGACTGTTTAGTCCCGGAGCTGCCACTCCCCATTAATCTCCATCATTCTCCCTCTCTCACTTCTGCCTCTTGGCATCTGCCTCGTCCCCTCAATGTTCCCCCCTCTCGCTCTTAGTCTCTCTTTTTTTTTCATCGTCTGCTCTCTCCATCACCCTCTGTCTCTCCCTCCTCCGCTGTGTCTCTTTCTCCCGCTCTGTCTCGTTCTGTCATCCTCCCTTATCCCCTCCCCTGGTAAATAGATATGAGCCAAAGTCACATTGCGTGTCAGCTGCCGGAGAACACATTTTTCAATCAGCATGTTTACACACAGCACACATCAGTAATGCTGCTTGTGATTTGAGGGGCTCTGGAAGGCGGGATTGACTTGAAGTTAGACATTGAAACATGGCTTGTGATTTTAGGGGGTTTAGATTAGGCAGGTGGGTACACTGAAAAATTTAACACTTCTCTTGCTTTGATTTTAGCACACAATTTTATTCTCTCTCCTCTTTTTTTGTCTCTTCCTCTGATCTATTCTCTTTTTCATTCCAGTCCCTGGCCTTACACTATCTTCCAGCGTGGTTTTGATCTTGTGATGGGAGAACAGCCCTCTGATCGCATTTTCAGGTAAGGGGAACTTCACAAAACTTTGTTTTATACGACTACATCTTCCTGTGGTGCTGCACAATGCATGCCGCACAAAAGATTGTACAGTCAAATAACTTGTTATAATTCTGGTACACTAGCTTTGATTTTCTCTCACCCTCGTGATTATGGGAGGAGAGTGAGCTGCAGAATACCCTCCGTAGCAGGGTCTGTCAGTTTTAAAGGTGTTATGCAATGAAGTGATCTTGTCTCGGGTCAGATAATCAATGTGTTCTGATGCAAATTCAATTGGCCGTGGAAGGCAGTAATTATTAATTGGGCAATAATAACTTTGGGAAAGTGTGGTAACATGAACCATCTTGTTAACCTTCTCAGTATGATTACAGTACGTTTGTCATCTAATTTTATGTTTATATATGTAATTTCCTTAAGATGTTAGAATTATTATATATTTTTTTTCAATTGTCAACCAGAGAAAAATGAATGACAAACTTACAATATGCTAGTCAGTCTTTTTGACTCCTCCATCCAGTGTAGGACACGGTGGCACCCAAGGAAAAAATCTTTAAAACAGCAGTAATTAACTTTTTTATACCACTTGGAGGCAGCGTAACGAGCTGTAAACGCAACACTGACATATTATCAGCCCACAAAGTTAGAGCAAACCTGCCTATGTCAAACGGACACAGAGCAACATTAGCATTCATTTGGAATTGTGTTTGTGGCGACCCAACAAATGTACTGCAAGTCAAAAGACTCTTTCTTAGCTCTGTTTTGGTCTCCACCAATTCCTGAAGGAAATATCTGGATCTTTAGCTGCTAAATGCTCCACTATGTTCACCAGCTATTTTCTACCTTTCTCTAGCTGCTGTTTGGTGCTGAGCAGGTATCGCACAGTGATGCTGGAAACAAACAGGAGAGTCACAGGCTCTAAAACCAAAACAGTGAGCCTAAAGACGATCCACTGCCCGTTCGTCACTATTAGCAACCCCTTTTCAAGAAACACATACAGTTGTCACATGGTGAGAAGCAATGATAAACCACTCATGAGTTAGAGACTAGCTGGCATTTTTCACTGGAGATGGTGGAGACCAAACCAGAGCTAAAAAGTGAGTATCAAAATCAGCGTACCAAATGAACGCTATGTTACGCCGTGTTTGTTGGATGAGTAAATAGGAAACTGTTTAAAGTGATAATGTCATTGTTGTTCTGCAGGCTGCCCTCAAACGGCCAAAAAGTAAAATGTAATTAAAAAGCAACCTCAGCATGCATATTAATGTTTAACATGCTCAGTAACTTCTAGTCTACTGTTTCATGACAGTAAAAATGCCTTGAGTAGAACGTATATAGTTGACAGGAAAACAGGGAGCCGTTTCACAAAGAAACTTACAGCAGAGCACTTGTTTGTGACAGAGTTACATACTCTCTGACTTGAGAAACAGTAGATCCAACAGAGGATGTGCTACTGCCTTCATTATAAGTCTCCGACTCCTTCCATGACAGTGCAGCAGCAAAAACAACAAGAGTGTTTGTGCTTCTGCTAACAATAAAAAGGAAACCCATGGAGTTCATGTGTACCACTCTCTCAGTTGTCAGCATTGTCTTTACGTTGGGAACAGACAGGGGAGGCTGGCATTGTGGTAATATGTGCTTTGGTACATTTACCCTCCCTGCTCGCGTGTTTTTCTTCAAGAGCCTTTCCCCTCTCGCTCTGTCCAGCCGTGCAGTTTAAAAATCTCTTTGTCCTCAGACTGCTCCCGCCAAGCCATCCATCCTAATTTAAATGTTTCAGCCTCTGGCTTTGAACTTTGCCAAACAACTCCCGTCGGCTGCAGGCGTCAGGGAGAGACCCTGAAGATCAGCGAGCGCTCAGAGAGCCACGCAGCCATCATCTTGTTTGCCGAAGCAGATATTACCATTAAACACAGAAGCAAATGAGGCAATTAGAATCACAGTGGTGTGGAGAGTAAAATGAAACAAAGCAAACTCGGGGATGCATGCAAAATTCTCCTGTGTCTTAGGAGATAAATGCTGCGAGTCAGCATTCAAACACATGGCATTTGCCATTCGCACAGTACTAACCACCGGGGGGTTCCTCTGAGGACTGCAAACATGTTTTCCACTCAGCAACTGTTTTCTCACGGGAACTCTTAGTGTTTTCCACCTCCATTTTCTCTTAGGGTGAACCAAATAAGTCATATAGCTGCATGCTAGTCCCCAGTTGTCCATTACCAAACAGTGCTCGTTAAGTGGCTGCTAATTTGTCCTGTAGTCACCCATATACGTCATAGTGCATCACAGGGAATTTCACTACTCCTGCTGTACTCAGTCCCAAAAGAGATGGTGAAATGACACACGAGAGAGGCGGCAACAGCTTCCTGAAAAATAATCGGAAAAATTATCATTCTAGTAGACTTATCACCTTATAATAACATGCTAGAACCCAGTGTTTTACAGAGAATGGGAGAACCGCAGCACTTTCATGCCCAGAAAACTTGACTTTGAAACGAAAGGGAGTAATCGGGTGCATGTAATTAAGTGTTCCATTTCCACAATGGTTTAATCATTCTGTTCTTAAAGTGACTGGTAATGCATGCAGTTCCCACAGTCGACTGCCCTTTCCTTATGCAAAGTTAGCATTTTATGAAATGCAAATTGAACAATTGTGCGTGAGGAAATGTGTTTAGTCTGCATAAAAATAGTTGTTAACCATTTAAACAACAAGTTCCCCCCTTTTGTGCTACAAGTGTTCATGCATAATTCATTAGCGCTAATAATGCTTTTGATGTTAAACAGCATGCACTGTTTAACTTTAAGTTGGAAGTATTACATTTCATCTGCAGAGTGTTTAAAGATTGATGATATTCATTGACTCACAAATAAAGAATTGTTTTAAAGCCCTTATTCCAGACAGCTGTTGTTTACAGATTTATAGCCCTGTTTTGTCCCAGGGGAAACTCTTACTGGCCCTTTTTTGTCAGGGTATCTCATTTGGCATGCATTGTGTCCATTAGCACACAGTGTCCTTCTGCTCATGGAAGAGTTATGCAAAAAGGATAACTTTGCTCAAAGGTAAAATAAATAACCAACTTGACGGCATTATTCTGAATCACTGATGTAGCAAATACATCCATCTTTTAAAAGTAGCCATTTTGAGGTGACGTGTCGGGTGCTTTTGCACAACAGGGAGACAAGACCTTGATGGAGTGTTACCTTAAAGGGGCACTGCACCAATTGTGCACATGAAGATCAGTTTGATGTTATGTCAGCTTGTCAGTTGGTGGATCTACCACTTTGGTCCAGAAACATCTCAACAGCTATCGGATGGATTGCCATGAAATATTGTACATACATTCATGGTGATGTTAGCATTTAGCTTAAAGCACCACTGTGGCTAAGTATGGCCTCACAGAGCTGCTTGTGTGTCTGCAGACTTTGGTTCTGTGCTGTATTAGTCATGTTAAGTTCAGTTTCATCCTTCAACCTGGACACACGGTCAAAGAAAACCACAAACATTTTAGTGTAATCATAGATAATAAAATCGACACATTTGCCTGTTTTCCATGTTGAATAAAATAAGGTTAATGTAATTTTGTGTGCCAGGTCACCTGCATTCCACTGAAGTAAAACCATGTTTCTGTGCTGCTCTTTTACACTTGAAAAGCCTCAACCTGTGAACTTACCTGTCCTGTCTGCCCTTCTCATCCTCTGCAGATTCACATACACCTTAGGGGAGGGAATGTGGCTGCCACTGAGTAAAAGCTTTGTCATCCCCCCCGCCGAGCTCGCCATCAACCCCTCAGCGAAGTGCAAGACGGATATGACAGTCATGGAGGATGCGGTGGACGTACGGTGAGAGATGAGCGCCAATGTTACTTTCTAGTGGTGACGTTCCGGAGGCCTGGTGATAGAAGCTCCAACTAAAGAAATAAAAGGTTTCATTAAGCTGTGAAAGCAAGGTAGTATTTTGCTGACCACTGCACCAAAGTGAACAGCACCAGAGGAAGTTTCTTTTCATTGCTGCACTGACGAATTACCGGGAGTTTCTGTCCACTTTGTGTTGTATTGTTTCTGATGAGGCTTCACAACACAAAAAGGTACATTATCGGCTTTTTGATAAATATTTCTCACATTCACCTTTTTCATCCGTCTTATCCGTTTCATCCCCCCCCCCCCCCACCAAATGTAGCTGTTTTTACTATTGTGAGTCTTAAGCAGCCCTGCGAAGTTGATGCAGAGTTCTTAGCGGTCATAATTCAGAGGCTAATAAAACTCTATCATCTAACACAAAATCCATTATGAAGAAAGAATAAGAAGAACCATACAGACTGGTTTGGTTGTTAAATGGTTCATAACTCCTCCGCAGAAAACCTGCTCTGTGTGCAATGACTGTGTTTGCTCAGTCTTTGGTCCAGAACAAAACGTCTTCTTAACGAAACAGGCACGTTATGAATGGGGGATGGAATTCATGACCGCAGAGGATGGTCCCCTCTTCTTTTTGAGACTGGTATACAGTCTGGACTTTAACCAGTACAAAGGCGTCGTTTCCATGGGGATGTTCCAATGGTACTTTTCAAAATCCAATCCAAAAAAAAAAAGTCGGTACTGCCGACTCTGTTATTCGGTCTAAAAACAATTAATCATTCATCAGCTCTCGCAGGCTGTGTGGCTGCTCTAACCTGTTAACAAGGGCAGTAAAATGAAAAGCAAGAGGTTCTGTGACGCACATGCACTGCTCAGGTAGGCAGTGTGGCCCAGGCATAACAGATGTAAGTAAACCTGTGACGCAAGCCATGAAAACAGCCTCTTGGTCTTGGGTTTCACTGTCAGTGAAGTGCAGAGTTTTCTGTCTAAAATCTGTGGCACCTGGGCCCTTTTAGTTTAAAGGGGGTGTGACTTTTTTGAATGTATTTATTTTTTTGTCCTACTTCCAAATTGGAACACGACAGAAAAAAAGAACCACTGGTTTAAAGCTCTATTTTTACAAACAGGAAGCAAAGTTTAAATACCAAATTCTCAAATCTAAACTGTATATGCATATTTGGGATGAACCCCTCGGGATCAGACTTTTTTTTTTTTGTCTTCTGTAACATCACCATGGTGCCACCCTTGTGATAGTAATCTTTACTACATTCTTTACCAGATTTTAAAGAATGCATAATGATGTAGCTGCCTAAAGACAAAATCTACTGTTGCAAAGACCATTTAGTCAACAGTTTAACAACAATTAATCATTCATTTCTTGAAATAAAGTTAAAGAATCAGCTTAATGAACTCTGCACCATTACTATGAAAGTCTAAACTCAGCAGTGCAGCATTATCATATGAAGCTATCTGTAAATTTGATTCCAGTAGATCTTTTTGCGTACAGACATCCTGGTCTTCCCTGTCTGTCCCAGCTGTTACCAGGCGTACTTCTCTCTACTCATAACCTTGGGAAGGACAAACCCAAACACTTAGCTTGTTGCTGAACCAACTTTACTCAGCGGTCAGCAGCATTATGAATCACCAGGAGAGTTAACGTGAGCACATCTGATTTGACAGTATTACTTTTGTTGTAGCGCAAAGTCTGTGTGAACAGGATTAGTGTGGGAGAAGAGGTAGGTTAATGTAATTAGTAGTGGGAATTGTCTTTTAGTGTATGCCGGAACATGCCCTGTCAACAAGTTAGTGTGCACAGCCGTGTCAGATCCTGCCCTAATTTGCCGATGGTTATTTGCCCTGTGAAAATGATGTCAGGTAAAATTAGTCTTGCTCAGATGAATCCCCCCATCATTTTTTCTCATTAGCATGTAAGCACTCAAGGAGGTTTTTTTTCCCTTTCTTTTCAAGGCCTCGGATGACTGAGATACAGAACGGAGTAGCCCTACAACAAGAATATTATAAAATAAAACCTAAATAAAACCTGCCTACAGCAAGCTAATTACCAAGCGGAGTGTGTAAGGTTTCCCAGAGCAGCCTTTTTAAGGGACAACTACCAGGTCTAACACAGTCATTATATCTCTTTTAAGCCCCTCATTATATTTGTGCGTTAGCAGGGACAATCGTGGTCACCACAACCAGCGAGAGAAGAACGCGCACTGCGGGAACAAAGTGTGCTGAGCGTGTCGTGTTATGTTGTCTCGCCACTGACTTTTTCTATTAAACTGAACAAGGAGCATTACAGTTTTCATTTTAAAGCAACAAATGCATTTTTGTCATTCCTTATTGCTTGGTTTTTCTGTTAAATGAGTCACAGTTTAAAATTCATTAGTGGCCGTTTCAATCTTTGAATTACGGGGGGCCAGAGGATTCCCTAAAAGAGACCTAAGCACCCCTGAAAAATCAGAAATAGTTCAAGATTAGGTTATGAAAACTGTTAAATAACAACCATAAAATTAATCTGAAATAAAAATAGATAAAAAACCATTAAGTCCAATGTTTGTTTTTTTTGTTTTTTCTATAATGACTTTCTTGTAGTAGTTTGTATGCAGGTGCAGCTCTGTCCACTGGTCTGTGCAGCTGACTTGATCTTCTGTCAATAATGCATACAACATAATTGATCTAGACTTGTGGCAAGATGTGTCTTTATGTATAATGGCTGTGGGGTGGGTTCATACGCACCTGGAACGCAAAGCTTAAATTAAATTAGGGGTCTTAAATTGAATCAAAATATCAATGGATGCAGTTAATGACCACTATGAAGCATCTGCAATGTACGGACACCCATCCAGTGGCCGTCGAGGCATTTCACAGGAAGAGCACTGAGCAATAGATGCAACACATGTCTGGTGGGAAAAGGTATACATGTCATGGAAAGTGTTTTCAAGCCACAAAGTCGTTTATTTTTTTCCAACAGTTTCCTTTTTTAGATTTTCATCTGTGTGCACACACACAATCCTCAACTGTACTGAGCAATAAAACCCACTGACCTCTTTGACATTTATCTTATAATAAAGTATCTCTGTGCTGTTTATGTTGATTATTCTAATCCTTTTAACAAGATAGCAGAAACATTACAATGCAGATATTGAGATACTTTATGTCCAGTATTACTGGTCCATGCTTGCTTGCAGTTGCTTAGACACAATTTGATACAATTGAAAAAAGAAATAATGAGATGTATTATGTCAACTTACTGAAGTGTTTCTGTATGTGGATGGTGAGTATAAACATTGTGATGTTTGAACTGTAGCAAAGAACATCACACTGCATGTCTCTTTACATGATATCATGACTTTCGTGACTGAAAGCGGGCTTGAGCTCAGGGTCTGTGCGGCGCTGTGATTGATGGTTTGCGACAAGTACAGTCACAGTAAATGGATGTCTTGTTATGTTTTTCTTGCATGAATCTGTAAACTGGAGGCAATTCGAAAAGGATGGTTGTTAAAGCTCAGCTTAAGGATGAGACTGCGCTTCAGGAACTTGTCATCTTCGGGAAAATATTCATTTGTCTCTTCCAGAGGTCGATTCATTTTCAGACACGAGGATCAGAGCCATTTGACTCTTCTCAGGTCTGTGTCTGAGGAAGAGTTTGAGAGACATGATTGTGTGTGAAATAGTGTCTCAATGCACATGGCATCAAAATTACAACCTAAACTAGTAGAAGTCAGAGGAAAACACGTGTGCTTGTTGCTGGGCATAAATCCCCAGCTTGTTGCTAATGATTTGAGAGTGAAATCGATGTGGAGATATGCGTGCGCGCCTGTGTGTCTAATTAAAACTGCTGTCAGGGTCATAGCTGGTTGAAACCATTTGAGTTCTCAGAAAAGGATTGGAAGTGGACAAATTCCTATGTCTACCCTGTGACTGACAGAAGCCGTTTGTAATGTGCTGATATAAAATGCCTCCACAGTATTTAATGGGATAAGAGTAACAGCATGTGCCTTTTAAACAATATCTTAATGTCTGTTGCAGTGAATAGAGACTGAGTCGCTTCAGTCGTTGGTCAACAGTCCTGTTGCATAGACCTTTACACTTGACATAGTTGAACATTTGGATGTACAGTATGTGTATGAAATTGGGGTATGAAAAGCTGATTAAAGAGTGTCATGTTTATTTGCAGACCAGTGTCTCTATTAATTCCATCGATATTAGAAAATTTGCCCCTCCTGATTTACATCCAGCGCCAGTGTTCAGTGTGATTGCTGAAGGTAGCACGCCCTTTATGTAGCGAGGTGAAAAGCAGTCAGGGTGGCTGATGAACATGTAGCGAATCCAACATTTTCAGTAGACCGGTGATTAATCCAGGTCGCTCTCTGCTGATTGTAGCTGCTGTCCTTTTTTTCTGATTTGCTGCGGTAGCTGTCTGTTGTGGCTGCATGGATGTGTGTGTGTATAGGTGCAACCCTGTCCCCTAGAAATATTAGTACTAACTTTTTTTCCCAATTATGCTATGCTGACAAACTTAATTGTTGCCTGGATTATCTGAACGTTTTTTGAGTGACTGAGGCGTTACATTTACCTTACATTGATAATCATATTGTCTATCGTGCGTGATGTTTTAAACCAAGGCCGTGATCTATTCCTAACCTTAACCAAGTGCTATGAGTGCCTAAACATAACTATAAAAAAAGTTTAACAATGCTGCAGCCACTACGAGTAGATATTGCATTGCACAAAATACATTGTCAGTGACCAGAAGCGTTCGGTATCAATTCATTTTAATTCATTTTTCCAACTTCCCAGATACAATTATTAACAACCAAATGTTAATGTACTGTAGTTTCCATACATAGATATTGTAGAAAGCAAGAATTTTAAATAGTCCAGTAATCATCCAACATCGTTCTTGTCTGGACATAGGGTTGGTTAGTTTTTCAAGTCCTTACTGTATATCTTATATGACATTGACTTTCCTCATGGTGGACATTTTAAACTTTTCAAACAGAGGTGTAACTGATGACATTAAATATGGCTGCGTTCTGTTTAGGGGTGCCAGGGACCCTGTGTTGTATTTACTATCTTAACATATAATATGTATTTCAACACATATACCAAACAGTAAAACCAAAGAAAAAAAAGTCACTAGGCTGTAGAATTGGCTCCCAAACTATTTGACTTGTGACCACTTAAAACAAAGCAATATCTCCATGTGACCTTTTAGTAGTTATGGAAGCAAGCCATGTCTGGGGACCACTTGGAGATTCCCAACGTACAGCTATGGAAACACTTGGGATTGTCTCCTCTTTTGTCTCATTTGTTTATTGCATGTAAACCAAGTTCTAAAGGTTAATCTGGAAATAATAAAATAATAATCATAGGACACTTCTTAAATGATTTTGAAATAATTTTGATGTTAAGATTCATTCAGTCATATCTGATGGATAGTGCTCTTGGACAAGATGCAGTATGATTTTGAAATATTTGAACCCTGCTTGGCTTCTTCTCTCACCGAGACTGAAGCTATCTTTGTTATTCATAGTAGTACTTCCGCACATCATATTTAGTGTAAATGTATTCTGTTTTGGGCACGCAGTTTTCCACCCCCTACTCCGTGTTTACACATTTCAATCAATTCCCCCTTCTTTTTCAACATTTCATTTTCATTTGGCAGCTTTCTTCAAGACGCTGTGTAAATAACTAATTTCCCTCTGATCTATGATCTGATGAACGCTCTCTTCAGCTTTTCCCAAGGGCCACAAGGAAACACTGCTGACACCTTCTTGAAGCCGTTGATTTGCTCTGCTTTTGAGCTGCGTTCCACTACGTTTCATGATCATTTGTCACTCTGTCTTGCTCCCTGGCAGACAGATAAATAGCGATGATCCCTGATCTTCCTCCCCTTGATTAGTGGGCTACATGGCAGTTATGACACAATAAGGAATCAGCTGCGGTTTTTGTTTTCCTAATGTTTTTATTAGTGCTTTTCAGCATTGCCTTGAGGTTGTATTCACTGTTGGTAGTTAGAAACCCGTGTTTTATTTATGTTTTTCTTGTATTTGTGATGTTTATACATTAAAGAAAAAGTTGTAAGACAAAGTGCCATAATTGAAAACCCAATATTCTATTTCTCTTCTGCTTCTGCTTTGTATGAAAGCTAATTAAGTGGATGTTATTGAAAAAAAAATGTACATCTCCTATAATCTGAGCTCCAAACACATCAAAGCAGTAATCAAATACCTTTACATTAAAATCTTTTTTTCTACTTACTGTTGATAGCAATTTCCACTTCTCTCTCTAAAATGAAAAAAGAACTAAGCAAGTAAATTGCAGGGTATAACTTGGCATTTAAACCTTGAGGGTACTTTCAGTGGTAAATGGGCTGAATGAATGGTTCTTTATACTGCTTGTTTTGACTTACATTTACTGCTAACCCACCCATTGTTTAGCTATCCATGTTAATGGTGCCCATAATTGAGGCTTACATGTATTGCCTCTTTCAGCTGCAGACAGCTGTCTTGGACAAAATGTTAAATATATTGCAGGTAGTGCTTATTTCCTATTAATTTTAAACATATATTATATGTTTTAGATATATTAATTATATATTTATGAATCTTTTTTTTTATCAAATGCGTTTTTAATATTATAACTTTTCTCTTGTTGGAACTACTTTTCCAATTTTTCTTTTTAGGCGTCATTTTACCGTTATGTATACATGTTATACAGGTACTTAATTAGCGTTTTCCTTTGGGCATTTCACTTTTTAAAAAAGGTTAAATGAGCTCATGAGGTAGTTTAATAATAATAAGCGATTGTGTACTCTGATACTGATTGTAGCATCAATTAGGTCAAATAAACATTTTAATTAGATAAGTATATGGTGATGCAATGCCACAGCCAATTATTTGTTTATAGTGAGAATTTTCTGATTTAAAGCCCCTGAAAATTCGGTTTCTAGCTATTTCTTTAAGTAAGTGAAAGAGAGGTATTATTTATTTAGAGTTTACGCTCAGAAACACAGCTCATCTGCCTCATCATTACTGTGTGGGTGTGGTTTGATCAGATTGGATTGACAGTGGCCAAAGAACCCACAGACTGTCATCAGATTTCAACTCAAATGTTGCTAAATCCTGATTGCTGCACAGAATTGTGTGACATCACCTTTTCCCAACTGAGCCCCACCCCACCCACTTCAAACCAGTGCAAAGAGCGCAGAGAAAAAATACAAATACAGAAATCTGTCAAGTGAAATAAGCAGAACTGTCCAGACTTTGGCAGAAAACAGTGTGTTCATATAGGTCCCCATCACTCATAGTGAGAAGCTGATTAAGAAAATATGTTTTCAGGGCTTTAAAGAACCATAGGCATTGTTTGACATCAAGACATTACACAAAAAAGTGTATTCTATTCTGTCAGATCTAAATGAGGCAGGTGACTGAAAAACGTAGTGTCCTTTGTAGGTGTCCAATATACGTGCGCAGAATGCATTTGCAATGCCAATCATAATCAGATGAGATTGCATTGTGATTGGACCTCAACGGGTGTAAATGCAGTCAGTGCAGCGTGTTAAAAATAATAAAACTAAACAAGGAGAAAGGTCACCTAACTCCTTACTCTGCAAAGGGAGAACCAAGCAGAGCCTGTATGTGCTGTGTTGAAAAGACTGCCAGCCATGCCTACTTAATTTGCATGTTGACATCCAGACATAATGCAGGTGGAATCAGGATAATGAGAACACTTATTAATGCCAATACCTTAAATGCAAAGGCCCTTGATCAGATACCGTTACCCAGATAACGTATCCAGATACAGATCACAAGTTAATACCAGATGGAAATGAACATATTTAGTTGGTGCCACTGTCGGGTCACAATTTCCCCTTGAACTCAGATTTCTATTTAATTTGTTTTAGAAATTCAGTCTCATGTTGATTAATCACTAAACATTTACACTTATGCACAAGAAATGCATCCTCCCAGGAGAATGTACCCTGCAAGTTTAGAGCACTAAATATGTTTTTCTCATGCGCCACCCTCAGACCAAATGTCAATTTCGTACAAGAGATTGGCAGATTTCCATGAAATTTTCTTGGCCCAAAGGAATGAACCCTTTTTATTTTTCTGACTGCATGTTTTATCCCTTCAGCACCACCTTTTGGGCAATATTTTTTTAAGGCTCTAAGAAGAGCAATGTGGCCAGTATGATGATCAATCTTTCCAGCACTTCCGTATTTTGGGATCTAATGAATGTTGTAGTAGTTTCAAAGAGTCACCAAACAAGTCTTTAAAGCTTTTTTTTTGTGTGTGCGTTGTGTGACATTTAAAAGTAAATTATGTTGCACACAATCGTTGGATGTGTCGTGACTGTAATTGCAGTTCCCAAATAATTTAGCATTCACACTTGCTGTGAGTTTCATCATCTGCCAGGGCTCTGTTCAATAGGCCCCCTCTGAATAAATGACAACAAAGCAATGGGCAATTATAATAGAAAAATTGGTTTGTAAGATAACATCAAGTTGCCTGTGAAAGGGAAGGAAAAGCACTGTCTTTTCTCAAAGGGAAAGCAGAAGAAAAACGGGGAATGGGGGAAAAAATAAATCTTTCGTGAGCGCCTGAGAGGTCATCATTTTCTTTACCAAGGCAAGGTTCATGGCAATGCTATTACACAAGTTCTTGTTTCTCACCAGCAGCACTATTCCTCTGCAGAAATAGCTCTGTGATTAAGATTCTACAAGAAAAAAACCCACTGAGGCCCGCTTTGCTTGGCCCTTCATCTCCACCAATCTCAAATACTGTTGTGCCTCTGTTGGATGATCTGCTTATTGACCTTGCGAGAAGTTTACGGAAACAAAAAGAAAACACAGAAACACAAAGCGAATGCTCAGAGCAAGGTCGGAATGGCGATTTCATGCTGCGTTTTATCTTCGAAGTCTCCCACTTCGCATGGCAGTCATGCTGTGAAAAGTCACAGCTTCTCTCATGATGATTGCACAGAACAAATTAAACGTGCAGGTATTTGTACCTCAAGATTTCTCATCCTTAAGTTAAATAGAGAGCAGTTTGTCACAGAGGGTCTTGCAGAGCCGAATGTTGAAGCGCCGCTTTGTCAGTTCACCCCCACCCCCTACAGGCACACTGAAACATGATCTAAAGAAATGTGATATCTAATTGAATTTTAATGAAAGCAAATTGCACATTGCTGACAGCAAGGCCTAACTAATTGAATGCTGAATTTCAATTCTGAATCATTAGCTTGTTTGAAGGGGATACTTCTTAAATTCATCATAAAACATCAACATCGATAAAAAGTCGACTATAAAGCAACAATCCTGCGCAAGAAAATCAAAGTATGTTTAGTGAAACTACTTCAAACCCTTCCTACCACTGTCTTTACTAATATCTGAATTTTATTTAAGCAGTATCAAGGTATTAGATCTAAATAAAAAACCTTGGTTTTATTGACCTCATGCAAGCAATTAAACGAGGATCCTCTGTTTTTATTTGTTTTTCCTGTCACTCACTTCTGCTTTCGACAGAGAGGAGCTGATGATCAGTTCGTCCTTTGACTCTCTGGAGGTTCTCCTGGACTCGTTCGGGCCCGTCAGAGACTGCACCAAAGACAACGGGGGCTGCAGCCGCAACTTCCGCTGCATATCTGACCGAAAGCTGGACTCCACAGGATGCGTGGTGAGTCACCTTTCTTTCACGAAACTCTGGCTGGAGGCTGCCATACATTAACCACAGCAGGGGGACATGACCCTTCCCTTAGAGTTTCTATATGAATCCAATTCAAAGAGCTTTACAGAGTGCTATATAGTCTCTACACATCTTTTTGTTATTGATACTGCATAATATGAGCGCATGGCACTGAATGCCTTATCTCCACTACACAGATTCAAGCCTTAGGGATTTTAGCTCTGATGCCCACTCATATGGCCTCTTCACCATTGGTTCATTTTCTAAGGTTATATGAGTATCCTGTTGTGGCCATCAGTGTTTAAGTGCATCTACCTGTATAAATATTCATTAGCATGTCTGCAGGCCGGGATGACCCATAACGGCAGACCTGCACTCTGTAATGTGTCTGAGTAGACAGTTTGACTTCGCCTCTTGTCTCATATGGCTCTCAGGCCGACAACACGTTCATTACCTCCAGGTGGTGCTTAGCAACCAGGAAATGTAGCAGCCAGGTTTGTTTTCTTCTCCATCTGCTGGGGACACCAGCAATACCGTTCATGTTATTTGCAGAATCTTAGCGCCGTCTGCTAGTATTTTGCTTCTCCTATATCTCCCCCACCCCCCATTCTATTGATAATCTGTCAAGCACCACCCCTCCGAAACAATTTAATTTCTTTTCAAGTACTTTGATGCACTTGAGTAGAGCCTTTCAGGTGGGCTGGGGAGATGCTATTTATGCGATTCAGTACGCTTCATCTTATCTCTTCTAATGCACCTCAAGGAGGGGGAAACAGCTTGTGAGATGTTGTTAATGGGAAAATGTTTCATTTATAGATTAGAGCGTATGCATGTATTTCCAAGCAATTATATATGTAGGTGGTAGGGCAAACATTAGCACAGAGGAGCTCGTTAATCATCCGACTTAAATCAGTAAGTCTGAGGCTAAAAATGAGTGTTCTGTACACTGTGAAACATTACACAGGAATTTAGTGGAAACAACTCATTTTTTCCTCATTAACGTAATGTAAATCGACACGTCAAAAGAACCCTCTCCGGTTTTAACACTCAAGTTTTTTGTGGTTTGATTTCTGAGTTCACTTAATTAACACTTTTGGAGGAGCATGGGAACTTAAGTTTATTTGTTAAACTTTAGTTAAACTGTATGCATCTGAATGAGAGATAAAAACTGGACGAGCAACACAACCCCCTGATAATGATACATTTTGGATGGAACGGTTTGAAAGAAATGGCACGCTACATTATAATCATCAAACGAGGACAATTTAAATTTTTGTTGTGGAAAAAGTTGACATTGTTTTCTTTGGTCTAAATGAAATGATACATTTAATACTGCTGTCCGCTTCCTATTTCCGGTTGTACTGATGGTGCAGTTTTAACACTGAGTTTGGAAAAAAATCCAGTTTATCCCTGATTTGTGGATCCAACAGCCACACGGAGGCACTAGTCCATTACCTCCTGTCATTCAGTCTCCATTGGAATGAATTACTTCCACTCTCTGTTAATCAGATAGTGTGTGAGGTTGTGCACGTGGCATAATAGTCGATGGCCACGTAATAGCTCTGTGAGGCTGTACTTAAGCACAGCAGTGCTTTTATTTAAAATGCTAACGTCCGGCAACATGCTCGCAATAATAAGTGTTAACAATTCTAATGTTTACCATGTTCACCATCTGAGTTTAATGTGTCAGCATGCTGCCATTTGCTAATTAGTGCCAAACACAAAATACAGCTGAGGTTGATGGAAATGTCATTAATTTTGCAGGTATTTGAGTAATTGCAGTTTTGATCAGGTGATCACCAAAGTCATTAGCATTCATTCTCTGATTTTCTGTATTAAATTTAATAGTTGCTGAGGTATTGTATTTCAGTCTGGACCAAGGTGGCAGATCAGCTGACACTGCCATCTCACTAGTGTGTATAGTCTAAAGAGCTTCATACTGTAGGGACATTCAACCCCCCCCCCCAGCAGACTGACCTGAAGACCCACTTCGGCTTCTTGTTACTCGGTTGCAACCTCTGTAGGATTTTGAACAGCTATAGATCAAAGAAGCTACTTGAATGTCAGCCTGTTAGTACTTAGCTAATGCAGTCAAACCTCTGAGCATTTTAAGGGGTTTGATGTGTCATTCATCCAAAAGATAAAAAATAAAAATACTCCGAAAATGGTTTTGTTATTTTCCCTGCGGGCTTGTAAATGTCACAAACCTGTTGCTCAAGAAGATTCAATCAGATTACCACACAAATGTATTGCTGCTGGCCGAAAGCGCCGGCCACTGAATGTTTCTCGTTAGTTTACGCTGTGGTTCAGTTATGAAGGTCTGTGGCAGACATCTCACTTGTTAGTATGACTTGTTAATCGATGTGACTCGGACCCTGTGAATGATAGTGCCCACTCTGTGACATTGTTTCACACACAGTCCGAAAGGAGTCCACTGAGTTGCAGCAACATTGCACTGGATGTCGGAGACCGTTATACCCGTCCAATTTCCGCCTCGTACCACGAGATGACATAGTGGAGATTGCGAGCAGGGGCTTTGAAGTCTCACAAGCGTTTGATTATGTTTTACTTAGTTACACACATTCAGTGTTTTTTTCCTGCTCTTCCCTTGCATGGGAAAGCGCAAGAAATGTCCAGATATTTTGCAGCAATAGCCTTTCTTTACACATAATTACTGGATGCTTTTAAATAGCAGCTTGTGTTCATCAGCATCTAGAGGGCAGCTTCTTCATGTTGCAGTTTGTTGCAAATCCTCGCCCAAAGCGCCAGCAGAAATAATAAAAAATTAAATAAATCAAATTTCTTCTCCCTGAAATTAGTCTCACTTGGATCCAAAAAGAAACAGTGAAAAGATTTCTTGCCAACGCTTTGAGGTGTCATGAGACTATCCTTTTGTATTCTATTAATTATTTAATGTCCTGTTATATTTCCATCCCTGTGAGCATGTTGAAGAATACTGTGATATATTTCTAAGAACCTCTGTGAAAAAAAAGAACAAAGTGAATGTCTGTACTCACTTATAGTACTTATCCCGTAATGTTTCTGTTTTCCCATCGTTTGTGAACGTTCCACTGTAACCACAAACAAAACGGAAATTCATCCCAAGGAATAAATTTATGATTTCACACTTCAGTAGAGCCTCACTGAAGGAAAGGAGGTGGACAATATGTAAGACAAGATGGGGAAAGTGATGATGAGAGCGCCATGAAGCAGGAAGAGACCAGGAAACACTTTCCAGAATAGATTAGCCGTTGCTGCCGTTAAAGGTGTTATTTAGAATGGGGGAGCTCAAAGAGGTTGTGTGTTTCTCTGTCAAGTTCCTTTCAAGCAAGCAAGAAATAAATAAATACATACCAGATCTGTAACAATCTGACGGGATTGAATTCTCTTCACAGTGTATAAGCCCAACACACCATGCCTTGTACTCCATGACGTGTGCTGTCACTCTGTTGGCCCAGTTGCCCTCTCAGAATTAGGCAGACGTTCCTTTTTTTGGACATATTTTCCAGCTGTATTTGTGCGTGTTGATCATCAAACAGGTTATTTTCTTCTTAATAACTTCTACTCCATTAATGAATATAAACTGGCCTACAATTTAAGGTTGTATTGCAATTTACTGGGCAACAGACAGGCATCATTTCACAGCTGGAGTCGAACTGTGGCATCAGTAAATGTTTTGAAGTGGTATTACGTCCTTGGGGAGTGTTTTTTCATGGAGCATCGCTCCGCTTCTTTGGCGAGCTCGGTGATCTCATCCCAGCCCCGAACCACATTTTTCTGAGCTCCCCTTCATTCGCCGGATCTACCCTGGCGTCCCAGACGCCGCCGCTGCCTTAGTAAATCAGGCGGTAATTACACACAGATTGCGAGCACAAATTGAATGAAAGAGGCAGCACAAATTTGCCCTGCACTTCTATTTATGTAAATCTGGCCCTTAAATGTACACAATTATCAGTCACAAAGGTGATGCAGATTGGAAGAAGCGGGTGAGTTCGAGGAAGGATTTTGCAAGCTTTTGAGACATCTGGGATGTTACGTACATGGCCACTAGCAGTGGAATATTTGCTGATTTAATAGATTTTGATGTCCTAAGCCTTAACTCATCACAGCTCCTAAATAGATTGTTATTTCGTTCAAATGAGACATGTCATTATTATGCTGTTTAACTAACAACCGGCACTGCAAGTGAGCTCACTCATTGATCTTCACCCACACATACCAACATCCCAGTCCTGTCCGTCACCACACGGAACCGCTCCCAGCTGCCATTGCATATATTACTGTGTGTTTTAGTAATTATCTTGTGACTGTCGAGCTTATAAATGAGCCTCTCATCCGTCTAATCACGGTGGTAAACTGGCTGGGCCCCAGCGCTCTGATTTCCACCCTAATCAATTAACACCTTGTCTGAGTCCACGCTGCCAGTAGCTGTCCTGTCTGCGTTTAATATCTTTTTCCTTGCGTGAGAGACGACTGACGCTGGCGGTCTGCACTGACCGACCCGCTCCATCTCGCTGATGTATTGCACTCCCGGGGCGAAGGCAGCGCGCCGCGCCTGAGGAAATGGGGGCATAATAATCACAGGATGATTGCGAGATTAATTAGCTCCGTCTTGTCACTTGTCTCCCCTGCAAAATGGTGGAAAACAAGGCTGCCACCAGGCTGGAATGACGAGAATAGCCGGGCGCCCTCAAAACAGCTCAAACGGCGTGTGCGGGGCGTGATATATAAACCTGCAGCACACAAGAAACGTGGATCATTAGTGCTGTTTTAGTCCGTTTTGCAGCTGTTTGTGTCATGTATCTGCTTTGTAGAACTGTACTAAAAGGAGAAATAAAGGGCTGTGTGTACAAGGTATAAACAACCAGATGAGTAAGGCTGCTTGTAGTGACAGTGCAGTGTGCCTTACAGGGTAGTTGGATTCCTAGTCTTGTATTTAAACCTTCTGATAGATTTGTATGTTCCAAGCTACAAGAAAGTGCATCTTGTTTTCTCCCTGATGGGTTGGGCAGTGGAGGGTCCACTGCCGGCTAGCCAGCTCTTCCTCTTCACACACCCGGTTGGTTTGTGTGTGCAAAGATGTGGGTCACTGTCAATTTTGCGTGCGCGCATGCAAGAGAGGTCGTGGCTGACGAGAAGATGGCTTCATGCCTACAATTTCGGAATTGCAATAATATTATGACAAGATACATACTGCAATTTTCATCGACCTATGACTACACAATAAAGTTGTAACTAACTGCACTAGAAATTGACCCAAATGTAAACTTCTGACACTTCTGGCTGTTCCAGCGATGGTCAGATTGTAACTGACTGCTAAAATGCTGCACTTCGATAAAGTTGGAGGACTTGCGGGAGAAAGAAATGATGCAACAGAGGCTCAGGTATACTGACTTTTAAGTCTCTAATATGGGTTAAACTCAAGGAAAGCTCCATCCTACAGTATTATTTCCATACGGGAATTAGACAGCATAGATAGCATTTTTGTCAGCCGCCCTGTGCATTGTAAATTCCCATGTCTTTCAACTACTCACTCCTAGGTACTCCCCATGACTAGTAAACTGAATTTGATGTGTAAAATATGGACTTTTCCCTTTAATAAAGAACAGTGACATACTTTGTGTTCCTTTGTGCTAAATGATAGTATATAATACCAATGGAACGCTTGTTCATGTTTTCCAGTGCAGATTCACTTTGACAACTTCATAATTCAAAAGACGAAACATTAATACACTGACCACAGAAACGCCCTGAACGTGTGGCCTCCACAGCAATACAACAAGAATGTAATATTGTTCTGGGACAGTTACTTACTCATCACTACAAGTTACAACCTACAGTATATTGCCACACAATACAATCACAAACCATAACACAGAGTTCTACTAAATGGTCCTCTTGTTACAAAGAAGAGGTGCTTGTTGGTGCTCTTCAGTATAAAAAAAAAAAAAAAACAAATGTAGAAAGCAAACAACAATGAGCCTCACTCATCAACAATATGATAGATGATAGATCATGTCGTCTTCCATCAAAGCCCACACAGACCATCAGCATGATGCTAGTCCAAAGTGCAGACAAAATTACACAATCTGAAGTGCACATTATAAACAACACTTCATAATAACAGCATAATGCACCACCCACTGTTACATCCAACGCCTCTCCGATCAGCCAGGTGCTTTTTTAATAATAATTCTGGACAGCACCTTACTGTACGCTGCAGGCTAGAGCAGTTCTTCTCACCCTTTTGTATTGGCGTAGTTCCCCTTAGGCAGCAAAAAACAATCTTGACTGGGATCACATTTTGGGACACTAAGCAGTGTTGAGTGGAGTCAATACCTGGCAGAGATATAGCCAGACCTCAGCCCTAAAGAGGAATAGAAGCACATTAGATTGTCACTACTGATGTTTTCTCTCCTCGGGTCATTGGATTTATGTGTGTGTGTTTAGAATCGGAGGGTTGATAAAAGCATCTGCTGAAAATCAGCTACTGTAGGGGTTCATGAATGTGTATTTTGGAAATTGTTGAATGAAATGTGTTTTTGAGTTTTTTTTATATATATATATATTCATAAAGTAGCTATCTATTAAATTAGTGTCTACTTTAAAAGAACAGGAACACAAGTAAGTTTATAGATGACATCTAGATGAAGCTACTGTAGGGTAACTGTGAAGGTACAGGCATAAATCTAGCTTTTTCAGTAAAAAGCAAGATTAATGTGAAGTGATAGAGACTAAAGAGTTAGCTAGGGTATGACTAACTGTATATTCATTGTTCTGTAGTTGAGTTTACACTATTAAAGACATTGCAATTTCTACTGGAGATGGCGGGAACATGTCCTCTTCACTTTTTTTTCTCGCCCACATTTACAGTTCAAGTTTGATTTACTTCATAAAACATCCCAGAAACAGTTTCCTCTGATTGTCCAGCTGGTGAAATCCAGATGAGGGAAGAGGGGAAGTGATAAATTGTTGATACGCTCATCTCAGTCACCCTCAATTATTCAATTCATTCACAGCAATTAGATGGTGGGAGCAGCAGCGAGTTCATTTTGGCATTCATTTTTTTCCCAGTTTTTGTCTCTCAGGCCACACAGAGGCTGCTCTGTCTCAGAGGTGGAGGGAGGCGTGGTGGGAGAGATGTGAAGCAAAAATACTGCATGATTCCGTTATTGTTGTTTGGCCTGTTGGTTCGGCCCGCTTACCAATGTGGTTGCAGCAGCGGCTGTGACACACAGCTCGTGGAGGCAATTACGGCACTATAACGAGCAAAATGAAGTAATTTTTGATCCCGAGAGCATCGGAGTCTGAAACAACACGAGCTAAACCAAAACTTTAGTCATATGAACCCGTACCTCAAGCTGTGTTTACTTGGATAGACTGATCAAAGATAAAGCAGTAAAGCACAGTGTTCTTTGTAGTAAAGATGGAAATACAGTTTATTCATCATAGTATGAGGTCCCTATCATGGGAAGAAACCATGGTTTAAAGTCAGGTTAGCACATTAATAATACAGCGATTTTCATGGCCTAGCATTTCAGAAGGATTTCTCAGACTACCATTATTTTAAAATGTCATAATGTGTATTCATGTATTTAAAGGCTGGAAATATTTATTTTCATCCCTCACTTCTGCTTCCTTTTGTACTGTAACAGCTACCATGTTGTAATGAAATTTGACATTGCGGTATTTTGTCTGTAGTAAAATGTATTTTCAACTATAAATGAACTCTGACAAACAGAAGATTCTGTGGTGGAGAAACGCTCAATTAAACATGCTGTCCTTGATACTAAATTTAACAAGGTTGGAGCTGAAAGGTGTCTTTGCATCAATCATTTAGTGAACCCTAAAATTGTGGAACTGACAGTGCACGTGATTGTGAGCCATTAAAAACATCGGAATGGTCAAACCAACATGTTTACAGTTATGCATCGAGCAGATGAGAGATACTGTTGCTTGTTCGTCAGTGCACACCAGTGCTGTTACAGTATGTGTCTAATGTGGCACACCCTGACCTGTATTTATCTCTGAGTTTGTAACCTCAGATAACCTCATTGAAAAGTTTGGTTCCTTGTGGACCTAAGAGTGTCTGGAAACAGTAGAAAAAAGCTACACCATCTCATTAGATCACAAAACTTCAAACTTAAACTCAGACTTTGTTTGGCACTCGCCACACTGTATAAGTAATTGTCTTTTTTTAAGTTAAATGTGGTTTCCTTTTGTTAGGAATTCTGTTCACAGTTACAAGCTTCTTTTAAAGTTAGCAAAGAAAGTTTTTAACATTAATTTACAAAGGAAGAACCTTTTCTGAAATTGAAAATCCCACATTCTTTAAGTCCATAAAGTAACATAAACAACTTTTTGAAATACGGCATGGATGGCAGTTGACTACAGTTCAACATAGATTGTTAGATCATTAATATTTTTGATGTAAAGTGTCAGATGTAATGATACTAATGGTACACTATCAAACCCAGCAGTCAGTAAATGAACAGACAGATTGGGTCAGAAAGTATGATCTTTCTCTTTAAGAAAGGTTTTCAGTTGCTGCAAGTCTGTTTGACCTCAAGCACCCTCCCTGTTGTGATTTTTGCGCTTGGCTGTGAAGGAGGTGAGAGGGGTTACTAAATGTCCAAGTTATTCTGCACTGAACTTACTCACCATAACATCCACAGGAGACCCGAGTGAGGAGCCGAACGCTCTGGGATAAGCTGACCTTTGACATGCACTGCTTATCTCATCACACTGGCCTGTGGAAAACTCTCAAGGCAACTTTCTCTATTAGGAAACATGAAAGGAAAGTTGATATGTTGGAATAATGTTTTAAGCTACAAAATGTGATTTCTTTAATAGACCTCCTCAGAATAGATACGTTTTTCTCTGAACTTAACACAAACGCTCCTTTGGGCTCCTCTCTCTGCAGTGCAGAAAGGACCTTTCTGGCAAATACATAAAATAGAGAACTGGGATGATATATCAGTCAATATCCCTTTTAATGCTATGCATAAACTATAGCAGGCTGTTTCATTATAACTGGAAGGTATACACAGCCTTCATATACTGTACATGGTTATACAATTGTTGCTCAAGAGAAATACTACACTACACAGCAAAATACAGCTTTTTGAAAACACCACAACCATCCCATAATATAAGTATGTAAAAAAATCTTTTTTTTGTCCAATTTTAATACCAACAAAACAAACAAGGTGTGCCGAAACCATATTCCCTGCAGAATAACATACTGAGTGTATTTGTGATTGTACATTTTTACATGGAAGTGTCCCATCTTCCTAAATAAAGGTTGTGTAAAATAAATGACAACATTTGTAGTTTGTTGTTACCTTTCATAACAACAGATATTAACATTTTCGGATGTGACATCCCAGCAGGGCAAAATTGTCAGTTCCTTTTAACCTTTACAAATGACAGTTACAATATTGGCTTTTAGAAACTTTTTCTGATCTGGAAAAAGCTGTGGTTAAAATTTCATAAAATTGAGCCAAGTTAAGGAAATGCTGTGGTCATGGCTATAAGACACTAATGTTGATTATTGATATGAAATGGGATCCAAACAGCTGTCTCCCATGTCTGAGTAAAAAAACCTGCACCATCCACCCCCAGCTCCTACCTAAAGGCAAGCAGTGCTTGTCGGATGGTTGAACAGCATCATCTCCATATTTAAACTATTAATGGGGTTCAATGTCGGCAGGTTTTTCACCCCACCTTCGATTGTGGCATCTCAGGGAGAGCTATAAATGCTATTGACTTCCAATGTGGTCACATGACACATGGTACAAACTCATTTGTTGGGGCATACCTGCACCTTAATTGGTTTTGCGGTGGTGTAAAGGCCTCTGTATGCATCAAAGTGAGCACTTATTTTTGCTAGCAGATAGTCTAACAGCATTGTCATTATCAGTATAAGTCAGTATTTTCACACACTGCATATTATATATATTTGTAGTAGTAGTAGTGGCATTTTTATATTTATAAAGTTCAGAGTCGGTGACACCAAAATAAACACATTCACAACAATGGATCAAAGCATGTTTCGAAGCAAGAACCACCACGTGTGATTTGTTTGTGAGGTGATATTTTCCATAAAACAGTTAAATTAATCAAGAACATTTCTAATTTCTTGATTAGGACCCTTTGAATAAGGATTAATACTTCCCTCGGGAATGCATTACCTTACTGTTTAGGTCCTCAATCATTGTTGTTCTGCACCGATCTGCCTATCAGACAAATTTGGAAAGTGCATAGCTTATCCAACTGCTCTCGCAGAGATTTGTTGGTGTTTGGCATTGGCACAGTACTGATTCCCTTAAGCCTCAAAAGCACTGCAGGAATTTATCTCCATTAAGAAACAGGATTAAAAGGCATGGTGGTTCAAGGGGTTTTCCAGAGCAGGCTTTGTACTGCTAGCTTCTTCGGCAGCAGGGCAGACAGTGCTCTCACTCACTGTCCTGTTATTAAATGGTCTAAGATAAATGGTGATTACTTCGCCTTCAAAGACCCTTTTGTTAGTGTCAGTGGATGGTCATTATCTAGTGACCTGTGCATCATTCGGAGATGGAATATGCCCTTTCCAGTTAGTTGCATATATATATATATATATATATATATATATATATATATATATACTGTAGATTCCACACACCATAGCTGAGTATTTTGTCATTGGTTTGGTTGTAGCACTTTTCACTTTTTTTTTCTAACAAGGTTAACGATGACATACTGATCAATGCAGTCACTCTTTTTCATTGTACTTCTTTTTATTTAGTAAGGGATGTTAAGCCACTAAACAGCCTCAGTATTGAACCCATCTTTTTACCCTTTGGGTCAACCAAAACTGTAGCATACATTAACAATCCAGCATCTACCTGATTAGATTGTGGAAAGCGGCTACTGTTACCACTTTACCTTTGTGAACATTGTCTGTGGCTCAAGGGCTTTATAACGTGACTGTGTGACCTGAGAGTGAAAAGGTCCACAAGTCCACAATTGAGACCCATCAAGATCTGATACTGACACTGTATGTGCCACAATTGAACTCTTTAACTCTTTAACTGAACTCTTTAACGATATCTTTAGTCATTTGTTGTATCTGACCTTGTTTCTGGTTTTTAGAGCATGACAGCTTTTCAAACTCTTAATAATGTAGAATGGTTTGAAATGGAGGCAGAATTTAAAAGTTGTGCTTAACCTGGAGGGACTGAATATAAAGAAGTTCTCAATCTTTTCAAATGTCATAAAATACCTGTTAGACATCACATTCTAAGTGAGAGCTAATTATCTTTTGCTCAGAAATGTCATATTGATATAAAGATATAAAAGCACAAAAAAATAACTGAATAAACGCAGATATCTCATGTGAATAAATCACCTAGAGGCTAAATTTTAGAAAGCACCTGCACTTACTCCCGCCACCTAAACCCACCAAGAATTTTGTTAAGAACTTTTAATCTGGATTATTTTATCACTGTGTCAGTCATGGTAAATCAAAGTATTCCACCTTTTACGGCCACAGAGTCATTCCAAACAAAACAACCAGTAGAAGTTTTTAATCAGATAACATTTTGAAGGATTTGGGGACTGTTCACTTGGGGAGTGGTTTTACACAGAGGATTATCAATGATTTACCCAGGATTATAGACCAGATTTGTGGAAATCTCAAGTGATAACAATCCACAGACAAAGACTCTGGCAGGCGCATGTTCTTAATGATTATTATCCTACGGACAGCTGGAAAATGGCCCGGAGTTATCGCTATTCCACCATGTCGGGAGCCTATTATGGCAGTCAATAACTAGAGCTATCTGTGGCTGGCGAGCTACAGTGCAGCGACCCATCAATATAAATTCCTCTCAGCCTGCACCACATATCCACACATCCATTGATTGAACTGGGTTCCAGTGATTTAAAGACTCCGTGCCACTGATGTGTTAGGAGATTCAATGTCTCATGTGCTCTTTGCATTACAAGTAATAAATCATTTGTCACACAGATCCCTCACAGAGTGACAAAATCAATATCAGTTTATCAAGCGAGCAGGACCAGGGACCACTCCTTCAACATGTGTCCCCATTCTGTACTGGTGCCAAAACAAAACTGGTCGGGAGATCTTTACCTTAAAAGGTCGATACACCAAAACAGTTATACATTAGATCAGTCCTCTCCCAGCACATTAACTTCAATAGTTACAAGTGGAATAAAAATACCATCATTTAACAGCAGTATACTGTAAGTCAAATTTCTTCAGGATTAAAAAAATGAACATGAATGAAATAATAAATCCTTTAAATGATTTGGGTTCTTGGCTGACAAACATTCGCCCCTTTTACACCGAGATTGCACAATAATGCTGTAAAGAAAGGCTCCTCATTACGCCGGCTTTGCTTTTTTACTTGGCATAATGCCGCCCTTGTTGTGATTTTAGAGAGCTTGCCAATGTTCCAGAAGCAAAAAAAGGTGTGTAACACAACATCATTGGCGTCCAGTCCTGCAGTCTCCGCGGAACAACGTTGTCCCCCTGTTCCGTGTCCGTACCTTTTATACAGACGGTGAGGAGGAATGACGGCGCAACATTCCCACCTTGAACAGGCTGTGTAAAAGAGGCTATTGAGAATGTCCAGTTGTGACCTGCAGTTATGCATTATTATTATTATATTATTATGCATTATTAATTGCAATCCAGATACACTTACATACATTTGTTTCATGCAGTTCAGTAGTCCCTGCCAGTCACTCTGCAAAGCCTGTTAGCTGGAGCTTGTCGTAAACCTGCCTTCCGCCCTTGCCATTCGGATTTGTTTGCATGGTGGGACTACCTTATTTCTGCCAAATGTAAGCTAATGTTGACCATAGTTCCTAATAAGGTCTATTTAATTCAACCTTATCTGCCTCTGCCTTCATGTGGTCCCTTTTGTTTCCTAAAACAAATGTGGCTGAACTACATATATAAATTGGCATGTCTCCACAGATTTCCCATTTTTTCCATGTGGTTCTAAGAACTAAGGGTTGGAAACTTCAACTTTAAGTCATGTTAAGCTTATTGAGTCAGGTTTACATGCAAAACATACTCATTTGTCTAATGATCCAATGCAATAACCCAACAATAAAATTAATGATTAGAATTCCAATATATATATTACATTAGTGTATATTTTATTGGGTAGACCGACCAAAATCTGCCATTTCCACAACTGGATCAGAGTCATAGTTTAGCAAACTTGAGAATGTACCAGCTCTTTAAAAGAAACGTCAAAATAATCCAGATACAGTCATACACATGGAGACTTGCTTCTCTTGCAAGTGGTGACCATTTATTGCAAGCTCCCATGGCTAGTAGCCAAACAGCTGACAAATGAGCCGGTGGTTGTGAAGCATGAATTAAGCAGCTCAGACAACTCAAAGATGCTACCCCTGAATTCTGCCTGAACTAACCCAAAGCTCCCTATGAATGATCCAGGATAATGCGGAGATGCAAGGCCACTGAAAATGTATTTATTTGACACAAGATAGACCTTAACAGAAAAAAAAGTATAATGTACTTTCACAACAATTAAGTAGGCAGTAATTCACAACAAGCATGCACAGCTTTATTCGCCAAATGAGCCAACTGGACCCTCTGATGAATACAGTAGGCCTAAATAATGAAATAAGCAGTTACTGATCCCTCAGTGCTTAGAGGAAACCAGCTGCCTAGACGCTGTTCTGAGGGTAGCGGGACCTTGTTAAAATGCACTCCATCAAAATTTCCTTTGAAGTAATAGCTGACAGAAAACATAATGTGAATTTGACTTGACAGATTTCTGAAAAAAAGTGCTTGGGAAATACTGAACAAGACTGCAGAGGGAGGGAACCGGGGTGAAGTCAGGTCTCACAGCTCTTTGGTAGACTCACCCCAGCACAGAGTGCATTTCAATTAAGAAGTTGTCCATGGCTCAGTAAAAACTTTTTTATTAATTTCTTGGAGTTAATCTAAGATACCTATTGCTGTTTTGCATATTTCAAAAAACTAAAGCATTTTAATTTCGCTCATCAAATATGAAGACAGCTCTCTCTGGATTGTATGGAAATTGAAATTTAAACCCACAGTATTGCCTCATCCCCTCGCAGAACAAGAATCCTTTTTAAAGGGTTTCTTTATAGAAGACAGTGGTTGTCCGCCATTTCATCACTGTTCTTGTCATTCCCCGTGTCACAGCAAATAATCAAGTGGTAGTGCTATGCAAAGGCTCTCTTCTTTCTAACATATACAAGATAAAACCTGAAACCTGCCTTTGTGAAAACTGAGTATTGATTATGCAGTCAAGAATTTACGTACGGTGGCTGAATGTTTAATGAGGTGAGTTGTCCTGGGGCAGGAGCAATGCACTATTCTTGCATTAAGAAATGACAATACCACAACACATGGAACAGTTCTAACATAATCCTTAATGTTTTTGGATACCAATCTGCCATTTTTGTTGCATAGAATGCATGTTTTTTTTGTTTTGTTTTCTGGTTCTAAGTATGACATGGTGGGTCGGTCGGTCAGCCACCTTGAGCCATCATGATATTTCCAAATCTCTATCTCAGTATCACCACTGGATGACCACATGGGATTATGTATAGACATTATGTTCCCAAAAGGATAAACCTTACTCTCTTTGGTGATCTCCTGAGTTTTCCCTTTAGGGCCACCACAGGGTTAACATTTTAGTTTTTAGTGGAATAGCTCAACAACTGCTTGATGGATTGTGATGCAATTTAGAAGAAGTGATTCCTAATAACTTTGGTGATCCCCTAAGGTTTTCCTTTAGCACCACCAGCAGGTTGACATTTGTAGGGTTGGATTTCTGTTTTTATATTAATTGACTAAGTATTTTAGTAATCAAATGCAACTTTTGGATTTGTTGACAATTTGTTTCTCACTTCTTTGTGCGCTTTATTTCACCTGTGATAAAAGCCTGTGCCGTAGCCCCTTCTGTCACCGCCTCCTGCTTATTTAGGCTGATAATATGAGAATTTTACATGAGCCATTTTGCCATGTGCAGCGTTACAGTGCTCGCACAGGCTGCACTAATGGGAACGGGAATGTGACTGTTAACATTCTGTGGCACAGATGTTTTCGGGTCTGTTTACCTGTCCCATCTGGGATTAGTGTTAATGTGGCAGCTTCAGCTCTAAGAAAGTCTCTCTAAATGGTAAAAGAAAAAATCTGTAATTGCTAACATTAGTCATTTAAAAACACTTCCTCCTCCCTCAGTGCCCTCCAGGGCTGAGTCCTATGAAGGATGGGACCGGGTGCTACGACCACCACATCGGCATCGACTGCTCTGACGGTTTCAATGGAGGATGTGAGCAGCTGTGTCTCCAGCAGCTGGCTCCTCTAGAGGATGACCCGACACTCTACAACATCCAGATGTTCTGTGGGTAAGAAAGAACAGATTCACTGCTTTATATTTTTAATTATTATAATTATTTTATTTCATAACCCCAATTATTTAATAACTGTAAAATTAGAAATATAAAACTGCAAGAATAAATTACATTTCAAAATATACATTATGTGAACAACAACATTGTCATGTTTTTTTCAGTGCTATGGTGTTTAACTGTGGTTTGATGAGTATGAGAACGATGTGAATCAGATACTATGGCCTTACTGTCCCCACATCTCACCATTCAGTCAGCCCTGGTGCCCTGTGGGTGTCCTTTGAACCTTTTTTCAAAATCCCTCATATCTTGTTCTTGTCGTCTCCAAGATTGAGGTCCTGTTAGTGTGCTCAGCATTTTTTATACATACATTGCTTAATTGTGTAATGCCGCACACCTGTAACATCTGCATTCCATATGCTCCACTCTAATGTGCCACTCCTCTGTAGGTACAGATTGCTGACAGTTATGATGAACATCCTCATGTATTACAACACTGTAACACGTGGTAATTATATAAGTCTTGGCCTACCTCGCTCCCCTGCACCAACTCTAAGATATACATGTATAGATTATGTAGCGTAGAAATAAGAGTATTGACTAGTTTGTGCTTGTCGGGTAGTTAATATGGTATGCATTGTAAAATATGTCACCGTATCCAATTTCACATTTCATAGTGACTATACAATGCTTCATTCTAAATGTTGTAGATCAAGATCAGTGTTTGAATTCCGCATAAGTCTTAACACAGCGCTACATAACCAAGGCTTTTCAAGTGTACTTCCAGCCGGTATGGTGAGAAGAATTATCCATTAAAGGCCAATTTTGCCAGCATCTGGTGCTTACCGTGTGCTAAATTCACTCCCTGCTCACGTCCATTAGTGGGATTCAATGCAGATATCCATATACTGTGGAAATAGATTTTGTATTTACTCCCTTAATTCCTCAGAAATAAACAAAATGCGTTTGTTTGTTTATGGCAGAGCCAAGCCTAAACTGGCCTGTTGAATAATAAAAACTGCATCAGTGTAACACTGGTTTGAACAAAGCAAACAGAGTATTAGTCAGAAAGCACAAAGCGGCAACCGCTTGCTGTCTGAAAGCACCTTTTATAGGTCATTTCTACAGTAGGATATGTGATGTGGTAGTAGCTCTTGGTTAAAAAATAAAATATACTTGACATACAGTATGTTGTTGCGTAAAACATTTTGAAATTTCATCAATAACTATTAATACACCTTTTCTCGGCCATTCAAATTAACCCAAAAACCATGAATGTTGCCCAGCATTTAGTTAAAATGTCATTATATAGATTGACTTCCTCTCAGCACCCCCAACTCCTACTGACTTCTAGCTGCAGACAGGCACCATATCTTAGAGGAAGGTTTTCGGAAGAGGTGGGTGGGTTTGGACGGCTCGTTGTATTTCTTTATATCAGGCTTCTCCTTCATGGAGGGAAATTGACAGAGAGTCACTCACTCTGCTACCAATACTGAGTTTCTGAGATATATTTCCCAATTAAAGTTGTCCACTTCTGAATAGAATTCCACCATGACAACAGATATACAGAAAGTCTGTAAAACCTGAATTTGAGTTGTTTTTTTTTTTTTTGTATCTGGTCTGAATACTATGCCCATGTTTTGCTTCAGAGGCCTTGACAAGTAAAAACTCTTGAGGGGAACACTGAATACTTGAAATAATGGGCGCTGAAACTGGCTAAATTTCACAACATAACATCTGAGAATATCAGTAAAATATGTTCACTTGCACAACCTGCTTTTTTTTACATTATTGCAGGACACAGTGTGCAGATTCTTGCTACATAAAATGCCAATAGGTTTTTCTTATTATTTTTTCTTCCTTTCCTTACACAGTACACAATAAGTGGATGTTGCATTTCACCTCCTACGTCTTTAAGTTCATTCCTCATGTCCAAAGTTGAAGATTGTGTGGGTTTTGCTGGGACGCCATTATTACTCCAGTGGCACCAACAAGCCAGTTGCACTTTTACTGCTTTGAGTGCAAGAACATGTTGAATGGAATTCAGTCATCGTTCATTTCATTGTTTACATCCGTGCTTTTCCTACTGTGACCTGTCAGAATGTCTTCAGTATAAAAAAAGCCCATTACTACGTTTTAAAGGCTGCATTAGGTTAGGGTGAGATTGGGTATGTGGAGACCTGCCTCTAATAATCTGAAGCCAGCACACAGCCATGGTACGGCCCTGCAGGTGCTTTCACTTATTAGACTGATTAGTCCTCCTCTCAGGACTGTGTGGACATGTACTGATTGACGGTTCCTCCCCCTCCCTGTACGTTATGTTGCACTTGACTTCGGTCTTGGCAGAGTTCTAATCAGCCAGAATAACTGAAAATACCTGCATCGTGTGCAGAGCTTTAATCAAAAGGTGGTCTAAATAGCTGTTCATATTATCTGCCGCTAACTAGCCATACATGTAAGACTGTGGAGTGTATGCATGTGGAAGTCTGCCAAGGTCTAATTTCTTTAAGAAACAATACAATTACTTACTTAATGAACTCCACTGTTACACTAACATCACTAGATCCTGTAAACAGCTGTTTTTGTAGTTTTGTAGTTTACAGAGCAAGCTGTTATTTTTTATTTTTTTATGCTGGCTTCTTTACATTAAACATCATGTTTCATTTCATTCTCAGCAACATCATTTTGCTGTTGTTCCTTTCCACAGTGCAGATGTGGCTAATCCTCTACCGGTCCCAGTGGAGACCGGCATTAGCTTTGCGACATTTGGCATCCAAGAAAGAGCTTCCCTCAGTGTAAATGCCTGACAGATTATCTTTCTCTCTTTAACCACCCCCAATCCCTATTTGTCTCCCTCTACTACGTCTGCCTTTGATTCATTTCACAGAGTACATTATACACAGAGATGTCAAAACACCATCAATGTGAAAGGGTTTAGAGAGGACTCTGTATTTGGATTTTTAGAGGAGGATTTTGTGCCAGTTGAGTAGAATTGATTTTGCTGATTCTGCTCTCCCCAGTTTGTGTCTCATGAGTCTGAGTTGTGCACATTTTGAAACCGGTGAAAATGTAGCAGATATCTAGGAATAACCATTTAATTTATATGGTTTCAATCAGTATTGCCGTCTGCTTGTAAATATGTTTCTTAGCCTACTGTGAGAATGACGCACCTTTGCAGCACACTGGTGCTGCAGTATGACGTGTTAAAGTATAATATCAGTATCCATGGTCATCACATAAAGAATTAAATTGTAATTATTTTCTCTTATTCAAACTACTCTTGCATTATGTCTTCATAGGGTTAATAAGATAGTTAAGAGATCAAGGGGTGAAGTTAGCCCAGCTTTACTAGGGAATTACATTAATGGTTTCATCAACAACAAAAAGTGGCATTATATGTATTGATTACAGCTGTTTGTGGTAAAAATAACAAGCTGCTGGTAAGTTCAACAATTGTTTTGATATCAGACCGATGAGCCCTAATCGTCCTGTTCTCTGCTCTGCGCTGTTGAAGGTTCATGCTGTGTGAGCCGGCGTTAACATTACGGAGGAGGATGAGGAGGAGGAGGAGGAGTGGCAGCAGATATTTGGCAGAGCGTACGCAAAGCAGAAGAACATAGACTTGAAGCGCTAAGTCTTAGCACAATCGAGCTACGAGTTAACTACCTGTGAAATTGACGTGAGGCGATCACCTGGATTATTTCTTAAGAAAAAGACACGGCACTCTGTTCTTTTTGAGCAGCAACAACACACAGCCCACTCCTTGTACTAGGTTACAGAGCGGTGCTTCTTTTTGGAAGAAACCCTCTTGGGCTGATTGTACGTACAGATGCCGGCTGGAGAAAGTGAGCATATTTACCAGACGATAGTAATAATATAATTAATATATGTTTCTTATTTTCTTTCTCCGAATAACAGAATGAATGTTAATTAACTACAAATAAATTCATTTTCTGGTAACTCCCTGTAGCTGTTAGCATATCTTAAACTATCACTTCAATTTGACATTGCAGCTCCTGTGATTTAAACATTTTAAAAAGTTAAAAAAAGAAAACGGGCATCAGTATTTATTCCATTATTTTTGTATTGAAACTCTTGTGTTGTAATGTTTATCCAGCTTCAGAAGTTCAACCTTCACTGATGTCATTCTAAACGTGCCACGTCACAGCACTGACTTTCACTCTGAAATAAACATGCATTAAAAGGTGTATAGAAAAAAGTATTACAGAAAACTTTTCTTGACCTGGCCAAAAAAAGCACAAAAATAACTAATGATGGCTCTCAGTAATTATTTTTTTTGCACTGAAACCACTAATACATTCCAAAATCCCATAAGGTGCCAAGTTAAAATTCATATCAGTGTCTGAGCGTTCGCATCACACGCTCACAGCAAGAGCCAAGCCCAAATAGAAGTTGGCAGCGCCGATCAGAGACAGCATCTTATTGATCTTTTTATCTGCTATGTGATCCTCCATAATCATTTTAAAATCGCCAAGAGAGAGCAGTTTCCAGTCATATGGTTGACTATTTCAATGACAGCCTAACAGTTGCACCAACACCAGCACCTGTTATTTAACAAAGTTATAAACATAATTAACTAACCTGAAAATGCTCTTGTTTTGCTCTCTGCATGCTCATTATTTTCTCACCCTGAAGGAGTACAGTAAAAGGAATTTAGCAAATGCAAGAGCAAACAGAGAGACAAGCAAAGGGATAAGTCATTAAGTAAAGTTATATCTCAGTTCTCAGGAAGGAATGACGGAAATAAAGAAACACATGAATATGTTAAATGACTTTCACTTCAGGTGTATCGAGGATTACAAGCGCGGCCCGGATGGGAGGTCGTGTCTGCCGCTGTCCGAGGCCTGCACTGAGGGAATAGACTGCGGGGAGGCGGTGGACATCCCAGCCAACCAGACGGTGTTCGGAGACCTCTTCTACGGATACAACAACCACACCAAAGAGAGCACCTCCGGACAGATCCTCAAGGCCACGTTCAGGTAAACACACAAGCTGTTTGTGAAGTGGAGCATGTGGGACGTTGTTGTGTCATTTGTATCTCAGCAGTGGGGGAACAGTTTGGCAGGGCTAAATCGGGCTGTTGGTTCCCACAGCGGCGATGTCCGTGATAGAGCTGTTTGGGTCAGCGTTCTTTAACCAGCTTTGGGTGTTACAGTCGTTTTGTGTGGGTGTTTTATCTACATTACACGTGCCAAAACTTCATTCACATCTGGATCTGGATCTCCGATCTGGAGAAGAGGAAACGTGTTCAAATTCCAGGTTTAAATGCACACAGAACACATTATAATCAAAACACTATTGGATTGGTGGTACGGCTCTATTGTGACCAGATCTCAGCTAGGTGTAAATGCAATCTGGTCTAGTCTCGTTTTAAATTGAATTTACAGAAGTCTTAAACATTTGCTTGTTAGTTATATCCATTTGCAGGCACTTTGGAGATGTTATACACCTATAAACTCAGTCTGTGTCAGTCATCACCATCAGACTGTACTGTATAGCAATTACTGTCACCGCTGCCACCTACAGTGGTTAGGAAGCTCCTCATAATGGTGTCAATTTTAGTAAAAGCTGCATTGGTTAATCCATTCACACATTTCCTGCAATTTATCCTGGTCCAGGTGACAAAAATTTAAGTGATAATATCATTAGGAATATATTGTTATATACCACTGGTAAGTACCCAAATTGATGTGATATAATAATAAATAATTCTAGACCATATTGTCCTCACTGGTTTTCCGCTGGTGAGATTGTGAAACATATTAAACAGATAAAATTGCATTCTGTGTGGTATTAAAAAGACTCAAATCTGAGTGTCTGTTGAACCCTGCAGAAAGCCTGACCAGGTGTACATTTATAATTATAATAATTTATAATTACTTTATTATCCAGACAACATATGGAAATGAAGATTGCATGTTAATACCAAGTGTAGACGTAATGATGGTCTCCAGGTCTGATCCATACAACCACTTTCAAAAAGGATGTATGTCATAACAGGGTTGAATACAGGTAATTCAGGTAATTCAGATCTTGATTGATAGAAACTCTTTACTAAATCTACTTTTTTTCCCCCGGGAAAGGACCTGCAGAGTGTAAAATCTGGCATTGAAAACTAGATGGCTTAATCTGACACTCAGACATCCATCCCCAAAGTACATTCGATAGGTGGAGCATCAAGTTCATGAGATCGCCGCAACTTTACAACTGAACCTCCAACAACAATGCTCCTGTGCCTAAAACCTCAGGTCAGCACTACAAGATGGTCAGAAGGTCCAATCAAACTATACAGACGTATCAACTGTTAAGAGCATGTGCTGAAAAATAGAAGATCAAAAAAATGCTGCAGTACTTGCAGTGTTTTTTCTTTTTCAATTGTTGTTGGTCTGCTTAAAAATTGCAACCACAAAATCTAACAGCTGTGAAATAATAACATAATCAATAAATAAAATGTGTTTTATGATTAATGATCTGGAGCTCTATAGTTAAAATCAGGCTTGAAAAATATCAGGTGTAAAAATATGACACCAGAGTGAAAGATAATAAGCAAATATGCATAATAAAATTACATGTTTCTCTACCTTATATTTATTGAAAAGCTAGCGCACAAGCGGGTATTCAGTCAAATGCCTTCCACAGGACTCCCATTCAGATAGTTACAGTGAGTTGAATTGTACCCAAACCCCCTATACAACACTGCTGTTGTTGATAGTGTTAGTTTTCTAAGCGCTCTCTCAGGTAGGTATATTGCTTAAATCACACAATGGTGAAATGGAAATAGTTAAATAATCACGCGCTAAATGTGTAAAAGCATATCAAACTGAATCAATATATTTAAAGGTTATTTCATCATGGGTGGATTTCATGTCAATTCCCTCCCCAATAAAAAAAGATAATAGTGATAGTAAAGCCTGCTGCTGTCAGGGATTGGCCTCTATAAAACAGAAGACATTTCTCCTAATCTCAGGCAAATACTCTGAGGAGGAGAAATACAAAAAAAACTCCCATCGCCTCTTAGGAGAGGATATTAAGCCACAGAGGTCTAAAAAGACGCCGTGTTCCTTTCATGATTTGCACGGGGTTTGATGTGGATAGTAGAGTACTTTGAAGGTGGTTAATTATCACTGTCCACACGCTGCAATCATTTCCACTGAACTCAGGAAGCCAGAAGGTCAGTGAAGTCATCAGCGGCCCAGCAATTTAATTTGGGCTGCGCATGGATTCCGCCGCCCGGAGGCAAGTCACCCACTTAGGGCCGGAGTCGTGGAGAGGGAGGGGCGGGCGAAGCAGGGAAGTTAATATCATCGAGAATCTAAACCTCAAATGCTCTGATCTAATTTGAAAGTTCCTCATGAACAGAGAGAGCGGGGTCTGAGGCGGGCTTTGAAGAGCACCAAAACGCTCCCTGTGCAGATGAGGTGGTGGGAGAGGAAGGGAGGCTCTTATGGGAGGCATGGTTAATGCAAGATGTAATTATGGGAGATGGCAGCAAATGAATTAAAACTGACCGGGAGCCGCTGTGCAGAAATGGAACCTAATTGGACCGGATGAACGTTTGAATGTAAAATGGACAAAAGTTACGGGAAGAGAGCATCGAAAAACACCCAAGGTCCGTCAGGGGTTTTGAAGTCAGCGGAGCGCTCCGTCTTGGCGGAGTTATTTTGAAACGGAAAACACAGATAAAACTGTGGAAGCAGTTTGTTACATGTCAAAGGCAGCCACTGGCAATGCATGTCTACTACATGGTAGAAAATCTGTCCCAAAGGAAACTAAATGTCAAATTTAATGTTCCACCGCAAGAATAAGTGCTGCTGGCCAGTATCACATGGGTGCTTAGACAACTTAATGTAAAATGGGGTTCATATTGCAATGCTGTATTTCAGACATATCAGAATAGGCTCTCCAGTATGTTGCGATAACGTACAAATGTTGCATATTAAATGTGGTAACTGTTAAAGGGGCACTCCACCGAAACAGAAAAGCTGCCTTACAAACTTGAATGTTTAGCTTGGCAGATATTGACGTTTACCAGGCAGGGAGGGATCTAAATCAAAATCAAATCCACCTATTCGATCCAAATTCCTTTTCAAATCCATTTGAGGTCTTTGCAGGTAACCAAATGTAATAATAGCTCAAACTTAATGATTCTTTATATTTGTGGAATTACCTTTTGTTGACTGAGAAAGCAGAAATACTAGCTGTTCACAAGGTACAACCTGAAGAGTTTGGGTTAATTAGCCGCAGCTCATCATCGGATGCGATCGTGTTAGACTGTCAGCGCTGACCAAAGAAAGAAGCCCGCCAGCGTTAGCTGGATGTTTTGCACTTTGCTGATAAAGAGTTTGATAACAGACTTGTGTTTTGCAAAATGGGAATTGGATCCAAAAGGGAACCAGCTATCACAACTCAGCTTTAATTATGGGAAATGTAGGATCCACTGTGTTTTTGGAGCTTAACTCATACTAGGGACAAAAAGTCAGGACATCTGGGCTTTTTCTACCTCGGCTTTGATGAAAAACTCCCTTTCAATAGCCATCAGGTAAATGCTGCAGTATTAAGACATAAAATAACAGCAGGAGAGAAGAGTGTTCTTTCCCTTTTAACAACGTACAGGCTTTTTTTTTTTTTGCTGTACAGCAGAGTTTTTGGCTCAAAAGTAATTCTTCTTTTGAGAAGTCCCTGAGCCTTTGAAAAGTCTGTCCTAAACACTGGACTGAGTGGCTGAATCTCTTCATCACTCCCACTCCCCTCCACTCCCACTAGGCGCCGAGGACCAGAGAGTGTGCAGTTAACTGACACTCTGTTAAATGAGCTCCAGTCGCAGAAGCTTTTTCCAACTTTCGAAAATTCAGTTGTATCCCAGAGCCGCTCGAGGCTGCAGAAGTGCAAAGTTGAGATGTGCAGCCTTCAGCAGTGCACTGACTTAGTCATTGGTGACTAAAATATGCAAGTGAAACAGCACTGTGGCCCGTGTCCTACCACACCCTCCACGTACCCGACCCCCTTGAGAGAAAGCAAGCCGGAGAGAGAGAGACGGAGGGAGGGGTGGGAAAGAAACCTTTATTTGATGTTTTCTGGCACTTCTACAAAAGCCCCTACCCCACTGTTCTGGAGTGGCACAAAGCATCTGTCTCCATCATGCTGTGACGATGAAAAGTCAAATTTGAATATTGTGTAATCGTCGGTGGAGGCTAGTTGTTTTTTCTTCCTCCAAACACATAGCGTCATATTTGCTTTTTGATTTTTTTCCCCTCCCACTGCAACAGCACCATCATCTAGTCTTTTATGTATTTTCCTCTGTAAAACATAAACTCCTTCTTTCCTTCTTTTATTTCTCTTTATCCTGCTTCCTCATGCAAACTCCCCCCTTGTCCACAAAAAATAATCCAAATTGTAAACAAACAAGTGAAGGTTTCGACTGCTAATGTTTCATTTATTTGGGGGAAAAGGCCTGCTTTTGTGGGGGGGGGGGGGGGGGGGTTGCATCGTCTCTGTGGCCCCTGCAAGCCTTTTCTATTTAGATTGGAGCAAAAACTAAATGGGAAGCAGCAAGTGGTGGGAGCAGATGCCCAGTGGCAAAATAAACACACACACAAAGTAGCCATCGCGCTCTTACACTTTTACACACACACACACACACACACACATACAGCCACAATAGGTGAGTGGACTCCCTGTCTACTGGACAGCCAAGCCCTCTCAGCTACAGTATGTCTCGTGAGAGCGCCATCTCTCTCACACACACACACAGAGCTGGTTTGATTCTCTCCACCCAGCATGGCTCCCTCATGGTTCATCTGTCAAGCTCAGCAGCCCTGAAATGCTTCTCATGTTTTTGGGAAATGGGAAGTACACCCCACCCTCCCCGGGCAGGAAGCCCCCCCCCCTCCCCCCCCCCGCTTCACAGGCAGACTTTGTTATTATCATTTCAGGGCTTATTTATTTGATTTCCGAGTAGTTATTATTTATTTGAAGTTCCGTTCTTGTCGTTGGCAGCAGACTCGGATTGTGGCATGAGATTATTTTCGGACACGGAGCTGCACGAGATGCGAGCAGCCGCACCCGAGAGGGAGGTCCTATCACCGTGACATCTCTGGGTGGGGGGCACGATAGGATCTGGTTTCATAATGCAGAGCTCAGTGACAGGGTCTCTGTCTTCCTGTCTCTGTGGGAGCCAGTGGACTCCAGTAATGAGATGTTAAAAAGCTAACCTCCTCTCATTACTCCTAACACTGCCCCCCCCCCCCCCCCCCCCCCCCATTCCTCTCACACACGACGAGCTCGGAGCAGGATTTAATGAATATTTTAGTGCTCTTTGTTCTCATTCTGGTGGCTGCTTGGGATCAATGATTAAGACCACGCTTCCACCTGACAACACCCCCCCACCCCAAACTTCTTCTCTTTTTATCTCCATTCTCCTTTTTTCGCTCACCCCAGCTTACTCTATCACACTCCCAAGCCACCCCACCCCCTCAAGAGGAATACATTCATTGACTCAGTTAATTAAAATATGAAATGTGTCTGAGAGGGAGGGTTTTGGGTTGTTAGTGGCCCTGATGTGAATTTATTCAGTCAGGGAGATCATCGTGAGATAAAAACAGAAAAAAAGTGAAAAGGCTGTTGTTCGGTAAACCAAAGGATGTCCTCGTGTTTTGTCACATTTCAATAATTTAATCAAACAGGTGCCGGCCTCGCCACAGCTCCTGCTGGAAGAAAGAAATGTCTTTTATAAGTTGAGTTAATGAAGTCAAGAAAAGGAATTAAGATGTCCTAACAGTGCCAGATGGCTGTTACATGTAATCACCTGGCGAAAGAAACAACAATGAACGTAGTCAGACGTGAATGCAGTGCGAGCAACTCAACCCAAATTCCTTATACTGCAGTATGCAACTAAGGGAAAGGAAAAAACACCTTATCAAGCAAAACAACATAGATTCAGTCATTACATTCCCAATGTGTGTGCTTTGTTAAACTACCAGCTAAAAATACACAGAATTGCTTTCAGCAAAAAAATTACGATGTTTGACTCCAATGTCAGTAAAACACCACCTAGCCTTGTTTGTCATCGTTCTGAGTTTCAAATGTGGGCAAAAGGCAAATAACCTGTGTTTCCCTACAAGTTCTTGTAAAACAGAGCAGTGACACTGTATATTCCACTTTTTTTTTTTTTATTGCACATTATCTACAGCCCAGTTCTGTGCCTCACAGTACCACCCACCCACATCAGCAGATAAGCTTTGTTCCACATCGCCAGTAGCTAACTTTACATTGTTTTTAGAAGCCTGATTTCCTCCTAATTACCTTCACACCCCTGGTCACGCAAATAACATGTCATTTGAACGGTGGTATTTGACGCTGCTACTGCTCCTCCTTCAGCCAGTGGCTTTCTGTTGTTCTCGAGCTGCGACTTTCCCAAAGGCAACGGTTTGTATTCTGTAAATATTTGTGCATCCTCTTTATTTTCGTAGCTCAGGCCCAAAACACTGCATGATTCAAATGGTATATTATGCATGGTGTATATTAACAGGAAAACTGTCACAGTGTGAACTGCCAGGAACTTTCATGCTTGTTTAATGGCCGCTGCTATGTGTGTTTTAAGGAAGCAAGGCTTTAACCGCAGATTTTTTACCAGAAATACACTTGTCTTCCAAGGGGCTACAACTGAAAACAACATCAATTTAGGCTAATTGAGAGGCTCTAGATCTTATTTGCTTAATTTAATAACTGGTGTCAGATATGGTTACTGGCAGGAAATATTCTCAGCATACGGGAAAGGAGTCATTAGAAATTTGAGAGTAAAATAAAAACCAGTAAATGAGTCAATCATCCAGAGATGCTTAGAATGGCCACATGTTTTATGCTTCTCTCGTCCCATTGGTGCGCTTACAGACCAGCCATTTTTGGTAACCTGAGCGGACAAGATGCAGTTTACTGATGGCATGTTAAAGGATCATTTTAGTTTATCACCAACCGAGTCTGGCACTCACAATTTTGGCCCCCATTCTTCTCAATAGTCAATTTCTGAGATCTGGGAGTACGGCGACATTCTGGATCACTATCGCGTTTTTTTACAGACCACGGCTGTAACATTGTTTTTTGTTTAAGCTCACCACTTTCAAAAGTGCCATTTCCAATTGCGGGTAGCAGCTGTTTTTAAAAAATAAAATCTCAGATAAGCACACTGTATGCTACCTTCATGGCACTAAATGGCGGTATAATAAAGTACTCTTTTTTTTTTTTTTTTTTTCTGGGGTTGGTGGAGACTAAAACAGAGCTACTCGTCTTGCTCCATGTCTGCCGGTCTTGTAAACAGGCAGTTGATTTTTTAGATTGGAGTTGTCCACGACAAAGCAAAAGTTACAATTTTACACAACAATAGCATCTGCATCAGGCAGACAGAAGTTAATGTACAATGTTCCTTAGCACATGAGTCTGGAGTGAAAATATTCAGAGGACTATGGATCCCTAAAGGAGTCAAATGAAGATATATTGTCATCAGCTTTGGTCCCGAGACACCTGAACGACTGAAGTTACTGATTTATTAAAGTCGTTGGGGTGGGGAACCTTGTTGTGAACCTAACTGGCATTGAGAAGTAGAATGATGGAGTGGACAGAATGAGCGAGTTCAACCAAGAGTCACTGGCAGAACAGACAAATGAGGACGTCAGCTCTTAGGCTGAAGATGAGTCACATTGCAGCGGAACAATCAACATAATGAAAAATGACGGGCTTTATGTGAGACTTTGTCTCTTAAATACACTGCACAGTCCTGCATAATTGTTACTTTGTATTGATTTCCCCCTTAATGATGTGCCAGAAAGTGTTGCTTTACAGGCTGCCACTCGTGTGCAGTACACTTATTTATCCTTCTTTTATCTTCTTTGTCCTTCCAGCTATCATTCATTCTTGCTTCAGTTTCTTCTGACTCTTTCAGCTTTGTTTATTACCACATCATTTAATGAAGGTTGGCATTCCAGAAAGATTGATTTTAATGACTATACAGTAACATGTTTTCTCCAAAAAAGTCAAACAAAATGCTACAGTTAATCACTATCTGCAGTAGTATGCTACATCTATGTTTTTTAGTTTTTCAGTTTTTAAAATCGTACAATGTTTGAGAAACGTGGTTTAAGTAAATAAGTAATTTTGTCAGTAGGAGCAAAGTTCCCACTATCATGGGGTTTTCAGAGCTGAAATCCAGACTTGGATGAATTCAGCTTGTTAAATTATTTGGTGATATTGCACATTCTTACAATGTTCCCCAATTGGGTATCATAGCAGGAATGTGCTACTGTACAATTTATAAAATTATGCAAGTTGTTTCACTAATCCCTTTAGTTTTGGTGGTCTGGAAACCAGGGACCAGATACATGAACCGATTTGTGGGTTCATGACTAAATAGCTGGGTACACACAAAGAGAGAATTATGCATATGCACTTTTTGTTTCAGATTTATAGCGTGTGCAAAAGCATGATTCTGTTTTTTTTAAATCTCAAAAAACACCTATTTCCACTCCCGTACTGCAGTTGGCCATGCGTACAATCATACCCTTAATCAGCGGGTGTTGAGGTTCTCGAACTGAAGGCCAGAGCAGTCGTTCTTACACACTTACTTTTATATTTAGGTATATTTACACCGTAATGCGTTACATTAACACACACCTGTGGACATCTTTCGTCATTATAGTGAACACATCATACTCTTAACCGTTGCACATTCCATGGACAATATGTTGTACATTCCTGCACAGTTTTTTTCATCTTAAGATATATATTGCACATATTTAATAATATTTTATCATATTCTGTATTGTAAATATTTCTATTCCTATTTTATATTTATGCTTATGTTGACTTTTGCACTACTTGTCTCTCACTTTTACTTTCTTATTCCTCTAAGTTTTATGTTAAGCACCTTCTGATTCTAATTCCGATTCTGATTTAGCATCTATAGTGTTGTTAATTCACCTTATGTACATGTAAACCATCATTGGCAATGATATCCTAACCATCATCATCCAACTTCAGAAAGAATATTTATATTGAGTACACTGAAAGATCTCAGATACCTTATATGCAGTTTATGCTGTAAATTGAATCCTCCCACCCTCCCATTATCCCCCCTGTATACTTAACTCTCATCGTTCCACATCCCTGTTCCCTGTCATCCCATCCCACTTGCTTCTCTGCATCTCGGTTTGCTCCCCTCCCCGTGTTGCATGACTGAGTGCCTCTGTCTCTAAATGGGACCTCCCGTTTCCTCATCTCTCTCACCACCAGGCAGAAGAACTTTGCCCGAGGCATCGAGCAGCAGCTCCCAGATGGCATGGTTGTGGCGTCGGTGCCAACAGAGGTTCAGTGCCACGAGGAGCTGTCGGACCCCGTGCCCGACCCAGAATACCTCACAGGTATGAAACCATATTTCATAGTTCACCCCGCTAGCTCGCAGCTGTGCGATAGCACTTCATCACTGGCCTGTCGGAAATCCTCATTACTCAAAATAAATAAATAAACTTCTCAGGGCTTTATAACCATAATATGGAATTCTGTTTGAATAACCCAAGGCCTTTGCATATACATTCTGTCATTTTAGCCATAATTTGTAATGTTTTGGCAGTCTGCCATGATTAGGGAGGGGGTGGAAAGTTACCCAGTGCCACAAACTTCATTCATATAGCCCCTTAGTGTAGACATCCCAATGTTAACACTTAACAGTAACTGAGACTAGACCAAGGTGTGTTAATATGTTTAATACCCAAGTTGGTCCAAGTGGATTAGCTAGAAGCTCCGATCACTCTGATCCCTGAAATACAGCCTTTCAAAAAAAGCCAGAATCACCCATGTAGAGAATTTCATTTTACTTGCTGAGTTTCTCAGAGGGAGCTCACACTCCTCAGCTCACCGTCCTACTCAGTAATGAACACGGAGCGAAAATAGGCAGAACCTTGGCAAAATAATTTTTTCATCCGGGGTGTGTGTGTGTGTGTCTGGGGTGGGGGGGATTCACCACCAGAGTTGGGATTCATTAGTCGGTGCCATCAGAGGCCACTGCGCTGTTCTCTTCATTACCAGTGCAGCTCATGGCTGTCCTGTGTGAAACAGCTGCCATTAACTCGGAAAACGAGGAGAGGAGAAGAAGGAGGAAAATCTTGGCTTCCTGAATATCAAGCGATTCCAGAAGGCCAAAGATTTGTATCCGTCCATCTGGACGCCTCGTTATCTGCTGAGTTTGACCTCACTTTGTTTTGTTCAGTTTTACAGTTTTATGCTCTGAAATCATGCAGAGCAATCATAGGCAGGAGTGTCTGATTGACTGGTTGGTTGATGACAGGAAGTTGTCTCCACACTCACATTTTTGTCTGATGCAGAAAATAATATCCCCCTTGTTATTTCTCAGCGCTGGCATTTAAGTTGTAGAACATGCAGGGATTTTATGAAGCAGACATCTGTAATGGAGAGGATATCCTCCCCTGCTCTACCTACATAAGTAATAACCTTTTCCTTCATGTTTGCAGTGCAGTACAGAGCACTACAATAGAGAGTGTAAAACTAAATTAATAATTATATTCCAGCCTTTTTCATGGAAATGCTTCATTCAGGCAGCCTGCTGGCTAAGCGTATTCCGGGCACCTGTGTAACTGCCTCTGAATTGCCGTACGGTGTAGAAAGCAGCAGATTGCAGGATGGGTTTATCGCTTGTTGTTGATATAACAGCGGAGATACAAGGCCAGCCAGGGCAGCCATTCAAAACCACATCAACCGAGGTTACGTCCGAGGTGATGGACAATCAAATGATGACGGAGCAGCAGCGGTTCCGACCGCTGTTTATTGGAAACTTCAGAGGATATTAAAGCTGTCTAATCTAAATGGATCTTGTGCTGTCACGTCCCTGAGCCCCTGTCCCCTCTCCGTCCCCACTGCCTCTCCGTGTGCACAGCTGAAACCTTTTTATCCCTACATTGCCCCTGGGCTTGCAGTGCACGCAGCCCAGAACAGAGACTTTCAGCAGCGGTGCCTCTCCTCTCTTGCCTCTGTGCCGGGCCTTTGCCTCAGCATCCATGGGCTTTTTATTGAAGAGTAATATCATGAATTGAGATATCATTTCAAAGCATCCAGCAGGGTGCCACAATAGCACACAGTGTGCTCTGGGGCACAGTGGTGCAGTTTTCAACCACTGCTAGAAGTGAACTGATGCCTGGCAGCGGCCCAAAGAAAAGGGGATGTGGAATGCTGTGACCATCCAGCATAAAGAGAGCCGAAGTCCTGACGTCTGGACAACTGGAGTCCTTGGAGTCCATATTTGAACAAAATGAGTATTACAGTACCTGCTGTTAGAAACCGTTGTGATTTTAAGTTAATTAAGTTTAACAGCAGTTTGTTTGTAAGTGTTCAAAACAAAACTACAGGTCCAATGATTTCCTCCATATCCATCCACTCTTCCTCTTCTATTTGTAATTTTTGCTGTTTAACTATGTCTAAATATGGCACATAGCTCGCCAGCTGACCTGTGGAAAATCATGGTTTTTGTTTGATATTTTGGGGGATACATTTATTCACTTTCTTGCTGAAAGTTAGATGAGAGTATTATTTCCCTTCTCATGGCTGTTTGCTGTAAATGAAACTAGAGTCAGGTGATTAGCTTAGCTTAAAGACTGGAAGCAGCTAGCCTGGAAGACTGGAAGCAGCTAGCCTGTCTCGCAAAGTCAAATAAAAAAAAAAAAGCTGTCCCAAATATCAAACAATTCCTTTAAAAGCTGCTAAAAACACAAATAACAATTAAACAACTGTATTCATTTTTTTTTTCACAAGAACCTGTAACTTTCTACACCCCGTCTCTCTCTCTTTTTCTCTGTGTGTATATGTGGGTGTGTGTGTGTGTGTGTGTGTGTATATATATATATATATAAACAAAAACTTCATGATATTCACCAAAAACCTCATGAAGTTGACATGTTGCTCTGAGCCTGAAGGCTGAGACAACGGAGAATGCAGAACTACCGTTTTCAAGGTAAAGACTACATTTCCATGCTCAGATTGAATGACACCTTCCATTAACAATCGTGCAATTCTGCTTGAATAAACACTCTCCCATAAAGCCATGATCTCTAGTTGAAGACTTTTAAAGGACTCGCTAACAGCTGTACCAAAATAATGTACTAGATGTCTACCCTGTCTACCAACTTTTGGAGGCAAGTAATGGATTCAATTTCCGACATAACTTCCTAACACAGTGTTATGGCTACGGTGTTGGATGGCGTGAGGAAAGAGGGCCCTGCCCTCAAGCCCTTTTATATTTAAGATGTTTCCCAATAAACTGACACAATGTTCCACCGCCTTGTCAGAAATGATGCAAGTATCCTATAAATGCCTCATGAAAGCTGACATGCATTCACTCGGTGCACCCAGTGGGGCTTCAGGCGTAGCAAATGTGTTACATAGTAGAGTTCATATTTTGGCCATTTACTTACTTTCATACAGGCAGTAAACAAAATAACAGAAACAGCTCATAATATTTTGCAGACAAGCACAGTAGCCCTAGAATACATAGTACTGCACCTGTCATGATCTGTGCTGTTGAGTCATTTAATCATTGGTGATCTTTGCAATTTTATTTTTTTCTGTGTTGGGCACATTGTCACAATTTTCTAAAACATGTCACATCACATAACTTTTCAGTGTGTGACTGATGTTGAAGCTACTTAGGCATCAACAATCTGTCCTGTTTGTTCCTGAAACTTGCTTTATGTTGCCTTTATGAAATGATTATAGCTGACTTATACTTATAATTTGTATTCAATTCAGTATGACTCATGTGTAGCTGCCAATTATGATTCACATGGGGAGGGATATTAAATTTAAAATCACTAAATCACAGTTACAAAGGAATCTTATCACAAAAATTTCCCCCAAACGTCTCAGCAGACTGATGGAAAAGGGATCACAAATATTTCCTCACCAACACAGGCTGAAAAACTCAAAAACCATCATTTAGTTTAATCAACACCTGTCTGACAAACCAGATCAGGTGTGTTTAACCAGTCAAGAGCCAGAATGCACCAATTCTTTATATATATATATATATATATATATATATATATATATATATATATATATATATAAACAAAAAAAACTCTACTTTTAGTTAATCAGATGTGGGCAGAGCAAAAAATACAAAATATGAGAATATGTTACCTTAACCAGCATTGGAGTCAAACAAGCAAAGTTGGCGTAATGATGGCCTTCTTTACGGCATTATAGCGCACTCTCTTAGTAAAAAAGTGTTAGTGGGACTGAGCTTGAGATGACCAACAGCATTTCTACTAAGATGTCTGAACTGATCAAGTGTGGCCCACAGAAATGTTCTAACTTGGGTCCCCAAATTCCCAGCTATATCCCTGCCTACTTACATGCAGAAGATAACAATGGCAGTGCTTTTTATGGGAGCAAGTTTTTGTTTTGTGAAGTGTTAAGCCCAGAAAGTTTTTGAAAGCCAGCTGGCAGCATAATCTTTGAGTCATTGGTACTGATCAACAATCCTTTCAACCCCTTACGTGGATATATTACAGACATTATGTTCTACGGGGCAGTAACAATCTTACTTACTGGCCCTTTAAAACAGATGGCCCGTGGTACACTCATTGAATTCCTTCTCATGAACATTTGCTACCTCTCAGCTGTGTGACAGCGAGATGTGTGAAGCCGGAGGAGAAACTTGTTTCAGCTTAGAAATCTTGGCCAGGAGAGTGGTGGCACCATTCAAGTTGAGTCACCTGGGGCATCTTCTCACCTTACCGCACCTGTTCTTTTGGCCTCCGCATTTCCTCTGAGTGCACAGACACAGCCGCCCAGCGCAGTGCTCTCCAGCCCCGTCTAGCTGGCTCGCCGCCACTTCCACTCGTCTCCTGGCAGGCCGTCAGCATTATGGCTGTGCCTGCAGTTAATTGCAAGGCTCAGGTAATTGTCCGTGGGGTAGACAGACGTGCAGAGGCGACGTCGGTGGGAGGAACGTCTGTTGAGCCGCAATGAGCGCGTTCCCCCTCTGTCCCTTGCTGATTCGGCCAGGTTTGGTTGCTATGGTCAGTGTATTTGTCACAATGTCAGCACTCCTTGTTCCAGCCCTCTCTGGCCCTCGCAGGGGTGAAATCATTCATCTTTCTATTCATCTCCGGGCTTTGGAGCCATTCATCATGAGGCCAGAGACCTCCATCAATTATTCCGATGGGAGAAAGAGTGAGGAAAGGGAGGCTTTTGAAAGGCAAATACATCTTGATTTAATTGGAAAGCAAGTATGCTCAAGGCTGCTAAGCAGATTTCCCCTAAGATGGAGCTCGAGAGATAATGGAGCAAAAAAGAGAAGACAGACAAAGAAAAATGAAGGAGAAAAAGAGACACTAGAAAGTAAGAAAGATGGAAGGTAAGACAATGAAAATTTACAGGATGAAAGACTGAAAGCAAAGACCAAAAAAGGGAAATAGGAGTGTGACAACAAGTGAATGAAGCCATTTATCTCTGCTGATTCTATGCTGTAGGTGAGCAGAGCCAGGTTGAGGGAATCCTGAATTCTGAAGGTTAAAAGGGCTGGTGGGGCTTGACCCATTGTCATCGTCCGCTAGCAGCCATATAATGACACTGCCTCTGCTATCTGTAACACATCAAATCGGTGTCTTTGAATGGGTGTCTGTGCGTCCATGCGGCTGTATCTTCAGACGGATGGAGCACAACAGAGAACGCCAAAGGTGAAGTAGTCGCTGCTGCCAGTCACTGTCATTCCGCAGCCAATCCCCTGTCACGTGTCATTAAAGCCACGGATTCATGCTTATAGGTTTGGAGCAACGGCTGACACTAGAGTTTAAGTGCTCAGAGGAGAAGTTTCAGAAGAGATATACAGATCTGAGTGCTGCTTAGGATATTTTGGGGGGACTTTAGACATTTCCGGGGGACATTTTTAATGTTAAGTGTTAATAAGTCAAGGTGTCAAAAGTGATACTGAGTCCAGGGTTGGATTACCTAATGGGCAAATGGGGTTACTGCCATGGAGCCCCTGAGGTTCCAGGTTCCTCTTTTTGGTAATTAGTTACTAATTACAAATTTAATTGGTAATTTACACCACTAAATTACAATAAAAACATTAAGGGCCCCAAGACGGCCCCTGCATTTTTGACTAATCTTCAGGCCCTGTCTTGTACAGGAGTCCTTTGTCAACACGTAGTTTAAGTTAAAATGTTTCTTGTATGATGCGTATTCTTAAATAAATTTGTAATCACAAACTAACTGACACACAACAAACCTGGGGCACATTACAATACTGTTTCTTTTCTGGGGCCCTGGGCGAAATGGGTTGGGGAAATGTGTGCATGGGGGCATTCAATAGGGGCCCACAGCAAAAGAAATTGTCCCACGTTTACCACTATAAACAGCTCAGTATCCCAGGAATTATGTTTATGATTTTTTTTTTTTTTTAATTGGTGATAGACAATCCGTCAGGTGAACAATGACAGAGAACACAGCAGGGCACTTTTCCATTGACACAAAAGATACAGTATGTCAGTAAGACACGATGATGTAACGTATACAGACTAACAAGAACAAACAGAAAGGGTTGTGACAGAGGTATAAGATGCAGTGGGTACACTGTAAATGAATTAGTGTGTGCATGGCCAGGAAGTGTGGAGATAAGAAAATAAGGGGAGAAGAAAAACATGAGGAGAAAAGGGAAGGGATGGAAAAGTTATATGAGAGAGAGATTTTGGGTGTGAGGGTGCGTTGTAGTAGGGCGGGAGGGAAATTGAGTTCTCATTAGAATTGAAAGAGATGGCTGTCAAAGCCCAGTCTACCTCTGCAGCCACAGAGTGCAAAGGTAATCCTGGAGAAAGATTACGTTCCTATCTGACAGTGACAACCTTCAGTGCCAATGCAGGAAGTATTGCAACCTATAAGTTAAGAGTTTACCTTTTTATTAACTGTAACCACAACTTTTTTCTTAACCGTAACCAAATATTGGAACCTAAACCATATTATCTAGCCATAAGTAAAATTTGTTCCCTTAACCTTAACCATATTGTATTTGCTATGCACAGATATTGTATATTGACAGTGAGACTTTTAAAAACTCTGACATTGGATGTTAAAAAACAAAATCTAATCATTTAATGTGTTACGGGGTTTTGCAGACCCTGGTGATATGGTTGCTATGAAATTAAATAACAAAATTGAATGGTATTGTGGCACTTTATTGGGGTCAGTACGTAACTTTTTCGTAAGCTTTTCATTGCTTTTCATCTCATTTCTAGTTTTTCAAATGACAGCAGCTGTACGCACTTTTTTGAAACCTGCATCTACTCGGCACCACCATCTTGTTTTTTTGTGGTTTTAGAATCTCAACATAATCCAATTCCTTAAGCAACAAATGACATGATAAGGGGAGGCTTTTGTATCCTTGACATTCCCCAGAAAGCACGTAGAACCACGCATAAAATGACATGTTGATAACAGCACCTCCTTTTTTACTTTAAAACCACCAGGCAAGATTCCCTTCCTTGAAGTAAGACTCTTTTCTTATTGACAAGATGTGTCTTCCTGCACTGTTTCTGATTACATCACAGGTGCACCTCGCCACTGGCTCATCTTTTTTTCTCCCTGTGATTCACTGTGTTCGGCATGTTTTTGTGTGCGAGCGTACGTGCATGTGGGGAAAGCGAGGCGTGCAACGCTTTCATGATTTCCTATCTTGCACCCCCGTGAAATGTGAAATCTTGCCAACCAAGTTTGTAAATCTCATCTCTGATCACCTTTCACACCGCGTTTCAGGGCTTGAATATATATGGGCCCTGAAACACATTTGAGCTGAAATGTATAAAATCATTGTGGATGAACTTCAAACTTTTTTTGTATTAGAATTTGTCTTGACATTTATGCTGAAAGGTTAAGACACAAAGTTAAATGCCAATTGTTCCAAACTCAGCTCCTATCCATTAATAATACATGGTTATGGGTTCAGATTGCAGTTTAGGGTAATGAATACCATTGCAATCAGTGCATTTTAATATTTAGAGCCTTGATTAGATTTGAATTGATCACACAGTCCTGTGGAAGTGAGCCTCTTTATTTATTTATTTTTCTTTTCTTAGCCAAAGCCGGGCCGAGTTTCCCCCATCAAGGTCATCCTTTGTGTTACTGTATTCCCCTTGTCTTGTCATATCCAACCTGCCTCCCCTCGGGGTCTGCCCACGGTCTCTCCACACTCTCCCCACACTCTCCCCATGCTGCAAGCCTTTAGACGTGTCAGCACCGAGATGGCACATAATCTATATTTTATAGGGCCTTGATATAATTGGTGGCAGTGAGGGAAGGTCATGCCTTCAGGGCCCCTCATCTTTCCCCCCCAATGGTTCTCGGGACAAAATCCTCAAACAACAGCCTCTTAAGTCAAGATGTAGATTGGACACGATGAGGCAGATGAGGCAGTGAGTATACGGTGTCGCTGTTTTAAAGGGGAGTGGAGATGCAGAGTGTGCTGGAGCGCAGGAATTATTCAGCATGTATTTACTTTGAAAAATATACAGAGGCTGTAATTTATTCAGCGCTGAGACACATTCTGGAGTGAATTCTTAAGCATGGCTCGTGGGGCTGATTTGGTTTCAGAATCGGGAAAAGAAATGATGCATTTTAGGGAGTCTTGGTGAGATAGAAGTTATTAAAATTACTATTTTATACGCAGAAGGCTTCCAAATAATGACACTTTTTTTCAGATTGTCAGTTTTTCATTTCAGTTGTCTGGTGATATAAGTGCTAAGCAGTAAAGATATATCTCTTTTGTTGTTTTCTTGGATGGTGTATAGAGAACATGCTCAGTGCAACAGTTATGCCAGCTTTCACAACCACTTTATTCATTCACTAAAATTAGACTGAAACCCTTGCCTTCTCATCTTTCCCTCTCTTTTCTTGATTCTAAAGCAGCTTTAATGGGATTTATTGACATAGATCTTAAGAAACAATATTACCAAAGCTGTATGATATTATAAAATTGTATAATTCAAAACAGAAAGAAATGGATAATGTTATTTTACTACTTGGGGTTTATATTGAGTGACCTTTCTATTTCTCTCACTCCCTTCCTTCTTTATTCTTCATACTAGTTTATACTTAACTCATGTTTTATCCTATTATCTTTGCAAATTAGATATTTCGTTGCATAATCACATCAAATCAATGGGCAAGAATCATTCATTTATATGCAATATTTAATTTGAAGCTCTTAGTTATAAACTGTGTATTGTTGCATATTAATTAAACTGGAACAATGACATATCTTGATGAGGATTTTTTTTTTTCTGCAACCAACTGACCGATTTAAAACTTGGTCGACTGAGACTTCTCTCATCTACTAATGTTTTGTCAACTATTAGGGAGCAGCCCTAATGCACAATGTATGTTCCAAAGTGCTTCTTTCAAGCAACATTGGATTACAGACACAGTTTGATCAGATGACATAAATGTTGCAGTTTTATGGAATAATTAAAATGTTCAATGTGTTTGTACAGATATGACTTAACTTTACTATACTTCTACTCAAAGACGCTCTGATAGAACTCGGCTTACAACAGGAATTATGCTAGCATTTCACACCAATGGGGCCTGAAGAACAGTGCCACATAACTGCTGTACTGTATGTGACACACACGTTGGGGACGAGTGATGTAAAGATGTTTTTTTTTTCTTATCAAAGTTTGACTTCACATATGTAACCAGGAATAAATGGCATGCACCAAGTTTCCCTCAATTCCCAAACGTCATGGCATGTGACTCAAAATGTACTTGCAAGCTAAGCATGGGTGGACACACGACAATACATTAGAATACATTAGAATATTGTTCTGGGTGGTGGAGTATCTGTGCTAGTTGGATGAAAAGAAAGGCTTTTTGAATTTTGTGACATAATTTGTATCTTAACATATTTAGATGTGAATGTGGAGTTCAGTGAAAATATTACATTGAAATATTCTCACTGAACTCCAATTTTAAATGCTTTAGATGCTTTTATTCTTATCACTGGCACGCCCGGCTCGTTCAGGAGCATAACCAACAAGGGAGGTCCACACAATAACAGCTTAAGTAAATGAATCATCAATTAAAGGTACCTCAACATAAGCAAACTAGGAGATGTAAAGTCAGTAGTGAAGGGGTGATGTTAGGTGCTATGAAACTGTCGGTGCTCACCTTAACTATTTGTAACATGAACCAAGGCTTGTACTCACAATCAAAACCAAGTTGATTGCCTGAAAGACTCCGGCCTTCCAGGAGGGAGAGAGAGGGGGCCATCTTGAAATCACCCATCTTATAAAGGGTCCGAGCAGGCGTCGCCAATCCCTCAAAGAGGTGGGAGGGGCCAGGCAATGAGGGAGAACCTGGAAGAGGAAAACAGAGGCAGGCCAACATAAATACTATCATAAGGCCCAGGGCCGTCACATCTCAAGCTGAAAGGACACAATGCCATTGTACAGTACACACAGTAACAATAGCAAACTGTTGATTAAGCGCTATGCTGAACTGTTGGATTCTGGGCATTTCCTCAAGGCAGTATTATGGTTTAACTGACGCATCAATCATACAAATGTAGTCGAAGCTTTACTTCCTGTTGCATTTATAGTTGTCACAGCAAATAGGTGATATCTGCGTTCTGTCTGGCAGTTAATATGAGTGATCAGCATGCGTCTGTGTACAAGTCTTTTGAGAGACAGATTTTGAGTTAAGATTACATTCATACAGAGAAAAGAGGAATCATCCTCGGTGGCACCTGCAGCACTAATTCAGGGCAGACGGAGGATAAACGATGAAATACCTTCATGATCCTGTGCAGAACAAGTCTCTTTATCAACAGCTCCTCGCCTTGAGTTGTTCATCTTTAGAGGTTGGTGAAGGGCATCTACAGCCCATCATTTCACCAGCTTTGTCATCAACTCCCTCCCCCTCCCCTTCCCTCCACTCCCTGCCCCAGAGAAAAAAATAAAATAAGGTTAATGCTGACATAGTAGTTTCTATACCTTTATATTCTTAGTCAGTGTGATCTATCAGCTTCACATACATACACTACAGTCAGACATGAACTCACACACTTCATTTCACACACATTTCACACACAAACACACATTTCACACACAAACACACATGCAAAATCACTACAAAGCACTGTGGCGATCACAACTTGACTGTGCTGTGCTTTGACCCGTTGAGGCTACTGCACTTTAGCTGCACTTCCCCGCTAAGGGGGTTGCAACAGTACAACATTTCCTGTCACTTCACTCTTTGTACTGGACTTGTTTTATGCTTTGTCAGTCTCCATGGGTCTCTTTTCCTAAGTGCTTCTCTGCCTTCCACTCCTGCTCTCTCTCTGTCCGTCTCTGTTTTCAGTTTGTTTACATGGTTCAGTGTTCAACCAACTTTATCATGACTAAATATTCATAAATTCATATAGTACATAGAAGTGAAACTTTTATGTAGTCTATCCTGTAGATAGACTTGCTTGATATAATGTTCATAATATTCTTATAGGTGACAAAGTTGCATTATATTATTCCAGGATTTATTGAGTATTCTGTGTTTATGACAAAACTGTTAAGTATTTCTGTTTTATTTATTTACTTATTTATTTATTGAAGCTTTTGACTATCTCACATCATGAAGTACTGCATGAGGCAGTATTTTGAAGTATTTTCCTCCCTCATGCATGGTCAATTAAGTATTCACATTTTCTTGGGTAATGTAAGCCTCTTTTCTACTAAATTGTTCCAGGAACTATAGGGCCACAGAAGCTAAACTCAAGAACTAAAAGTCACTTTTGCAAACCCCATCGGCTAAAAATTACAATGTTGCTATTACATGTTGGAAGAAAATGAGTAGCTGCCTGTATTTTTTTTACTTGCAAATTTGTTTTTGTTTGTTTCAGTCCAGAAAGTTGTATATTCATTTACTAAAACACTTTGGTTAAGGTGATGCAAAGATCATCGTTTTGGTTAAATATTGAAAAAGTACCTTAAACAAGTGCTTTGAGTAGCCAACAGAACCATAAAAAAGTGAATGCTTTAGTTGACATTGTGAAAATAAATATGCTGCCATTGAGTGTTTTGGTGGTACTTAGTATGAACATGTTATTCATTAGAAGTGTTTCCTCATTATCCAGGAGACATCATGTTTCTCTCAAAATGGAATCACTGTTACAAACTAGTAGTGTGTGTGAAGGAATTTTCCTTCTTGTATGTTAAACTTCCCTCTTGTAGGTTAAAGGTAACTTAAGACAGGGCTCCACAGGTCGGGTCAACTGCCTGTCTCTGTTCGCCTGTCTCACTCTGTGTGCCTGACAAGGCCGAGTTGGCTCTGGCCTATGGTAGACCAAGGTCTGCTAGATATCTTCTGTTTTCAGGGTTAGACACAACAGGCTGGCACCTGGTTGTTGACGCTGGATAAGAGAGACTGTAGAGAGGCTATGCTGTTGCTAGGACAGCAATGGTTGACGTCTTTCCTTGTTTGGATCCGATATCCAATAGAGTCATCACACATGACAGACTGAGTTAGGAATAACCCTATTTGGATATAGAGGAACTTATCAGTTCTTTGAAAGGTTAAATACTGAGCTTCAGGACACCATCTTCAGATTTGGGTGGCAGTACGCTGTGATTCACACGTGGTGTTTTCCTTTTCTCCTCGATCGAGCTTCAATAAATATTCCTGTGTAAGACATCCAGGTCTCCTGAAACTTCTTGTTAGAGTGAATCAGCTCTAAGATTTCCATCACAGTGTGTAGATGTTATTTCTTGTAGACAGGGTTGCTTTTGCGCAATCCTGCTTGCATTTCCAACACATCTGAAGAATTGTGAAGATTAGGCAAACTATATTGATGCTTGAATGGATATAATTAAGAGATTAAGAGGAGGAAAAGAAGCATGAAAACTCAACAATCTGCTGATGTTTTTTTGGTCATTTATTTCTGCTTTAAACTTAGTAAACAAAATAAGTTTTGTTTCTGTGGATGTATCAATCACTGGACCCCTTCTTTCTCTCTTGTTGATTCATGCAATCAGTTCATTTGTACATTTTCTCTGTCTTTCTGGCAGTTTATAAACTATTTGGAAAGCCGATAGCTTTACTTTGTTTTTAATGTCAAATGCCAATGAGTGCTGAGCACTGTAAGCTCCACCGAGTATCTCTGGGCCTTTGGAAAAAAAAGGGACTTTTCTGGGGCCAGGAACCATGGCTGATGAACTGTCTAGACCCTGGTTTCTAAAAAGGTCCTTTGTCAATAAGCTATCAATGTCCTCTGACCCACAGATGATGTAAACTCAATTACTGGATAGACGGTCTGAGATCAGTCGATCAGTCGGCCTTCCAGGCAAGTTTAAGGCGTGGATATACTGGCATGGTACGTAGCCAAGGATACTCTGGCCACCACTATCTATAAAATCGTCTCTCAGAGTTCAAGGTGAGGTGCAGACCTACAGAAACTCTAGTGACCCAAAGGTGGCCCAGACAGGAGTTGTGATGAACACTGGAAGGAAGTGGAGAGCCGAGGACACTGTGCTAGAAGTGGAGTCAGTACTGCGCCACAGAGTTCTGGTGGCAGTAGTGAACCATGGGGGAGGAGGCTTAGGAAGGTTCCCAACACCACGGTACGAGAAGGGCAAGGGGAAGGAGAGGCTAAGGCGGGTTCAGGAGGAGCTGAAGGCTGCTGTAGAGGATGGGAGGTCGAGCAGATCTGCTGGCATGAGGCAGCAGTGGGCCTGCACAAGGTGGGAACAAGCCATGGATCGGAAAACCACATGGATTGATCTTGGGTTGGCAGAGCTGCACCGATCACCTTCCTGATTCGTGCGGTGTACGAAGTCTTGCCTAGCCCAGCGAACCTCTTCAGCAACTCCAAACCGCCCACTGTGCTAGAGGGATGTTTGAGCACATAATGAGCTCCTGCACGGAAGCACTTAGCCAGGGCGGACACACTTGGTGCCATAACTAGGCGCTGAAACGTATCGCAGAAGCCTTCAGCAAGGGAATCAGCAGCCACAGCTGATTGTGCACCACACCCTGTGCAATTACTTTTGTAACAGCAGGAGAGCAGCCACAGGCAAGACATAAGAAGGCAGCAGGGATCCTGGCGACCGCCCAGGACTGGCAGCTCTCGGTGGAGCTGGAAAAACAGCTGAGGTACAGTACCAGATATCTGAGGCTAGATATCTGCCTGGTCTCAGAGAGCACCAAAAACATCATCATCATCGACCTGACAGTGCTGTGGGAGGACTGTGTGGAGGAGGCTCAAGTGAGGAAGAGGACCAAGTATGAACAGCTGGTCATCAACTGTCACACACAGGGCGGGAAGGTTGGAAGCATGCCAATCGAGGTACGCTGCAGAGGATTCGTCGGGCGCTCACTCCACAAAGCCTTAAGTTTCTCTGGGTGTCGCAGGAGTGGCAAGAAGCAGGGCCATCAAGAACCCCACAGAAGCTGCTCTGGATCAGGAGAGGAGATCCACGGGGACAAGCAAGTTATTGTGTCTTAATTCCCGAAAAGTTTTCTGTTAATTTTACATGCAGATGTTGCCCTTTAAGGCTTGATTGCATTTTCAATTGGTTACTTAAACAGGTCTGAATTATGGGCTCTTATCTGCTGTCAGGAGGCCTTTTCATTTGCAGAAATTCTATCAGAAAAAGCTTGCTGTGTAAATACGTTGTTCCTACGGCCATTCCTGTCTTCAACCATAACTCAAGTATAACCTCTGAAGCACAATTAAAACACAATTTTGGATGCAGACCCTCAATGGTAATCACGTTTAGGAACGGTTTTAATTTATTCCTCGACGCTGATTAATTGCATCGAATTGCTCCAGCCATTTCCTGTGTTAAACGTCAGTTAATTAGCTGACAGCATTGGATGGGATAATTAATACAGCTGGGGGTCACAGCGTGTTACCAGAGGGAGGGAGCTCAGGCTTGGGGTCCCCGTGACACAGACCTGCCTGCCTTGGAGCCACCTGCAGTCAGAGTGAGCAGGAGGCTTATTTTAGACCTAATGAGACTCAAGGTTTGAGTCAGAATGTTCCTCTTCAGACCTCGTTTTGAATATCTGAAAAAGAATTAGGCTGCAGTGGCCACTCAAGTGCTACAGCAGGACAATGCTGGGTGGATAAATAATGTCCCCTGTGATCCACTGTGGAGCTAGCCTCTCTATCAAAGGCTACAGAGTATGAGTTGTTTGTCTTTAGAGGTAGGTGAAGGGCATCTAGAGCCCATTACTTACACCAGTTTTGTCTTCATCCCCTCTCACACCACACGTACACACACATAACACAGAAGCTTTGATTCTCAATTTAAGGCTGATAGAGATATGCTTAATTCCTCTCGGGTCATGTATATACAGGACATATGTATTTTTGTTTTTTTTATTCCTTTCCATGGTTTCAGGTCTAGCGTATTTATTTTTTCCTGCTTGTAAAACAGTGTGACAGTGTGTTTTCTTATTAATATTCTTGGACTACAGAGTCAGAAAACTGCACTATGACTATTGTGTGGGTCATCGTCCTTCAGAATAAAAGTATGCATTATAAACTCAACTTTAAAAGGCACACTGTGTTTTTGCATATGTATTAAGCTACACGTTTTTATGTTGCCACTCTCCACCTCTTAGATAACAATATTTGAGTACCTCCAGCACTGTAAAAGGTAACAATTCAGAAAGCTCAATATTTTAAGGCAATAAACTTGTTAACTTACTTTAAGTTGGAGTAACTTCACCAGGAATTCTCAGCTTACAAATTAGCTTTTGTAATCTTGTGTCTTGTGTGTTGTGTCAAATTGTATCCCTCATGACAGCTTCTGCTGTACTGTTAATAGTCACAGTCAATGCAGGACCCATGTTCATCAATATCACCAGTATAACTCAAGTATCTTACATAGTAAGGGCACAGGAAGTGTCCATCATGTAACTTTTTTCATATCAGAAACAAAGGATTTCTGGATAGTTTTGACCTCAATGCAATGGATGCGATGCAAATCAATTAAAAATGATTAATTCGGGAAGCAATAATTCAACTATTTAAACTTGAAACTGACAACTGAGTTTATAATTAAAGAAAAAGGGGGAGCTATTCTGTAAGCTCCCCGCTCGTTTGCAAGCATTTTGGCCTACTTTTTTTAATGTAGAACGAATGTCTATCTTTTGAGTGGGAATTTTCTGTTGTTGTTCAGAAACATGCTTGAACTGTATATGTTTATTCTTAAACACAGGTCTCTCCTGTAAAAAGAGATCAGGATTTTAATAAGACTACTCCCAGTGGGTTTTGGGCTCATGAAATGCTTCAGTGGTTGTGGCTAAGGTGGGGTTGGCTGGGTTCAGTAGGGCTCTGTGTGCACAGTCAACATTAATTTGTTTTAATTTACTCATACCAGTAAACATTCTATATTTTCAGATTTTAATTGGAATGCACAGAAAAAAGGTGTAAATGAATGCAAACTGCAGGGTCAGCTGCTTATTTCACGCGTGCGTCACCTGTGTGGGCAGTGTTTAAATCCAGTAGGATGGGGCTTTCAAGGCAGGCAGAGTGGCAGTGATTCATAGTTCAACCCAGAGTCCCTCCCTCCCCAAGTCCCTCATAATTAAAGAATAAGCATATGGCCTTGTGACCATGCAAGCACAGAGGTATCTGCTGAACTTTTTCTTTGGCATCTTATTTTGAATCGCTGGCAAAGAAGGTCCCTTCAGCCTTCCTTCAGCGCAGCGGAAATTAAAAGCGTGTCACCTTGAGTTGTCACAAGCCGCATCTGCCAGCCTAATTACCACATGCTTAGGCTTATTGATAATGTGTTTGGCGGGTGGGTTTGTTAGATGTTTGCTATATTTGTCAGAAGAAATTGCTTCATGGACACAGCCACACCTTCCATACTCCATAGACACAGTTGTTGATGCTTTACATTTCAGTTGTTATTTCAAAATTGCGTTAGTGAAACTAGCTTACAAACCATGCTATGATTTTTGCCAGTTTTTTTGGGGTCATAAAACCAAAGTACAAAGTATTAGCACTAGATGGAAAGTCAGGAGATCACCAAAATTAATTAGATTAAATAGTTGTCAAGACATCTCACTCTGAACCTCAACCTGCTGTTGGGTGTAGATAAAAAAGGACACATCATCTGGGAATCATGAATGTATGTAACAAATTTTGTGCCAATCCATCATGTAGATGTTGAGATGTGTTACTGGATAATTTAATAATTTGTCCTGCTGTTGGTCACTAGAGGGAGTGTCACAGGAAGGCCAGCATCAATAGATCCCATCTCCTGCAGACGATCCATATACACAAAATATAATGGCTGGCCATCCATTTTATTTCACAATAGAACAGTAGTTCACACAAGCGCAAATGCTAGCTTCTGACATGGTGTAAATGTTACTTTAGAGACCGCCAAGGACATGTCCCGGTTGAGCATGGTCCACAGGAACAGTAATGTTGTGATAAGTGTAAGCATTTTGTGGAAAGTACCTGCCTGAGAGGAGATGGGCACAAGTGGTGAAGGCCTGTATTATGATAATTCTTCGCAGTAATCTTTCCTCGCCTTGGATTATGGAAAGCGTTTGGCCTAGGCTCCAACCTACCATCCACATGGTATCTGCTCTGTGTCTGAGGGCCAACATTTTCTTTTTTTTCCTTATCAGAATTGTCTGGGGACAAAATCAGGGCTGTGCTGTATTACATTTAGTTTCCCATTAGATTAGAGAATGGCCCTGCTGGATAACTCCCACTGTTCCCCCCCCATTCTCCTTACTTCCTCACTCGCTCACTCTTCCCCCTCTCTTTCCCACTAAATCATTCATTCCCAGACTTATCCGAGAGTGAAATGGAGCACAGGCCAGGCTAGTTAATGGGGTTCTATGAGCCATAAGATTACTTTCCTACCTGAGCTCATTCCTATGAATCTTCCTCAGAGAAGCGACTAAAATAACAAACCACTTCCAGCCGTAAGGCAAAGTTACAGGAGGACTGCCGTGGTGTTTAGACAGGCTGCGATTTCCATCAGTTCTGTGCTCTTAGTGTCGAGCAGCAGCAGGCCCTGCACTTGTCTGATATTTTCTGCCCTGCTACCCGATGGGACGTAGTCACAAATGTTAACAAGAGAACTCAATTTACATTCCCCGAGCAGTCTAATTGAAGATGGAACAAAGTCGGCAGGAGCTTTTTTTCCTCCTTTTTCCCCAATGGAAATCACAAGTGGTATTGAGTTTTGTTTTTTTTTTGTTTTTTCTGAATTGGTTCACATCCAGCTATTTAAATTGTGCTGTGTGAATTGGGATTCTACGTCTCATTACCTGTGCCACTCATACAGTAATCTGACCTGTTTAGCAGCTTCATAAAATGGAGTTGTCTGTTTTGTCAAAGACTCATCAGCGCTCTGGCTGTTTCTCTACGACCGGACAGACCACTGACTCACCACTGTTACAGCACTCACTGCCATATTTTAATAGTGTCAACAGTGTTAAGTATGTCCATGTTGTGCAACTTTATAGTTCTACTCCATAACATTTCAGAGGAAAATTTTGTATTTTTATTTTTTCACTCCACTACGTTTATTGACAATTATTAATTACATTGCAGAGGAAGTGTGTTGGCCATCTTTATTGATTTAATTTTGTTTAATTTACACACAAATCCTCTTTCATTTTTGGTTTGTTTTTAGCAGCCCCCCCAGTGTCAAACTACAGCCAGTGCTGTCAGGACTCCCTGTGTTTGTTTGCACCAAGGGTACATATAGGGTTTGGTAAAAAGGAGCTTTCATGTGGACAAATCCATCTTCTTGGACTGAACTACAAAAGATGGTTTTCTGCCCCATTGTTCAGCGTTATTCTGTAATTGCCATTTCCATCACAAATGCTTCTCGGGCCAATTTATCAAACGAGCGGGGTGCTAAACAACAGACCTGTTCCTTACACCGCTGCTTCTGCACACCTTGCCATGTGCTGTGTCATTTGAATGCAACCCTCGTTTCCTTGTGCTTCTGCATGCACATTGTGCAAGAGGTCCAAAAATACAAAACGCGCAGGCAAAATGCATTCACTGTCAGGAAAATACCAGCATGGACAGTAATTGTACATCTTGTGCTAGTCGAAAGGGAACACGTTGGAGAGAGTTGATGTAAGGATTGACTGTACATTTATTCTGAATAAGTTGTAAAGTTAAAAATTCTTAGGGCTTTATGTGATTTTGTGGAGAACACTGACACCATGGGATCTCAAATGTAATTGCACAACAAAGCCATTCTATGCTGGGAAAATTTGAAAATTCAGGTGCATGAAAGATTGAGTGAAAAACACAAAGAAATCCTTACATGCAACTTACCTTGAATGTTTTATCTTTGTGTTTGGATAACGAAAAAGCAGACAAGCTAACAAAGATGAATCATGGAGCCAAAAGCTCCAATAGTTGGGAATTGAACTCTGGCCCTCATTGGGGGATTCATGGAAGGACTGGAGAGTTTACATGTACATCCCAACGGACTACTTCACACAGTCTCTCACAGAGCCGGAATATTGATTCAATTTTACTTTGATTTATGTAACTGCTACGCACCCCAGGCCCAATATTGTCCTGTCTAGATCAGTTTAAAAGCTAAAGCTTGTAGACAGCTCTGGGTATGGACTCATTGAAAGAAATAAAACTGCTTTTACAATCCATTTTCAGCCCTTATGAATAACATGCAGCTCCGTGTCCTTTTTCAGTTTTACGTTTAATATTGCCATTAGTCACACAGGTAGCCTTTTTCGATTCCCCCACCATGCATTTAATCTGCATTAGTATAGCTGTGACCAGCGTGGACCCTTTCTCCATCCAATTCCACAGCTGAAGAAAAGTTTTGTAAAAATACTTTTTTGTTTCTTTTCTCACGCACATTAAAGGCAACATCTGTCATTCGGAGCTAAAGTGCAGAAACGTGTAAACAGCAGGGATTTTCAAAAGGGGTGCACCGTTGCACCGTTAATAGCTGGAAAACAGTGTTTAAAGTAAGTCAGAGCAATAAGCCCACCCTGACATGATTTTGAGGTTTGCCAAATCGCAGCCAATTTTGAGTTCAAGATGAAAGAATTACTGGGTAAGAATAGCAATAACACACTATAAAGACAGACAGACCTGCTTTATAAGCTGCAGTAGGATGTTCTCAAATTCATATATTACTCATTCTCAAAGAGGTTTGAAGGCACAATCTGTGATCCAACTGTAATCGTAAAGGGTCGGCCCGCCAATTAAAAACTCGGGATTGCGCTCAACCGACTACATCACTCCAAACTCGATTGAAAGCTCTTTGTGATACACACACAAGCACGAAGCAAACACTAAATCAGCATTTGTAATGTTTTCTGATACTGTTAACGGTTTGTTTAAAAACCCGGGAGTCATACAGACCTATAATTTCAATTATAAGCATTTGACAAACACACAATGTGCCTTTTTTTCCATCTGTATTTAAAACTTTACAGTTATGAATATAAACTGATAATGACTGAAAATGACTGGTTGGATATTTCAATTATTATATTATAATGTTTGTCCCATTTTTTTTCTCCTTTGTGTACGGCACATTGTATAAACATGTTAGAAATACCTTACAGTATAATGCAATCCAATACAACACTACCAAACATGTACAGCCAGCCGAAACAAAAACAAAAAAATCATGATTTAGGTAACATGGCTTTTGTATTGTATTGCATCGCATTGCATCATACTTCTGGTCACTTGGTCAGTGCACTTCAAAGACTGTTTGGTAGTTCAAAGAATTACTTAAAACTGAATCCACTTTTTTGAGTTAATAAATTATGTGTACAGTCACTTTATTGCACTTTTAATTGATCATGGCCCCAGTCAACATGCAGACATTTTTCAACAGAAGTTAGCTTCATTTTTGCAGAGAAAAAAAAACTGTAATTCTGTCCTCTATACACCCAAAACACCTTACTACGAGGCACCCCCCCACCCCAAGTCAAACAATGCATTCAATTTATGAGCTCACTGTATGTTGGGAATGTAAAAGTGATATCCGCAATGTTGTAGCTGTGGTCTACTACTTTCATGTAGAATGTGGTTAAAATATAAGGTCTCACAAAACAGAAATGCTGAAAATACAGTCTGAGTACCTCAAAGTGTAGAGAGTTGCACTACTCGCAGTAAATGTATTCAACTTCCTCATCTGATCTCCTCTCAGCCCTCAGCTGATTTCAGCCATATTCTCTCCACCATCTAGTCAACTGCTTTCATGAAACAAATGAACAATTATTTTTTTTTCGAATGCGGTTTTGTTATGAAAGAAATTTTTTACGCCTCCCATTTTTTACAAAGGGAATCAGCTGCAGCACACAGCACAGCCCTGACCAAGCTGCTCCTCTGAAAGGCTCTGGCAGCGGCTGCATGGAGAGGGACTGTGAACTTGGGATGTTTGCAAAGTGAAGTTCAGTCAAATTAATCATTCTGTCAGACAATGAGAGCAGAGCACCCCAGGGCTAAAAGGGAGACAAGGCCTTTGAGCAAGAAGAAGAATACGCTGCGCTACTGTATACTGTTTTGGGCTTGTTATTCATTTTCACTAAGGGAGGCGAAGGCTGGGGGCTAGGGGCTGGGGATGGGGGAGGTTATGTAGCGGTGTGCTCTCGCTCTCCCTGTGCCGGGGAATATATCTATCGTTCCGGGGAGCCATTTCCCATAAGAGGGGATAAATGGATGTAGCTGAAGGTGAGGACAATGCAGGAACATCACATTTAGAGGCTTATTCATCAAGTTCATAGGTGGTGTCAGGCCTCTGCCAAATGTTGCGTTTTCACAGCACCCTTGTAAGGGAACTGTTACTGGCCTTGCAGGCATCCCAACACTTATCATACGTCATATCTAATTTGTGTCTCCCTGTTCATGATGAAAGTAGATAATACAAGTTTGCGATTATTACGCAACTCTGTTATTTTTATATAATTGTTCCGACTTTAATTAATCTGGAGCTGGACCAAGTCCATCTAAACCTTGATTTCAGTGTCCTACCTTATATTTAGTTCTTTCCAAGGTTCACACGTAAAAAACTAAAGGGTCACCGAGGCTTTTCCGACTGTAATAGCCTCCCTCTAATTGTGAGCGAGTGAACTTTTTCTTTTAATTAGAATTAATTGTGTGTCTGTTGTCTTGTCTTAAGCCCCCTGCACATTACATGTCTGAATAACCTTCCATATAAGCTGTGACGGCTGTCCTGCTAGTTTGGACCTAATAGCTTTTCTGTAACACTCCCAACGCAGTCTGAAGTCTGAATCGAATACTGCCACATTAACGTAACAGTAAATTCATCAGTGTCTTATGCACATGGGAAATAAAATTATTTTAGTAAACCACAAAATACTCATATTTTAGATCAGTCTTACTTTGTACCTTTGCGGTGTGGTAATATTGGTTAAAAAAATAGAACTCAAACAACTCGGAAAAACCACAATAATCACAACATTTAATCATCTGCCATTAAAGTTCATGAACGGCTCACAGCGTGGCCATTCAGCAAAATGCTTCACATGCAGCCTGTGAGCAAACACCAAGTACAGTCACAACGTGCCAAGTTTGGACTGTAGGCTATGCAAAATCCTATATTTTTCAAAGAGCTTATTACTTTGGTCTGGGGTGGTCAGACAAGAGAGAAGCATGCCGGTCCACTCACACATCTTCTCTTCTGCACCGTGCACACAAACCTCCGCCCTCACTTGAGACGATGATTGAGACGCATTTCCTTATCTATCATTTAGCTTTCCCCTCTCCATACGCACGCACTTTTGCTGCCCTCCCCTTTTTATTGCCTTCATTTGACGTCTCACTTAATCGTCCTCGTACATGCCCGGCCTAAACTCTCTCATTCACACAACGCGTCGTTCCTCTGTTTTCCCTCCCTCTGTCCGGTTTCCCGTTCCCCTCTTCTTATCCAGATACCTCCTGGATGTGCTTGTGAACACGGCGGGGGCAGTCATAGTGATGTATGGCTGTAATCCCGCCGCTGCAGCATGACACGGCTGTCAGTTGCCACGGGAGACGAGATGATTTATATTCCGCAGCTCTGCTTATGGCCAGATATAAGTGATGGCAATGTTAAAGGCCTGATCCTGCATTCTTAAGCAATAATGAAGGGGGTCCTGCCACTGATTGGAACAAATGAAGGCCGATACGTTTAGCTGGGTATTCATAATTTGATATTTAAAAAATATATATATATTTGTAATGAGAAAATAATTTTATGTTTACAGCCATCACCACAGGAGAAAGGAGGGAGATTATTTATTCACCTCAAGTCATGTTCACTAAGGATCTGTGCTGTATCGCCCCATGCTCTATCTATAATTGATCTGTTAAAAAAGAGGCTGATTGGTCCTTTAACGCCAGCCTGTCCCACTCACGCTCCCACTGTGGAGCGTGATTAATGTTTCCTCTTCCTCGCGCGTCCCATTGCAGTTGCCCATGTGCCGCACTTTATCAGCCACCGACAGTTTGTTGCCACAGCGTAAGACGACAGCTCAATGGTAGGCATCAAAATCAAAAACACATGCGTACATGGGCGACTTCTTCCGGCAGAGGACATGGACGTTATTGATTCCAGCAGGGGATAAGATTGGTAAATTAAAATATCAATACAGGTAATATACTGGGCTTTAAAGGAACACTGTGTTAAAGCAACATGAAAAAATGCAAGCGAGTATTACCTTTAGCTTCACTGAAGTGTTGTTAGTGTTTTAAGTGGCTGGGATCTGCAGCTATTTAGAGAAACTGGGCAAAACAACCCCCCCCCCAAAAAAAAACAAAAAAAACAGCTCAGTTCATAAGGTAAGGTTTGGGTTTATGGCATTTTAAGTAATCTGAATCGAGTATTGAATCCAAAACCTTTCCATTTCCTTGGCAAATCCATTTGGGTTAAGTTTTTACTTGTAAGTAATAAAACTCAAAGATCCCTTTGAGATGTGGTTTTTGTTGGTTGAGTAGGCAGAAACACTTCATATGTGAGTGGCAGTCTAATCATCATTCGATACAAGAGATGAGCAGCATAAATGTGTATCTGACACATAATAGCAGGTATATGCTGCTTATTTGCCACACCGTATTTATCCGTGCCAGTCAGTCTGTCAGTCTGTCAGTCAGTCAGTCTGTCAGTCTGTCAGTCAGTCTGAAGATAAATATTAATTAGCTGCAGTTTTTGTCTTAACTGACTAAACTGGAAGTCAGCGCCGGCTAAAAATGAGAAGCCTGTTACCTGAATGTGTTGGATGTCACTAATATAAAGCACGAGGAGAAACGAGAGACTGGATGAGCAGATTGATTGGCCTTGGAGCTGAGCAAAACCAGGTATTCTATCACTTTTCAATCTGCGACCAGATCTAGTTGACAGGGAATCGATCACCAACAATTTTGATAATCAATTAGTTATCATTTATCAAGCAAAAGTAACAGACATTCACTAATTTCAGTGTCTGAAACACAAGCATTAGCTGCTTTTCTCTGCTTTATATTATTGTACATTGAATATCGTTGGGATTTAGACTCTTGGTTAGACAAAACGAGCAATTTCGCTTTGGGCTCCGAGAAATTGTGATTTTTGCTGTTTTTTGATGCATCTCACAGTATGCTGCATTTAATTAGCTATGAAAATAATAACCAGATGCAGCCTTTTTTTTGGCAAGCAGCTCTGTTTCTCTGAACCCAAACTGTTGTTGTATCTGATTTGTAAGGTTGTGACAACAATTTAATAAGTCCTAATTGTGCATAAATCATGCAAATTCTTCTCCAAAAATCTAATTACATAATTTTGTCCTTTTTGTGAGAGGCTGAAGCTTCTACATTAAGAGTTATTATGCCATTGTACTGTCGCACAGCTTTATTCTTTTTTATAACACTTCTCGATCTTGTGATCCGTGCAGATACTGTGCTGATTAATATAAAAGTGACTGAATGCAGATTCTGGAAAATCATTGAAATTTTGACGAGGCACTTCTTCTCTTCTTTTTTAACAGCAATGAGGTGTCAAAACATTTCAGATTCAGGCTCCATTTTCATTATAAAGGTATTGTTCTTCTCTGTTTCGTACATCATCCGAATGGGATAATTTTCAGTGTTACGCAGGAACTTTGTGCTACAAAGAGAGAATGCTGCAGAAATTGACGAAAAACGGTTTTGGGTTTGATACAAAGGAGGAAAAGTTGGAGGCGTCTGTAGTGTGTCACTGAAAAGAAAATACTCCTATGTTTCTATAAACGTGCTATTGGAATCAAACATTAAAGACTCCAGCCTGGCTTCTCCTTTATGACTATTTCTGAATAGAGTTTACGTTAATGTTGCCATTTCAGTTCTGGGGAGGGTGAGCTGTAGATTGGGCTCCACTTTGATCTAACACCTGAGACTCTGCTTGCTTCTCTCTGCTGTCATCTGATATAATATTAATATTTATCAAATATTCTTCCGGATTCTTCAGGTAAAGTAAACAAGAATGAGATGTAGGGCAAAGCTTTGATCTAGCAATGAAGACAGCAATCCCCTCCGCTATAGGAGTAAATGACACATTAATATTACAGTTTTTCCGTAGGATCTTACAGGTGTGGTGGGGATCCACCCTGAGCCACGCTTTAATGCAGCGCCAGGGACCGCAGCCATATTAATAAATGTATATATTTTATTTGTTTGTTTTTTGTGTGTGCGTTACTGCAGGTATGGTGAACTACAGCGAGGTGTCTGGCTACCCCCTCGTTCAGCACTGGAGCCTCCGCTCTGTGCTGTACCACGTCAAGCTCAATCAGTGGGTCCTCTCTCAAGGTAAGTCACTTCTGCGCTTCCGGCGATTAATTATATATATCATTTGTTATGCTGATTGTTTATTTCTGCCGGAGGAGGCCGTACCCGGGTCTCGGGCGTGGCGCAGTCTCTCACGGCAATCTCCGCCAAGAAAAACAACACTGTCAGCTATCAATTATTTATCACTTTGCAATTAATATGACGCATCAAGGTTAGCAGCTCATCAAAGCCGCTTGGGTACTTTGTTTAATTTTCATTTTTTGATCAGCTATTTGATTAACAGGCTGACTGTCATCTTTTGATTAGGCTGGCGAGTATTCTTATCTTGTGCTTAAAGATACTGTGGTGTCATCTTTCTATGCCAGTTTATTTTCTGCTGATTTGGGACACTGCACATGCACTGTTGGAAACTGTGATAGAATAATGTGTATGCAGAAAAATTGGCCTGCAGAAAAACACGCATTTCTAAATGTGTTCTTATCAGCAACAGAAGCAGTTTTATGGTAATAAAGTTCTTGAACATATAAAGACACCACGGGGCGCATTGCTGGCAATGTTGTAAAGCGGTGCTAAAAGGTTCAAGTTGGGTCCATTATATCAAATTAAACCCTTGTTGAAGCAGTCAATTACAGACTGATTGTGGTGGTGCTGCGGAGCCTGGAGAGAACCCTGAAAGGCAATAAAAGGGTGAGGGTCAAGTTCCCTTTAATCACAAATTAGCAAAATGTCACTTCAAAAGGGCACAAACTGAACATCTGCTAAACAAGCACAACCTCACAAGAGGGGCGCGGAGCTCTAAGACACCGACTATTATAATTCCTACCTCAACTCCTCTGTCAGCTGTATAATAGCGCATGATAATTTTTAATATCTAGTAGATCCAGAAGCACACATAGCCCTCAGGTGCTTTTGAAGACGAAAATGTATTCAAACAAAATGAAAACAAAGCCGCATAACAGTGATTTTCTCTCAGCAGCAGAGGGAAGCTATTTTGGATAGCAAAGGTTTTCAGCAGTTCACTTAGAAAGGTGGCCTTTCCTGGGAGCGTCCAAGCCCAGGGCCTCCTAATGGGATGCTAAAGTCAGGTTACTGCCTCACAGAGCAAATGAGAACACATTAAGGAATGGATGTTTCCTTTACTGGATATGAAGTAGAAAAGCCTCAAACAGATTTATAGAGATAAGGTGTGATGAGTGATGATTAAAGACGGATGGGACCTGTGGAGCGTTGTTCTGTGGATCTGTCATCATCAACAACATTCAAACTATTTTTGCCAGTTGCTATATGTTTGTTTTTATAAATACATAAAAATATATATATATATTTTTTTATTTTTTTATTTGGATTTCAACATCTTGTACAGTGCTATACAGTCTCAATACCATTTAACCAAACTAACATGTCAGTGGTTCTTCATCCAGTTTCCAGCTGTATATTTCCTGCAATAAACACAAACAATTTTTAAAGACGCAAAGTAAGAGCTTAACACAGTTTAACACAGTAGGATTCCGTAGAAAATGATAGAGTACAAGTTGAACTGGAAACCACATATCAATATGATTTAATCTAAATTAGCAAAACATTATTATTATATTATTCAATGTCATAAGTTACTGCAGTACAGCTTGGGCGACCACAGTATACAACCTTCAATGCTGCAAAAGTGTATCATTCACAGAGCAGATTTCTTAGAATTAGAGTATGTCCACACTAAGCCTGTTAAGTTTTCTCCCCCCCAAAACTGAGCTTTTCTTAAACAGTCACCAGAGTGTGTAAATCTTAAAACGCCGACTTGCTCTATCAGTATGTGCGAGGTAAACAGGGACCCAGAGTCGGGAGCTGCTTGCCAGTAAAGTTAAGACAACAACCTTCAGTCACCCTGAACTTTCTTTGCGATCGTTTATCTTAAATGTCAGGGTTGTTGTAATAAACCTGGCTTCATGATGATTTTGTCAGACAACGTCGTGATTATGAAATAATGGTTTTATGACAGAAAAATGTAAAAATGAGAACAACTGTATTGTGAATCCGGCTGCATTGAACCACAGTATAGATAATCACAGAGAGCAGGAGACTGAACGGCGGTGTAACAGACTGACACTTGGCACAGTGGAGTTTTGATCGGCCCAGTGACAGTCAACTGTGTGGCAGTGAAGTCAAGAATACTACTTTCTATCGGCTGTTGTGCAGTTTAGTTGTTTACCAACTGAAAAGACAAAAAAAGAGAAGAGATGTAACCGTTTTTATGTTGTTCGAGTGTTGTATGACCTGGAAGCGCTAGTGTGGATGTTTTCACACAACAAAAAATGTACATTGCATTTTAGATAATATTTATTTAGCTGATGCTTTCATCCAAAGCATGTTACAATAAGAACATTCAACCATGTGGACTTAAAGAATCATGCAAGTACATCAGCTTCATCAAATAAGCATTTCGAAACAAGAAACAAGAAATGTAGACAGCTTACCATAGACGTATTCTTCTATTTTCTGTGGGATACAGACCCCAGAGATAACCTTTTTACAAATTCCACCATCGAAATCAATCTTTCTTTTAAAAAAAACACCCTGCCTTCTGTTTGGAGTAATTATTTCAGCATACTTACACCATTCTAGCTACAAAACAGAAACAGTCATCAGCTTTGGAATGCATTTTCAAGACATTTTATGCATGGCTTACTGAGATCCTTACTTTACCCAGAGATTCACAAGCTGCCAGTACTGCTTTACTTAAAATATCCACCTGTAATACCAAGTATTTGTTGTATTCTAATAACACAGATAATTGCATGACTGCTTTCTGTAGTTCTTTTTCCATTAAATTTGATGATTACTCCTCAAAAAAAAAAAAAAAAAAAAACACACTGATGGGATTGATGGATAGATAGAAAGGAGGTGTTTCATTTTATTTTCCTTGTCTTTCTTCTCTGTTTCTCTGATAGCTTGTCACATATCACAAAGCTTTGAATCCATAGCAAGACCAAGGCATTCTGACAGTGCCTGCCATGGAAACTTCACAGAATAAGATAACTGTGGATAGGTATTTAGTCAAGCAATACTTCTTCTGAAGGCTGCTCCTGGCTGCTGACACGTTGGGGATTATACTGAATATTTCCTGGCGGGTTCCTCGCTGCTAAATGTATTATTCTATGAAAATATATCTGCCTTGTTTTATTTCTTTTTATTTGCCTCACTACATAACTTGAGTTGTTCTGTTGGAAGTGCTTCAGGGTAAAGTCGAATCTGTTGAAATATCTCATTCAATCATTCTGCCTGGCCGGAAGGAGAGTGTCATTTCATAATTTGGATTTTTGTCATGTTTTAAGTGCATGCATTTTTCATAAATCCGTCAGAAATAGTTTCCATTCTGATAAGTGCAGCCACCCTACTGTAAATACAGCCGTGTCGCCTCTAATGCATTTCCAATGGTGCTGCTGCGGTTTGAAAGTGGCTGCCACGTCTGCTGAGGATACAGTTTCTATTTCCCCTTCACTCAGAAGCGACTCGGCAGCCTCCATCTTCTCCACTCGCGTTTCCCACTTTAGCTCATCATATTTCAACAACCACCGGAGGGGTGAGGCTTCTGATTTTTACATCTGATAGCAAAGCCCCCCCCCCCACCCCCATCGCTCATCCTCACTGCGCTCTCTGTCTCTCACTTCAGTGGCCTCCTAATTTAATTTTAGAGGAGAAGTAAGAGCGAGCGGAGCGTGAGTGCTGAGATATTAATACTGCTTCTCCTGGAAATGATAATGATAAATTGCCATTGCGCTCTTGCTTTCCAATATTTGCTGAGAGAGTATCCCAGTGAGCACATGGTCATTTTGTTACAGTGTGGTCAAATGTATCATATCAATCATGCTTTCTTGTGAACTTTCTGGTTCTGCAGCTCAGTCAGTGAATTCGCTTAGTTGGGGGGGGCATGCTCTTTTCTTGTTTCCAGTGAACCCAGCATTACATTACCCTAAGAAACCGGTGTTCTCGACAGAGTTGTACGCACTGGTTTGTAGGAGGGCCTTTATCCCGCCATTGTGGGTAAAAAGCTGTCATTTCAGCTTAGGTCTGTCCTAGGACACACAGCCCCTGAGGGAGAGTCACAGTCTAAATTAGCTCAAAACAGGATCTTAACCCCGAGGTTTTAACTGCCACTTATCCCGGTCTAAATAAAGAGGGAAACACTAACCTTTCACCTTTGAGTCGTTCTGACGTCTCCCTGCAACACAGCAGACGATGGCCCTGTCACATCCAGTCAGGCACTAGGCTACATGTGACACAAGTGGCGTGTCTCACCTATTTTCACTGATACAAACTCAGCGGGCCGTTGAATAATAAATGATCTCTTCTTGTTAAAACACAATATTTTAACGCTCATTTTGCAGAAAGAAAAACTCATAACCATTACAAAAAACTAACTAATCAACATAACATAGTCAACCCCCTGTTGCTGATGCCAGCAAGAACATAAACGCAGGAAGTGTTTGGTTCCCACCCCCTTTTAACTCCAGAGAAAGCATGGTGAGGATGGTAAGTTAAGGCTACTAAATTCAAGAAAACTAAAGATTAAATCAATAAACAATAACTGAACATTAACAATTTGTTTATATGCTAAACACAAACAAACCCAGGAGGGCAAACATTTGCACTGCTCAGGATAAAAATGTATTTTGGCTAAGCAACGACTGCCAAGCATGGTTGAAATAATGGAAATGTGCACATGGGACAAATGGTGGGTTCTTAGCCACGTTGGACCAATGCACACTAAAGAAACACCCTTGCCTTATTTAGTACACTCAGGTTCTGATACAGTCTTACTGGCTCTGGTAAGACCAGTGTCTTACGGTAACTAATGTTGGCGAATGTTGGCTAACTTGAGACGGATATTAATGCGCAACTGCCAGTCAGTTCACTGACTTTATGGCTCTTCTTTACTTTGTGCTACTGTGATGCTGTATATTAGCATTTAACATTATGATTACAGTTACCACAATCAGGGCCCTCAAAGCTCCACAGCTCATTTTCACCCAAGCAGGGTTACTGTGGCCATTATTAGCTGATAGTTAATTTGTGACTGATGTCAAACATACCATGCACTTCTCTGTGAGTGAAACACATCTGATGGTGGACCAGGGTGTGGAAAAAAATGCTGACAAGCCAGAGTTGCAGTACAAAGAGGCAAATTTTAAACATGAAAGTTCTTGCATTCTGTTTGAAAATGGATGCTCAAAGCTTATAGAAAAGTGTACTGTATTTTCTGCTTAAGTCCCCCAATGCTGCATTATTTATTCATTCACACCAACTTTGGTGCTCTGATCTTTCATCAGGTTTTAGGAAGTGGTCTCAAAGTTGTGTAGGCAGCTGAACTCCGCTTCTATCCACCGGGCACACCTGAAATTTTTTAAACATCAAGTGAACATCACTGTGTATGAGTGCGGTGCGATTAGTAATTTATTTATTTAAATTGAGCCTGTGCTGGTTCATGTCCATGTGTAGACACTGGGTAATCAGCGCTCTTTGGTTGAAAGGGTCCGTGAATAGTAAGCAGCTGGCTCAGATGTCCACTAAAGCCCTTTAAGACACTGAGTGCCAGACGTCTGACAGAAATTTCCACCCACTGTAGTTTCAAATACCTGTGTGCAGTTATTAAAGTGAGACAAACAGGGATTAACGAGGGTAACAGAGGTCTTAAATGCTCAGCTAGATGCCTGTGCCCTGAAAAAGTTTGCTGTAATATATCTCAACAACTACAAGATGGATTTTGGTATTAATTCATGAGGCCCAGAGGATTAATCATAATGATTTTTGGTTATCTTCTAAATGTCCCTGTAGATCCACCAGCAGAGCAAAGCTTTTCACTTATCTAGTGAAGTATCTCAACATCTACCGGATTGGCACAACGTTTCATACAGACATTCATGCTTCCCAGATGATGTATCCTTCTTTGGTGGTCCTTTCGTATTTCACCACCATTCGGTTGACATTTGTGGCTTTGATGTGGCTTTTTATGAAGATAAAAATCTTAAGAAGTTAACAGTTGGTGCAAATCTGAGATCTTCTCGTAGTTGTTGGTATAATAACTAAATGCGGCTTCAATGTTTAGTTCGGAATCTAGGAATAGCTAGCAGACCGGATAACCTAAGAAGCCTTGGGGGGTTCATAAAGTACAAGTAGGTCGGAAATGTATTCAGGCACTAAACCATTAGCACTAAACAGTTATTCACAGCAGTGACTTAATGTCCATTCTATGACTGACTGGTATCCGGTGCAGAGAATTGGTGGAATGTGTTTCTTCGTTTTTGTGAGAACCCTAGCAGCGGCATTCTGAGTATGAGCTGACGCTGCCTCTGTGCTTTCTTGGAGATAGACCTCAGAAAAGACCATTACAAGGTGAGAGTATGTACAAACCTGACCGCTTTTATGGTACTGCTGTGAATATGGAGTGAGCATATAAAAGCCCAAAGCCATGTAGAGATGGGAAGCAATTGCACAAGTACTGCTGTGACATAGAGTATGTACATATAAAGCATGCATATAGGGGGAGATATGTACAGTGGGAATGTAAAATACATAAATTCTATGGTTGGAATCCTTTTTCTGTGGTGTAGAGTAGTTCTAGTGGGGGATTTCCTTTAGTTAGCACCAAAGAAGCATCTGTATTTATCTGAGATCCATGCAAAGTCTGTGAGACTCCATAGCTTTGTGTGCCTTAGGGGTAAGACAAATGAAAAAAAATACTTCTTGAAAAAAAAAAAGAAGCATTTTCAGAGTGTACCAGAAGACAGGGAGTGGCTGAGCAGACCAAATACATTCCTATATTTTCCTGTAACCCCAAACTTCTCTTTAGTCTTTCTCTGTTTCTGTTTTAACTGAAAGGATTCACCTCAATTGTTTTTTTGTGTGTGTGTTTTTCCCCTCTATCTACCCAGCCTTCAGCTCAGCCATCCATTCTCTGGACGGGGCCACGCAGCGGAGCGACTTCGTCTCCATCCTCAGGGAGTTTGGGAACCACTACGTGCAGGAGGCGGTGTACGGCTTCCAGGAGTCCTGTACCATCTGGTACCCCAACAAACAGGTCCAGAGACAGCTGTGGCTGGAGTACCAGGACATCAGCAAAGGTAGGACACACACACACACACACACACACACACACACACAGTGAGTGCATTTGATAAAGAATTATATTTATAAATAAAAATGAACAGTAATTATTGGCCTGAGCATCAAAGGTAAGGTGAACGTGTGCCTGTGACTGCGTGGGATGTATGAGGAACACAGTTGAATTCCTGTAGTTATTTATATATTCATTGATTGTACAGATTCTTAATCTGTCACCCCCACAAAATATATTGAGGCTCACAATGCTGCATGTGTGTATGTGTTGGGGCGTTACAAATTTAGAATTGGCAGGACTCTTGATAATACTTGAGCTGCAGAGTAAACGCTTGCCAGGAGAAATACTTAAACCTCGCATGGGACTTCTTTTAACAAAGCTCTTCTCTTGTCCCTGTTTTTTTTTTTTTGGATGTACCCTGTTGTGGAGAAATGTAATGGGCTCCCCGGGTGGCAGTCTTTTAGAAATGTTCTTGAGGCCCTCTTTTCGACCATCCGTTTTTAGTGTTTTTCCTGAGCCCTTCATGAAATAACCCCTTGTAAATTTTTTTGGTAGATCTTTTATGGGGTTTAGTTTGTTGTGTGGTCACGATAAACCATGCAAACAAACACGATCAAGCACTAATCTTTAACTACTGTCCATAAATTAACTGAACGATGGTAGCTGGTAAGATTCAAAACTTTGTTTGGATGATATTTTGATTTTACTATTTTGATGTTACTACCACTGTAGATTCATCACTTGATGGTTCACAAGCACCCCCCATGCCCACCCTTCCCACACAACATGCCTGCTTGTGCAACATTTTGAGACATTTTTTATTTTAATGAGCTGACAAAACAAATATAACAGATGTAACACGTATGAACTGACATCGATATTAAGTTCAATGTAAATAACTATCCTCCTAAAGTCTGAAGGAAAACAGTTTAATATTCTATAGGTCAAAAGCATTTCTTTCATTTTAAATGTCACCAAATGTATTTATGTGGTGAAACTCACCTGTAAAAACAATATTAAAATGAACAAATTTTGCAATTTAACATTTTAAATTTCGGATCTTTGGCTTCAACTAAATTAAATGAAAAAAATAATAATGTTTTGGCAGAAATTAGTTTCTAAACCATCCAATCCATACCAAAACAGAGTTATTCGTATTGGCACTAGTGCTGATCATTTCAAACAGCCATACTCACTAGTAGATTGTTTTAAAAAGGTTGAAACTTGTAGACATTAGACGTCATCACACAAGCTCAGAACAGTGAACACGGATGCCCTAATGGCTCTTAATTCACATACTGTTTACTGAAAGACAGGTGATACTTGTTCAATGACCTGTTTCCAACTAAAAGTTCCTGGAAACACTTATGTATAGCAGTTAAATGTAAATTAGTTAAACTAATTCTATGTAATTGACAGCTTCATGCTTTTTTCAGTTATTTAATTGGAAAGCTCAAACCATGTTGGCATGTTGCATCTGTTTGTTGTCTACCCTACATATGTGTGTGACACATTACAAACAACGTAATGCTGCAATGCTTTTACCTTCTGTTTGAGTCTCACTCTTGAAGTGGAGCGTGCGTTGCAGATTGCTGTGGCTCTGCGCTGTAATTTTGTTTAATCAAAATTAAATTCATTGTTTTATCTCGAGCAATTACAGTAAACTACACGAGCACCTGAAGCACTTGTACTTAAATGAAGAATCAAAGAAGCAATGTCTTTGCTTTGGGTTTTGTTGCTCAAAATGCCGGCGTATGTCAGCCATCCATCTTTTTGTCACCTGTGCTTGTTTTATCAGTAAGTCGCAGCAGAGATAAGTAACAGCCCACCTCCCCTCCTCCCCCCGCCACTTCACCTCAATGCCTCCAAACTGTCCGCGCTCGTTTCCTTTGTTTGCCTCGGCCACTTTTCTTCCTTTCCCTCGCTTTGTCCAAGGACACCCCTGCTGCGCCGCGCCGTTCGCTCCTGGTTACCTCGCCGCGGACAGATGGCATTAGATGACTGAGTCTTCCCACCTGCGTGAAAAGAGCATTACTCTTCATTTTGGGCTTCCTCTGACACACCGGTTGCAGACGCTGTTAAATGATTCAACACAATCAAAGAAGTCCAAGCTCCTCCTTTTCAACTCCTTTCTTTGTAAACTTACCTTTTTTTTTGTTTGTTTTGTTTTTCCCTATTTATGCTAGATCAAGGCAATTGAAGCTTTTTGGTCGGATCGGTGTCAGTGAATCTGCACTGTTCAACAACTTCTCTGCAGTCCTCATGATTATATATAAGTTTATGTAAATTTACTTATACAAGTGCATATATATTTTTGGTTATTAGACATAAATCATATATGTACACCTGTAATGTGGTGGGACAGTGTGTAATTAACAAACCTGTATGTATCCTGAAACAATAGAGGAGAAGGAAATTTGTTGAAATCACTTTACAGTAGATCAGTTTCTGATGGTGTGTTTAACATGAATGCACTATCTATGAGAAAAAAGAAGAATAATAGAATCTGACCTAAAAACAAATTTACTGCAGTGAGTGAAATGCTGACTGGATTTATTACAAATTGCACAATTATTTTTATTGGTAATATATTCTGAAAATCAAGATTCCAGTAATACATGAATAATGAATGAGTATTTGCTTGGATTTAAGTGGATTAGTTCTTTAAAGCAGCTTGTAAACCTGCTGGTTGCCTCTGACCAGGCTTTGGCTGTTAACAGTAACAGGAGGCCATGTTTCCCTCAGCCCTGCTGTTATCAGTCCCCATGTTGAAGCAACAATAAAAACATCGGATTTGGTCCGTGTGGAACTGAAAATCTGATTGTCTGAACTGGTGCGAAATCTATCCAGAATCTATGTTTCCTGTCAGACAGGATGGTGATTACCTTGGGCTGTGAAGATTCAATTGAAGTGGGTAACAGTTTCAACCTGGCCCGGGACCATCCGTTTCTAGGAAGAGAAATAGATTCCATTGGCAAAAACCTGAAATCAGAGTCATCTTTCTTAATCTCTTCCTGGCTTCTTGGAAACGTCATGGCCTTTTGGAGGGAGTAATGAGCTCACAGGAGAGTTTGATGATCCATGTCCTCGCCCTTTGCTCCAAATACAGGATGTGCCCGACTACAGCCTCCCTCCATATTCAACGAGAAGCCAGGCTGATCATTTTCTGCTTATTAGCCGCCTGGAGCACAGCAGTCTTAAGAATTATTTATGTATATTGTTGATAATTATAAATCAAATGGAAACAGATTTAGCAACGATGTGCTCTATGTTTTGCCAGACGTTTGTTAATTTTTGTCACTGTAACAGCTCAAAGCTCCTCCTCTGTATGAATTACGGTTTGAATCTGGTTTATATGATTTCCCATTTATGCAGAAAATGTCATTCACATAATAAAATACTGGGTGAGCTGCTTGGAAAAAAAAAAAGGGAAAAGCTTTTGTGAATTCTCATAAATACCAAATTACACTGTTACCTAAAAACAACCACTCCTCCAGTGTGGATTTTCACTTTAATACAAAATCAATACGAAGCGTCCCAGGAACTGTGATATTTTGTGGCAACTGTGCATCGACTGTGAATTATAACTCAGCAGACCGGAGCTCAGTAGGCGAAAGAAGCACATAGTACACCACGGTCTGTGAAGTTAATTGAAGACTTACACCAGTTGTTTCCTAATGACCCAGGAACTTTAAAACAACACACACACTCACACAGATATGTGTACACACACACAGTGACCTGACTATCACTGCCGTATCAGTCATGTTTGCGGAGACGAGGCTCATAGCTCATTAAGTGCGGTCAGTCCGTGTGTGCACGTGCGCGTCGGCGTGTCTGTGTTTGGCCATGATGCCTTGTCTGGGTGATTAATAGCACTTTCTTCCCTGCGTTAGGTTGTGATATGAGTTTCCTATTGTCAGACACATGACCTCAATTACCACGCCAGAGATCTGACACGAAAACAGCCAGAGAGCCACCGCTGCTGGTGTTTGCGCTGCAACGCTTTATTACGGCGTGGAAGTGCGTTTGATTGGAAAGTTAAAGACCTTTAAAAGCTGTGAGAAGCTGCTTTAGTTACCATGTGAAAGTTCAGTTAATGCAACATTGTTGTGTTCTGCACATTAGCTGTCACTGGCTCTTTATATAACTCTACCCCCTCATCTCCAGTCTACCAGTACACTTCACTGATGTGGTGCTGCACTTCCTTCAGCCACAGAATGGACGGGCACTAATAGCTATTTTTACACTGAGTCAAATGTCTCTATGTAATGCAAGAAGTTGTGACGAACTCCCCCAGCTTTGCAATTTCCCTCAGCTCTGTGGAGCATTCTTGAGTCTTTTAACTCATTAAAAGTAGCTATACTGTTTTAGTTCACTTGCCCTGCCCTTATCAGCATTGTTTCCAGCAGCGGGCAGCAGTCTTCGCAAAAAAGCCTTGACTGGCCAGCATCAAAAGACAAATACAGTTAGCGACTAACTACGAGGGTCCATTGAATGGTTTGAAAAATAATATGACTCATATACAATGGCCTTCGGTCACCAGATCTCAAGACTGACTTGACTTGCCAAGGAGCACTGAAGCTGTACTGAAGGCTCCAACATATTACAAAGCAACTTTATGCTGCTATTTTGTATACAGTTTTTTGATCAGGACATTTTGAAGTTGTTTATTTGGTAAACGTACTTTAAGAACTGCCTCTGAACTTCTTTAAAACACCCCTAAAATGGGGCTAGTACCAATGGCATCTCAAAATGCCTTCCAAGAAAATACAGAGTAGATGTGAATATGATTAGCCTTATTTAGCTTCCCCCCACGTCTCCCGTTCACTTAGCAAAGCGTCACATGGAACATTTGTGAAGACCAGTTTGCTCGAACACGGCTTCAAAATAATTAGACGCTTTGGAGTTCTATCAAAACACTCCAACAGCAATTAAAATTTGAATGTGCTTTAAAAAAAGCACCTAAAGGGTGACATTATGGGGCTTGTTAAATTCATAAATGTCAGATCAAATTGAAAATTCCCAAGTACGGACTGGAATTTTAGACACAAGCTAAGGTGTGTCTAAACAGACAGCAAATAATATCTCCCAGACTTTAATCTCTTCTTATTGTTTCCTGTCTCAGTCTATCTTTTTTTCTCTATCTACTTATCTATCTACTCTGCTTTTCTTTTCTTCCCTCTGACTGAAACAATCCTCCTCACTTTCTCTCACAATTAAATCACCGTGACCTTCTTCCTCAACCTCACCCCAGCCCCACCCCCCCAACCGGGGGAGGTGTCAGCTCTCTACCAACCTCCAGCGCAGGGCGTTGTGTGCCGGTGTGTGTGTGTGTGTGTGTGTGTGTGTGTGAGAGTGTGATCGCCCTGCCAGCAGCCAGGTAAAAATAGGTGCCTTATTTATTCTATTAGGGCCTGTCATTTCAGCAAAGAAGCAGCAGAGGAAGTCTTGCTCCGGGGGAAAGACAGTGGAGGGGGAGGAGAGCGGTGAGGAAGAGCTGGGAGGACACGGGAGGAATTGTTCGCAAACCGGCCCTGACCTCTGTGACCCCTCCGCACCCGCACACAACACACATGCCTCAGATTAGCACCACCTGCCTCGCCTGGTTACCAGCTGGGAATTACGCAACTCTCACTGCTCAAACAGCATGCTTCTCTCTATATACACTGTTCTGTTTTATTTTTGTGCAATAGTACATGGTTACAAATGTTGCATTCAAGTAGCAACTTACCTTATGAACTGAAATGAATAAAATATGAAATATTAATGAATTAAGTGATAATAAAATAAATATGGAATTTACTCTATGAAGGGGTTAAGACACTACATGTAGAAATGGGGATACAGGTAAGAGTAGGTACCATGGAACAGTTATTTCATTAGTCTCTATGACAATGTGTTCGTGTTTGTAATTTCTGAGCATGGCAGGCAGGGATGTATTCTAACCAATCACTAGTGAGTGGTGAATCCGCTCCGTTGACTTGACTTTTGAGTCGACGTGGAAGCTTCCATAGCAGGTGGTCATGTTTGTCATGTCGGTTGAAGAAATATGTTTACGGAAAAAATCGACTTAAAAACAACCTGTTCAACAGTGTTGATCTCATCCATGCTTGGCAAAAGTTTTTCTGGTTTTGGTTTCAGGAAGATGACATCCCCATTCTTAATCCCACCTACAAAACTCGGATTGGCTGAGTAGTTTTTCCAAACCGGGGAACCAGCGTTCAATCTGTGCAACACCAGACCGATTTAAATTGCTGTCAGTTTTTGAGGTGGGCATCAATTAGTGGATCGAGATTCTGTTTTGTTGGTTGAATGTAATTGGCTGTTGTGGCTGTTCTCAGTTTAATAACATGAAATTCAGACTATTGAACTTCAATTCAGTGGCACTTAATTTTCAGAGATCCTGGGGTGTTATCATTCAAGAAGTTTGCTTTATCTTCAAGTCCTAGTCCTAGCTTCTCACTGAAGACTGAACAGGTTTCAGTTGAATTCCAGATGAGTGTTTGAAAAAAACCATGTTAGCATGGTGTCTTTGTCCACTATGATAACATTGGTGTCCCAGCTGTGTGGGACCTCATGAGTTAGTCCCCCAGATATATCTGCAGATCTATTGCTTGTCGGCTGCTCTTCAAGTTGTTCCAATGTCAGGACCAAAATAACACTCTGAAAATGTGAAATGATTTCTTACCAAATGTCATATTGTAAGCCTTTAGCCTAAGGTTATGCAGTCTACAATAAATATTCTACATGTTCAGCACTTGTTCTAAGTCTGCAAAAGTTAGTCAGAGTCTTGCACTTTTTTTTCCATACTGCTCTGATATTTTATTTCTCATATCTTAAAGCTTGGAGAGAGAAACTGGAAACAGAAATAAAATTCCCTCGGATTTACACCAAGCCAACAGGCAGGAAACCTTGGTGTGGTCTTTGAGTCAGATCTGAACTTTAATCCTCATGTGGGGTTTGTCACCAAATCTGTTTTTTATCGCCTCAAAAATCCTGCTCAAGTGTGACCATTTCTCTCTCTGAGTGACACAGTAAAGACTAATGTACACTTTCATAGCGAGCAGCCCGGACTACTGCAACACTCTCCTATCAGGTCTACCCAAAAAACTGATCCAGAACTCTGTGGCCCGACTGCTGACCAGGACCAGAAGGAGTCTGGTCTTTTATTTTATCTGTTAATTTAATTATTATTAATAGATTTTATTTTCTTTGTTTTGCTTTTCTTTTTAATCCATCTCATTTTTTTCAGTTTAACTCTAGTTTTAGTTTATTTATGCTGTTATTACTTTTATTATTATTATAGTTTTTTAAATCTATGTTATTGTATTTCACTGTCATAATTTTTATTTTATTTTTGTGTTTTTAATTGATTTGATCTAGTTTTAATCTAGTTTTCACTGTATTTTAGTACTATTACTGTTATTACAGCTTTTAAATCTATTTTATTACACTTTCATCATTATATTTTCTCATGTGAATTTGTCTTAAATTGTTTCCTTTTTTCTTTTTATTTTGTTGTTTTTATGGTCTACATTTGTTCTGTATTATTTTGTAAGATAGGCATTACAAAGTTAATAAATAAACATTGATGGATAGATTGGAGCTCCAAAAATCATTATAGATAGACTTTTCATAGAATTCTTATTTTCCACCTCAACACGGTTGCCTATAACCATTGGTAAAAACGGCAACAGCAGATATTGGTGTTCCATTGTGAGTTGTTTTAAATATCCAGTAATAAGACACATAGCAGCCCCTGCAACATGGAGAAATAATAGACACTCCACAACATTCACACTATAAAGAGCTTCAGCAGGGAGCACTGTTTCTCCTGAAGAAATAACCAATTGTGTAGGCTTGTGGGGTTAAAAAAGGTCAACTAAGTCGCTAATATTTTTTAGATTTTCTTTATCACTGCATATTGTTTCAGGCTACCACAACACTAAGCCGTAGCAGATATACACCAGGGAATTGTAATTCCAGCGTCACAGTAATTATCGCTTAATACAATAACAAAGAGGTCAGAAAACAGAAACATGGAATTTCTGTAATGAGTTCAATAACCACTGAATGCAATAACAAGATATCTCATCTGCAGGCAATATGTTCAATGATGTTTTAATAGAATCCTTATCAGATCGGTACTGATGAAATGCTAAATAATAAACTCTCTGCAGCAAAAATGTTATTGAAACCTATCAGACTGAGATACAGTGTGCTGGCTTTGGATACAAGTCTTAACATATGTGACTTTACAGAACTATAATATCATATTATATCATACTGTATGTACTTGGGTCTTGGTCCAATAGCCGCTGAATGTTATGATACCCGTGGTTATATAATGTGCTGCTCTGCTGTGTTGCTGCCGTCCTCTTTTGTGATGCTCACTCTTAGACTGTGTTTTCATAACCTGCTGCAATATGAAATCAATCAATGCCAGTGCAGCTCTTTGTCTTCCTAACCTGATACAGTAAATACGATGTAGTTACATCACATTACATTACATTACAGTCATTACATTCATTTAGCAGACACTTGTCCAAAGCGACTTACAATAAGTTTAAAGCATCTCCACTATGTAAAAATGTCCGACTCTGTGTTCAAGTGAGAAGCACGACTTGTGATGCACAGGGCAGGAGGCGGATGGGCAGAAACTGCCCTCTTACAGTTTATAATGACTGATTATTGGGTTTAGCAAACTATGTAAAATATGATATAAACATTGATTTAAAATGTTTAATACCAGTTATTTTAGATAACTGCGTTGGAAAAACAGGTTTTGGAGGCAGCTGCCACAAAGGTCTCTAGAAATTGGTTGGATAAATGACTTGTTGGAAAATGGCAATGGCAAATACAGTGAGTTTTCTTTAGCTGGGGGCCAGCATTTTCTAAATCACAAACATTGAATTTGCTCCATCAGGATTGTGAAGATGTTATTTATTTATTTATTTCACAGATGAGGTTTTTTCCCGACCTATGTCAGCTTAATTTAACAAGAAAAAGGTCTGGCTACGTAAGATTAGAAATAAAACTGCAGAGGAAGTGGGTACTTGCAATGACATATTTACTCATAGTGAGATACAGTAAAAGAGGTACACAAGACGCCCAGCCGTGTTTTCAGTACAATGGACCAGAGCTCAATCAAGAGATTCAATTTCTTTTCATTCGTAAACCTTAAAAATGTACTCAAACCTGCATGTGCATATTTGTGGACATTATGAACAATTGTGTCAGTTGATTTATACTACCACTACATCTTCACCAGGAAACAACAGCTCAAATATTCAAACGCTGGAAATCTGGCAAGTTGCAAAATGTTGTTTCTGAAGCAATGAGCAACCCTACCAGCAGGACGAGACAGCCACCATGACTACACAAAGAAAAAAATCCTCTTTTTTTTTCTCTCCTGCCAACCCTACCAGTAGTTGTGAGAGACAGGCGAGGTCAAGAAGTGACAGTAAAGCATGAGTCCAGTCCGGCCAGGAAAAACAAAGGAGCAAGTGGGGAGGGCAGACAAGGCGAAAAGAGATGCGAAAAAGATCAAATCATTAGACAAAAGACGGAAGAAGGGCTGGATGATGGAATGGAGACTTCCTGAAAAAATGGAGTAGGAGTTTGGTGAGACAATAAGATGGGATGAGGGGGAAAAAAAGAAGAGGTGACACCAGAGGAGGTGGGAGGAGCAGATTAAAAAGAGTAAAGAATAGGCATGACAGGGGGGAGAAGGAGGAGCGGTAGAGATGTTGTGGAGGGGAGGCGAGCGGCGGAGCAGCTGTGCGACGCGGGCAGCACAGACGATCTGAGGAGGTGTGGGTGGAGGTGTTGGAGGAGATGTCACCCCGCCTCTCCGAGGAGGAGGCAGGGTGATAAATGTCCTCTCCTTGTTCAGTTACCAGACAATTATAGACAGACGTGGAGCAGATGTCTGCTAACACGAAAACGTCTTTTCTGCAAGTGTGCTGCCGCGCGCCTGTTTACGCGTGCATGTATCGAGTGCACAAGTGTGTGTTTGTGCTTATGTGAGCATTTGTAATTGTGAACTAGCGTGTGTGTGTGTGTGTGTGTGTGTGTGTGTGTGTGTGTGTGTGTGTGTGTGTGATTCTGCAGCAGAAGGATAGAGGGGAACCTCATCCAACTCGTCAAGTCTAACAAAGTGGAACTGCTCCAGCAGCTTAAGTTGAAGTTGGAGATGAGAAACAGATTGTCCGGCTGCTCCGCCACAAAAGTGGTTGATATCGAGCCTCGTCAGCACATTCACAGACGACTGGCCTCACCAGGACAGACAGAGCCAAGAGTGTATCGGTTTACATGCAGCGGGATCACAGAAATCACATTACCACGGGATTATCTGAAAATAATGGCAGACAAAGAAACATGCTACTGGTACTGGGAAGTCACTAATCAAATTGCAGATATGAGATGAGATGATACACTGGTGCTTCTTTACAGCTTGTAGACTAAACAGTGGGCATGAGACTCTGGTGCAGAAAACGTGCTCGGTGTCTGCTTGTAAGAAATTAAAATGAAGTTTTACAGTTTTGCTTGATCTTATTTGGAAAGCTGAAATCTGATCAGTACGGCATGCTTCCAATATTAAACAATGAGCTGATTATATTGAAAGAACATGATGACACTAATGCTGTCTCCTATCCCAAGTACATTTACTCGACTAATGTACCAAAGTACAATTATAGTAGTAGTTACTAGTTATCTTTCAGAGTAAGAATTTGCATTTAAAAAAAAAACAATAATGACAAGTTTATACAACACGTCAAAGATTAAAACGGTGTTTCCCGACTTGTGCACCCTTACATAAAATTCAGAGTGTAGTTGGGGCTTCTTGTCATGTTTCAGATGTCTGAGTTTTTAACAGTTTCACCAAAGAGACATTTCCCCTCTAAACCTGTCACATGGTTTGACTTCAAATCATCCAATATTTCACAAAAACGAGGATTTGAAACATGTCCAAAAAAATGAAAACAGATTAGTCTTCTTCTTCTTTCCATTAGCTCACAACCCCTCAGATTTATCTTATGACCATAAACTTGCTGCCTGTATGTAAAGCATTTCAAACTACTTCCATCTCGACCAGCTATGGCCGTACACATTGATGCATCAGTATTAACAATCTGATAATAAGATAATACATTGATACGTTTACCTGATAATACTTCTGTACTTTTATTTTAGTATTTTCACGCAGTGGAATTAGGACTATGTAAAATGCTTTGCGTTGCCTTGATATAACCATACAAACGTTCATCAAGCTTTAGTTGCCTGCTGTGGATGTTGTAGGGTAAACAAAAGAAAGATGTTGACTGTCAGAGTTTTTCAGATACATTCAGTATGAGCTACAGAAGCTCATTGCATTCACCAAGGAAAAACACATGGCAAACTTATCTGGTAATTATGACTTCCATATCTTGTACGTAACTTAGTATCTCATAATTGCCTTACCTAATAATTACCTAGATCCTAATCATAATTAAGAGATCAGTATCTGGTAATTATGAGATTTATCCATGTACAAATTGCTGTTGTGGGCTGATGTGGTAGTTGGGTCTGGAAGGACGCACAGATGCTGTGTCTGAAATCCAAAACTGCTACAATAGTTCACTGTACGCCATTTTGTCTGAGCGTGAAACTTTGAAAAATTCCCCGGAACGAAAAAGTGGTGCCCACAGCATGTGCAATACTACGCAACGCCACGCCTGTCAGTGACGACGGCTAAGTGTCTGAAATGTCACTTTACCACCAACTATAGAGTAAAACATATGGTATAGGGAGTCTTGAATGAGTGAGCAAGGGAGCGATTTCAGACACAGTCTGTGCTAACGGTTATGTGTTGGTGTTGAGAGTAACGGACGTGCAGTAAGCAGTATTGTGTCATCTAGCCTAATATAAGTCAATGACATCATCGTTCAAAGCCTCAAATGAAGTAGGAAATCATGGCGGTCATTGCTGACCGTGTTCAGCTTTTTTTTTTTTCATAATTTTGTATGAGATTGAGATTTGTATCTCATAATTATAAGATGCAGATGTCATAATTACATCTCCATTTTCTTCCCCCTGTGGTGAATGAATGCAACACATTCAATATTTTGATTGGCATTAACTGATTGTTAATGACTCCTTCCTTAACGGATAACTTATGTTAGACTTTTATAAGGCATGGCATATTCAGAAAACACATCAGCACGGCCTTCACGTGTTTGCTTGCTGGACTGTACATGATAGAAAGCCTCATCTACAGTTGTAATGCATAAACCGCGTTTGTCGGTAATTTCACGTACACATATTTATTCAATTTACGTTGCTTCTAACCTGGCGAGCAAGACATGATTTTCTCAAGTATACATAAATATGCCTCAAAGTAAACTCATAAACATGGAGAAGCATCGCATCAGGAGCATAAATATACATAATGTCCCTGTGGGGCGCATACAGGACAAAGCAGAAAAAGAAATCAATCAATTGTGTTTGCTCTTAGATAATTCAGTCTCCTGTTGTACTCACAGGCACGTACAGTTTCATAAACAAGCACGGATACAGTAGTTACCCCACATGCTTCTGTGCTCCGGTTCCGGGGGTGCAGAAAAGAAGGACAGGCAGCCTTAAATCTGCTATCCACCAGACAGCTGCAAGTCATTTTCCCAGCTCAGCAAAACAGCCATTTTAGTTTATTTCATCAAAAGTGGAACCCTAAAAGATATCATAGGGAATGAATAGTCCATCTGAGTCAGCTTAGTGTTTGATAACTTGGGGCACTTTAAGTTGTTAGGGAAAGGATAGGATGGGTAGGTAGATGCCTGCTGCTTTAAATGCAGTATGTTAGGGCCAAAGGTGTTTTTTTTTCTTTTCTTTTTTTTTTTCTACAGCTCTCTATAAAATGTGCAAAATAGTTTTGCAAAACAGCTATATCTGGTATATGTAAAGCTGTAATGTACTGTGTATATATTTATTACATAACATATCGGATGCAGTATCATGTGCACAGAATTTTGTGCACTACATATTTACTCATAGTGAGATACAGTAAAAGTGGTACACAAGATGCCCAGCCATGTTTTCAGTACAATGGACCAGAGCTCAATCAAGAGATTCAATTTCTTTTCATTCGTAAACCTTAAAAATGTACTCAAACCTGCATGTGCATATTTGTGGACATTATGAACAATTGTGTCAGTTGATTTATACTACCACTACATCTTCACCAGGAAACAACAACTCAAATATTCAAACGCTGGAAATCTGGCAAGTTGCAAAATGTTGATTCTGAACTCTCAAATTCACATTTGCTATACATCAGCTTGTAGGGGCTAAAGCCCGGTTAAACCTTCATGGTTATGTGTAGAAACTCACAGCATGGGTTATAGTAGGGGAAAGACTGTGCTGTCGGTTGAATGTTGAAAAAGTCCACAGTGACTTGAAGCATGAGGCGCAGTGTGTTCCCTTTGTTAATATTTGACCAAAACCACAATCTTTCCTTGACCTTATCTAAAATCCTTTTGTTGCCCAGGTCCAACCATGCGCAAGGACCCCAGCCTCCAGCATCACAGCCCTGCACCACTCACCCAGACTACATCCCCATTACTTATGTGGGGTATAAGGATGTAGCACAAAAAATCAAAACATACCCCACTGAATATAATCCTGGCAGGAATTATGGGTGATCAGAGAACAGTCATATGAATCTTAGTTGTAGCAGCTCTATGTATACCATATATAATAACTGGCTCACAATGCAAGTCAGTAAAAATAGACATGTTTTACACATTATGTAGTTCTGTCAGGAACACTCACACACTTTATTTGACACCATTTGGCTGCAGCAAAGTTGCAGTGAGGATACCAAGAGGAAATATCATGAAAAGGTTTTCTTAAATCTTACACCAGCAGATTTAATCTGACATCCTAGTGTTGGTTTACATGCACTTCAGTATTCCATAAAACAGAGTGAATTGGCATTTATTTTAATACAAGAGCACACACATTTTGCCTTTCTTCAACTCAAGCACATTACCCAGTGAGACAAAGCCCCACATCCCTTCACCTTCACCTGCTACCTGAAATACACTACTCACTAAAGTACAGGCGGCGTGCCAGTTGTGATTCATTATGTATTGTAGCCCTCCTTGTGTTGTTCAGTATTTTCTAATCATGTCTCTGCATGATCCGTTTCAGCTGAGCCGCTCCAACATCCACTCTTTTCCACAGAAATTTAATTCCACTCTCAGCCAGTCAAGGTCGTCCCGCAGATGAAATTTAAACATTTTATTCTCCTTGGCGGAAGCACGTGGAGGAGGAGACGGAGGAGTGGAGGGGCAGCCGGCCCGGCATCACCATCACTCTCCCTCCTTTCAGCACTTTCCTTCTCTCTCTTATTATTCTTGCTTTTGCTCTTGCCAGAAAAGGAGCATTTTGAACCGTTTACTTCCTTCTCTTTTCCAGGGACTGAGCTTTTCTTTTCTTGTATTCTTTTTTTCTTTTTTCATTTTCTAATCTTTTTCTTCACTCCCTCTTTGAGTCCTGTCTGCAGGGAATTCTCTGTTTAATGTTGTAACTCTTGCATTCGTCACACTCCTGCATTTTCCTATCATTGTTTTTGTGCACGTTCGGATCTTTTCCTCTCTCTTTCTATTGGTCATGACGGATTAGATGGCAGATATGCAGGGAAAGCTTTTGTGTTCAGACCTGAGCTGTGTCTGTATTTTTCTGAGGGAGTGGAGCAATGAACTGTCTATGACACATTTGATGCAATTTAGAAAACATGCTTTAATGAGTGTTGAACTGAAGTATGCCAGTGGAGTTTGAATAATGTGATGATATATTATACGTAAGTATAGTCTACTCTGTCATAATTTAATATTGTGTGAGTCTTTGCAAATATTGCAATGTATTAGAGTATAGTGTACAGGGTCGGTCTACATTGATTGTGCATTTACAGTAAGAGCACATCAGCCAGAGAGCAACACTGATGACAACTAGAAAATAGCACTAGACACAAGCGCCAAATTATAAGACCAATTGGTGTTTTCAGTTATTCTGGTTTACAAGACCTCTACTCCGGTTTAAGTTTGGTCTGTCCATGCCCACAGAGTGCCAGTGTGGTAGCAACAGTTATTGAATTTGTAGTATAATGATATCTTAGAATGTTTTATTTGTACCTCACTCATGATTGCTCAACTGCATAACCTCAGTTTGAGTAATGCACTTTGTGTGGTACAGTCAGCCACTGAGGCAGGGCTTTGACCGCTTATCATTTTTGAATGTGCAACACATCTCGACTGCCAGTCGGTGAACAGCACACCAACTTGAGAGACCAAAAAGCAAACGGACAAGTAGCTAAGTAGCAAAAACAATTGTATTTATTTTTTTATATTAACTTAAAGGATGGATATTTAGTCACGAATACATGACTGACACAACATTTGGTTTTAGTGAGGCGCTGGGTAATACGTACATTGGGATTCATGGTTCAAAATGAGTATATCTACTCAGATCAAGTTCTCTCCTTAAGGTCTGAGGCACAGCCGGTTGATTTTGTGTTTAATCCGGACAGAATGCAGAGAAGCTTACATGCAGAAATGCTCTTTTATTTTCAAAAAGTCCAACTCAGTCTTTTTAGATGTCTTGTTTGTTTCAAAAGCTTGAGTGGTATAAACAAACACCAGTTTTTTTTTATGTACCGTATGAGCGGCTGATTAGCACCCGGCGTGGAACACCACACGAAGAAACGCATATCAGCATAATTCATAGTAAATAACAGCACAATTTATCATATAAAACACCTTTGAAAGAGTCGTGTTCCAATGGTTTTAATTAACATGTAAAAGAAGCCCATCCTGCAAGTTACCAAATGTAACCTATGAATACAGCTGTGAATTATTCTTATTCTATTTTAATTGTAGAAATTTTAACTGAGATTGACATAACACAACAAATCCATATATGTAATAATCTTTTAGATTACAAAATCCCAGCATTAGGCATATCAGACCAGTACCACACCAGCAATATTCCCTTTCCTTTGAGCTCCAGTTTGGTCTCCACCAACTATGGGGACAAGTAGCTTGTGAACAAAATGAGGTTAAGTCTAAATCGAACCGTAAATTTCATAAAACGAAAACAATTTGCAAAAAAAAAAAAAAAAAAGCTCTGCGAAGTTGTAGCATTTGAGCAGCCACTTTCACACCACAAATAGTCATAGTGGAGTTTTAGGACAATGTGAATAAAACCGTTGGGTCAAAATTAACATTTCATCATGGTCATCAAAGTTTTCCATGACTAAATGCTTTCAAACACTGATAGTGTTACCATAACCTTGAGTTCTTCATTGATGCAGTGGCTGCTGTCACAGAGTTGCTGCTTCTTTGGAGCTGTGCTGACACCAACTGCATAGAAAGGAAAGATTTGAAATAAAGCTGACTGAGATAATGAAATGCCAATAATGCTGCCGCTGTGTGTTTATATATATATATATATGCAATCCTTGCCTTGTGGACTTACCTATTTAATTATACTCTTTGTCTGTTGCTCCCCTCCCACCTTCGCCGTCGCCAACCCCACAGTCCCACCACCCTATCCTATCAGTCAACCCAATTCTCTCGATCACCAGCTTCCTCCTAGACAATCCAGTGCGGCCACTGATGAGCGGACAGGCCATTTGTCCTGTGCCTCTGCTGCTCTGAGCTCCAAGCTACAGTGTTTATGACTTCTTTTCCCATTTTTAACCCCCTCTTTCTCCTTTTCTCTTTCTTTCAGCACTTAATCGTGTATATTTACAGCAGCAAATCTAGTTTCTTTAATATGTAGAGGGAAAACAAACTCATGGTGTTTTCTTGTCATTCAAACCTGAATGGCTGTTCATTAAGTTCACTTCTTTCATTTAAAAACAAAAATCTTTCGCCATTTAATTGTGGCTTTGATTATCGTTTGCTTACATAATTTCGAAAAGTAAATGTGTTTGGTGGATTTTAATTAGAAACACAAGTCTTATCATAGAATTGGCATTTTCTATTAATAGCATTAGTTTTACAGCGGATTTATAGAGGCTGGCAAACAACAAGAGTTTGTTGGACCCAGCCTCCTCTTGCTTTCATTAACTAGGGATTAGGCAAACCCCGTCTGTGTACTGTGCTAGTATGCTCATTCATTTACAATAGTCTGTGTGCGTGTGTGTGTATGTGTGTGTGCTTTGAAGGCATTTTCTCAACTTACTGAGTCTAGCTGGTTTATGATTTAATGAGGACGTGTGACAGAAATATCTTTCCCATAGAGAGACAGAAACTGAGAAGGAAAGAGTGAGGGAGAAAGAGAGAGAGAGAGCGAGAGAGATCAAGGACAGTTGGAGAAATAACTGTAAAGTTAGCTGGAACGTCTTAGTGGTAAATCCATCACCGTCCCCAGTGTCTTCACAAATGTCTAAAAGCAGCAGCTTTGCCAGCTTTGTAATCTGCTGCCTGACTTGAATCCATTTTAATTTGCAATCAAGGCACATTACTGAGCTGCGTGTGTGTTGATGTTGCAATATCTGTCTTTCTGCATGGGATTAGTGTGTATCGGTGCCCAAGTGAACCTTGGTAATATCATTGCTTCTTCTAGTTCTCATTGTAATGATGATCACATATCAAAAGCAAACCCCCACAACTAATACGCAGTCACATACTGTTCTCCTCTCAGTACAAAAGGATTATCAGAGCAAGACTGTGTAACTTTTAAAAGAAATAATAAAACATTCTTCTTTGTACAAATGGGAAGTCCAATCCATGAGCAATAAAACACCCCCTCGCTCAATTCAGTTCACTTATCGATTTTGCTGTTACACTCTTATTTGCTCTGGTAGGACCAATAGCTGAAATAGATACATTTACAGGATAGAAATATATATATTGGATCATCGCCTGACGGATCCGTAACTCTGAACAAGTGGCACTAGGCTGGCAGCGCCCCTGAAAAGGAGACATACTGCTCTCCCCCCAGCAGTTCAGTCACATATCTGCAATGGAAAGCACAAGATGTTTTAAACATGTCAGTAAATTGTTATTAATTACACACTGTTCAAATGGAAGTAGTCTCGCGGCTGCAACCATGTGACGAGCACTGTCAGTGCCAAGTGTGGATATCTTCTCCTTGACTTTCCATTCTTTTGCGACATCCAGAAATGATCAGCACGTGCCTCAGCATAGCGTCCCTCTGCTGTTTCACTCACAGTAAGTGCGAACAATTGCAGGGTCCATTCTTTATCAGTGAAGTGCGCTGTGATGCCCCAGTAGCTGTTATTGCTCACAGATGTCCAGTGGTCCCCTGTGACGGCGACATCCTTTGCTTGCTCAGGCATGTTCATCCTCCGTGCCCTCTCGCCTTCAAACTAAGTGCGTATTCTTGACACGATGGTTCCTCCCGAGGGTAGATCGTAAGAGCACCTGATGCAGTTCGAATGATTTCTCACAGTCCATCGTCTTCTCCTCTGTTAATTGGGAAACAGTTTTTAGCCATCCAATTAGCCAAAGCATTAGTTACCTTCTCACTTACAGGTTTCGTTATTCGCCCACAAGTACCACACTCCTGTTATGTAGGTTGGTGAAGCCCTGCAGAGATAGTTTCGGTGTGTTTTGCTTTGAGGTGATATGTCAAAGACGAATTACTTCTGTGGTAATTAAGTTGGACTTTGCAAACTGGGCAGGTTGCTTTTGTTTTCTCCAAAGATCTGTCGGGTTTTAAAACTCCATCCTTGTCCTCATCTGTCTTTCACAGAATGGTCTGGTTTGTGGTGGTCACACGCGGCACACGTTGTCACAGGTCGCCCGCCACAGGAAGTAAGCAGAACGCGGCTGCGTCAATTGCATTTTTTATTAACGCAATAAATATGTCAAATTAATCCCAAAAATGTTACATTAATTTTGACACCACTAATATACAGTATATATACACACACACACACACGTATCACAGACTGAACTGCCACCCACATAGATATTACCCACCACACTAGCTTTTAGCTAGTGTCCTTATCTACAAGAACACAGGACTTGTCCTGCAACTCTGTTGACTGTTCATGTCAGTCTGCAGACTAGCTTCCAGCACGATGCTGTTGTTACTGTATCTCTGTGGGGCTGCTATCTCAACCGTCAATCAAACACAGACAGCAGCATGCCTGTTCAGAAGCTCTGGAGCTTTTTTGTTATACAAATCGTTACTTTGGCATGCTTTGTTCCAGTAAAAACGTTTGACTAATTGTCATTTCAGATTGAAAGTTCATAACTGCATGACACCCTTGTTCCAACAAACAGTATGCCAAGTGACACATTACTGGGAAATGGATTTCACAAAGCAAGCAGGCACATAGCTGTTAAACACTGTGTGACACCAGTTTAGTTTCATTTTTGCTTAAAACTAAAGATAAAGTGCCCTGCATGCAATTCAAATACATGTAGATTGAATGTGTGCGAGGCAAACAATGATGCGTGTTTGCAGAGTGCACTCTCAAAACTCTTTCCTCCCTTGTCAAAGGTGAGATAAAAATTCATGAATATAATAAAAACAAACAAAGGGGAAATTACATGATTTTAAAAGCCAACTGTCAGGCAATGTGTTTAAAATACAGGAAACCTTAAAAATAAGCCCTTACCTTGATCAATGTAAGAAGCTCAAGAAATAAACCACTGCTACAGCAAGAAATACATGTTAAAATCCTTTTACATTGTATTATACACTTAAATGTCAGCAGGTGAAAGCGCATCAGAGAATAAAAAAGCTTGCCAACCACTTTAGTATTAGGATTCTCTGGGTAGATAAACATAAGAGCTGGATAGAAGAGTGTTTATTATTGAACATGAAGTGTTTAAACTGCAGAGATTTGAAATGTCGCATCACAACAACAAGCCGTATAGTATGATTTATTGATTACAGATTGCCACATAATGGAAAACAAAGCATTTCTGCACGGGGTTGTCGACAGGTTGGTGAATTTGCGTATAGTTGAGGTTAACTGTTAGTATTCTGTGTTCTTGTCCCTCTCAGCACGCTCATGTATGAGAAGTCTGACCTGCTGCTCAACACATTCCTTGCTTTCTTTTTCCTTAAACGCTGTGTTTATCAGACAGAAGACCTTATGTGTAAATTCCTGTTGGCAAATTGGCAACAGGAATTAATTAGACTTGCACACATTCTGCATGTCGATTGGAGGAACTGCTCGCTGCTGCCAGGAGAAGCTGGCTTCTGTCAGGTATGAATTCTGTGCGTAAACGTGATTGTCAAAATAGGTTTGAACAAAGTGGTTTAGTAATTAACAAGGAAAGACTGAAGCACCCAGTGATAACACAGAGCCCCCACATTGAATTCAGAAAATACACCTAATACAAATAGAGAAACATTTTCTTGTGAAGTATTGCACAAACAGACATTCTTAGGCTGATTCATCATCTGTCACACTTAAATGTATTACAACATCATTTCACAGGCTTTTCAATCCATTTTGCATATTATAATTAGATTTTTGCAGCCCTTTTCATAATCAGCATACTTGGTGTCTGTCATAGTTGAAAATATTGCCAAGTCAGGGCTCTGCGCACCCGTTCCTGCCATCCAGCACATCTACAGCAGTCGGTCCCTGTGCTTAAGCCTCCAATCTGTCGTCTTATATCAACCGAAGCTGAAAAAAGAAGTTAGTTAATTGCAGTTTTTAAGTGTAAGAGTTGCATCCTGCAGCTGATCATTTTGGATGCTTTGAAAAGTCAGCATCAGACGTAGTGCCAGTACCAGACCTCAGGTCAGATCAAAGCACTGGCCAAGTGTTTCTGTCAGTTCTAATATGTGATAACGGTGTAAAGGTATCGATCAAAGATATTAATTCTGATAGCTTTTTAAGCACCGTTCAGCACTTCAGACAATTTCTGTGCCGACGGACATATCTGATATTTATGAATGTACAGTATGAGCGTTTAAGAATAAAGTAACAAGATGATATAAAGAGAGCAGCTTGTTCCAATTCTGCTGGATTTGCATAGTGGGATTTCTGAGGGTCATTTTTGTGTGGAAAAGCCTCTACCTCTAAAAACAGGTGCAGATATGTGTAGGCATAGTAAAAGAAATCTGTGGTGGGGAAGAGAAAATTTAATTACGTTGCTTTTTTTTTCAATAGAAACATAATTGGCGCAGAGGAGGTGTGCCGAAAAAGAGTTCAAAACAAAAGGTGGACAGAGTTCTGGCTGTGAGCAATCTTTTCATTTGCATTTTTGCATTTCGCATTTACATAAATAATTTAATCACTGCCTGCCAAAATACTTTTAAAGGTATTTTACTTAATGAGCCATGCTACAGGCGTGGCCCTACGGAAAGTGACCACTGTGGTCCACTGAAATACTATGGCAACTATTGGATAGATTGCCTAGAAACTCAGTTCATACATTGTAGCAAGGATGAAAACTAAAAACGTCTGGCCTGAATTTACATGTTGCGCCCTCAGCAGGTCCAAATCACTCAGACTCATCAGCTTCAGCTGCATTTTGTGTTTGGAGCTAATTTGCATGTCAACAAATGTTAGCATGCGAAAATACCAAACTTACATGGTGATATCTGCTTAACAAACGCATGTGAACACTGCAATTTTGAACATGTAAGCATGACAGTAAATGCCAGATGCGACCATCTGTACATCTACTTTGCCACAACCACGAAGGGCCAAGAACAAACTTTCATCCTCAACTTTTACTCATCTTACAGTTGATCCCGACACATTTTGATTTCAGACAAATGCCTTCAATGAACTGCTTCGTGTCAGAACGAACTTGTCAAACACCCCCAGTTGCACACTGTGTAATTACTGTACACGTTGCCTTAGTAAACCAGATGTTAATCGCAGGCGCACAGATAGAGTAAGATGCTGGTGAACGTAAATCTGGCTCTGGATCCTTATAATTCCACCTTTCACACATGAGAGAAATCCATTTGTATCCGTTCACAGTCTCTCTGTGTATACCTGCTTCTGTGAATCCCTACGGTGTTTATCATTTGCATAAGACATACACATAACCAACCATTAATGAGACTACATGTTTAAACAATGTCTTGTTACGTTGTCACTCATTTCCTGCAACTCCTGCCACCTCTTTCTGCAATGAAAAAAGTTCAACCTCCTCCCACACATTAGGACAGTTTTTCAAGTTTGCTGTGCATTAGATTTTATTCTCTAGTCTGTATATTAGTTGTTGACCTCATGATCAAACAGCCATAAGAAATAAACTGTTCTCTGGCTCATCCAAAACTCGAATCCTAGCTGTGCTGCTGGTCAGTGGCTTTCATTTTGACTGATATTAACCGATTCTCAACGGCACATTAATGGATTCAAAACTTGTGTCGAACTGTCAAAACTTTCTCTTTGTTCCAGGCGGCCCGCTAATTAACCTGAGAGCAAAAACCCTTTTGCCCCATGTGTTAAGCAAGTCAGGGGCTGCAGATTGGCTCTGTAAGTATTTTAATTACCGCTCATATGGCGGAGGCTTCACGCTCCAGCGGCGTTTTTGTCGCTGAAGATTGAGATGGTCACGGATGAAAAATTGCTGAAGTTATAGAACGCAGTATAATGGATGAGACACATGGAAATACGATGAGATAGTAGATTATGATGATGTGCAGCTGTGTGTGTGGGTGCTTGTGTGTGTGTGTGTTGGTACATTAAGCTGGTTCTGGTGATCCACAGGGCAAATGAAGAGTGATGACAATGCTGCTCAGGAGGTTTCAGTGTGTGAGAGTGTGTGTGTGTGTTGTGTGTGTGCTTGCTTTAGGCCATTCCTACCTCGCTCATTGCTCTTTACTCTCCTCTCTTTCTATGTGTTCAAAGTAAAGCAGAGATGCTGTTGTCCTTTTTTTTTTTTTTTTTAAATAACTTTTTTTAGGCCAAACTTGGCCCAAGTGTAATTGTTCTGTCCCTTTTTGCCACTGCTGCAAGTCGATAGTTTCCTGTTTCCACAAAATCAGGGACAAAATCGTTGTCTTCCTCCTGCATTATTGAATAAAATGGAAGAATTAGCTTTCTGCCCCTGGGGATTGTGTGTGTGTGTGGGTGTGTGTGGGTGTGTGTGTGTGTCACAGAAAAGAAGCCGAAGAGCCTCAAAGTGACAAGCTCACCATAGCTGGAGCATGCCTAAATGTGCATGTGTATGCTTGACATTTGTGTGATTTCACATATTTCACAGCACACACACACACGCATGCTTACATACGCCCAGTTTTATACCATCCCATGCTGCGTCGTGAGATAAGCTGCGGATGAGAGTGTCAGGTGTGTGCGCTTACGCACCAGATGGAACCGAAGGTAACGTTTCATGTTTCAACACACCCGTTCTACAAATATATTCAAATATATTCATAATGTAAAGCCATGTTTCATCGTGTGTGTGTAGGGGCCCCAAGTCTACCCAAGAGTGAAGTATGGAGAGCATATGGCTGCTTTGTGTCATCAACAACGACTCTGCCTCCGCATTTTCACCACCATCCAAATAATTTTAAGGTACAGATAAGTGATAACAGCTTACCAGGCCCTGTGACCTGTGCTTTCTTGGTCTGTGTAAAGTTTCAGTGGGCGAGTTAGTGACAGCTGCCCGCTAGTCATAATTCAGGTTTAATGGAGGAGACAGATTGAGGATTTTTGGAATATAAATACATTTTTGTGATTACTCAGAGAAATGTAATCACAGATGTTAGTCAGTCACAGATGTGCACATTCTCTTTTCGTGTTCCCTTGCGGCTGATAAATGATTTTATTTTAATTATTTAATCCTTTATTGACAGTTTTATTATTTGCCCAATATTCCTATGATTTTTTGGCATGAATGTTGAATGTGTGGCGTATTGTGCTGGCAAACAGAGGGGATGTCATGTTACCAGTTTTGAGAATCCTTTCTGTTCCTCCTGTTCCCCTTCATAGTCTGGGACACTGTTAGTCACTTCCACTTCCACTACCACTTCCAAGATCTAACGTATTGACTGACCCGATTTGCAGTATTATTGCTACTAGCTACCATTCCTCCCTGGAATAGAGCCTTTTCATGGCAGACATTTAAATTTGTCAAAGCAGGGAACTTTACTTTACTTCCAATGCTCTCGTATACTGTATTTCAAGCAGTCACCCATGCGAGTGGCACAGTTTGCCGCTCTTTATAACTTGTCAAGCTGTGAGATTTGTCAAAGAATCGAAGTGGGAAATTACCTGATTTTTTTTCATTTTTTTTCAGTGCTTTACATAATTGTAAGGTGAGAAAAACTGCACTCAAACCAGCACAACATGATTTCTCTCCACTCTTACTTATCAGCACTCTGTGGAGGGTAGCTAATTCAGCCAGCATGTGGAAGCAAAACATCTTGATAAACATATTTCAGCTAACTCAAGGTCCTGCGCTGAGGGCTTGTTTTCCTTGTATACATAATTCTGTTAGTTCATCTTTACCACACATAAGCATGCAGAAAGGGGGGGGGGGGGGAGAAAAAATTCAAAAGCTCCCCGGTGGGATAACATGAGCGCAATGATAAAAATCTGTTTGACTACAGTTCGATTTCATCACTGCTCCTTTGTTCCTGCAGCTGCGCCGGCGTCGCCACCGAGACGCTGCGCTCCCCAGTACTCTAACTCGCCACCCGCATTTTCTTTTTCATCAAATCAAGTGTGCCACTAACACGAGCCCCGAGTTCTTTTTCGTGGGGATAAGTGTGTGTGATTAGGATATAGAGCACTTAGTTTGGCATGGGCCTTTCAATTAAAATACTAAATTAAACCACCACCTCTAATCCTCACCACGTGGCAGCACTGAAAAGAAGAAAAGACTCATATTAACACACACACACACACACACACGGGTAAGTTGACTTTCACTTCCATATGTAAATAGAGGCAGCAATTCATTTGTTGATGAAAAACCATTCATCTTTAATTATTTCTTGTTACTTTGGATATGTCAACCTCCTCCTGCCGAATGCTGCTCAGTATTTGGATTTTGCAGGAAACCAACTTAAATTCAATTGATTTTGAATTGAAGCTCCCACTGCCACACACACACACACACACACACACACACACACACACACAAACACATACACACACACACAGTACACCCGTTTAGCAAAAGTGGTGTCATGCTACTAAATTGCCCCCTACAGGCCAAAACGACCACAGCACCTTTAGTAAAAGAGAGTGTGTCCCAGCAGTTTGACCGAATGTACTGTAACAGTGCCTGGGGGTTTTAGTGGAATTCAGAATATTAAATACTGTAGCAGCCTGAGACCTCCCCGTACCCTCCCTCCCTCCTTTTGTTTGCTAACTGAGCTGTATCAGTCCTCCTAGTTTATTGTTGCGTCTAATTATCCCTGCAGAATGCAATAAGTGCGAGAGACTCTCCATTCTATTCTTTAGTTTAATTACGTCTGGAGAGGGGGGAGGAGAGGGGGAGGGCACACACTCGTCTAAAGAAGAGGGCATTTGACTTCCAAGGGCTTTCCATTTTGCATGCAGCACACACTCTCAGTCTGAATCAAGCACAAGCTGTTTTTTTTTTTTTCTGAATCTATTTTATTGGATAATGAATATTGTCAATGTCCTGCAGAAACCTCGTATCTGAAATTGCACTTGTGGCTTTTTGAGGACATGAGAAAATACGGAACTAAATGGTTATGGTCTGCCTTCATAGGAATGTAATGGAAAGTAAACCCACTCACAGTATATTTACACACCTTTTTATTTGTGAAATAGAGTGATTTCATCAGTTAGGACAAGCATAAGTCTTTCTGACAGCGATTCACAGTATATATTAAAGGTAAACAGTATCAACCTGAAATAAATCATATCTTTTTTTTCCTTTCTCTTTTTTCATGGCAAAGGGACAGAAGGCTCTTATGCCACCTGAAAAAGTAGGTCTTTTAGTGGGGAAAACTTTTTTTTTAAAATATGATTGATATCACATAAAGTACGGTCACGCAAGGGCGTAATTTGTCTCCCTCTCTTTTCAAAATTGTATTTTTGTCTCCCTTTTTTGTTGATTCTCCTACTAAAATCTCTTTGATCATTGCCCCCTGACAGTCAAGCCACTGGAGTGTGGATGAGAAAAGAGAGGGGTTGATGAAAAATGTTGATATGGTCATCCGAGTCACCTTTGGCCATCGGCGTGCACTCAAAGCGATCAGCTTAACGGTGCAAACAGGCCGAAAGTCATTTCCCATTCATTCCTATGCAGAAAGGGGCGACAAACATCTCTGATGAGCCAAATTGTGAGGCTCTCCAATGTCCAGTGGGTTTGAGTGGGAAATATTTTGTTATTTTATAATAGTTTATAGTTAAGTTTATAGCTTGTTTTATAACTGCAGGTGAATGGAGGTGAAAGTTAATGTCATATTATGAGGAATTCAAAAGTGTTATAATATGTGATGAGTTTATGGACTGAACAGGAGTCGTGTAGCTGTTCTCCAACTACACGAACACTGAGCTACTTTTGAGTAGAAAGGCGTCATCTGTTAAGACACAAATCTCTTCACGGGTGTATAATGTACGTAATTTCACTTACATTTTGATAATCGGTACCCCAAACAACCTTCAGATCGTTGCAATGCACCACTTTAGTCTGCGGCCGACAGATTCAGAGTGGAGCTCCACCACATGCTGTGCAGCTAAAAGCAGCCACTTGAAAACAGGATCTGATGCAACAGTTTCCTCACTGAGCAAATACAAACGGATAGGTACGAAACACACACACTCTGACACAGTAGTTTTTACTGAAGTGCACTGAATATCACAGAAAACTTTCTCATTGCTCATTGATTGCTCATGTCATAGTCCACCAGTAACATCCAAACACATCCAAGATGTAGAATTCCTGCCTGTTGGATGGTTGGATGAAAGATGTCTAAATTTCATTCATAATGTGTGCCTGGTAAATAAGCTATGGTGTCAAAGGCCGTTGCTGATGGTATTTTTTCTCTGCATAGGATATACTGTAGATATACTTGAAGACTTTTACCCAAGTGTGACAGAAATGCAGCAACAACTTAAGGCTGTTTGGGTCACATGATCCAGTAAACCAGAATGTGAAAGGATTACATAAACTCATAACCGCTAATACATTGTTTACACAAATATACAATAACTGACCTTTATCTTGATAATAAAAAATGACATATTTTTTGGTCTGAGTTCAACATGTATTGACAGTATTCCCAAAGTCTCTGAATGAAAATAAATTTTATTTATATTATTATGGCAGGTTAACATTAAAAAAAAAAATACATTGTGTCTATGGTTTATGACACCCAGTTTGTGTCTGGCGCCATGACTTATGACGATCTAAAATGTTTCTACCTTTGCCAAGGTGTCTATCAGCATGCTTTCAATCTCTTGTAGATAAGAGTCCCCCCACTGAATCCCAACCAGCTGTCTGGCCTTGGACAGAATACTCAAACTTTGAGCACAGAGATGGCAGCTGAGATGTATGTGCAAGTGGGGGGGGGGGGGGGGGGGGGGGTGTTTTGATTAAGTTTGAAGTTTGTCATTGACTCAGACTTACAGGGTGGTACTTCCACTTGGCAGTGATCAGCATAATCAAAGGGGAAGAAAGGGAAAGCGTCTGCGTGCAGCTGTTGGAACAGAGTGCTGGATTTGGTCAGAACCAAACTCCTTATACAAAGGAATCTTGTTTTCCCAAGGGAGAAAGAAAAGATAATTGGAGGGAAAAAGCCAAAGTCAGTAACAAGAAAGTATATTTGGTTCTGAGTCTTGCTGTGTTGCACAGCAACCTTCAGTGTGAGAAACTGCTGCCAACTATGGCAAATAGGCCTGTGATTTCACCGCGATTAAAGAAGCATCTGCATTGATAAAATCAAATTCCTCTTGTGATTGCGTCTGTCCTTGTAAGAAAATGCACATTTGTCAGAGGCTTTTACACATTGATTTTTGTATTTCTCTGAAAATCTTTTATCAAAAGGATTTATTTATTTTATGAAGCAGAAAGTGTAGTTCCTTTCTTTTTTTAAATGTCTGTCTGTCTGGCTGTATGGACTACAGAGAATGGAGAGACATTTCTAGTGGGATTTGATAAGATTATTTTCCATCTTATTTTATGTAACTTTAAATTCAAAAGATTGGTTGTACAAATATAGCAAAAAGAACAGTTTTCTCACTAATATTTTAAAGGTATTTCTTCCAGTGTCTAGTGTACTGGCCAAAGCTTTGGAAGTCTTAAGTTTATTCTGATTTTTCTCACGGTCCAAACATGATAAGGGCTTCAGATAGAAATAAAAGACCCCAGAAAGCTACTTAGTTTAGGTTGCTATAGAGTTGGAGCACTTCTATGGCTTGGATGTGCATGAAACTCTCCCGGTGAAATAAAAAGTGAAAATGATCTGTTAAAACTGCTATAAAATATCTTTTTTTTTTTGGTAATAGGTACGAGCATTCGTACATAAAAACTTCAAGGTAGATGATAACTACGACTTCCAATGTGCATTTCAGCACAGAAATAACCAATCACAGAGTTTAAGATTATGGTGTTGAGAAAACTGGAAACATGGTCTGCAGATTGAATCAGTTCACTTTCAAATTCTGGGTCAATTTTGTTCTTAGCGACAAACCACTTTGAATCCCCTGCCACTCTGACCGGCCTGCCAAGATGATGGACAAAACATGTTTTCTCAGACACAAAGTTAAGAACAATCAAAACAACTGACCATTACATAAACCTGTAGGGCTGTTACATTATCAGGGAGAGACCCTTATTTATATCTTAAATCGCATCGAGGATATTATTTGGCGAAAAATTTGAACCGGGAATACAGAATGGCTGCTTCACAACTCGATGGCAATACGCAAATATTGCACAAAATGTAAATGCAACAGAGGAGTCCCACCGCCATAAACTGTGTGTTTGAGCCGAGGAGTACCGAGTTAAGAATTTAGGTACAAGGAATGATAGTTGTAAAATAATCCATATAAAAGAAGCATTGTGTACAGAAATGTGCTTGTGTTTGGATCGGTTTCAGCAGGCAACCGTGCACAACTGAAACAACAACGCAGCTGACCTGAACACTCAAGATGCACATATGCCACAGTGAATACACCTGCCTCCAGAGGCGTGGGTCCATATCATTACACTGATTTGTTTAACAGAAGGACTCTGGCTGTTGGATATTTTTTTGAGGGTTTCTGTGCAGCATCAACAACTGCCGCATACATATTTCATGCTTCTCCTACCCTGCCACCTGAATTGTGATGAGTGCTCGAAGCCCACAGGGTTCAGTTACACTATAGAGATCAAACCTCTCCATGTCCTTGCGGTCGGAGAAACCCTTAGATGTGCGGGCAGCACTGGAGTGATGCTCACTGAAAGTAGTCATAGCCAGCTGTCTGCCTGATGCTGTTTGGGTGTGGGTGATAACCTGATTGCTAAAGTGTGTCAGTGTGACAGGAGTACTATGGGACTACTTCTTCTGTCTGTGCAGCACAGCCGTTTAGTTTTTTATTTCTTTTTTTTTTCTTTGTTCAGGTCATTCAGTGTACATTAACCAAATGGTTTCTACATTGGCATAACATCATAGCATCACAGTACGTGTTGGAGTCTGAATGTTCAAAAAGAGCAGAAGGAACTAGAACTGCCAGTCTCTGTCATCCATGACGGTGGATTTCTGGCAGTGGGCATAACTGAGTCACACCAGTTGGTCGCACAACAGAAAACATGACAACTGCCACTAACAGTTCCCCACGCCTTCATCTGAATCCCAGTCTTCCCAGTCTGGTTGACCAGGCATGTGGCAAGAGCTAAATATATATATAGAAGCATTTCGCAAATTAAATGGACACAAACATCGAAAAATTGTGACTCCTTGTGAAAAGATCTTGCTCCTGAATATTTGCTCACATTTTTTCTTTGCGGTGATTCAAATAGACCTCGATGACGTGCTCACTGGTGGCTTTTTTCCCAGCTGGTAACACAACCGAGTTTTGTAGGTGGAAGTAAGAATGTCAATTCATCTTCCAGTGCCAGAGCCCTAAAAAGGGACACAGAAATTCACACCAAAGTGACGACAAACGCATATGAGATTAAGTCGATTTACAGAAATAACACATCTTAAATTTTCATGTTCTTCATTGAAATGACAAATGTTAACTGCTTCTAGCATCTGTGTCGCCTGAAAATGACATTGGCAGGACAGTATAGATACACCAGTTACTACAGATGAGTTAGGGAAAAATTGGCTTGGCGCACTAGTATGAGATGAAGAAGATGCCGCACTTGAACACTTAACAGTAGGTGAGATTAATGTTTCATCAGAGGTGTTTTCTAACATTGTTTCATTATTATAAGAGAAAAAACTTCAAGGCTAAAGACTAACTGGTCTGGTTAATTTCCCTACTTTGGATAGAGAGCACCGCACTGCTGCTTCACTGGGCTTTTCTATGGAAACGCCCCAGACTGTCTCCCACGGAGTGGATGAGATTATCCCCAACGGGGCAAGTTGACCTTTGACACTGATTCATTCATTCATTTCAATACCTATAATATTCAATACTTTCTCAATACTCATTCCCTCTTTACTTGCATCCTCCCTTTCTTTTACGTCTATGAAAAATATATTCATTGCAAATGTAAATTCTGCTCAACTCCAGATCTGTCCAAAGACCGACAGTACTCGTGTTGTGTAGTTCGTTCTGACCTTTACCTTTGTGCCTCGTCCTACTGTTCATGATCTGTGACACTTCAGTAGTAGGTAGTGATGAGTTGTGTACATACGTTGTATCATGTCAGGTGGTTAGAGACAGTATATCCCTGCTCTATATTTTTTATTCACGAGGTTATTTATTTACACTGTCAAGTTTCATAGTGTATCTCTGACTCTGTGCCTGGGGCGCTTTGTCCAAGCCCTCATTGCGAAAGCTAAAGAATAGGCTATGTACTGTACGTTGTGTGTTGGTGAGTGGGCTGTTCCCTCTGTGTCTGCTGGTAGCACTGTATATATAATATGATCAGCTGCAATGTCAGGAGACCTCACTGTATTGTATTGGATACATGGTAACATGGGCTGTGTATCTACAGATGTTGGGTTTTGAACTTGTTGATGAGCACTTGTGAAGCTGTCCAACCTATGGGGTCATCTTATTTGATTTAATATACATGTAGAGTGAAAAAATGGAAACAAAAGGTTATAGAGTCCAACTTTTTCTTTCCGTTGCCATGACAGTAAATAGGGCAGAGGTTAAGACCAACTAGAAGACAAATGCTGAAAGGTTGCTATGGTCAATTCTAATCTAGTATAATCCTTAAATGTGACAAACTGAGCTTGTGTTGACACGTAAACAAGTTCCTTCCGCGTTACCTTATGGGACTGGTTTCATTAAAAGAGGTTGTGTTGGACAAACCCTCATGAGGTTCTCGGGTAGCCGTGCGGTGGACTTTGAAGCTGTGGTTGCTGTCAACCCCTTCACCTAGAATCGGCTTCTGAAAAGCACCTCGCTCCTTTTATAGGGAAACTGTCTGACAAATTTAGCAGCTTGTAAGTTGCTCGGGCTAAGTTGTCACTGTTTATTACTGCAAAAATAAACTTTCCAGAGAACACTTGTTCCTAGGCCTTTCAGTCTTCGTTTTATTAAAAAAAAACATTGGTGAGTATTGTTTTTCTTTTCCATTGCAACTAGTAAGTTAAGAGCAAATTCATCATCTTCGAGAAATGAAGGCGCAAGTAAATGAAAAATGTCCCCATTCGGGACTGAACGTTCTTTCAAGAATAAAGGCAGCAACAGGGCTTCATAGATGCAAATCTCATCCCAGCAAGAGGTAGTACATCAAACTCTTGAATTATCTAATAGTCTGTTGGTGTAACATGGAGCCCTACACCTTGTGTTCACCCACCACATCTCGCCTATTAACTAGTGTGATTAATTACCTTCTCACACCACTGTGCCAGCTTCTGAATCAGATCAAAGCTACAGGGCCACAGATTGGACAAACGCTGGAAGAGGATAGATGGGAATGCTAATGAGTGGAGCACCAGCCAGCCTCGCTACCTACCTCCTGTCCTGATGAGGGGATTGAAAATGAGATGAAGAATAGTTAAAAAAAAAATAAAGATAACACCAGCCGAGCAGCAGTATACAAATTCAGCTAAGGTTTTGGAAATATGTGCCTGAGTGCGGATTGCTTTGTAGTTTGGCTTACAGAGATGAGATCCGTGCTTGATTCAGTCATCCCCCCCCCCCCCCCCAATTTGCCGAGATACCTCCCACTTCACTCTCACTTTCCCCTCATTTCACACTGCATCGTCTCTCTGCTCGTCTGCCTGAATGTGATCTTGCTTCTTGAAATCCGTTTCACTAAAACACTGAAGGCTGGTATCACATCCTTTAGCCCAGATGCCCATTTTAACCTTCATTACTGCCTTTGTTCTTGCCTGGCACAGTGTGATATTAAAACTATGTGCATTGTGATACAATTGGCATGAATAAACAGAGTGCAGAGCCAGTGTGCAATGACCTATGAATAGGCTGCAGGCAACACATTGAGATGCGTTGAGATATGGAGGAGTCAGAGGGCTTTCAATGTTGAATAGTTAAGCTGCATTATCAGGTATGCAAATATGTAGGGATTAATATTTAATGTATCTCTGTATGATTTATTTAATAAGGCTAATAAATGTAAATATATACTTGCAAGGTCAGTACTTACAAATAGCTTTTTGATCCACTGTTTCTTTGACTATTGCATACAAAAGTATGACACCTGTGTTGTAAGGTATGTAAGACAACCTTGATGATAAGACAACCCCATTTATGCAGCTTTATAGGTTTGGATGATGCCTTTGTGAAGCTAAGAAACGCTAAAACAAAGCAGGCTGGCATGCCATATTTTAATGTATGGTCACATTTAAATAATACAGTGGTAATGGTAAATTCTTAAAAAAACAAATTTACCGTGAAATGTACAAACAGTTGCCTAGTGGTCTATATAGTATATAATATCATTGTACCACCTCACTGAGAATCAGCATTAACTAGCTGACTCAGCTGTCATTGTGACAATGTGTCATCTTTGCACCAGTGATAAGAACCTCCGCAGAAAACCCAAAAATAGAAATCTCTGAAAGTTAAATAACCAAAACTGTTTTAACTTTGGCAGAACACTGTTCTCACACGGGGCCACATTGCTCATACTAAGAAGCTGATTAAGAAAAATATGTTTTCAGGGCCTTTAGTGAATGCTTTGTTAATAGGCTACCCTCTCCCTGAAATACATTTGCCAGGCTTATCGGTTCGTCCCCATCCTTCATCCCTATCAGTCTTGTTTTGGAATGTGTCTAGTAATATGCATTAATTTGTTATAATTTCCAGTCACACACTCACACTTAGATGTGAAGCTCTTGGTAATATTTTCCCTGACTGATGGGATTTTGGGTCTTTTTGGATCCGCCATCTTCTATCATGGCATTTGTTGACACTGTTCATTTTTGGTTGCTTTGTTAATCACTCTGTCCACAGTGTCATTTCCTTCGTTGTGGATAAATACATTAGATGTGGCACCAGAAAAACATCTGTAGTTCAAACTGGGTTGACTGGACATATTTGGGGCTAAGTGCTGAACTCAACTGACACGTGTTTACCCATTCAGATAGACCAATAAGAATACAACAAAGTAGTAACAAGCCTGCTCTTTAACAACAGCCACTACACAACCCCCTCTTCCCCCACTCCCTATTTCAAAGAGAACATCTGCCTTTCCACCGGCAGATCGCAGTCTTTCTGTGTGCAGTTTACATGTTTTCCCTGTTTCCTCCAGATGCCCCAGTTTTCTTTCCTCCAAACACACGCAGGTTATTTGGTGTCTCTAAATTAGCCATAGGTGTAATAATCGTCTGTTTATACATGTTTGCCTGTGGTACACTAGAAACCTGTTCAAAGTGTACCCTGCTTTTTGCCTAAAGTGAGCTTGGATAGGCTCCAGCACACACAACCCTGCACAGGATAACTGCTGTAGGTATACAGTTCATAAAACATGGATAGATTTCCATAAAAAGATGCTGTCTTATATGCGGGCTACCGCAGTACAAATCAATCACCTGTGATGTCGTCCAGGACATTACTGTCCTCTCTTCCCGATGTGTCATCATCCGACACCCAAGAATCTTAAAAAAATGCTTTGACATTTGGGCAGTTGTCTACCAAGCAACCCTTTTGGTACTAGTGGAAAACCCAGACAGTAATGCTAAGGATACAATGATGCTAATATGCCTTAAGCCTTAATTATTAAATTACCACTTTGATTTAATTTTCTGTACCATCTTTTTTCTACTTTTCTTTACTTATCTCCCCCTTTGTCCTTATTGTACATGCAATTCACATTACTTTTAGCCATTGAAGCCTTTCATACAGCAGCTTAGAATTGCACTAGTAAGAATTGTGTCTTGCCCAAGGGTCCACCCTGCCAAACAAGACATAAGTTGAAATTCTGAATTGTGGATGTAACTTACTATTAAATACTTCGTAGTCACCTGAAAAACAGCTGGTAGCTATTATTACAAAAACCAGTTGGCACTGCCTCACTACAGGCCTCTCAGAACACTTCCACAGGTTAGGCCTTTGAATTCCCTTGTTCATCCGATCCTGCTCGTTTCCTGAAATTCCCTTCCTTCCTTTTCTTTTTTCTCCCCCATCTCATCAATCCTTCACTCCAACCTTCCTTACCAATCACCATGCATTTGCATATCCTTTACTCTCATTGACCCTATATAGAGCCATAAGAATTGTCTTCGACTGTAGAGCTCCCACAGAGCTCTGTGCTTTCTACACACAACCCGGTGCCGTTGATTCCCTCCAAGGCTTTAATGTCGTATTCCCCCCCCCCCCCCCCCGGCTCTCTTATGTTCACATTTGCATATCCCAGGTGTGGTCTTTTTTTTCCTTCTACTATACTGTATGTATTATTTATTTATTTTTTTTGCCTCCATGTTTAACTGTCGATGTTTCAAGAAAGCACCAATCCTACAATCGACTTACCTTCCCTCCTTCTATCCCCTGGAGTTTTTTTAAACTCCTTCTCACCCTCTCTTTTGTACTGTCGCTCCCATCTCCTTTCTGAATTCGTTCACTGCTTCCCTTCTTTCCTTCCCTCCTTTCCCAAGCGACCATATCTCACGGTGTTTGGAGCCGCTCAGCAGTTCCTACCAGCAGTGGGAAGGAGAACCATACCACACCATTGATTCCCACCAAAGGCATTACTCCTCCATCCTCTTACCTTTCTTCCTTTCTTCATTCCTCCTAAGCTCCCGTCGAAGCTTTCTGAGTTTCTCTAACCTCTGCACACTCGCTGTACTTCCACCTGCTCCTGTCCACGGAGCGATTACATCTGTATGCCACGAGAGAGAGAGAGAGAGTGTGTGAGAAAGGTAGAGGATTATGTCTTTTCTCACCTGTCTGTGCATGCAGGTTCACATTGGTTCACCAAAGAATGTGGGAGAGGAGAGGATAGTCAAAAGGATTAGTGTGGAGAAAAGTAGAGCTAGGATAAAGGGAAGGAGGAGGGGAACAGAAAAGGGGGGGGGATAAATGAAAGGACAGGATGAAATGGAGACAACAAATAGGGAGAGGGTGAGGGAGAGGAAACAAAGAGAAAGGAGAAAGTGAAATGAAGATGAGAACATACAAGAGAATGGAAAGGAAGAGAAGAAGATAATGAAAAGTGAGAAAGGGAAGAGAAGGGAGGAGAGGAAAGGAAAGATGAAGAGAGGAAAGGAACGTAGCACCAGAGGAGGCAAGTGGAGGAGTTTAGAGGGGGGAGCAGTGGCTCTGAAACCATAAGTAGGCCAGTGGATATTTCAGAGAAATTGATTAGCATTCAAACAGACACAGTAGGCTGCAGGGGGGGGATGAATATTTATCAGAAAATGTCTTCCAATGGCTGGCACATAGACACACCCAAAGGCTGTGGAAAGAGAGGGAGATAGAGAGAAAGAGACTGAGATGGAAACAGCGGGACACAGCTCCAGAAGCATACAGAGACAGAGGCTCCGGGAGGAAAAGACGAGAGTCAGAGCAGACAGACAGAGAGGACGGGCGACGGAGTGACTGACACAGAGTGAAGGGTAGAGCTGAGGGCCGGGCCCTGGTAACACATCCACAGGCCGTGCCCTGCTCCTATCGCACCGCTAGGTGAATAGGTATAGGCTCGAGCTGACTTGACTGCACACAATGTCTCATAGCACTGTTCATGCATGTGTGTGTATATGTGTGTGTTTGTTACTTTCACCTTGCCCAGGGATGTTTTGTTGTATTTTTCCTCAGCTCTATCCCTGGGGTGTGTCCTTGCATTAATTAGCAGGATTCAGCTGCACATGGCTAGAACCAGAGCACAGCGGCACACAAACCAGTTCCCCGTCCCTACTGTAGCTCTGACATTCTCTGCTTTATATATTTGTATACACTGTATATTTGAACAATAGTAACTTATTATATTGTAGTTACAATATATGTATTTTCTGGGCCACATAAACAAAAGAAATGCTGCAGGAGTTCAAAATGAGCCATTTATCTTAACTTGCGTGACAGCCAGTAGCCAGTGGTGTCTGCCTGTTTTGTTATTATTTTTTTCAGCCGCAGTTGAATGCTGCATTTTCTTCATATTTGTTATTGTTTTGCAATGAAATTGGCTTATCTTGGCTTTTGATCCCCTACAGTCTTGTCACGCAAACCCCTCTCCCCAACAGCCCAACTGTTCCCAGCACCTCTTCTCTATCAGTTGAGAAAAAGTTGCAGTTCATGTTCTGCAAACTCTTTGAAGAGTGTTTCTAGATAGTCACCAGGGGAAAATCAACCTGTACAGCACATCTAATGCATCCTACATTTTATAAATATAAAAAAACTCAAACTGCAAAAAGGATTTTATCAAATAGCAACTAAAAACGTATTTATCCAATGAGGATGCATGTGATATTAATGTCTCATCCAAAAATCTGTATACTAAACTGACGTATTTCTTGGTTAGAGTAAAATGTGTGCTTTAATAATATTCATTTGGATGGATCCATCTAATTTCAAACCCAGCATTTATGTTATGTTATGCAAATTATGTAAATGTCAGTGTGTATAAAGTCGAAAGGTTGAAGCTGCAAATTGAGGCAAATTGTTATTTACTTTGATAATGACAAAAAGTCTATATTGCATGGTACTGACGGACTAATTCCAATTCTGATTAACTGTCAAAATCCTGGTGTGTTTGTTCTGGGGCTAAGCCGTAAAGTATTATTTCAAATCAAAGAATATAAATAATAGTGTGTTTATGTGTAGGAGTTAAACTCATCCAGCAGTGGGCCATTTTCAATACGTTTTGTTGTGCAAATACTTGAGGAAGTGTGCATTGTGATAGTATAATGCACTAGCAGTAGTTGGGAATCCTGTCAATCAACTTGTATTGGGAAAACTAGTATTAAATGAAGTACTGTGGTTTTTCAGTAGACGACATTGGATACTGATCATGGCCATCATTGGTACACCAATGTTGGAGGCTATTGATGATATAAATCTAGGTGAAATCATGCATAGCTCAAGGGATTTTTCTTTGTTGCTCTATTGTAAGAGACTGTTTTTCTTACTTTGCCTTTAAGGACTGAAATAAAATTTACATTCAAATGCTCACAGCTGAAGTCAGAACATAAGATTAGAGATTTAGAAGATAATAATTAGAAGATAAGTGATTTGCTATTGCACGGTTTTTACTCCCCAAGGGCAATTGTTAGGAAAATGCTGATTGTTTTCACATCAGAATAAATGACCTAGAGACCTGTTGATTGAGACAGTCGGGTTTTGTAGAACAATAAGCCAATTAATTTCCTCTTGACCCAAAGTAAGCAGTGGTAGCTGCTGGGGTGCTAATGATGCAGCAGAGAAGCAGGATAACTACTGCTGAAAAATAAAGTGAACGCTAAACTGGGGCCTGCTAGAGACGTCCGAAAGCAGATACTAAGGCGAAGCAGGAGTCTGCTGGGAAGTAATTAAGTAAGACACATTTTCTCACAATTGTCAGAGCTGCACCACTAAAAGACTGCTTGTAACAGTGTTGATCTTGTCACTTCTGCATGTTTAATACCTAAGTTGTTTGTTTTTGTCTTCGTCCTTACACTTTCCCCTTTCACTTAAACTTCTGGTATTGTCCAGCGTGGTGCCATGTTTTCAGGAGCCAGTGTTACCATGTGCTGGAAGTTCATTTCAGCATATTTAGTTTCTGCCTGGCATTGGATGAGTGTGCTGCCCATGTGTATGATGGCGCTCGCCAAAGAGCCAGTCTCTCACTGCACCATGTTTCTCCATGTTTCACTGTCTGGTGTGCTGTCATGCTCCAAAAGCCAATGTCCATGACTCGTGTTCATTTGACTTTTTTGGTCTCAAGACCTATTTCGTGCTCAGCTGTACTGGTGGAGCATGTTTTCTCAACACAGCCCAGTATCTGTGGGAATAACTTTGAAAATGGATAATTCTGCAATGCCAATCTCATGGACTGCAAATGCAGGAGTCACCTTAATGCAGAGAGCTTTGAAGTAAGAGTGTAGAAGCCAGGGTGGTGGATGGGCATATAACATGTATGACGCTAACACAGGAGACCTGCGGCTTGCTTTGCACCTTGGCTCAGGCCAACAGTTGTTGCTGGCTTTTGTTTTTTTTCATCAGAACCGTGGTCTTTCCCTAACCTTAACCACACTCAAACTAGTCGCGTGTGCAGATTTTGTAGAAAAAAAACATACAAGACCAAGAGTCTACAGCCATGTTACCCCCCCCCCCAAAAGGGGTTGTTGGCTGTACCAGCGTGTGGAGCTACATGCTAACGTCAGCATGTTAGCCCAATGTTAGCATGCTGGTGTTTAGCAAGTAATACATCCATAGACTTTACAAAAGAAGTGGACATAGCTACCGTGATGTCACCCATTAGTTTGTGAACTGCTGTTTTGAAGCCGCAAGTTTGGGAATTTCGGTGATTTCGCCGTCGCCATCTTGGCATTATTTGGATGAGAGGGTAGAGCTGCCTCTATGCTGATGGATGCTGTTTACTGAGCTAATAAATCAGGTGAGAGTAGGGTCATTTTCTCATTGACTTCTATACAATTGGTCTTCTTTTTGCAGGCAGTGGAGTCGCCCCCTGCTGGCCATTAGAAAGAATGCAGGTTTAAGGCGCTTCCACATTGGCTTCACTTTACAGACCCGGAGGTTGAATATATCCCTTGTCTATCATCTTAGTTTAGCATGTTAGCATGCTAACATTTTCTAGTACTAAACACAAAGTGCATCTGGAGCTGAATGAATGTCATTCGTTTTTCAGGTCATAAACCAAACCAAAACTCTACCATGATGGTGCAGCTTCAGTATCCATTCAGTAGTTTCCATGACATCTCACTGCAAACCAAAGGTGTTGCCATGCTGTACTTTAACATCATCATCATTCTGTCTGGCAAGGCTGCTTCTACATACTGTACAGCAGCATCTTATAAGACAGGCTTTTTAAAGCCAGTTGAAAGCCCTTCTTACATGATGTGATAGCTTTTGGTTCATTCATCCAGGGAACGCTGACCGAGCATACAAGCTCTTTTTCCTACATCACATACTATATGCTTTCATCTCTGAGAAATTGACAAGGTAACACAGACCTTGTGACTTAAGCGCATACTACAGTCTTTAACTTTTTCCTCTGCAGGTTTCGGGGGTTCATTCTTCCAATAAAAATCCCAGCTCCCTAATCCCTAGACTGCGGCTGCCTTACTTAGCTCTTCATTTCCTAAAAGCTACTCAAAAGCTGAAATAAATGATCATGTCCAGGCTTTTACTGCTTGGACTCTCTACTGTAGCAGCCTTAACAGTCCATCCTCACACAAAGTGACAATATCATATATTCTATATATTAAAATGGGCTTTTTACATCCAACATTATCAGACTAGATGGTTTTGTCCTTTCAAATCATTATCATTGAGAGGAGGAAACATTGGTTCCCTCATCATATGGAATTGGCTCTCTGATTAAATGAGCTTTCATCATCTCCTCCACACACCCCTCCCTCTCGTCTTTGTCAGTATGTGTGTGTGTGTGTGTGTGTGTGTGTGTGTGTGTCTCTGCAGTCAGATCATCTTCCTTATGAAGTCATCCGGTAATGAGGCGAATCACATTAGATGAATGGATAGGCTGACTAATCGCATAAAGCCTGTTAATTGGATGCATATTGTCATGCAACTGTTATAGCATCATAAAGTCGCCAAGCTGCCGAGGGTGGCGCTGCTCTGAGGTCGCATGAGCGGCAGTAACATGGGAGCAAATAGGCATGACTAATAAGTGAGGGAGGAACCTACGGGGCCTATGTCGCGCTCTCGCTCTTTCTCTCTGTCACCTCTCTCTCCGTCTCTCGTCTCACTCAGCAGCCCCAAATAATCATTTTTAATTCCAGCCTCAAAAGTGCTTCCTGCCTTCCACTTCCCTCTCTCTGCCCACCTGGGGGAATTTCATCAGCCTTTTCTGCTTAATTACCTGAAAGATGCTGTCAGTCTCGTCTAATTATAACTCAATTCTCAACATCCTGTCTCAGAAGGGTGGGCTCTGAATTGAACCGTTAAAATCCAGTTTACTTCCATGACCTCTGGAACTCCCCTGCATAATAAGAACAGATGTTACAGTTGTCCTCAAAGGGGAACCCTACCCTAAATGTGTTCTTGTTGTGACCCTGAACGCCTCATTTAGGTCTATTAACATGGATAAATGTAGCCTGGGAACCAGATGAATCTGCGAGCTCATGTTTCATTTGCTCTGGCAGATAAGTCTGGCCCCTCTCCCATTCAAACTGACTTCTCTGCCGATTTATCGGGCCAACCAATCACAAGCGTTTATCTAGTACGAGGCGGGTTTAATACGATGACTGACAGAGACGCCTTTCAGGTATCTTTGTAAATAACCAAGATGGCGCTGCCGATACGGAACTTTCTCCAGCAGGCTACAACGGCAGAATTAAATGGACTAGACTGTAAATTTTCTCTAAAAAAAGAACAAACAACTGCACTTAAACTTTATGTTGAAAAGAAATATGTGTTTGCCGTACTTCTGACAGAATGTACTGTCCGACAGGATGGCGTTTCGTCGCTCTGATTGGTGGGATAATGGGATAAACAATTCTAAAAGCCCTTCTACGACACCAAAATAGAAAGTAATACTACTAGTCATCACACATTTGACCACATCTTAACCATATGGTTATTTTTTGTAACCATGGCAACTAATGTCCCCAAACCTTAACAAAATAATTTGAAACCAAACGTTAATCTGACAAATGGTGTCATCCTCCCGATATGGGGCATCAGGTCGGTAAAGTTCCTGGAGGTCATAGACAAGCAACATATTTTGTCCTCTAATTTGGAGGACTTAAATATATTATATATATTAAATATAAGTGTTGCAGAATGACTTTATCAGAAAAAACATGGAACATTCAGTTGTTCATGAGGTAATGTTTTGACAAGCAGTTTAAATTTCATATAATTGTAAAATGAAAAACAGTCTTCCAGTGTAGTCAAGGAGCAGCTCATGTCGTCTGGCCTACAGTATAGAGGTTATGACCACAGGCCTTACAGACACATAAATTCAGAAAGAACTCTGAAAGGATCTGCACGCACTTGGCATTTTTAAGCATAAAATCAAGAAACCTCTGTGACTTCTTGTGTTTTCTTCTGCTCATGGTAACAAAATAGCCCCGGGTACCGACGTTTCAGCCTGATCTCATGATAAATTCATAGTTTATTATATGAAAAGTAACTTGAATTTAAGATATTATGTAAATCGAGTGAAGCAGCCTCATGCCACTTAAACACGCAGCATTTTGGATAGAAATTGAAGATGGAGGTCAGTGTAGTGGATGAGCCGATAGATTTTCCTTCAACTAATACATTACATGTCTGCTGTCAGTAAGATGTTAATTTACTTCAATTTTCACATTTTGAAGAATATATTCTTTACCAAAAAAACTACTGCACAGAAACTTAAAGCATAATGTTTTAATTACCACATGGATTCACTATTTAAGTTCTTGTTTCCTCTTTCTCATTTCTGTATCAAGTGTCTCTCAGCATCATTGATTGAAAGATAGTATACTGTAATTAACCCTGGAGTTATAGCTCATTAAAAAAAAAAAATCTGAATGAACATTCTGGTGCCCAAGGAGTATCACTGAGGAGCTCCATATGGGTAAAGTCTTGGGGGGGGGGGGGGGGGGGGGGGGGGGGGGGCATCTCTGTAATTCTTCAACCTGTTCCCACAAAGTATCCACAGGAAGTCTGCTCTGTAGCTGTGTGCCCTGCAGCTCGGAGGCAGTGACTAAGTCTCTTATTAAGTGCATGAGCACACACACGCAGTACATCGCATACTTGTTGCATTACACCTCTGGACAGTAAATCTCTTAATAAACGGACACAACCGTTCCAAATGCTACCATGACTCATCTGTAAATATAGACTGACTTAAATTCTCTATATAGAAACTAAATATCATTGATTGTATCTGCAGGAAATTAGACCTCAATTGACATGTTATCCTACAAAACCCAGTCTCTCGAATAACTGCTGAAATTGCCGGCATACAGTAGGCGCCAGCACTCCCGAGTTCTCAAAAATAAACGGGATCAGATTGTTTTGAGTAGCCTGATATTTATTACGAACTGTATAAAATGATTTGATTCATATTCAATTAAAACAATTTCAGGATATCTGGGTCTCATAACCAGCATGCTTTGAAGCAATGGATGGAGGACCTGAGGGGACTATTTCCCATTTTTCAAAAGTGGATAAAACCGTTTTTGGACACGGACACCGTGTTACTGTATATAAGCCTTAGGTCTCTGTTCAGTTGAGTAACAGCTGAGATGCAGCATTTCTAGAAGAATCACTAAGTAATATGATGTGTTGCTAACTAGAATAGTATACTATATAGACTACAAATGTTGATAAAGGGCATTTTTCCCTTTTTCTTGTTGTTGTTGTGGTATTGGGGTTTTTCCGCAGTGTAACATAAGGCATCATGGAGTAACACAGGGCAGGGCTAAGAAACAGCTAACCAAATCAAATTACGGTACCACCACGCCATATGTCTGACTACCTGACATCTCCAAAATGCATTAAATGTCAAGTCAAATAACACAACAGATTCCACTGATCTATTGTACTTATTTGACATTATGTTGAAAGGATAACAGATGGGCATCGGTCCGTCTTCTCTTCTACTCAGTACCACAGAGACACAGATTGTGAGTGAGATGAAGTTTGAAAGAAATCAAAAGGCCGTAATGAAGAGAGCTCTGTATGTATGCCTTTCTATTAGAAATCATTAGCAAAATACTGGCACATTTTCAAAATTCAAAAGAGAGTGGAGAAATCACACAGAGCAACACCTTGCAAAACATCGACCATTTGGTTTATTTACACACACACACACACTCCCCGTCGGAGGGGATTAATTTGTTAGAAACAGCATGATTCTCAGAGGGAGACACAAACAAACACAAAGAGAGCTGATTAGCACATCATGATTAATGATTTTGACAGCTAATTTTGAAACTCGCATAGAAACTGTCAGTCTGTGTGTGTGTGTCAGTGTAGATGCCCACGCATACATTGATCAAAAGTTTGTCATGACTCGCAGCTGTAAGATAACACTCACGTTTAAATTTTTCTGTGTAATCAGCTTAATCACAACCTGACGGGAAAGGCATTCACTTCATTCTTTTTTTTTGTCTTGGACAAAAAAATGCCTTTTACTACCTTAAAATAAGTGGAGCACTGCCACAGGGAGCACAAAAGGAGATCACTTTCAAAAAGAGCTGCACCTGGCGATTTTGTGGCAGAGCAGAGCGCTTTCAAAAGTTCAGAGAGTGGCTTAACTTTTCGGGAAAGTTCAGAGTGACAGGACCAACTTCTCAACACACCAGCTGACGAATCGTGATGAAAAAGACGAGACCAGCCATGACACCAATAGCAAAGAGAGAAGAATAACCAGAGGAGAAATTCGCTTTTGTTTTAAGTGAATATCTGGAGCTCAATTGGCCTGCCGTGGTCAGCGATTGTTAAATAATCTATTTGTTGCAACCTATAGTAATGGTATCAAACACAGCAAAACAACAGGAGAGCGGAGAGGCCGTTTGCATGGAATCAAGACATGCATCATGCAGCCCTTTTTCCACAGTGCTATGTGTATACAGCAACATTATTCTGAATTTCTTCCTTTTGGTGATTTACAGAACATGTTAGCAGTCAGTAAACAGTTGCTTATTTAAATATCCAGCAGTTAGAGAGTGACATTGTCATTCATTTAGAGACAGGTTTCTGGCCACCTGGCAAATGCTGCCTGCTGCTGCCAAAAAACAACACTATGAGCGTGGTGAGAGTGAACCAAAATGATTAAGTTGTGGACGGTGCAGCAGAAATGAGCGGAAACTCACTGTATAGCTCCATAAAGCAAATATTGATTATAGGCCGCCTTAAGTACTGTATATTAGTATACAGGTCGCACCAGTGGAGTCTACTTGATACGCAAGTATACACCGTATACGCACTAAGAAAGGCTTTTCGCAAACACACTTAAAAATGTGTAAGTATACGTAACAAAATAGTTTTCTGACAGTACCTTTACTTCAAATACCGGGTCAAGAGATTCGACAGCAAGCTAAATAAACGTTGCCTAACATGCCGAGAGACTCTCGACATCTTAGTTCATTGTATTTTAGTACTAAAAAGTAAATTTACTTTAATTTCATGCTGCTGTGCACTACAGTTCAGGAAAATATAGTTATTTGTACTCCACTGAGGTTAAGAGTTACTTTACAGATTAGGACTGTATATGCTGTTTTGTATATAAAATGATGAGCTAATCAAATATGATTCAACAACCCAATAGTACAACCAACTATAAAACAAAAATGCCACTTACACATGCATGCATCAGTAATAATAATCAAATTAATTAATATATAATCCTACAACATTCAAGGAATGCTTTTACTTGTGATTCTTTAAGTACATTTATTTAATAATACTTATGTACTTTAACTAAAGTACCATTTACACAGCAGGAGTTTTACATTGCAGTATTGCTAATTTAACTTCCACCTCTGGGACAGTGTGTAAAACACATATCCCTCTAAAGACAGTGGTTGTGCAATAGGAGCTATAGGTGGGGTACAGTAAACCAATTTTTATGTTGATAGATTTACAACAATAAGCTTGTAATGAGGCCAATATCAGCTCAGCACACCGTTCCAGCTCCGGGGGGGGGGGGGGCTTGTTTACATCCCATTCTCTCCAGGTGTTTACCTAAACAAAATAGAATTTAAATGCAACATTGTTTCAAAGCATGGTTGTAATACAGTGTCTGTGTATTGTGTTGAGACAGGTTAAACACAAATTCTTCATTACATCTTAGCAGATGAACACATATAAAATGGCAAAGATAATGATACTGCAGAGGCTGTCATATTAAGGAGTGATATAGCATGTACCAGCAGACTGTAGCCTGTGTGTCAGGATTGGTATTATAGCTTGAAAACGATATCTGGAGCCTCTGGGTGGCTTAGGAGAACAGGTGTCATTGTGCTGCTGTGACGCCACCGATTAATATTGCATGCGGTGCTTTCTTTCTGTTTTTTTTGCGGATGTGTATGTGTCACTTGCTGTGTACAAACTAATGCAAGCTGATAAAAAACAAAATAAAAATTCCAGTCTCATTGAAATAAATAAATAAGAAACCACACTGAACAGATACTCACACTGTCTCAAACCTTGTGGAGCAACATTACAATCTTCCTCGCCAGCTGTGCCGTGGTCTCTGTAGGTATTAAATATTGATAATGGGGGATGTGTGCATGAATACAGTATGCTTATCACCACGAGGGATGCTTGGAGATTTTGGAAGCGGGAGATATGAATCTGGGCTAATAAACACAGGGATTTTTTTATTAATTTATTTACCTTCAAAACAAGCCTCTACATAGGAAACATCCCAGCAGCCCCAGCCTGGTGGTTTTACTTCAAAGTGGTACTGTAAAATGGTTAATGGTCACTTTATTCTGCCGGCACAATCACCTTTCACATCTACTGAGTCCTTCTAAAAGAATCATTAATAATTCCCCTCCCCACCCCCTATCCCAAGCACCATTTCCTCTGCAGCCATGTGGACACTGTCCACAGTCGTTGATGTGTATTTACTGCCTCGCTCTCATCCAAGATTTGAACTGTGGAGTTCAGTTTTCAGTAGTTTGAAAATGCACAGCAGGCCACACACACTTCTTGAGAGGATGGCGTTAACAGAGATGGAACGATGAAAAACGCAATTTAAGTTCAGCTTTTGTGGTGGGCAGAGCAGGCGGACACGCGGAGCCAGACAGTAAACAGCAGACAACGTTAGCTTTAAGGTTACAGTTTCCTTCCATCTAACTTACGGCTGCGAGCGCACATCTCGTCCTGCACCTCAGCCTGCTGAACGAGGACCCACCTAGCACACATTCAGCGGGGGAAAAGTGCACCGCCAACGTCAGTCAGGCCCTTGCTATCTTTTTTTTTTTTTTCGTTTTGTAGTGCTGCTTTTGTCCGTCTAAAAGCACCCTACTGCTGTGTCCAGGCTTATACAGGAGTTCTGCCGCTCCGCCATAGCTGTCCTTTCACTTCCTTTGATATCACAGTCAGTGTCCATTCTGTAGTGGACATTTTAAATCTCTTCTTTGTGCGTTCTTCAAACAGACAGAAAATGTGGACCACGCAGCACCGTCATGTCTTTTGATTTTGGGGGTATTGTATGCTAAGTTAGTATTCTCAGGTGGAGTCAGGTATGATGGGATTCAGCAACTCAGTGGGATACTGAGTGTGTGTGTGTGTGTGTGTGTGTGTGTGTGTGTGTGTGTGTGCGCGTGCGCCCCCTTGTCATTCTCTCTTTCTTTTATGTTTCTTTGATGTTTGAATAAAAATGGGTCCCAGCCTTGAGCATCCCGGTCCCAGTGCTGCCTTCATGTGAGCTTCCTCAGTGTGATGACATTTATTCTACAAACTTTTTTTCTTTTTCTTTTTTTCTTTCTAGGTTTGAGGGAATCAGGTTTGCATAGTTTGTACTGTAGTTTGTTGTTGGGTTTGTTTGAAAGCAGGAAGACAAGCAACACACAGGCCACTCGGCGGATGCCAGGGCCTAAATTGTGAATATGCGGACTGCCCTCCTCTTCCTCCTTTTCCTTTTACACTCTTGCTCAAACATCCATTTTATACATTATACAGCATCTCTTCTCTTAATTCTCTTAAAGATAATTCTTAGTTTTGACCAGAAAATCATATTGAAAAGTGACCGACTTGTTAGTTTGGAGGTTAAGCCAAGGCTTAAATGTTGTATCACACGGTCTGGAAATGTTTGCCATTACACCACCCACCACACGTTGTTGATATTTTGTCACTGCATGTCAATGTCATACTTAAATATTGAAAAAAAATACGACTGTGTAAACCACCTTCAAACAAAGGAGATTGACTGGTTGTCCCATGGACATACAGTGTACCATGAATAATGGTATAATCCCAACCCCACTGTATCACCAGACAAAAACAGTGACAATGGACAATTGTGCAAAACTATGTTCAATTGCTTTTCTTTTAAAAATCATTGCTTTTAACAATATCTGCACATGGCAACAAGGGCATAGGTATGGGAACTAAACTTTGGTTAAGGCAAGCGAAAGACAGCGTTTGCGGTTAATTAAAAGGCTAGCCTAAATGCAGGTCTGTGACGGGGACGCAAAACTCCAGTCTCCTGCGTCCGCTCACACACACTGCACTCCACCCCCCACCCTGACATCCACCTCGGTACACCGGGGGCACGCCACTTCCTGCATTAACAACGTTTCTACTGAATGTGAATCATTTCAAGGTGGCAGAATTGTCTAATATGGACATAATTCCTGAGGATACTGGGCTGTAATCCTTGGTTTGTGTACGGTCCCATGGTGACGGAATTGCACATTAAAGTCAATGTCAGTTGCCAGGAGAGAGAAATTGATTTCTGCCTAGAATTTGAGTAGCTAATTGGTGGTGCTGTATTTTTTAATGATTATTATCCCTCGTCACATCATTCAAGCACTTCTCCTCCCATGTAATCAACACCAAGAAGACACCAGATGCCCTGTATCCGTCAGCAGGTAGCTAGCAGTCATGTCACACACACACACACACACACACACACACACACACACATAATATATAATATGTAAATTGACATGGAGCGATAAACTAGGCACTGAAAATGGCATTTACGCGGGCTTGGATTGTGCTCTGTTCCATCCCGAGGAAACGCGCCAACACACTCATTAGCACACGCAGGAAAAAAGACACACACGCTGAGTGGTGGCCAACATGAGGATAGCAACCTGCTGAGAACACACATAATTTATTAGCAGGAATCTAATCACCGCCTCAAATGAGCTCCAATGGAACTCATTAAAATGGTTGATGAAGATCAGCCCAAACAATAAGACTGCGTCAGGGCAGACAGATAGATAAATAGACAGACAGACAGACAGACAGACAGCTCTTGGCTACTTATTTGTTTGTCTTTTCCATCCCTGTGTGTTGTCATTTGTGTAGAACATCACACAGGGCTGTGTACAAGTGAGAGATATGAAACACTCTCATTTTAATGTCTTTTCTTCCCAATCAAGTTTTTCCTGTTTTCACAGACGCGTGTCAGGCAGTGCACATAACGAGTCGCGTTGCTTTCTGCTCTGTCAAGGTTCTGGCACCATCTCCGCTCTTCAATCCGACGCGAGGACTGTCAGGAAGCGGCTGCCTTTTGTCTCAAAACTTTCCAGCTCGCTCTGTTTTTAATGTGGAATCAGAGGAAATTGTGCTGAGTGATCCTCAGCAAGACTTGCTTTGATTTTTCTTTAAGTGGCTTTATGACAGTAGGTAATGGGCTACGCGTGTATATGTGAAGGGTTAGGGTTAGTCTTCTTTTCAGACATTACAAGCCTTTTTTTGTCTTTCGTGTCATGAAACAAATATCTGTTTTTTACTTTTTAAGAGCGTGAGTACGCATGCATGAATGTGTTTACGTGCGCGCCCGTAATTATCCGCCAGCAGGAGACTGACCACCATGCTTTTTCACATTGCTGCAGCTGATTTCCGACAGAGTAGCAGAAACTGAAGCCCTCCTGGTGGGGTTATTTTCAGTCATCTAAGGATGAAATGTTTTTTTTTAAAACGCGTTCATTGCAGCTACTCTGAGCTGTAAAGTTATTTCCAACCATCTACACCTGGAGGCAGCAGAGCCTTATTATGCCCACACTAGTCCAGCCGGGAGTCCAACTCATCTAGAAGTTCACCCACCCCCTCTCCCCACCCCCCCACCAACAGCACTGTAAATCGAGGGACGCTGTAATCAGCGGTGTGACTCGGTTGGTAAGTGACGGCATCGATCGTCTGGGATTGAAGAGTCAGTCTTAATACTGGCTGGTTTCAAGAGTGGAGTAGTGTCGAGGCAAGGGACGCCGGGGAGGCAAGAGGGGTTTTTATAACGAGGATGGATGGACGGGGCGGACGGAGGGAAAACTGGTCTCCGCTCTCATTTGGAAACGACCGTTTCAATCAAAAGACGCCATGGTTTAGAGACTTGTGATTTAACTGTTCGATCCCTAGCTGAGGCTAGAATTAAGGCTTGGAGAGTGTTGTACATTTACAATGGAATTGCGTTCAAAGGTTTCCAGAGTTTTGTGCCCTTGAGGGAGCCGAGTAGTCGCCTTATTCTGGGGTTAGAAAAAAAAAATCAAATGTTGACTACTTTTAGAGACAAAGTAAGATCAAGTATGAGGCTCCTGAGAAACTAATTTAGTTTTCTGAAATGTGCATGAAGATAGTCACATTTCTGATGCCAAATAACAACAGCTGAAGAAGCTGCTGCGCATTAGTTTAAAAATGAACCAATAAAGCAATAGAGCAGTTATTCTTTAATCATTTTAAATACATGCCTCAGTCTATGGTCATTCTATTAGGTTTATTGGATTGTTTTTTTATTGTATTTATTAAGCAGCAATGGAAGTCAGATTGGCATTATCACCACATGTTGTAAGGTGACATGACATCCACAGTGATTTTAACAAACAGTACACAGCAAGTGACATATACAATATCGTCAAAAGTGTATAAACACCTTAACACTGCACAAATATGCAATGGCAGGGCATGTAAGAACACTCTTCTGGTAAGGTGTCCCCCCCCCAGCTTTTGGAATCTGGCTCCCATTCAGTCGCATTAGTGAGGTCCAACACTGATGATGGGGTGATAAGGCCCCGGTCTGCTTTCCACTTCGTCCCAAAGGTGTTGGATGGGCTTGGGGTCAGAGCTCTGTGTGGGCCAGTCAAGTTCTTCCACACCAAGCTGGGGAAACCTTTCTTTCTTTTCTTTCCTGTACCTAACTCTCTGGACAGTGGAAGCGTCATGTTGAAACAGCAGCGGGCCTCCCCTCCACCTGTTGCAAACGTAAAAACACAAACACACACCGCGTTACTAGCAAGACTGCTATCGTGCATTTAACAACTCTATACTCGCATGTAAACAGGTAAGAGAACGTTTGGGTGTGTACGTGTCAACATGCATGTGTCTCTCCATATCGGCGTCTCTCTCAGGGATGGCGTGTGCCAAACTGCATTCAGCCACTTCACACTCCAGAAGCCTCTTGAGGGCAGGGGAGGAAAACATACCCTCCTACAAACATACGGCACACACACAGGGACGCAAACCTGAGATATTATCGTAAATGCCATGACAATCTGAGATTCGGTTGTGTGAACGATGTGTCAGTCGCACCACAAGATAAGGTAGAATGTGTTGTTCCTTTGTCTTGTTTTGTATTTGACAGAAAGAAAAATAAATGCCCTCCCTCACATCAATACACACAAATAAAAATCACTAAATACGATTATCTTCTTTATGTTTTTTCTATTCTTATTCTGTTCCCATTGGCTGCTCCTTTGTGACTAATATCCCAGATTGAGAAGAACTGGTTGCCCTCAACCGCATGTTGATGCAGACTTATACATTGTGATGAAGCAGACCTATATTCTGAGCTAGGGCTGGCTAAGAAATCAAAAAAAAAAAAAGTCTAACAAATTTCTTCCCTCGAAAATCAAACTTCTTCAGAGGATTCCGTGAGAACACCCAAAACTCCAGCAGTCAAACACAATCTGCACGGCTGCTTTGAGAGGTGCCATCTCCAGGTTCAGATCTGAGACAAAAAATTTCAACCTGAAAATAGCTACCTGTCGTGCACAGCGGGCGTGCTTTAATATAAGCTGGCTAATTTGTTTGTTTTCTTCCAGCAAGGTGGCAAAGAGTGTGGGCCCCGCCGCGATGTTTTTCATGCCTGAATGCCTAAATTAGAAGAGATCCATTTTATTTATAGTGCTTTGTTTAGTCTAAATGTTAGATGTGCTCGGTTTGATTGGGTTTAATTAAAATGCAGACGTTTGTTTCAGAGGAGCACGGGCGGAGGTGTTGGTGAGATGAGAGCCTGCTTCCTCAGGTTGTACAGTGAAGTCTTAATGCGGGGCGGCAGCTATGAGGTATTTGTGTCATCGTATTGTGCCCCGCTGTACTTCCCCCCACCCCACCCTGCGTGCTGTCTGTGAGCCACATTCGGTTTTAGCAACAAGAAGCGAGTCTGTGCGAGACTTTTACCGAGGTGCGGTAAAGTCCATTTCCAGATTGTATATAAAATCACCTCTCTGACGGCAGACACTGCCGGAGGCCAGAGATAAATCCAAGTCGAGAAGAAAGCGCTGCCGCTCTCAGCTGAGCAGAGGCATCCTTATTAAACCAGCAGAGGCCCACCAAGTCAATTTATCCAAATCAATTCTGCATTCTATTGAGCTGTAGCTGATAAAAGAAGTTCTGTTTGCTTGAAAATTTGCTGCCTTCATTTATCTTACCGTTTCAGATGTTTTTCATGTGCAAATTAGTATCAATATATTTGACATTGATTCATTATTTGGTGGCTTTTTAAGCACCTGGGTAAGTTTTTGTTTTCCGTTTGACTATCACAATACATACATCACTACAGTACCTGTGATTGTTGGTATATCCTATATATGATGTTTTCTAGAACTAACCTAATAGAATAATGTGTTGTGGGGGAAAATTAATGCAGGAATTCCGTGTGTTTGCAAGCAAAAATTGCTGGACTTTTTAGTTGGTTTTAGTAGGTGTCTTAAAAGCATTTGAGTAGCATTTTGTGTCAGCATGAAATAACATAATAAGTCAAATAAGTGTTGAAGAAATTCGGTTCTTGCCAGACACCGTGGCCCCCTGGTTTCATGGCGGTAAATGAGCATTGAGCGATAACTGGCAGGAACAGGAAGCACAGACTGACAGTTGTTATACTGAGAAAAAAAAAAAGAAAACATAAATTCACGTTTGAATCACTACTAAAGAACACATGTTGTTTCAAAAAGGAAAGCCAAGATGGATTTGGATAAAGTCACAGAGTATAAATAATAAATACTGATGAAAGAAAAATATCATAGGAATGTTTGAAAATGTTACTAAGAAAAACTAGTGCTGTGGAATAAATGTTTTATTTTTATGAGTCTGTACTTGTTTGACCACACATACACCACATAAAAAACCTGTTTGTGTGGAGGATGATGGATCCCTGTAAAGTTCTCCTAAACTGTAATGTGATTCTGATGACAGTAGCTAAGACGGCTGATAGAAGTCCAACACCTTATTATTTTCATCCAGCACTGCCTCTTCAGTTTCATTACCACAGGCTCTGCACATGTGCTGCTGCTCTTACCACCAGTACATACTGCTGAACCGCACCGCCATGACACTACAGACTTCTAGTTTCATCTAGAAGTTTATTATTATAATCTTTATGTTAGATTTTCTGCATTTTAATGCAATGCCGTCTTCTTCGGGTTCTCTTGGGACTTAATTCACATCCTATTTATAGCCTAAAATGTTATTATAATGGCAGCTGTTGCCAGATTATAGCTACAATATTACAGAGTGTTACATTAAACCCTAATGGGACCTACTCACATGCTGAATCGTAACTCTGTGCCATAGATTTACAGTAGGCACTAATGTACAAGGAGCATCTTTTGACAGTTACATGCTATGGGCCAAAATACAGTATGTGTGAGTTGCTCACAATTGCACAAGCTAATTAGCCTAAACTTGCTGAACTGTGTACAGGAGAGATGACAGCAGCTGATCATCGCCACGGCCTGATAGCTGAGATCACATTCAATAAAGTGCTAATTCATTAGGTCACCATGGGACTGTACACAATCTGCCCATGTTTTCTGTCTTCTTCCATCATGGTTTTTATCTTTGTTTTTGTCAACTTCTCTTTGTCACACCCTGCCTCTCTCTCTCTCTCTCTCTCTCTCTCTCTCTCTCTCTCTCTCTCGCTCTGTACTGTAAGGGAAAAAGTGATTAGCACACTTAAACGGCATGAGAGACACTCAGAGCCTTTGGGTGAATTGCTTCGCCATAATTTCTTTGTTAATTGCTTCTCTGGGGAGGCGTGAGAGTAGAGGAAGCCCCGGGGTAACTTAGTCTGCCACATTTACACACTGGCCTGTTTCCTGTACCTCCCTTCCTCCCTTTATTCATATCACTTGCCTCCTCTTTCTCCTCACCCTCCTCCCTCTGTCTATTAACTTGTGGCTTCCTCCCTATTTTTTTTAGTTTTTTGTTTCTGGTCGGTGAAACTTGTGATTCTCTTCTTACCCTTTCCTCCCCTCTCCTATTTTCACCTTTCCTCTCACCCATGCATCATTTCTGCTTCACACTTTTCTTTCTTCAAATGCTCCCTTCTCTCATTTCTGCTCCATGGTGATTTTTCACTGTCTCCCTCTCCCTCCCTCGCTCTCTCTCTCCCCTCATGCTCTCTTCCAGCTTTCCCTCCTACTTTGTTATTCCAGCAGTCTTTCCCTCTGTAGTTCTTCATCCCACCTTGACAGCAAAATGTACATTAAAGCACAGCCACATCCTCGCACCGCTGATTTATGGCACTTGACAGATAAAGTATCTTTAGGCACGCAAGACAGCCATCATGAATGAAACGCCGCGAGGTGGCAGGCTTCATTTCTGTCTTTGCCCTGCGGTGAATTATGCACGTTGTTGCCCAGGCTGGGGGGAAAATGGAAGATGAAAACATGAAGAGCACTTGGTTTTTTGTGATCTACTGTGATGTGTCTGCTTTCACAGTTTAAGGCTCTTTTTTCGGTGCAATGCTCCAGTATGTAAATCAATTGCACCGACCTCACAAACGCATACTAATTTGTCCATCTTGAGATACAAACAGACCCAACCTCATCGGTCAGTGTGTCTCCCACTCTTTACCCAACAATTGACGGTATGATTGGGTTTTAGAGCTCTGATGAATTATTTCTTGAAGTTTCTGCCAAACATAAGAGGAGAGAAGTACGGGGGGAAAATCACTCAGCTTTAATTCTGTTTCTTCCCTTGCATTGTTCCATAGTCACTGGAGTATTGTAAGAACGATTTAGCCTTGACCTTTGCCTTTGTTCATTTTGTTTTCAGTTAATTTAGTGATTTTAAACTGTAATATGCACTCATTATAGGCATTGGCTGGTTGACTTTAGTGTGATCCAGTAAAATGGATTTGGCTCTAAAATAACAGGGGAATGAGAGATAAAGCCAGTCACTCACACCTCTCTTGTTATCTATTCTGTTAGAGCTTTCATTTTGCTTCCTGTTTTTTTTCTAGTTAAAGATTCTCTGCATGTTTCTTTTATGTGTAATTTTGCTTTATCTGTTTCTAGTACTTTTGCACTTTTGTAGTTTAGTTTAGCTAGATAGCTAACAAACCAGCCATAAACTAACACGAACATGGATGAATATAACCATAAGCAGAAGTTTTATACATGCACATATACAACGCCAAAGCCCAGTGTGCCCTCTGCATGATCATAGATGTTAAATTGCTGGCGCCCCTTTTAGCTGACGCTTTAAAGAGACAGGCTGGACAATGGCTAATTTCAATGTAATTTCAATGCAATTTCAGCCTTCGTTATCACAGAGGGCAAAACCCAGTGAGAAGGTATTTCCATTGTTCATTTTATCTAACAAAAGCCAAACATCCATTGACTGACATAGTTACACTTGGGAGGAGTTACTCCCACTTTTCAAGCACTCAAATGTTTCTTCGATTCAAACTTGGCTTTTTTTGGACTCAGATAGCTATCCCATCCCAGCCCAAAAGGCGACAATCACTTAGTGTAAATGGTGTCTGAAAGAGGACGGTGTAGTGGATGGATGGGTCAGCAAGGTGCATGACTTTGACAAGAGAAATCACCCCTTATATCCCCTTTGCCACTGTCAATCAACATTGTGTTCTTTTGACCGTGGTCACAATCTGCAAGAAAAATATCCTAAACTTAAAGTGAATTTACAATTTTTCCCAATCCTCTACTGAGTAGATTGAGTTTGCCAAGTTGTCATGGAAAATAATCACAAACTTTTTTTTGTTTAGTTTGGAGGACTTGTTGGTGGTGGATACCACTTAGTGGTGTGGATATGGAGTCAAGTCAAAATGAAATTGCTCCTAAGACAAATCAGTCGCTTCATGAACCCTCTTGCTGTACAGTGACAAAAGTGACTGAACCAGCTGATCTCCTGGAAGACTTACAGGTGTCCAAAAAACACTTTCCAGCTGCTAATACTGTTTGGACAGATCAGTGGGTGGGAATCAGGATGGGAACCTGTTAGGATTTCATCGCTATTTGATGGAAGACCTTCACACCTTTAGAGTCTACCTATCAGTTTTGACTCTGACTGAACTGAACCGCTTTATTTTTTAAATGGCTTTCAACTGGCTATAAATGTACTGAGGCAAATGTCAACTGAGACTGACGGAGCTTCCCATTCAGTCTAATTCCAAATCTTTGTCACATCCTAAATCTCTTAAATTCCATAATTCACTTACTTGTACGGGCACTTATTGAATGTCATTTTCGAGGGTTGACACTGCAGGGATTCAGAAGAAATAAGCTTTTGATCAAACGGTTTCCACTTTAAATCCACCAATCGTTACAGAAGTTAGAGAGTGTAGGCTAAATTTGAAATTATAGAACTGCTTAAATGACCTTCGCTTTAGAAATACTGCTGATGCACCTTTCAGTGAGGCAATTACCCTCCAATGGCTTTGTCCAGTGGTAGAAGATGGGGGGCTGTAATGGTGAGCTCCCACCTGTGAATAAGTGTGAATAGTGGGGCTGCTGAAACGCAGCGAGGGCGCTCAGTCAAACTTCCCCCAGCCGGATGAAAGGTTAAATCTGAACATTTTTTCCTGAGTGTCCTGTCCTCTAAAAATCTGTTCAGCGTTTAGTACATGAGTGAGTGGCATGGGGATTCTTTCTGACACCGTTAGGCGTTAGTCAATTTTCACACTTCAAAAGGTCTGGGACAAAAAGCGTGAGCCGCGGGGTTGAACGAGCCCCGGCTGGCTCCCACTGATGGAAATGCCTGGGAATAAGTTGTCAGAACTGTTAGTTCTGGCATTTACAAAGAAGGCATGTATGCTAAATGACAAGGTTGCTGTGGTGATAACCTTCCATGGTCTCTTCATTTCCAGAGTAAATTCTAATACTTTTTAATTATGCAGTTTTGTATACGGCAAATAGGTGACCTTTGGTGAGCAGAACTGTTGTTTAGTTAGATGGCAGTGACCTTTACTGGTTACAGAAGGAGAGAGCTTGTATGTATAAGAGCTGAGGAAGATGAAAGAGCATTCACACATACTTAGTGTTTAATACTGAGGTTTTATTTAATAAACTCTTTCAGAAAAATGCTGAGGGGAAAGCACTTATATCAGACCTCACATATTCACATCTGCCTCCCTGCATACACACCCAAAGCAAAACCATTTGCATATATTGACTCAGATTGTATTTGTGAGTTAATATATGCCGGAACACAGTAACATTTGAAGTGTTCTGTAGAGTTAATATAGCCAACAGGTCAACAGGACAGAGCACAAGTGTAATTAAGCAGCATACAACATACGTTTCCCAAAACTCTCAATACAAGACTAGACAGAATACATAATAGGGTAACTATTATTTTAACATGTAGTTCTGACCATAATTCCTTTCAGTGAATGTATTATTGTATTTACCAACTTAATGACTGAGATCTGGGAACACAGATTGAGTAAGAAACACAAACAGATTAATTTTTTTTTTGTTTTTTTCCTTGGCAAACTTATTTAAAGACTGAACTGTAAAACACCCATCGCAGTTTACAGACATTTCTGGTTCAACATGGAACTACTGTAGGACCGTCTACAACACTAAAGCTATTTTCAGAAGTTAAAGATTGTTTTCGTTATTAATTGAAAACTTTTTCAATTAATTTATTAATTGTTTGATCCACAGAACGTCAACAAATGCAAAGTGTGCAAATAAAAAGTTCCCAGCCCGTGGTGATATCCTAAAATGTCTGACCAACAGTCTAAAACCCAAAGATATTGAGTTTACTATCATAAAAGTCAAACATTCACATTTGAGAAGCTGGAAATTTAAATCTGTTTAGCTTAAAAAAGATTAAAATAGGCTTAAATAAGCAATTGAGTATAGAAATAGTAGAGTTAATTTTCTGTTGACCGACTTATTCAACAACTCCCTCACGCAAAATGTCAAAATACGTTGTTTGTCCATACCCTCTAGAACGATGCACAAAAGGTTTTTCTGATCTGAAGTCCCTGTCATCCGCTTTACAATCCCCTGATCAAAATTGTATGATGTGATGACGATGGGGAACACATGCAGGTTAAAGTTTGGTTAGGTTTAGGCATAAAAAAACTGCAGGTTACATTCAGGGAAACATCATAGTTTGGGTTAAAATGAGTACTTTATGTTTAGGTTGTGCTGAACTGGAATCATCCTTAGAGCAGATTCTTCTTTATAGAGACGGGGCACATACGCTCAAACCCCTCAAACATCCACTTTCGAATTACAGGCTCACTTTCCCTCGCTTTATTTCTCCTGATAAACCTAACCAAAGATAGGAGTGAAACGTTTACCTCCCACTTACTTCAGTATACCAATATATACAGTACACCCCGACAAATGAATATCAGCATGCTGCCACTCCCCTGGGTTTTTCTGATGTAAGCACAAAATATTGCTGAGAATAAACCAAGTTCTGGTATTTGTAAATCAACAATGCCACATTTGATGGAATAAACATATATTGATTGTAAAGACATTTTCAAACAATAAAATTATCTCTGTGGGAAAACAACCGGTGTCCCTCTCCTGTCTGGACACACCCAGTTGTGCCATTCTCTCACCCGCTGCAGATCTCCTACTCTCAGATTGCACTTTGGTGGTTGGTGCCCTCCCAGCATGACCCAAATAACAAAGCTTTTATCACCCTCCTGGTTAACCTTTGAGGCTGAGGATCTCTCATACACCCAGAGGCTTATCTCTGAGCCCCAAAAGGACCGTCTGTTCCAGACTACGACTGAGATGTCATTACTGCTGGCACAAACTACAGCACATACACTTTGTTTAATTACTCACGGGATACTATTTGTGGCAGATTGAATCGAGGCGTTGCTGCAGGTTTATTTAATAACCCCAGCAAACACTGCAAACACCTCAATATTTTAATGAAGTGAACTTTTCCGCTTAATCTACTTGTTTCAATAACAGACTATTTCAAAACACAAAATAATTAGCAGACCTTCACTCAAAGAGAGTGAGACCCATCCTTAAATTCATACGTTGCAGTGTGTGATTGTTATTTCACTTCATATAATCAAGTTTTGTGTACCAGCACGTGGCTGAAAACAATGCTGTGTCATAGCTAATGAGGATATTTTTTAGTAAATGACAGCATTATAAGAACCCTTTCACTTTAAGCTCCAAGAACTTCAAATCAAGCAGCAACTTGCCTAAAAAAAAAATATTTCATAGTTGCTGTTCTCAAACTTGTGTTGTCAGCAACAGTCACTGCTGCATGCCTGACCCTGATGCTACTTTATTGTATAAAGAATACCTGTCCCCGTCCACAGCCTGTTCACACTGCTGCCACCAGAGTACCACCAGACTCAGTTCATCCTCCGCACTCCTCCGTAAAAAAATAGACTTTCTTGTGTAGCATAATGGGAGGATGTCTTCCATTTCGTCATGCAAATCTGTGTTTCAGAATGACAAATAACTGAACCTTGGACCTTGAAGTTGTAGATGTTCAAAGTGAGTATATTTTGGCCAGAACCCCTTTCTGTAATGAGGCTATTGGTAGTATTATTATGAAAGTAGGACATGGGTTATGAGGTGAGGTTAAGATGACAGTGATCTTAATTGGGGTTAGGGATATAGCTTGACATGTAAGCAGGCAGTTAGGAGGACTTTCCATTGTGTAGACTAATCCTCTGGCATCTACCTCTAACGCACACTTAGGAACACACATGCAAACATCTGTGTGTGGGCGGACATATGTGCGCGTGTCCGCACTCCTCCTTCCGGGTCATCCACAGATTATGCTGTGACTCACTCTGGTCAGAAAGAAGCTGTTAAACTACCTGGAATTCATTTAATCGCACCACACCCAAACTGTCTGAAAGCGAGAGAAATGACACCATGTCAGCACCTTGTCATTTGCGACCCTGGTTGCGCGCGATGTTCGCCTTTCATCTGACGTCCTTGAAAGACACACAAACACAACACACAAGGGTGCATTCTGAAAAAAATCATCAGAACGGTGATTGCCGCACGCATGCATACAGAAGAGAAAGTCGGTGCTAAAGATGCACACACTAACTTATTTGCACGCACAGGATTTTCTTTTTGTTTCTCACCCGCCCGCACACAGAAATCCATTTCTCATCCTCAAATATACTCATAGGCACACACATATGCTCAGTCCCATGGGCACTGTGGAGTAAATCAGTGAGTGGAGCTTCGGTGAGTGATGGTGACAGGACAGACAGGATAGATGGATGATCGGAAGGAGAAGAAGATGAAAACCGAAAATGGATTTCAGAAGTCCAAACATGCACACTACCTTCTGGTTTCTGTCTTGAGTGTGTCTGTGTGTGTGTGTGTGTGTGTGTGTGTGTGTGCCGGCGTGTATGTGTGTGCGAGTGTGTGGGAGTCAGATTTCTATTGCCTATCTGCTCTGTCAATGGGAGGAGTAGTGCTAGCGTGATAAGACAGTACGGTGAAAAACAGCATTGTATAACGTGTCAGTCGACATACATACCTATGCATATGTAGTGTAGGTGTACAAGTAAACATAAAGGCATACTGAATTTACAAGTGTGCATGCATGCACGTGAGTGCTCACTCTTTGTCACTTCCTCTTTCTTGTCTCTCTGTCTCTCTCTCTCTCTCTCACACGCACACACACTCTCACACACACACTCAGGCTGCAGGTGTCAGAGGGCCCAGCCATCTCCAGTGTGGCTCTGAAGAGTGTCTGTCAGCCAGCATAGCTCATGCTTACATACTGAACCAGAATAACATCCGTATCATTACGCGTGTGTTCCGGCACGAGTATTTTTCTGGCAAGTGTGTGCAGTCATTACTATGCCAGCGTCCAACTGCTCCACCTAGACAAAGTGGAAAGTTTCTGACCGACTGCTCCAGATGTATTATAGATCTCTGTGTTCCAGGCTTTCATGCCTGCACAAGTGTGTGTGTGTGTGAGAGAGAGAGAGAGAGAATGAAGAGAAATTGAAGGGGAAGAGAGAACAGAGAGGTCATGTGAAGATAGTGAGATAGAAAAGAAGGATTTGAAAGCAAGCGAGATAAAGGGAGGCAGAGAAGGGAAGTTGCGAAGAGAGTAGGAATGAACAACAAATAGGCTGTAGTTTAATAAAATGTAAGAAGAAATAGAGGGGCTGACATGGTATGCTTTTAAATGGACATAGAAACATTCAGACTTGCATTGTTGGAAGGACAGACTGACATGTCACTCTTTGGCAATCATGAAAATGGTTACAAAAAATTGGCCAATTCTATGAACGGTGGAGAGATGGGGCCATTCTTGCATTCACTAATGCCCGCCGAACATCTCTTGGTTCTTGCCCCCGCCACTGAAGATGACATTAAGGTTCTGAGGAGTGCCGAGGGGGGTTGCGCTAAGAGTTCTGATCATTTGCCGAATTCGGTGGGCCTTGCCATTTAATCAAGTCCAGCCAATGCGCTTAATTTAACAGACCACGAATCCCAGCAGTGTTGGGGGGGGGGACTTTACAATATGAACAACAAATAAGAAGACTCTTGGTGTCCTCCATTGTCGTGCACCTTGTCTGAATCAGCCATGTCACTCATTAATTTGTAATGAACTGCATGTGTTCCCCATCTGGCAGCTGCAGTGCATTTAAGAAGTAAGCATTTGATTTGAACGCGTGCATTCCGGTTCTGCGTGTGCGCCCGGGCAGATGTGTCACTGGCTGTCGTGCTAGCCTTTAGATGCCTCATCATATTTGGTTGTGTGAGCTGTTAGATGCTATGGGTGGTCTATGTAGCCAGCGTTACATCAGCTTTGTTGGTAGTTTGCTATGTATGCAGTGCCACATACATGAGCTGTGCTGCCGTACAGTAAGAACTGAGGCAGAAATGATGAGTTTTTACTCCGGTCTCCTTTTTTAGTGTAGTTTAGTGTAGAGTTCAATGTTAGTGTTTTGATTCACACCATAAAGCAGTGTCTTAGTATGAAGGCTACGTCCATACTGTGTTTGAAAAGTATGAATAAAATGTTTTCATTCATCCTGTGATTTTAAATACTTTTGTAAAGCATGATTGTTATAGTTTTATAATATACAAAAAAATCTCCATATAAAGTCATTTTTCTGTAAATGGAGTACCTAAAGCCTCATTCTCCTAAAAAGTGAACCTTTCAACCTGCTTACAATGCAAATCATTTTGTTTTAAATATTTCTAAAATCTAAAATGATCAGTTTATGTGAACCTATTGCAGCAACCTGCCAGATTCTCCCTTCTTTTAATATACACACTTATTTCTAAAACAGGTTCAAACCTTCCTAAAGCACTGGCAGGTTTTTTTCCCCACTTGTTTTAAGAGAATGTAGAAGAGGTCTATTAGCAACATAAATTACTTGATGAGATGAATCTTTTCACAGTGTACACATACTGCACCATAAAATAGGTAAATACAATATTTTTAACAAGAAAACTAAAATTTACATATTAAAAAAAAGACTTCAAAAGGTTTACTTGACACTGTGCAAAGCCTCTTTAGAATGCGCGCTCCTTCTTTCTAACATTCTTAGTTGTAATCCAACATGGGACAAGAAGGTGTCTGTCACCTTTTTGCATAACGTAGTTTGAATTTTACCTGCTTCCAGTTTATATCAACTTGTCCCAGAAATGTACTCACCTGCTTTAATTCAATGTACTGACAAAACAGGATTTTTTTTTTTTTTTTTTTTTAGAATTTAACTAAATGGCTCCTTTGTGTCACTTTTGTTAAGTAGATCAGGAACTTAGGACTTTAAGCACTAGACTGAATTACTTGTTAAGGTGGATGTTGTCACAGACGGTTTCATGGCTTGTCAGCGAGCGTCGGGGTCAGTGGCCAATTTCCTGACACAGAGCAGCTTGGTACAGACAGGGCATCATCTCTCCGGTCCTCTCTGCTCGGTCTCTATCTGCTCCTCCATCTCCCACATCAGTCTATTTCCTTTTATTAGTCCTGCCGCTTTCTTTCTTTCCATCATGGCACATCCAAATGGCTCGACTCGTCTCCCTCTCACCCCTCCTTCACGTTGCCCGCCCCCCTCCCCACCTTCGTTCCGTCCATCTCTCTTTGGCAATGCATCTCAGCTGACTCTCTCTCTTTCCCTCTTTCTTTGTCTCTCTCTCTCTCTCTCTCTCTCTCTCTCTCTTTCTCTCTTCCTGCCTCCCTCTACCCTATCCATCTGTCCAGACTAGTGTGTCTAAAAGGCTTGGGGTGGTGTGCTGTGCCAAGCCGAGTGCACAGATTTGGATAACCGCTGTCTGGAGATATGTCTGCGATAACAGCTATAGTCACTCACTCCTGGCCTGGCTGCCAACCATGTGCGTGTGTGTAAATGTGTGTGTGTGTGTATGTGTGTGCGCCAGATAACCCCAGAGCCTCTTGCTCTTGTCCCAGCCAAAAGTGGTTTACAGCTGATAGCAACAGCAAGGAAATTTCAAGCGTTACAAAAGTTGACACCATGAAAAACAGATATACTGCAGAGGGGAATACATATGGAATATGATAAAAGTTTGACAGCTAGTCCAGAGTAATGTGGGGGGAAAATATTCAGATGACAGTATGTGATGAAATATGAAGACATGTAGACTCCACATCAACTGCTCGATATTTAATTTCATGCTGTTTTGCTGGCAGGGCGGCGTTTGTGAGTTGGGGCATGGACTCCAGCAACCTTCATAAAGGGATGTTAGTCCATGTTTATTCAGGTGTGTTCCGCTATTCCATCCAGCCCCACTTTTAGTGCATCTCTACTCGGAGCATCTCTTTTCTAGCTCATCTTGCAGATGCTCAGTTGAATTGACGTCACATGGGTGGGAGTGGCCGCATAAATGAACTGATTGGATTGTCGTGTCCACGGAACCATTCATGGGCAACCCCGGCCATGTGGAAAGGAGCGCTGAAAACTTTCAAGGGGGGCAAATCCACTGAGTCACCGCAATGTATGCTCTAAGTTTCTCGAGAGGCCCTAATTTGTGGCAAGAAAACCCAGCGTGCACTTCCACCGTTCAGCAATGTTTTACAAGGGGCATGATGGATGCAGGTTCTCCTCATGTACACTGGAGAATATCAAGTCAGGCGTTGCAGAGCGTCCACGCTCGATAAACTTCTCCTAGATGCTGAGGTCCTCTCATCAAATTCACACTTGGCAGCTGCCCATTACAACCGCAGCTTTATACTGATGGCCACTGAGCAGCTCCACTGGGGGCAGTTGGGATTAAAGACCACGGTGAAGGGCAGCAGATCTGGGGCCAAGCGATATCCCAGCTTAGAAAAACTGCACACACTATGCAGAGAATGGGGGGAATAGGGCATGAAAAGCCATGTTCAGATTGTTTCCAGTCTTTACAAAAAACAATATTCAAGTGCCCCTATGTACATTGAATCGGGTTTTGGTTGTTATAATCATTCCTCCTGTTCAACTGGCCATTAAAAGATCGCTTCTTAACGTACTTCTGATGGAAGCAACTGAAGCTAATGTCTGGAGACAAATTAAGTAGGTACTCTTGTGTCAAAAAGGTCCAGATCTGAGCCTGAAAAGGTCTGGTCTTCTTGCCGACTATTAATCAAAAATCACCTCTATCTAGCCTTGAAGAAGAATGCAGCCGAGTCAGACAGAATCTGATGTGAAGAGTTCATTGAGTACAGGCATGTAACAGCAATAAACTTGAGTTAGGTCCCGGAACCTGACTGATTTCTGCTCAAAAAAGTACTCTTTATATACCCTGTGGCTTGAAGGGAAACTACCTCCTCCTTTCTTTAAAACCTTTCAAAAATATGCCCAAAGACAATGGTGTAAACTCCCAAGAAGTTCAATATCCTTCAATTTAATGGGTGTATTTGTCTGTCCTCCTCCTGTAGGAATTTACACCAGTGTCCTCGAGACTTTCCAAACTCACGCCTCTCTTTACACCTGTGTCCTGTTTTTTATACCAGTAAGTTCTGGGCTTACTAGAACTAATTTTTTTAAAAACTGACAGCTATAGCAGGTCAGATAACGGTCAAGCATGATCTGACGCCCACCTGGAGCCCCATCGTCAGTGCTGGAGCTGTGCCGTCAGTCCTGTGGCCCTTATCAGTTCATTCTACTAACCACCAATGTACCGTCACCTAAATAGCATGGCCTATTCTGCCGAGGCTTTTGCTTACTCTGCTGCCTCCTACTCCATCAGGTCATATGCAGGCCAACCTTGGTTTTTTCTACACAGTTTCTCTCTGTTACACATTTCACTACTACAGTACCAACCAACCATATAGTCTTTTTTCTAGAATTTTGTACTAGAAAGGCTGCGGCTTTGGAAGAAACCCAATTGATTTGTCTAACTGGTGAATTCATCATACTCATTAACTTCAAAAAGACTTTAGAATGCATTTTTTGCACAGAGCGAGGACTGTGGAGGTGTTATCCCGCATTATTTGGGATAGGATCTCTTAATAGACCGTATGAACAGGGGGAATGATTACAGCAAGCTGTTGGTTCATATGGGCACCTGGTTATTGTTTCAAGATGGTCTTTGAAAATCTTAAACCTATCCACTAGTTCTTAATGTGACTGTTCTTAATGTGACTTTGACGTTCTGTGCGTTCTATTTCTGTGACGTAGCATGTAGCCGGAGGCAGAGATCATTGCCATAGTTGGAGGCATAGCGGTTCTGTGTGTGTTTACTCACGATGAAGTGTCTGAGGGCGTATGCATCAATTATTTATCATGGTGACAGTGCACTAAATGACTTCTGCCAGGATAGATGTACATGGCCAGGATTTTAAATATGGAAAAATCCCATAGAAGATAGATTTTTTCTATATTTAGATGTAAGCATCCAGCAGGGACATTGGTAGGAAGCCTATCACACTTCCCCACCTTCAGTCGCATACAAATGAAGTGCTTGTTTTTTTAATTTTGGTACCCATCATTTTTGGTTTTGGCCTTGGCTGCTTCTTCCCGTTCCTGATACCTACAAACCTTTTTTTGAGCAGTACAACATGGCCTACAACATTGAAATTATACTAATATACCATATGTACACACATTTCCGTGCCATTTGGCAGGTTATTACATAAGAGAGCTATATTTGCAAAAAAAATGTATGTAATGTGAAGTCTATCCACACAGACCTCTATGAGATTTCCTTGTAAATAGCTGCATGTTCAGTCATTTCTCATGAAGGACAAAAAAGTGACGCCATCTTTGCCACTGTGGTCCTGAGTGTAATTATTTTGACTCCATACATTTCTATCCTTTATAAAAACAGATATATTCAACAGATTGTCCATGTGTCCATTATTTTTATGTTTGTGCTGGGTTTGCTTATGTCGCCCATGTGGACACGTTTCTAAAACTGTGACTGGTCTGTCCAATTTGTGCCCGATTCTGTCAGACGGGCTCGGTTGCGGCTAGTGTCCTACCGGAGAGGAAGGCTGCAAGACATTTCTGGCTTGCAAAGCTATTTAAAACTTTATTCCTGAAACAGCAAATTTCAGAAAATCTCAACAGCTGAAAGCTGAACTTTGCATAATTCAAACTATTTGACTAGTAAATCAATTATGTTGTTTATACTGAGAAGTAACAGAAATTGAATCACTGAGCTGAGTTAATCACTTGGCACTACATAAACTGAAGTACTGTGTTGGACTGATTAAAGGATTTGAATAGGGCTGTTGACCAAATGACCATTTAGACAGGTTATTGTCTTGACCTCTGCACCAGAGAAGCATCATCATTATCCAAGTCAAATAAACCATAAAACAGGACAGACATAGGACATTTTTAATTTAAATTCAAAAATGAAATACTGTGGCTATTGGTTTTAGTCCAGTTGTTTTTTCTCAAATGGTAGTTGTACTCTAATATAGCAACGCTAAAAAGAACCTTGGGATTTGGTTTCTGACCTCATATCACTGTCCGACTTTCACAACATGAAATATTGCTTCAGGATTGAGATGATGCAGTTCAAAGCAGTGAGAAAAGTTTGTCAAACTTGTTTTCTCCTATTTCCTTCACCCACTACGTATCAGAATAGTCCAGATGCCTTCAGCGTACATCTTACTGTCTAAATATTAACATTTCTGGTTTACTTCCTGTTCCTTTTAAATTGGTAGTGTGAAAACAGTAAAAACAACTGTTAGTGAATGTGACTGGGAAGCCAGTGAAGGATCATTGTTGCGGCACTAGAGACTCCTAATCCTACCGCTTAGCTGGGACATGAAGGGGGGGAATCAAGTGGGAATAACATGAACCTCCATGTGCATTAAAGCCAGCACACTGTAAAAAATACAGATCTTATCAAAATAGTTCTGTCAATAACTGAATCCTATAAACCTTCTTTCTTAAAACGAGTGAAAACAATCTGCCATTACATCTGAATAATTTAACCTGTTTCTATAGATTTTTTAGAAATTAGTTTTAGAAAGGGAGGTTGTTGGATTAGAATGAGGAAAAATGAAACTCCATGTGAAAAAAACTTGATATGTGTTGATTACATCAGAAACAACATGATATATTCCTATTACGCTGGAAGTATAACTGTAAAATCCTGAGAAAGGATGAGGTCTGCACTGGTCTAGAGTTAAAATAATAGTATCTACTATCTTTACATTACAGAATGGAAAAAAGGTGGATAAAAGTTGATGGAATTTTCTTTATCAGCCCAGTGACTAAAGAGAGGATTTATTTTGTTTGCCAAAAATCTAGTCAAAAGGAATCATTTCAGCCACTGAATAATTATTTTTAAATAACACATTTTGACATTTGCATTTAATGATTCAGTAAATGAGAGAAGAGTTTTTCTTGTTTTGCAAGATGAAGGTATTTTTATTTAGAGTGCCAGACTCATTGCGTATTAATACTGGTTGAAAAGATGTGATTAGGGATTAAGAGCAGTGATTTGACACCTTAATAGTTAACACTGTCTCTGTGTGATAGCTGCTAATAACGTGTCTGCAGAGATGGAGACTGAATATATTCACACATTATATAAGTATAACTGGACACTGCCAAAAAAAAAAACTGCAAAACTGTGAGAAACAAGCCCACATTTAGACATGTGCAACTTTGTTGTGGTAATTTTGGTGATAGTTTTAAAGCCCAGCATCAATCCTCAAAATAATCACGTCTCGCAATTCTTCACAAAAACTCCAAACAGAAACATGCTTTGTTAGTTATGGCATCATTTTACAGATGTTGCCTGTCACCAGATTAAATATAACCCCATGTTCTTCAGTCACCTGATGCAGCTCACAGCTTCTCCAATGGTACTCAACCCATTATTTTAGATCATCCTTTGGGGCACATATTTCTCACACGTCATGCACGTTCCAAAAATGAAAATAGTTTGAGAAAAAATATAAAAGAAATACCGAAGTGTGCAAGTAGTCCACTGTGTGAGCTCAGCCAAGGCCGCACTCGACTTGAATCGTGTCAGTTAAAGCTCTTTGAAAGTTTGTAGAAGACAGAAAATCATGGTCCAATAACCTGTGGACCTCATTAAAACCAAAGCAACCATGACTAATATTGATAAGCAGTCAGGGTTGATATTAGTATGTTGTTTTCATACTGAATTTATAGACTTGACAGAAGAAAAACATCTCACCTGTAAATACAGACCAAAAGGGAAGACATCAGTCCATCACTGTACCTTCCTCTGAGGACACTAAGGACATGTCCTCAGTATTTGATGTTTGTTATTTGTGAATTTGTGCTTTTAGCAACCTGGCAGGAATTCACATTCTGTTATTAAAAACATATTTGACAAGTTGATCCCAATATTTTAGTCTCATTATGTTTCATTTTGAGAGCTTGCTGTTTGACAAAACACATTTCGGGGTCTTTAAACTGTGGACCTCATTAAAGCAAAAGCACCCTTCAACCACACCAAATTTTGTAGGAACCCAGGAATACCTTAATTAACCTTTTAATTTTTTATTTTATCTGCTGACTGGCTTGGACTGCTGCGTTACATTACTACGCTATAATTACAGTGTCACCGACGGTTACCCAGTGACACGTGGATGCCTTACAAACAGATGTGCTTGTGTTTGTCCTGTATATTGATCTACTCCGGCTGCCAAGACCAACTGCCCTTTGAATATTAACCATCTGTACATTATCACCGACAAATTAGTTGTATGAGAGTCAGCAAGCAAAGAGACCGGCTCAGTGTGAAAGCATGTGTGCGTGCATTATGTTTGGCCATTTGTATGTGGAGCACTGCAGCACTGTTTACTTACAAAATATTTGAGAGGTGTCGTCTGAGCTTTGGAAACTGTGTTTGCTTCCTGTTGCAGTCGCTGTACATACTGTTTGACAAAATGCTGGAACACAGAGGAATCAGCAGGCTGTTCACAGTGACCAAGAGTCAAAAAACTGCGGCGAGATCTGCTCTCCTGACAAAAAAAAACACGACACAGTCATAGCTCTGTAACCAAATGTCTCATCCAAAGAGAGACACTCATTAATTATTAAGTTCAGTATTCACCATTTATTCATTTATAAAGGCAAAGCTGTAATGTTCTGCTGCCCTTATTGTAAGTAAATGCGGATAAGGTATTCTCTTTCAGTCAATGCTTGAAATAAGTCTTCAGGTGCTTGTGTGGGCCACTGCAGGACTCTGGATTTCATGGAAGATTGCACATTTTTCACAGTTTTTTAAAAAATGATAAACTTCCAACACGTAATGCTGTGGGCTTATAAACAAGCAGAGGTCTCAGCAGTGGTGGGAACAGCGAGTGCTTTCCAATGCAGTCAGCGAGAAGGAAGCCAGTAGTTTGTCAGAGACTGGGAGACATGTTCCTGAGAGTCGTGTCCTGAGCGGTGCAGCATGAGCTGACAGTTTTTCTTTCTCCAAAAAAAGTATGTTTAATTTGCTGAATAAAAAGAAGATGAAGAAGAAGAACTAAAAAAGAGGATCCAAGCTAATATATCAAATTAACTTTTCAGATGATAACAGACTGCATACAGGATTCATACCCGTGCAAATTTGCTGCCTGGCAGGGCATTAAACTCGTCAACTCACGTCACTGCGAGGCTTTGTTTGCAGACAATTAGCACAAAGGAAGAAAAACAAATGCCTTTTTTGGCTTTAGCTACATTTCTATTCTTATCCATCTTGGTCCTTTATTTTTTTTAGCTATTTTATAAACTATGAAGTCATAAGAATTAAGAGGAGCAAAAGCAGCATGTCCTGTAACTATTTGCAAAACAAAAGCCACCACCTCAATTTTTGCAAATGTTTGCAGGACAGCGTCTAAATGATCATTTGTTCACACTGTAATTGCATTTGCTTGAAACACTTTCAAAGACCTAATCGATGCTTACGGTGCAAGGACGGCCATCTAAAAGTGACTTCTAAATGGTGTCTTCACTATTCACTACAGACTTCCTCTGCTTGTGGATCAACTGTCTGAGCTCCACATTAGGACTGACAGCGGCTGTCATTATACGACAGTTACACTCGAGCTGTGCAGGGTCTTCCTGTTGGAAAGCATTCACATGGTTTGTCAACACTGGAGTTTTTGATGGCTGGAGAAAGTTCATAACAAATGCTGATTTTCTCCAACTTGAACTCGAAATTCAGCCGCTCAAGTAAATTCCACATGTTGCAGTATTGTGCTTCGGATCAGCACTCACAACAAAGTTTCTACGTGCAGAAACAGATTTCATGCCCCATTTGTGTGTTGAACTAAAAAACACTCTCAAAACCTTTTCGATTGTCTAAAAAAACGTGGCAGTAAAGGTAAAAGCAAGCTTGGCTTTCTTGGTTCCTGAAAATATTGTATTTCTGAGGGACGAGGAAGATTACAGATTCTTGCACTTCTTGGCCTGCCTTCCCCAAATCATTGCTGTCCAGTGAACCCCACTTGTCTCCATATCTGCTCATTGTTTTTTCAGGTAGATTGAAGGATTTAATTGGACAATGACATACACAGTGGTGTCCATCATCATCATCACATGAACAAAGTTCTATATTTCCTGTCACTAATTGTATTCTTCCCCCGAAAACAAATTTGAAGATTGTGCTTATTATTGTATCTGAATGAGATTTCGTTTGATGACAGTGCGGATGAAAATAAGAGAAAAAAGAGGATGGGGTGTGATGTGCGGCAGCAGTGTGGCTATAAATCAACTTTATTGCTGTTGCTACCACTCATTCCTGTCCTAATGAAGCTACCAGTCCCCTCTAACAAGCCTAACGAATGTCTCGAATATCAGGCTGTAATTGCAGGGAGACACTTCTCTCTGCCTAATTACTGATATTTCCTGCTGCACCAATTGGACCTGCAGCACATAGCGAGGCTGGGGGTGGGGTGGCTGGGGGGGAGGGGGGTTATTATATTCCATTTGCAGGGACAGCTCCTGCGGCAAGGCTGCACTCTCTGAAATGTCTTCCATAGGTTATTTATAATCACTGGGAAGTGGTAGAGAGAGGCTGAGCTGTGGTTCAAGAGAGAGAAAGACAATTTGTAGAAGATATAGAAGAGAAACAGAAACAGAGTAGTGGGAGAGAAAATAGAGCTTCAGTGTGTGTGTGTGTGTGGGGGGGTATTTTGTTTAATTTCAACCTAATCAATCAGTAGTGAGTGACATAAGTTACTTGGAACAGAAGGAATAAATATTTAAATTCACCTGTACAGCTGCATCAGTCTCATCCAAGCATGTCACATCATCAGTGTTTCTGTCGTTATTGTGCCGGCTTCGGTACAGGGGGGTGCCGTCCCTGTTCATAATCCAACCTGCAAAGCTCTGATTGGTCGGATGTTTTCCAACCAGGGAGACACCATAAATGCCACAAAAAGTATTTAAATTGCTAAAAACAATCAAATAAGTGGAACTATTCAGTCTTTTCTTCTGATTTTATTCCTCTGTTTTGTTTTTATCAAAGTAAAGTTCTGCCAATTGAACACATACAGTAAGTTTTTGTTTTGTTTCTTAATTATGTGGTTTGTTTTCTTCATAACTCTTACTTTATTATTCTATATTTGTAACTTTTTTCGAGTGCCAGAAATAGGCTTTCATAGCTTTCTTTAGGATTAGGTTTTTCGTGAATTTGACAGCTTTCTTTATATCTATACGCTGCCATTTCAAAATAGACTCAGATGTACAAAGTTTTGCATTTTAGATTTCAGATATTCCAAAGCTGCAATTCAGAATCAGTACAGAACACTTGTTCTTGAGTCCAAGGCATGGACACAGAAATGCAACGTGTTTTTCCACTATCAAACATTTGTTGAGCTTTATTTTACTGACGTAGCAGCCAAAGTTCCAGAGAAAACTATCATGTGTCGGGTCAATAGCTAATGGCCGTTATGAAAAGACATGATTAATTGATTTTTTCGAGTGTATACTTGCGCCCTTGACCGATGCTTCCTCACACTGAGTCTCTCACAAGATGAAAAAATAAGGAAAAAAAACAGAATGTGCAAAGAAAATTAGCCTAGAGAAAATTCTTACATAATCATTACTACATGCACTAAAACTGTGCAAACTGAGATCAGCTTGCATACATTATTGCTGCATACACTAAAACCTGTAAATTACATCCGACATTAGACTACAACAATTGATTTGACTAGCTGAGAACCAGCTTTGCACAAATTAACAGTGACAGACAGTGAATCCATTATTCTAAATTTATACGATATGCGAGGTGACATGAGCTGTCGGAGGATAATTGCTGGAGAAGCGGGCTCCCCGGGGAGGTGTGTTTTCTCGTTACCTTGATTCTACCTACACAGCGAGAGGTTTTATGTTCAACCCTATAGCTTGTCAACAGCCTTCAGCAAGCTTCCACTTCTGAGCCTCTGTAATAAAAAGTGATTGAAACACACCCTGGATAAAAGTGATTCTCCCCTCACACTGCTGTGAACTTTACACAGTTTTGTCTATGTAAGCCAGCAGATGACGCACTGGATAACTCAATACCTTTAGCGTTTAGAGTTTAATAGTTCTACAGAGCTGTATTTCTATGACTTTTGTTTATCCCATGCACTCGCTGTGCATGCAATACACATTTGCCAAGATATGCAGCAGTACGCCAGCAAAGACCGAGAAGAATGTGAACGATGCTGGGTTTACAATTTAAAAGATTTTTAACATTTTATGAGGAGGGAAATGCAGTCGACAGGTTTGAAGGTTCAAGGAGAACACTTGGCGAGTGCACTGACTGTAACGTAACCTTTGTTTGCTTCAAAGAAAGGGCACCTTTAACCTTGTTCCCTAGACCACAAAGCACAGGCAAGACCTGACAACTATCTCTCCCAACTAGGCTTTCAACTTTTGACCTTCAAGTTGGGAGGCACGCATGCTAACCACTGAGCCACCAAGCCCACTGACATCTGGTGAGGCGGCTCCAGCCATGCCGATGTTGGTTGGTGGCTCCACTGCTTTGGCCCAGGCTGAAATATCCCGTCAGCTATTGGACGGATTGCCATGAAATTTTGCAATTTTGTCACCAGAAGATGAATCCCAATGACTTTGGTGTTCCCCTAGCGCGGCCAGCAGGTCAACATTGATCTTGCTCAGGGGAATATCCCAACATGTGCTAGATGGATTGAGAAAAAAATATGTTATTATGTTATTTACAGTCCCCAGAGGATGAATTATGTAGTGCCATCATAAAGCCCAATTTCTTATTTGTCCAAAAACACTTAAGTGGTTTATGACTAAATACCTGCAGAAAAGGAAAAACATTCCCATCAGTCTCAGCTGTAACCTTTGTGTTCAGTGTTAATTAGCAAATGCTAGAATGCTAACACACTAAACTAAGGTGGTTAGCATGGGAAACATCATACCTGCTCAACATCAGCATGTTAGGATTAACACTTTGAGCATGTGAACATGCTGATGGCGATTAGCCCAAAGCACTGCTGGGTCTAAGAGCCTCACAAAGCTGGCTGTTATACAGTTATACGAGTCCGTTTTATTAACAGTGACGGTGTTACCTTTGACACACTTGACCAATAGTAAGTTCTTTCTCATGAAGCGTCTACATCATATTGTTATCAATAGAAAGTGACGGGTTAAAAGGATGAACTTGTGCAAAACAGTTGAAATTAGTTGTTTTGTTCCAGGAACAAGTTGGGAAAAAGGAAACCCTCGTGCAAGCCAAGCAGACTCAAACTTGAAAAGATGTTTTTGTCATGAAACTTCAGCACTCAGAGTAAGTGAAAACTGGATGATGTCCCTCATATATTTAAACATAACCCCAAATAAGATCAAATTGCTAATTAAGACAAGGCAAGTGACATTTACTCAAACAGTCTTGCATAGTGAGCACTAGTAAGTCCCAACTCAAAACAAGGCAGATTAGATTTTAAAAGTACATATAAAATGATCTCACTTACACTGGAATATAGCTTTTGTAGCGTACCAATTGTTAGACATTGGTGCTGACTCCGTCTGAGGTCACCGGGGGTTGATATGCGGATGATTTTGTTAAAAACGGCGCCACGGTGCAGAAGTTTTTAGATGCCTTTCACACGACTTCTATCCTCCGTTTTTCAATTGCTCCCTCAGCTTGTTTGGATGAGTCAAGAGTTTAGCGGTTGGAGCAGTGTTAGACCCGGCTGTGAAGGTCAGCGGCGTGTCCGATAAAAGCAGTGCGAAGAAAACTTTCCCTCCCTCACCCTCCCTGTAATCTCCGTGTGAGGAAAATGCCAGCTGCCAGTCTCATTTGGAGAGATAAGGGCTGAGCCACGAATGCACCTGCACGGCCACCCACCGCAGAATAACAGTGAGAGAATAAATATGGAGATGATAAAAAGGCAAGGTTTCAAATAAAAATATCCCAACACGTAGCCCCGCGCTGGTAGATCGCAGAGAAACTACAACCAAGTGTAAACCGCATTATTATTTTGTGTGTGCATGTGTGTGTGCGTGTGTGTGCGTGCGTGCTGGCTGTCGAGTTGTCCCTGTAACTCCCAGTTGGCAGGGTAAAATGGATGGCCCCTGCTATAGATTTTTGGCAGACAAGTCCCCCTGCAACCATCTTATATCTTATTACCAACAGCCTCAGACGCTCAAATTGATCTTTATCGGTGTGAAAAAAAAAGAAATCCCCCATGGCATCGTCGACCTTTATGGTCCTCACCTTTCATTGGTGAATTTTTTCTCCTGTGAGTGTTTTTGAGTCTGTGTGTGTGTGTTGTGTGTCTCATGCAAGTGGAAACTCCAGGCACACCAACAAGCCTGATGGGGAGTAATTTCTGGAGCAGTGACTGTAGTAAGCATGTCCAAGGTGATAGCCCTCAAGTTGGAAGGGAATGGGATTTTTTTTTTTTTTTTTTCTATCGAAAATTGAACCACAACCTTCTGCTGAGTTGCATCAGAATAGTCTGCCTCCTAAAAACTGTCATTAACATAATTAAGTTGTCACTGCCGTTGGCTTTTTGTCGCTTAAGAGAAAAACTTGTACTTCTGTTGACAGTCAAATTATTTTGGTGGATTGCTGATGAGTGGTAGAGACGTTTCTTTCACCGGCTGCAGCATCGTTCAGTGCTGACAGGACACCTCCACAAGCACTCAGATTATTGTCTGTCACTTTCATGAAAAGTGGAGAGATGTTGAAGCCACGGGAAGAAATTACCCCATTCCAGCGAAAAACATGAGTTGTCCTCTTAAAATATCATTGTGAACAGAAATATATAATTTTATCTATTGTGATAATATGCTTTGAAAAGCTCATGCTAATTATAGATAAAAAAGTTTCAAAAGATTGTACACCCCACTCTCATATGCCTGGAGTGGTTTGGTGCTGCTTACATCCCCAGGCATTAGCTCTTGGTGTGGAGAGTGTGTCCACGGTGGCTGGCCTCCATTAAGTTGCTACTTTGGAAAGGTTAAAGCAAAGGATGTGTCAGACATTTTAGCGTCGTAAAATTTTCCTAACTCCTGAGAGGAGTTAGGAAAATTTTAAGGGCAGGTATAGGGAGGAAGGCGGGTCATCCACTGATCACAGGGTCGACGGTTCAATCCCCACCTCCTGCTGTCCACATGTCCAAGTGTCACTGAACGAAAAAAAAGAACACAAAAACCTTGTGAGCGCTTTTTACTACTATATTATAATGGTAATAGTTATTGTCCTCCCCAACAGTGAAATGTCACTGGACTTCAGGGCATAAAACACTGTTGCTACATTCTTGCACAGATTTTTGTGCTGTCCTTGTTTAAAAAAAATCTAAAATTGTTTTCTACAAAAATCGTCAATCTCTACCTTAAATCATGAAATTGAGCTGTAATAGAAAGCGTGTCTCATCCCTCTCTAATTTAAACAACCCAACTTTTTATAATTGTAATAGTGTTGGGTCAATGGAGTCAATGGAGAGAAAGCATAAAAGCAATGAGAAATCAAAACATCAAAGTAAAATACATTGTGTTGTTAAGAGCAATCAGACAGCTCTCCATCGAGAGTAAACCGAGCACACAAGTAATGACACATCCTTCTATCCACTTCAACTGTTACCACTCAGAAGCAAGCAAATATTGAAGCTGCATTATCATTTTTTTGTGACCACTTAAGCTAAACGTAACCCTAATCCTCGTTTATCAATAAAACCAAAACAATAAGCTAAATGCAGCTAAAAATCTGTAAGGAGCTTAAGGAGAACTGCAGAGTTGGGTCATTTTTTTGCAGGTTGTTCACTATAAATGCCACATTTCACATCACACCTTTGATCCACCATTGATATAAAAAGCATTGCTTGGTGTAGCTTTAAGGTCCAAGGTTCTGAAAGTTGTCACCACATGTCACTTTGCATGATTTGTGGGTAATGAAAATCCTGCTTTAAAACTCTGCCAGATCCAGCCTTTTCTTCTAAAGACAAAATACAAAATATCACTGTATTGACACCTTTGTGAACCGGCCTGTCCATATATTAATATCTTCTTCTTTAAGCTTTAATCCTTTTTATCTCATCACATCTTCTCTTCCACAAGAGCTGCTTTGGCTTTCAAGTTGACGGTCTTTCTCCCATCTTTATCTCGTTACTTGATGAGTCTTAAGACTATAGTACGCTACAAATGTTAAATTGCTCTCTATAAAAGAGTCTGCAAAGATCAGCCACCTGTATTAAGTGACCGTCCTAAATGTAGTTATTATGGAAATGTCTCCGTTATGCTCTGCTTCACCATTCTGAGCATTCACTTGTCGTATTCTCTCCTATTTGTTCTGTCCCCTTTTGAAATCATACAACAGTCTGGCAACCAATACCTTGTTAGAGCGGTATGTTTGTGCAAAGTGAGAATGCAACATTTTGGCTCTGTTTGATAGAAAAGTGTATACAGTACAGTATGAAGGTAGGCTGGTGACTTCCGGAGGAGGTTTGAAGGTAAATGCAGACCCAACTGACAAATTGGCTCTCCATTAATGCAGATTACTTGTTATTTCTCACATGTCCTGTCTTGAAATACCATGATGGCACGATATTGAAGAAACACATAGATCATCATAAGCTGTCAATGTCAAAAAACTTGCAGTGGAGATCTTTTTTCACCTTTTAGTTTCTTTTCTTCCTGCTACTTTTGGTGCACTGCTGCCTTGAATCACATTTTGCATATATTTGTGGCATAATAGCAGTAGCTGCTTTTCCGTCCTCATTTACTGAGAAGCTATTTGAGCTTTGTATTCACTCGAACACTATTTCAGCAGTTGTTTTCACAACAATGTGACCTTTCACGTGTTTTCAGTTTGTCGATGATAAGTGGGGCATAATGGGAATCTATGCTCAGTATTTGTTCATAATCATGGCTTTTAGTACTACATTGCTTCCTTGTGGCAAGGATGTGTTTTACTTTATAATTACTCCTATTTAGTATGGTTTCATCCATCCTTCCATCAATAAAATAGTATATTTCCCTTCAGCGTATGTCATACTAATTTAATTCCCCAGAGTCTTCCATGAGCTACACTTACATGTACAGTATATACTGTATATATAAATCATAGAACTGTATTTCTCTGCCATTACTTTTTTTTTTTTAACAATTTCCACCTGCAATTAAATGTGGACATTTACAAGTGTAACTGAAATGTGAAATTGTCTTTTTCATATTATGGAAAATGTACTGTTCATACTATACTACATGGCAAAAAAGTACTTATATTTTTCATTTAAATTTGGGTTTTTACTTCTGACATCTTTATGAGGGAGCAATGGAAATTGAATGGCTTGTTCCAACATAATTTCAAATTAAAAGCACGGAATAAAAGAAAAACCTGAGCATGCAGTGAGATCAAACAAAAGTCATATTCTTTCTATATGGAATGTAAAATGTAAATGAATGCAGTAAAACAGAATGGAAAATTACAGTTACCTGAATTAAAGATCCAGACACAAGTCTGAAGCTCCTGATCCTGTGTGTAAAAGCGGGCAAAAAGAAAAGGTCATCAGTCAAAGAGGAGTTCTTTTGTAGTCAGTGACAGATATTCGGGCTTGTAATGTCTCAGGTAGCGCTCTTTCACTGATGCAAACTTGGCCTTTTCTAGTCATGCTTCATGTTATTTCTCAACCGCCAGCAGTTTCTAACTTCATTACACCCTTTTCAGTTATCTCTCTCCTGGATCTCAGGTTCATTAAAGCCTCCTAGCACTCCTCCCGTACAGAGATGATACGGGAAAAGACTGGAGACCTCCATCAGCTAAGAAACATTTTGCTACACAACATTACTTTGGTCTTTAGTACCAGGCGAGCTCACACCGCACAGCATTACAGCCCTTAACAATCCACAGATCTGTGAGGGAACAGAGCCGGTGGTGGAACGTTTGACTGTGAAGCACGCGGGAGGAAAAAGTGATAAATCGCTTTTGGCTAAGATCTCTGAACAAACCCACCATAGGCTGTAGGTTGAACAGCAGATTGGGCGAACAGTAGGAGAGGTACCAGAGACAAAGACAGAGAAACGAGTGGGGACAGGGTTAAGAAAGAAGCAAGAGGCAGAAATTAAACATCAGTGAGGTTACGACTGTGTCTGCTGTGTGTGTTTGAATAACAAACAGGTATTTTTTGCTATTATATATATTTTTTTGTCTAAACCCATATTAATCTTTACGTTAAGCTCAATTAAGTTGCCCAATCTATTTTATTTGTTTTTATTTGTAAGGGACCATGTACAATATTAACCATCATTTTGAAATAATTCAAATGTCTCTGTGTTTTTTAATAAGGAATCAAGTTGGAAAGCAGCTCTACATTTAGAGCTTCTTAAGGAGCTGAGGATGTTGTTCACTTGTATCTCATCAGTCGTAACTAGATTAAACATCTGACCTGCAGCGTCTATAAGAACTACATCCAGTTCCGCTTTTGTAAAGATTTTACACTCAAGAAGAAAAAAAAGAAAAAAAATAGAAGCAATAGAAGAATTTGTTTTCAGTTCATTTCCCCTGTGCTTTGAGCTGATGATCTCCTAAATAATGTGGGTCCCTCCTTGTAAGATTATTAACATTTTCCAAGATGAATTTACTGTTACCATTTGCCTCATTCATTATGGGGATAAAAATGAGATTTATCTAATCTCAGTTCTTGAATAACTTTGTTCCTCACGCCTTTATAAATCAACATATGTCTGTCTCTTCTGGATGTAACTGTTCTCGTTAATGCTGAGTCTTCTCCATCTGAGCCACAGATTTTTTTTATTAAACCATTTTAGGCGATTTTTATTCCTGGATTTTCTCCGGACCCTCACAGTGAATCTATCCCATACTGAGTTTTTATGTGTTACAGCCATGCTCCACATCACCGGAGGAGAGTAGATAATCTCATTTCAAACTAATCATTTCATTGCTGCCGTAATTTTAGTTTTATCTGTTTCAATTTCTTTACAACTCGAGTTAAATTATGATTGGATAAGCCAGAAATCAAATTGTAACTTTTAGTGTTTCTGGTTTATTAGTAAATATCAGGTCTAATTGTGTTCTTGAGTGAATTGCAATTATCCTTTGTCTGTAATTATTTTTTCCACTTTATCTTTTGTCCTTGTAATTTCATTTGAAATCACCCATAAGAAGAGTTATTTGTTGTGATTGAACTCTTTCAGGATTCCTGTCAGGTGATCATAAAATGTGTCATTTGCTGAAGGGGACCTGTCCAATGAACAACATTTGTTGGGACAAAGTTACTTTTAACACAACATATTCTAGAGGGTTATTATTGTCTTATATGGTGTAAGCATGTGGAACATCCCAGGTAACTCATTTCTGTGCCTCATATCTTTGTTAAGCCAGGTTGTTGTCAGTTGAGGACACTTGGGACTATTAAAGGTGATATTCATGTACATTAGACCTAGTTAAGAAAACTGTGAAAACCCCAGAGACATAATGCACAACGAAAGGATGGGGAGAGGAAGTGAAAGGTTAAGAAAGTGAAGCTGATGAACACGTACAGAGAACATACAGGGAAACACACTGACAGGCGGACAGCAATACTGGGCCCTTCAGCGCCTATGAAGGAGATGTCACTAATGGGCCTGTCAGGTCGCGGTCAGCATCCCTAATCAGCACTTAGACAAACAGCGTCTGCTCGCAGCCCGCCATGCGCCACATACTGCTTTAAACATAAAGCTTCCATCAAGGCTTAGCGAGCCGTGTCGGCTGATGCTGCCGTAGATAAGTCCTCTGTGCGTGTTTGCACGTCTCTTTATGTAGGTGGGTTGGATGAAGCAGGATAATGCAGGTTGAAGGGCCCTGCCTGTGAAAGCCTGCAAAGGTGAAAAGGGTGGGGTGGGGTAGGGGGGTTAATGCTGCAGATGTATCCTTGCATTGAAGCCGTGTTGAACTTCAGGAGAGCTTTAGGTTTCGTAGTTTTCTGGGTAAGAGCAGATATTTTCCATCTTACCTTACCATTGATCCATACCTGTGTAAGGGAACTCTTTTTGCTTTTTTCTGCAATCCAATCTTACCGTTACCACATTTATTTGAAGAATCCTTTCCATCAGCCTTTCTACCAAAAGTGGATATTTATGATCTGTTTTTGGCACTTCTATTCAGTTTTTTTGTTTCTAGCATTAAAATAGTCATAAAAGCCGGTGGGTGAAAACACATCATGGCCAGAAGCGATACGATTTAATATTCTACCAAAAGCCGACATCACTTAGAAAATAGGACACCACTTTTCCTATGATGACAGAGTTGCATCATATTTTAGCTTCTTTGCCCTACAGTGTATGGATGAAAGATAAATTCTGAGAGAGATTTTGAATACATGCCTATCTGAAAAGCCATATTCACAAACACATGTTATGTTTTGTTCTGTATTTAGACCCCCGGCTCCAAAAGTAGAACTTGCGTATAGGAAATTGTAATGAGAGAGTGTTAAAAACACAAATGTATCTTTAAATCATCCATTCTCTTAAGATTTCGATTCAAACCCTTTGAAAATGAGGTTTCAAATTTCAAGTGTTTCTGTATAACATTAAATATTCATGATTCAAATAAGCAACAATCAAAGTTAAAGTCAAAAACTCTCCACAACTTTGAGCTGGTCTGCTTCACCAGGACTGTGTAGGTGTGGTTTGAACAGATATGTAAGTGGTAAGACATGCATCAAAGGTCCCTCGGCGAGATCAAACCAGGGACATTGCAGTTAGATGATATTCCTCTAGCCCCTTAGTTTGATCAGATTTGATTGAAAGTGGCCTGTCAACACATTAACTAATTTTAAAGGATAACTGACAAGAGTCCGGACAGACACAAATAGAGATTGTTTTTTGTGTAAAAAAAAACAAACTAAAACTGTTTTAATTTTGGCACAGAAGTGTGCATTAAGGAGCATCCCACTGCCCATTGTCAGAATCTGATTGAGAAAATATGTTTTCAGGGGCCTTCTAAAACATAAACCAGTGCCGACCAAAGCATTTTCATACTTGGAGCGTTGCGCTGCCAGTTCAGGCAGCACGCCGTCCAGCTCAGAAGATTGTTTAGCATATGTGGCCTGCAGCAAACACACTGGACCTCCTGATGGTGTCAGACACATCAGTCAGCGCCGTTCACACGTAAAGCCTCTACCAACTGCGATGCATCCCTGTGAGCAACACTGATGGAAACTATTGAAAACACCCAGCAGCTAAACAAGGAATGTTGTACTGCAGCATGTCCTGCAGTTAAATCATTCCTTCAGTTGTCTGAACATTGAGACATGCCAGCCTTTTTATTCTCTTTTCTAATATATTTGATTCATTCCAGAAAGGGAATCAAGCACATCAGTTTACAGCCCATTATTTTAATAATCAATTATATACATTATGTCTTCTGACTGTATATTATAAAGCTGTACTGACTGCTGAGTTATCATAACTGCTATTTGATGCAAAGTAGCCATTCTTCACCAGTAAACAGATTAGTAGTCACCATTAAATGATCAAGCAAATGACCACAGTCTGTTTCCTCAACTTCATTCTTTCCCCATTACTGAGTCCTTACTGCGAGGTTAGTGATACATTTCAGGTTAATGAGCTGTTGCAACAGTAAATTAGCGATTTGTAAATTGATACGAAGGGGAAATGTTTTCTGCCCTCTGGCTGAGGTGCGGGTCAGACAGTCGGCGGCAGGGTTTCGGCGTCTTGCTCAAGGACAACGTCAACCGCTGCGGCCACATAGGGATCAAACTGGCTTCGAGTAAATTTTGACCTTTCTAGTCCCCAAATCATGCAGTTATTGTGTATTTTGAGCTCTTCATGAGGTAAATTTAAAGGTTGAATTCTGAACGGCTGCATACATCTGGTCACATATCGCTAATATATTCAGCTTCCTGTGAGTTGGTGCTGATTGTCTTGTTGAAGTGGTTGATTGTGCTGCTGACACGGATTCACAGGGGAGTTCAAGTGTTATTACACTGCGAAGCGCACACATGCTGATGCATGTCCTCCCACTCTGTGCGCACGCATTTCTCCCTCTGTCAACCATCTCAACTTATCAGTTTCCTCACTTGCACAAAAACATACAAATTCACGCTGCTCCCGCCGCTCCCTCTCTCCCTTTCACACACACACACACACTGACAAACAAATGTCTTCCCTTTGCCTCCCTGTATCCTCTCCGCAGAAGCAATCGCACCGAATCTCAGCGTGGCTCTGCAGCCTAGGGGAAGGTGCACACTTTTTATTTACAATCTTCTTTAGCTGTATGCGGGCAGAGCAGCGCCCTGCTGCCGTGAAATATCAGGTACAAGCTGCATGCGTCTGCCCGGGAAGGTGTCGCTTGTAACACACACACATCCGCGTACGTCTGCACACACGCAGAGACGAACCGCACAACACCGCTAAGAAGATTTGCCTGTCACACAGATTTGTTTAAGCACTCTGATGTATTCCATTTCGCAGGTTTGGAGTTTAGAATGCCTCACACAGACAGACACACAGAATACCCAGAGTATTGTTTATCTGTGTCTCATTCAGTTTCCTCTTTGCTGCCTCTAATTCTGTTTATCATTTCTCTCCTCTACATACAATAGGCGTGATCCCTCAGAAACTCCCCTTTTTTAATGCAGTTTTCCATTTCACTGCTTTCCCATTTACTAAGCTACTGCCTGCTTGGATTTCCGACACTCTCAGATCAGCAGGAGCTCATGATTACATTCCATAACCATATAATGTTCATCTCGGCCAAGCACATTTAAAAGGTTAGGTTTGATTTGCCCTGCTTTTGTCTGCTGAACAGTGGAGCATGTGCGTTGGTATCTCCTGCCTGCAGAGCATGCTGCCATGTCAGTGATCCACTAGCGCCATCTAGTGGCTGCAAGGGGGTACTCCTCAAGTCAGTGGATGAAGTCACAGTGAATGGCGTTATTTCACGCAGGACGGAGGAGAGAGGTTGGTGCACGCTGGGAAATGCAGGAGCACAGAGGTGTCAAGTCAGGCGTTTAGTCTGAAAGCCCCAGTTAAAAACGAGGCTGATGGTGTCGCAGGCTGAAATCACCGCCGCTTTCATCACAAAGATGAATGATGATTTAATGAATCCTCTTTTCACAAAGAGGTCTGATGAAAAGCGACATAATGGAGAGGATCTGCAGGCCTGCGAGAGACAGGAAATGAAGGCTTTCACTCCAAAACACTGTCAGATATTAACACAGACAACAAGAATACATTCTCAAATAGACCTCTCTCACCCTGTGTGTCTCTTTCTCCTCTTCTCTCTCATACTCATAAACATTCATAGACGTGAAGGTTCATTTTTGTAAACAGGACGGCTGACTTGAGTCAGTCAGTGAGTTCTCTCTCATTGGCGAGTGTTGAAGGAAAGGGTTGGATGGAGAGGTATTATGTGAATCTGAATAGCTCTGAGCTCCATCTGTTGTGCAGAGATGATGAGTCATTCCACTTGGTACAGCGCGGGTCAAAGCCGCCCCAAATCCCCAGCTTCATACCGACAAACATACACACACACACACACACACACACACACAAACCCATCGACAAACACGTACACTTATACACGCTCATGCTGCAAGTTTCCCATCATGCGTCTGTCCTGTGTCCACAGTTTAGTGAAGCCTATTAGGTCTCAGCTGGCATCAAAGATTGGTTTCCAGGCCATGTCCAAGCCTTCTGTTGAGACAAATATCTTGAAATGTTAACCATCGCAGCGACTGCAGTGTTAGTGTGGGCTGTGAGTACTCCACCGTTTTAGCACTGAACTCCTCGAACATTGTCGGATGAAAATCGATGCAGTGGAACCAAAGGTGTTTCTTTTGTTTTTGTTCCAGACATTCCTCCTCCTTGTCTGATCCTGCCGTCTACTTTACCCACACTGCAACTCAACAGTTCTGTCGGGAGTGCTATCCTAGTAGCGGCTAATGTAGCCTGGAGGTGCGGGGCGGGCGACGGAGATCTGATAAGCTCACTCCTTCCTGACTCCACACCCCCAGAAGTTCTTCATTTTCAAACTTGTAGTCTTCAGCCCCAAGCCTCGCTGACTCAAGTGACCTCACTTGAGGCAATTGTCATACTTCCTCGACGCAGGTCTTCTTGGAGCCCTGAAAGGCTTTTTGCATTTGGGGCATATTTATTAGTACCTGTAAACAGACTGTGAGTGACACTTGAGTGACATGCAACTATTCAGTAATTATTATTATAAAAGATATTGATTATTGGATTGATGATTAGTGGCAGTGTGGACTGTGTTAAGCTCTGACAGCAGGTGGGTTTCGGGGCTCGAACCCACTGGCATGTTTGCTTGCTTGGGTTCTCTCCGGATACTCCGGGTTTTCGCCCAATGTCAGTTGGGATTGGCTCCAGCCACCCGGCGACCCTCTAAGGATAAGCGTTACAGATAATAGATAACTGTCTGGGTTGATTAGTGGAACGTTAACCTTAACCTGCATGTAAACCTTGAGCCAGCACCAATGCTAAACCCAAGATCCAAGCACCGATTCACCCCTTGAACAAGTAAGCACTGACCTAAATCACTTTCAGTGCTTTAAAACTGAAATGTGTTTACACAAGCATAAAATAGCGCGGTCTTACTCACAAAGGTCCTCTCCGGTCAAGAATAGATTAAATTAGCAAGTTTCCAGCAAAAATTGGATCCAAAATTGTATTCCTGGAAGTACAAAGCAGAGGGGGGGAGTATGTGGAGTTTCTTCTACTGTATTTTGTCATCACTTTCCTCTGCGAGACGTCTGACTCTGTCAAACACAGATAATAAGCTTTGTGTGTGTGTGCTTGCATACGCGTGTGTGCATTTTCCTCAAGATTTATTCCCTTCAAAGCAATATACTGCCAGTCTTTAGGCTTACCTAAAAACAGGTGTGTGTTTGTGTGCACGGGCTGATGTTGACAGTAGTTTACATGCTTAAGTAAGTGTGCAAATGCACCCTTTAGACTATAAGAAAGCTAGAGACTGTCAGTAGAAAGAAGGGGGGGATGAGAAAGTGAGCAAAAGAGAGTTACAGTGAGAATGCAAGAGAAATTGTCAGAAAATGTGAGAGAAGAGGGATTGGGTTACTTGTTTTAGTAGGGAGATGCAGAGAAGGAATATTATATTACAGCTTCCATCCCTCACACCTACCACGGGTAAGAGAGAGAGTGAAAGAGGAATCAGAAAGAGGCGATGCCGTAAGAGATAAAGAGAGGCCGGGAATGACAAAAGGAGAAAGAGAAAACAAGAGAGCACCATGCTCCTCTTTGAACTCTGCTTTTGTGCGACAGAAAAATGCAGCATGAATATTAGATAGAAAAACATTCTTACCTCACAGCAACAACCCCATAGTTCACCTTGGGAAGACAAGTGGTGGGAATGGAGATATCCATACACATGTGCATTTAAAGGCCAAAGTATTCATTTTTCTCCTCTTAACTTGATTCACTGATTCAGATAGTAATAGTTTTTTTCTAGATACTTGGTATGATTGTGGAGAGCATGAAGTCAGATTAGGACACAATAGGCAGCTTGTCAGGTGATGGACACATGCTATGCGTCACCTCAGACAAGCTTTAGCACATGAATTGAAATTAATAAAACAGTCAAGCAGCCTCTCAGCAAATAAGTAAGTACTCAGTTACCAACCCAAGGGGTGTATATATATCCAATAATATGTTTAATAATGCTAAATACTTAGCCCTTAAATTGTAAAACATGAAGTAGATTGGGGAGGGTTTGCTGTGATAATATACCCTGTGTTTGGCCATCAGGTGTCTTCAGGCCGGGCCGCTCGTCCATTTTAATATCCCCCGTGGTCCCCAGCTGACACTGAACGCCGCCGAACTAAACCGAGACTAAACTGAACTAATCATTGCCAATCTTCTTTGCCCTAAAAGCCCCCAGCTATCCTAATATAACTGCCACGTTTAATTTCCATCTGCCAGGAGGTGGCAAGTTAAGATAGAATGATGAGAGCTGATTAGTGGGAAGTGAGCCAGCTTGACAAGGATGGATTAAAGTTTGGTCGGTCAGGAGGGCAAGGACATTGACATTCTTGGCAGCATATGGGCAGAGAAGTCTGCGAAATGCAAATGTTTCCTTCTCCTGCATGCATACCTTTCCACAACCACACAGCTGGGTGCGCGGTAGTTTTCTTCAAACTCCTCTGCAATTTCTATTCCTGGTTGATTTACTTCTACCCACCCACTTACACACACTACAAACACAAGCCTAATCTTATTTTTTATTTCCTTTGATTATTCCGGTAGGGTCATGGTCTGCTGAGTGCCTCTACTTAGACATGTTATGCGCGCACGCACACACACACACACACACACACACACACACACACGCACGCACACACGCACTAGTGCCACTCATGGGTCAAGATGTGTGAGTGTCCAGAGTTTGAATTTGAATTCCCCCCATGCGACTCGCCCCTCTTTCAGACCTCAATTACCTACACATTCCTCTGATTGGTAAGGGCTTACCTGTTGATATGTCTCAGTGAGCCGAGGCTCCGGAGCTGCATGCCTACCTGAATGAGCGATAGTATTAGACCTGTAATGTTCTGATTTTGCGGCTTATTTAGCATATTATATATTTGTAGGTTGTTAAGTGCTCCCACGGCTCCTATGTGACATTTATTTGTGTTTTGCCATCCTTGCCTTTCACTCGTATTCGGTCTGGTCTGTCAATTTATGCGAAGGGCACAGGTGCACAATGGTCTCTCAAGCTCTGCAGCATTCTGTGAGTTTTGAGAACATGGCACTGGTAGTCTTGTTCTCTTGGTTTATCGGTTTTTGTGGTTTACAGGGAGCGTTCCAGTGTGTGCTTGGCTCCCTTTCTTTTTTACAAGGTTTTTCCAATATTAAAGCCCCACAGATGTGACCCAGGGGCTTTAAGATTAATGGGCTAAAAGATGCCTCTTTCTAATGTCTACAGAAAAAAATAAATATTATGCCATCGCAACAATTTAAAAGATATTATAATCACATAGAAATTCTGCACATAGTGGCTTTAAGTGCTTTTACTTTTACACACACACAAAAATACAATCATGACACATTCATTTGTAATCCCAGAGACAGTCTGCTCTCTCTCAAGCTTTTGTATTTTACTGCTTGGTTGTTATTGTTATCATCTACGCCAGTGTATGAGGAATGGAGTTTAGAGTTTTGGTGTGTGAGGATTTGTATGTTTATCCCTACTTACAAAAATAGGACAACCTTTATTCATGACTCCTGTCCTTACAAACCATACAGCTCAAAGTACATTAATACTAAAAGGAAATAAAGTAACACACTTCAATACATATATCCGTCACATTGAGTACAAAGAAAATGAAAGTGTAAAAGATGGCTGTGAGACAGAAAGTGAACATGAAAGCACAGGAATTGTTCTCTTTGCCTTCATTCGTGCGCACGTGTGACGGTTCCCAAGCTTGTGTGCACACTGTTTTCCCATCATCCCACGGCTCATAAACCAGAGTTGTGTTCCATCAAAGGCGGCTCGCACAACAAGCCTATTCCCTAATTGGTGCTTGAGCTTTTAAATTGCCCGTGTTTGCTCACAGCCAAGCAGTCTCCCAAAGTGCTAATCTGGAAAATTCCCCCTTTTAAAAAAGAAAACTAGTGTCAAAGTTCTGCACTCAGCACGCTTCCCCATCTTGCTGCTCTCCAGCTTCCCTTGCAAATGGACATCCCACTCTGTCTGAGAAAATAACATTTTATGTTACATACCAATATGTGAATATTTGATTTACATGACACAAAAGTTGCACTCAACAATGACAACTTTTCTGGAATCTGGTGCCAAAGAAAAGTGTAATCTGGAAACTGGAAACAAACAAACGTCGCCTTTTGGAACAATGGTGTATTGTTTTCCGAGAACCACGTGTAGTTCTGCCCTGCGTGGGATTGAATCACACTAGAAACTTCCATAAATATTGTAACCTTCTTCTGATAAATAAAGAACAAAATATTGGGAATGGAAAACCTCTTCCTTCAAATCTAAAACGAGGAAGCCTTTAAAGGTTTAGCGGACCCATCACAGCCCTTCATCGTGATGAGCTGTCTAGTACCTAATGTAGCTGGAGGCTGAAAGAACAGGCATCCAGATAGCAAGACAATGTGCTGTGGAACAAAGCAATGTAAGCATGCACCTCATTCTTGTTTATGTTATGTTTAGCTTTGCTATCGCTCATTACCATTCAACAGTTTTACACTTGATTTTAAAGGTTGTGCAATGGTTTAATGGCACAAAAGTGGAGATGTTCTTCCACCGACTGTTTATTTCGATGCACCCGACTTCTAACATTGGCATAACAGCTGTGCATTAGATGTGACTTAGTTTTTAAAAAAATGTAAGAAAAAAAAATGACTGGTATCTAGGCTATCTACATACGTGGTGTTCCACTCCAAATCTCTGCTATACTAAAATGTATGTGCATCCTGTTGTTACTGTAAGAAAAAGGAGGAGGAGACCCTGGTATCATCTTACTGCTTTATACTGTTACTCTCTCTGCTGTTGAGTTAAATCAAATTCCATAACCTGAGCGGGGGGGGGGGGGGGGGGGAGGGGAAATCATTAAGTTCGATAACAGCCCGTAACAGCAGTAGACACATAATACAGTGTAAACATTTCATTGTTCAATATGGGCCTCCTCATTCACCTTCTTTGCAGGAGGGAACACTGAGCTCTTTGTAGCTGTGGCTGTGGCCCAAATATTTACACTCCTGCTCATGTATTCTGCCTCTGATGCAGAAAAGCTAAAAAGTCTCCAGAAGGGAGATATGGGAGTGTGGGAACACATTAATGCTCTGTAGCTTTGCCATGTTTCTACAAAGGAAAAAAATACATTCTTTCAGTTCAGTTTTTTTCATTCCCTTACTCCCTTATCTCATTACTAGGAAAATGTGACCTCACCATGTATCTAGTTTATATATATGGGTAACAATAATATTCTGAAGCTTTTAGACGTGATCTGTTTTTCATGATTTACTTACTTGGTATTTCACTACAATTTATTGCTTTTGATTTCTGCTATGTGTCTTGCTATGGATCACAATCAAGCAAGTAAAAAAAGAGCTAACTAACCAACAATTTCCTTCCATCCGTGCTATCAGGAAACTCGCCCTCGGAGGAGTCGGAGGAGCGTGACAAGGAGCCGAGGACTCTGACCTACCCCGCGTACATCGCCAGTCTGCTGGACACAGGCGCAAAGCGCATGGCAGCGGGCGTCCGCATGGACTGCACCAGCCAAGGCCAGTGCCCACGCTCCTGCCACCTGTGCCACATGAGTCCGAGGGCGGCGCAAGGACGCCAGCAGTCCGAGCCCGTCCTGCTGCAGATCACCAAGGCCGCGCCAATATATGAATTGGTGTCTAACAATGAGACATACCAGGTGTGTGCAGTGTTTATCCTTTACTATCTGGGACTGTCTAATGTCTAAAAACACCTATTTTCTTACAGAATCCATTAGATTATCTCCCTTCACTTTCCTGTGAATGATTAAATGTCATTGTCATCCCAAAATCAATCACTTGGAGAATGTAAACCTCTCTATTTTCTCATTCGAGATACCTAGACACAAGAGGACAGCAGCTAATAATACAAAAAATCCAGGCATTAGTGTGGGTGTGTGATCATTAAACCTTAGTCAGTCTATTAACTGGCGTTCTGCAATGAAACCCACCATGTGTCCATGATTGTTTGTGGGTGATCCATCAGGGCCGAAAACCTCCTGGCCTCATTATGAGGCAGGTCATAGAAAGAGAGGACTTTACAGAGATATCATTTCCTTTTGGAGTATCATAATTTACTCTGCCGCCAGCTTGCTGCACCATAATCTGCTGCACTGTGCTGTGCCTTATCCGACTCCATCGATACTGCGCGTCGATATTGCTGCTCCTCCAACAGGAAGAAATGTCGATGTGGTGCCGTCCACCCTCCTGGGGTGTTGGGCTTTCATCCTCTATCTTAGGCTGATGGATACAGCTGCTGTTATTGACAAAGGCTGTTGAGGTTGCGAGTGCTTGACTGTGCAGCTACTGGTATAGACACATTGTGCAGGCAACATTTTGAATAAATGCATTTTAACTTGCACTTACAACTTATCACTATTACATATAATTACTAGGGCTGTGTGTGTTGTTACTTGTTAAAGAAGAAAGTGAATACCCACTGAAAAAACAATAATACAAAGAACATACTCCCAAGGACAATTTATAAAGTACAATCTCAATATTTCTATTACATTAATCTTCACCAGGTATTATTTAACATGGGATACATCAACTTCTGTGTGAATCCCAGGTCAAGCCAATCAACTAAGTAAATATGTTCACATCAAATTATTTACAATATTTACCACACAAAACACAGAAATATCATTTCCATATCATTTGCTGAGGGGCGATCAAATGCTTTCCTTCCAAAGCGGAAAATGAAAACATAAGAGTGAGGCTAGTAAATATAATTATTATAGTGAGCAGCATCTTACGAAGACATCTGCTATTTACATGGGCACAAGGACACACATGCTTGCGTGTGCACACACATGTGTTGATCTACAGACGGTGGTAACATGTCAAGATATGTTGCAATTTGCCAACACAGACTTGCAGGAAAAAAAACTGCAAGCTTGTAAACATGGATGTAAACAATGCTTGATTTACATTTACATAACAAATGTTCCACAAGGAAGGAAACACAGTACTCACACTTCTGAATGTAAACATAACTTTTGTTTGTTCACAGGAAAACCCCACAGGGCGCTTTTACTGTAGTGAAAGCCAGAGATGATGGATGATTATTTGTCCTGCAGCGATGGGTGTAAATGCACTGGGTACAGTTGCCACATGTGTAGTTCTCGTCCCTAATAGTTAGAAGAAGGAAGAGATTGGATTGAAATGCATCTCAGATTTAACCTTAATGTTGCTGATATTAGTGGGTCTTTTGAACACCTGTTTGGGGGGAGACCTGAAGCAAGGCTTTAGTTTTATCCAAAACTAATCCTCCCAACAAACTGATTTATAAGATTTTTGTGAATTTAAATGATATTAAATACCCAGTAAAAAACATGGGAGATGGTGCCCTGATGGCCTAGGGCTTAAGGCACTGACCATAAATGTCCCTGACCTTGATTGCATATCATTCCCCATCTCTCTCACATCTACTTTCCTCTGATCTTTCCACTTTTACCCATCTAGTAAAAGCATAAAACGACCCAAAATAATGATGAAACACATGGGAAAATAATTAAAGGAAAGATTTTCAATATCCTCATTAACTCAAATATAAAATAGTTGATGTGAGAATAGAATTTCAAATGTCTTCTTGTCTCTCTCTTTCTCTCTCTCTCTCTCTCTCTCTCTCTCTCTCTCCCTCTCTCTCCCCGTAGGCTCTTCAGGAGGCGATGATGAGCATGCTGTGGTGTTCGGGGAAAGGTGATGTTATCGATGACTGGTGTCGGTGTGATTCCAGCGCTTTTGGCACAGACGGACTGCCCACCTGCGCCCCACTTCCCCAACCTATGTTAGTAACTTAGAATAATATTACCTCTCTCCAAGCAAATCATTCTAAAATGGGTTGTGGTAAATACCATCCATCATTTCACTGGCAGAACTCTATGTCCCGCTGCACTGCTCTCAAGGAGTGTGCCATCAGGATGCATGTGTACACAGAATTTTATTGCAACCAAATATTACAGCCTTAGATGGATTATTGAATTGTTTTACTGGGCACAGTCCCAGGGGCCAAAGGGGTCCCTTGACCACTGCTTTGAAGTGACCTTTAACATTTCTTGTTGGAAAGTCACAGAGCTCACTTAAAGGACACACAATCACGATGCAAGACAACCACAAAGAGACACAAAACAACTATAGACATGCCAAAAATCAATGACAATGACAAAATGACTACTGCAAAGAGTCATAAAACAACAACAAAGATATGCAAAATCACCTCAAAGAGACACAAAACAACTACAGAGATATGCAGAATGACCATAAAGAGACAACATGACCTTAAAGAGGGGAAAAACAACTAGAGAGAGACACAAAATTACCATAAAATAGACGCAAAAAAGATTACTGCAAAGGACACAGTTTCGAGCCATAGTCTGTTGCTCTTCATTAATTTATTTCTCCTGTCGAGTTTGGGTGTGCTAATCAATGAAATGAACTGCTTTAGTGATTGGTTGGCATGAAAACCTCTGCACACATGCGTCTCAGTGCCATATAGCTGCAGACGACCGCTCTAATGTAAGTCAAGTCAGACATCAGAGGGGTAAATGGCTATATTTTCTGTTGACAGAAGTGTTTGTGACATTGCAGAATGTGTTTTCATTAGGTTGCAGTTTTGCAGAACACGAGGAATAATGTTGGCTGTCAATAACAGTAATGAGAGCATTTTGCTGACAGCATCTTTCACTCAGTGGTGTGGTTTTGCATCTCTGTCTGTTGCCAGGCTGAAACTGTCTTTCACATATGAGCCTAGCAGCTCATTGGTCATCATGGAGTGGAACCATACCGAGCCACCAATCGGCGTCCGGATCGTTGATTACCTCATCAGCCAGGAGAAGGTGACAGAGAGGACCGACCACTCCAAAGTTGAGACAGGTACGTCAGTCCAGAACTGCCCACATCAAGAGTTTGGCCGTTGGTGATAAACAAGGACCAACAGTTGGAAAATTGTGGAATATGCTTATGTTGCCAGGCAACCAGTGATGCCAGTTTTAAAAGTGGTTACTGAAAAAAGTGACTGAGAATTGGTCCAGAAAGTAAAGTTATGAATATATGTATTGTGGTCTCCTAAGTCATGCTTGGTAGATGCAGAACTTGACCATCCACTTGCTGGCTGTTGCAGTGACCGAGTGCAAAAAGATGTTGTTCCTCCAGCCGGTTCCTCCAGCTCGCTCCCTGTGCTTCCAATATTTACTGAACCAGCGAGAGGGACTGTTGATGTTTTGGATGTGTACCACTTTGAGATGGATAATGAGTAAGTCAGTTGGCCTCGGTTTGTATGGGCAGCTGTTGGCCAGTGTTCACTATTTACGCTGGCTCAAACCATGAACCCCCAATTTGTCAGCACCATGTGGCCACATAAGCCTAATTTGTTTTATCTAGTCTACCACCTGGAGAAAATCCTGGTCCAAAGGTGAAACAGGAGGGAATTCATCATTGTGTAGGTCTACAGTTTGCAACAAGGAGTTACTACATTATATCTCAACCCCTCATATTGCTGTTGTCACAGGAAATGTAGTTTGGAAAAACTTCAAAAGTAACCAGTAAATGAAGTCAACAATACTAGTGGTCAACCTAAAACGGGTGTATGTGATACAGCTTTACATGCACTTGTCATTTTAGTGTAGAGATAGAGTATCCCTCTAAACATCCTAATTTTGCCCAGGTTCACACATCACTCCATTTGTTATAGGCCTAATTCAGTTGTAGTTTTTAAGGCCTCCACAAGATGGTGTACGCCAGTAATAATATTAATGGAGTGCTGAAGTATTTATTTTCAGTATTGAGTTTGTTGATTAGACTTCTGGACTTTCTTCTGTGCCTACACACTGATTTTCTTCAATAATTAGTGGTGTACTGTATTTATATACCCATTGTTATCTAATGTACTACTGTAATTGCTTTCAGAGTTGTAAATAAGGAGCCTTGCAATTTGTCATACTGGTAATGACAAATTAGCCACATGACTAGAGAGATTAATTGAAATCTGTTTTTCTCACCGTAATTGACAACAAAACAACACAAATGTGTTTAAAACAGGCAAAAGTTCTTTGCCTTTTTCCAAGCATTGTTTTCTTAATTTAAGTGTTTCCAAAGGGATTTATATTTTCTCACTGTTTAATCCATATGGATTCAGTGACTTGCTCATTAAAGTATGTTTTCACTAAAAGGCAGAAAAATCATATAAGCAGCCACAGGAGCAGCGGAAGCGCGTGTAGCTCTGTCATCCATAACAGAGAGCACAGCATATTGGCTGGACCTATATGAGAGGAAGTTGGCAAAACAGGGGCAGTTTATTTTAGCGGTAATGGCCCAATCCATAATGGAGACTGTTACAGTTCCCTGTGAGCACCAAAGTTTGTTGTAGCTTAATGAGAGAATAAACTGTATTAGTCACAGTGGTGAGGATTATTAATCAGTGCAGCACATTCAGATGGGAGAGGAAAGCAGGTGAGCATTTTCTTTATTAGTGCCGTTCTAGTGAATATGAGCTATAGGTTCAGCAGTAATGTTTATTTAACATCATATGTAACATTTACCACTTACTTATAAAGATAGACTAATATATCCATTTAAATGGTACTGTGTAAACTCTGTGTATATACATTATACTTGTGGGACAGAGAGGCACTTCATTGTCCCCCTCCTCCTCCTTTGTATTGCAAGCAGTATAGTATATATTCCAGAATATAACCACGTAAACCATAATCATGGGGCATTTTCTACACTTCCCATATTTTAAAATGTAAAAGAATGTTACTGAATAAAACGCTGAGGAAGGATTTTGAATATCTTACTGCTGGAAGGACAAAACAGATATTAGTAACCACAGAAATGTGGCTGTTGTAAAGCAGCATGTTATGTCTGTGCATTTGTCTTGCTACTATACATATGTTTAGTTTTTCCATGTATTTCATGTGAAGGAAATCTTAGAGCTAGTTCACTCTAACAAGAAGTTTCAGGAGACCGGGATGTCTTACACAGGAATATTTATTGAAGCTCGATCGAGGAGAAAGGGGAAACACCACGTGTGAATCACAGCGTACTGCTACCCAAATCTGAAGATGGTGTCCTGAAGCTCAGTATTTAACCTTCCCCAGAACTGATAAGTTCCACTATATTCAAATAGGGTAATTCCTAACTTTGCCTGGCATGTGTGATGACTCTATTGGATATCAGATCCAAACAAGGAAAGAAGTCAACCATTGCTGTCCTAGCAACAGCATAGCCTCTCTACAGTCTCTCTTGTCCAGTGTCAACAACCAGGCACCAGCCTGTTGTGTCTAAACCCGAATACAGAAGATATCTAGCAGATTTTGGTCTACCATGGTGCCAATAGAGCCCATTGTATGGCCCAGTGGGATCATATAAGAGTTGCCAATACGCATGGTGAAATGTGCCAGAAATTGGGTGAGCATTCCTATGGAATTCCTATGTTTTGACCAATGTATGTCCTACAGTGGGTATCAGGCAGTGCCAGGTGTTAACATATGTTTTTCCTTCATTTGCCTACATTGTCAGTCCTAATGCAGTGGACAGGCGATGACAAGAGACTGAAACCCAAAATGTAACAGTTACTGCATATTGTTTGATAGTCTCCGTTTCATAGAGATTCATTAGATTGATTAAATAGTTTATTATCAGTTATCTCATAATATTTTCTTTGGGGGTGTTGTAGAAGTGAAAGCCTGGATTTAAGTGTAAAAGGTGTGTGCTGCTTCACAATGCTGAAGCATATAAAACAATTCCAGTTCCAGCAGTTTTCAAAAGAAAATGGAATAATCATCCTCTTTTTGGACTTTGTCACTAAGTTAAGTCTGGAACCTCTCAGTTCATTTCTGATTTCCAAGGGGCGTTATCGACAGGCAGAGACAACCAATCAGAGCGATGAAACGCCATCCTGTCGGACGGTACGTCATATCAGAAGTTCGGCAAACACATATTTCTTAAGTTTAAGTGCTGTTGTTTGTTCTTCTTTTAGAGAAAATGTACCATCCAGTCCGTTTAATACTGCCGCTGTAGCCGGCCGGGGAACAGGAGCTGCCATATTGGATATTTATAAACATACCTGAACGGCTCTCATCTCTGTCAGTCTTATTAAACCCGTCTCCTGCTAGTTTAAAGCTTGTGATTGGTTAGCCCTAGAAATCGGCAGAGTAATCAGTTTGAATGGGAGAGGGGCCAGACATATCTGCCAGAGCAAATGAAACATGAGCTTGCAGATTCGTCTGGTTCCGAGGCTATAAGTTAACAGTTTTGGGGGCTCCAGGGCAATGAGAAGTTGCTGGGCCCCTGTTAACTCCGTGTACCTCTCTCTCACTGTTCATTGTGTACAGTACTCTTATTCTGAAATGTTACATATATACATCATAACTGAGACGTTATTTGATTTACACAAATCAGAGTGAAAGCACAGTATCAGTATTATGTTGAAACTAGGTTTTCACACAGGGCTGGGCCTCATGATGAGGTTTTAAAGAAGGACCAACATGCATCCAACAACAACATCTGTGCTAATGTTCAGTGACTACAGGAGGGCAACTGCAACTTTAATGCACGGGAGCGTTTTGACAAGCAACAATGAAATATCACTTTAATGGCAAATATGACCTTTCAGTTTCTGTTTTGGAATTTTGGAACGTAATTTCCTCCTGTGCCCTTTGAACGAATCGTCTGTGTCAGCCCACCATTACCGCTGTGTTCCATAGCCTAACAAAACAAATGTTTGTCCCTTCCCCTAATCTGTGCTGTCAGAGCGATAAACAGAGGAGATGAAAACGGTGGATGCTCAAGTATCCAGCGTGATTTGCTGTGGTTGAGGGAACGTTTTGGGGCCGCAGTGCCTCGATATAATGTTTACTTAGACTTAAAGTTCAAACAAACGTCTTATCTGGCCACAATGTCAATCTTTCAGGCATCAGAAATGGCACTCTGGTACGACATCAAAGTTTGCAGTTTTTTGGAAAGAGTTAATCATGATCAGACATATTGAAAGAAACATAATGTCTTTGCTGACGCAACAGGAACCGCTGCAATCTTGAGTGCAGATGAAGTCATTACTGCCAAAATAACCTGCTGATGTCTCTTTGTTGTGATCAGTTAGTGGTTGATTCAGAGATATAGAGGACATAGTGAGGAATATTCCAATCAGATAAACAGTCTCACAGCAAATGGTCTTGTATCTAACAAGATACTGTAACTACCATGGAACGTATGTCAGTGTTTTCATGGAAATTAGCATTGGTACTGGGCAAGAAATGCAGAAACTGTGGCACAGGAATATTCCATTCAACCGCTTTGTTTCTGTCATGCTGAGCTTTTCCAGTTTCGTTTTTCTAAATAAGACAATCCTTGTTTCCATGGTGTTATGCACTTTAGCCATCCTCATTAAACTAATGGAGATTACTTTCTTACACAAGGAAATGTCTTTACTGGTTCCATAGCTAATCACTAGCTCGTTCTAGGCCCTTGAAGGATGGCAGCCATAGATATTATGCTATGTTCTCATTGGGAAAAACAAACTCACAGACACACCGCTTGCCTGGGAGGTATAATCCATCACTGCTAAATTGAAGCAGAGGAGGAATTTCTCAGACTTTACTTGTTTGTTGCCTAAAGCTCCATTGAGTTCTCCGCCACCTAAAATGCATGACATTGCACTGTTAAAAAGCTGAGTTTACAACAGGTTATGCTACTTTGACAGTCTTTGAGAGTAAAGATGCCTTTTATGTGTAATATGCACTTTAATGTCTGCCTTAGGATGTTTGCTGCTACTTATAGCCAAGTAAGTTTTTTTTTTGACATTGGATCAGCAAGTATGTGAAATTCCGTCTGTGTAATTTAGAAAGTCCCAAAACTTGGGTTTAGAAAAACCAAACCAACTATTAGCCAGAACCATTCTAAAATAAGGCATCCATGCATATTTTATTTCCACCCAATAAAAACAATCTACTTAGACATTTTAGTATGTTATAAACCAGCATTGGACACAGTCATTCTCTCTGTTTTATAATGCTTGTCTATGCCTGGAGTATTTATTTCTGATGAAGTTAAAAGTAGTGTGTGAGATATTACAATCTGGTCCAATAAAGACAAAAGACCCGTACCTTTCTGGTGCAGACCACTGATGCTGGTGACGTCCACCCTGCATTGCAAAAAACCTCCACATCAGTTCAGGACTGTTTAAAGTGCAGGCCAGCTGTTTTGACTTTGTGACCACGGAGAGAAATTTATTGTTGTGCTGTTGGTTGCGTTGTGGGGAGAATCTTGGTTTACCAGCATCCAAATTTCTTCACTTTCAAAGATAAATAAACTTATCCAACTGAAATGGAAGGAGTCTCTGTCTGTCCATCTGTCTTTCGGTTTTCTCGACAACCGTTCATCAGATCAACTTCACACTTGGCGGGTGTGTTGCTGAGGCCCTAAGGAAGTGCAGAATCTAGTGTGAAGTAGTTTGGATGAACGGTTCTGAGTACGCCCTGCAGAGCCTGAGAGCTTCAAAACTTGCCTCAGCATGTACCTCTAAATGGATAGAACTTCTATGGGTTTTTTTTTTTAGACCACAACAGTGCAGGGCTCACTAACAGGCTGTGCTGGCATTGAGTGTTAAAACATATACAACATACATATTGAAGTAAAGCAATTTATGATTTGTTTTCCTTCACAAATATTTAGTTGTAAGATTATATGGTGATGTGAAGGTCTGGGCAGGTTGTCGTTAGTTTGTCTTTATATATAGATTCATGTTTCCAGCACCCCTGGAAAAGAATACACACATACACCCCAAAGCCTCCTAACAGATTCTTTAGTATTTTTCAGCATACAGGTAGTGGTTTTTGCATGTACTGGTCTTGATGTCTTGATGGCAGAAAATTGTATGTTCGGTCAAGCATAGCCTACAGGTTTGCGGTAGTACTGAAAGAACACAGCGGTAAGTATGGCAAGTCCTGAGGGGAAAGCATGTTTGTCACCACCCACAATGCTTAGAGTCACACTTTGTCACAGTTGATTTAGATTTTGTACCACAGTTTAAAGCAGCAGCAACTGCATTATTTAGGGCCACATGGCGGCAGTGGAACAAGCTATAAACACAACATTGACAAATTATCATACATTTGTTGTGGCAAAAGTGTTGCAAATGCAAATTAAAAAATCCAGCAGCATACATTTTCATTTGGACTAATGTTTCATGATAGTAAGTCCCTTATTCACTCTCCTTTTATATGTACCAACTCCTGAGTTGAATATCTGGCTTTTTACCACCTAAATGCTCCACTGTAATCACCAGTTACTCACCTTTGTCTGCCATTTGATGCTGGGCAGACAGCGTGTAGTGGGTTAAGCAGCGTTTTTATTGAAAACAGCCGCTGCTGGAAACATGGTGATGGGCATGGGTGTCTGGTTATGTTTGAAAATGGGGGAGCATATTTGGAGAGATACATAATTGGCATGGGGTCTGGAGGTCCACCCCAGAAGAGAAATTGTAATTTAAAACAAATTTCCTGCATTTCTGCACCATCTAATCTTTTGGATTAAGTCAAGAAACAGCCACCTGCACTAGTCTAGATTTGTTAGATTGAGGGGGCTATGAAAACAAGGAATGCTTCAAGAACAGTACTGTATGTTATCAGGTGGAGAAGAACAGGAAATGATTATTAGAAGAATGGCAATTTCATATTTGAAATGATACTCATACAAAACACTATATAACCTTAAGTTGTTAGTTGGAAGCCACTTGGCCATCTTCAAGGTCAAACAAGGACAATTTATTTACATGAAACAGCCTTACAGGACATCACAACATGATTTGGATGATTAAATCTGGTTAAACGATGTTAAACCTGAGGGCCAAGGCCACCTAAAAAGTTTAATAACTGCAACAAAGTCTTCCAACAAGTATCTAATTCCAATCCCACCTGTTTATTTTTCCAGCCTGTCTGCTGGACTTCAACTAACTTCAGTAATGTGTGGCAACAAAGCTCTACAGTTGAACTGTTAAAACTATCCGTCCAATCCAAGCAAGATAATATTATTGTCCTTAAATGTTGAGAGTTGTATATGCAGAGACTGTCAACACAGTTTGTCTTCCCCTGCTAAATCCCAAAGAATAGCTGCAAAAGAAAAGAGCTCCCTGATTTAGATGGGGGGTGATGGAGAATTAAATGTGACCCTCTTAAGTTTGCTAATGGCTATCCAAAAATTGCCGCCCACTGGAAAAGACACGTTAAATCTTGGGAGCCAAACACAAGGCTTTCTCTTAGAGAGCAATGAGAAGGCTAAGCCCCTTCACCTCTTTTACGTCTGCCAGACACCCAGAAGATAACGTACAGGTCAGAGGATTACTGGCATCACATTCCAGAACTTCTGGGTGTTGAAGTTATCAAAACTTTTAACAACTACCTCCCGGTACCATTTGCGTTCTCCGATGTGCGAAATTGCCCGGCGTGGCTCTAATTACACTGAGCGAAGGCTATCCAGCTCAGCTGCATTAAAAGAAGATAGACAAAACACACGCATAATGGAGGAGAGCTTGACGGGAGCTTCCCACCTATGTTTCTCATGTTTAGCAGATGATTGATTACAGGCAAAGGTGGCTGGGCACGGATGTTGTGTTGAGTTACGAGAGAGGGGGGGAGGGGGAGGAGAAGACCACCAGGGAGAGAAGAGAAGCTAAAAAGACGGAAAGATCTGGAAAGCCGAAACGTACAGTGTGGTTTTGATTTCAGCTGTCAGTTTTCCGTCATCTGGGACAATTGGTCTCACATGAGCGGATGTACAATTCTCCACAGATCTCCCTTTGGCTGCCTCTCCCTCCCTCTTTTTGCTTTTCCTTTACCACTCCCTTGTCTTTCCTCTCATCTCCTGTTCCTCCTCTCCATCGCTTTTCCTCTCCTTAAAATTCTTAGTTCCTCTCTTTTAATCTTTTTCTGACCCCCTCTTTTCTCATCCTTACTTCCTTTCCTATGCTCTTTTCTTCTGGTGTGCCCCTCCTCTGGCCTCCTCTCTCTTTTCTTTCCTACCTACCTCTTTTCTTCTTTCTTCTTTCCCTCACTCATCTTGTTTTCCTTTTCTCCTTTCCCTGTATCACCCCCTTCTCTTTGCCTTTATTTTTACCAAAAGGCTTAAAGATGGGCAAAACACGGGTCGAATAGCATTTGTTGGATGAAAAGTCTACACATTATACAGTCAGCCTACAGTCAGAACGTTTTCAGGCAACCATATCTGTTTAAAGTACACTATATAGTACTTAGGATGGGCTCTAAGGCCATTCAAGTAGTTTTTCTTCACAGTTCCTTATGACAAAGGAATGGTGAAACCCCCAGATCCATAGATGCAGGCTGTATTCACGACATTACGTTTTACAGGATAATAAATTAGGGGCTATGATGGATGTGTTGCAGTATCTTTGCACTGTCTTTAATGATACTTTAACAGGCATTGATGTAACTGTGTAATGTGGTAATATAGATCAAATAAAATCCCCACTCTAGATAAGTGACCAGGGAAATCCATCAACAAGAATATATGAATTTGTTTTCTACAACTGTGGACATGCATCAGCGGAAGATATTTCCATAAATGAAATGCCTTGCCAGTTTACTGTGGCTCTGGTAATTAGAATGAGCCTCAGGATTTGAATACTGTATAACTTACGTGAATGCTATCATCCCTCCTAAACTTTAAGACAAATGAATGCTATGTTTCAGTGGTTTGTTCATTTTGCTGCTTTATCTTCTGCCTATCTCTCCCCATGGATATCTAACTTCTCTTCAAACTGAGTGGGTAAAAAGAGCACAATGTTATAAAATGCGATGGATGAGGAGATAGTGGTACATCCACACATAATTTCTGTATTTCCTCTTAAGACTGTGTATCTTTCCCTACTCCTCTACCACCCATAAAAGCTGACGTGGGAGGTAGAGGAGTAGGGAAAGTTAAATTGCTCTCTGAGAGTAAAGGTAAACAATTTTCATTTGTGTTCACCAATATTTTGCACTACGATTTGCATGTTGACCCAGCATAAATGATTTGTTTTCACACACTACCGCTTCTCCCGGAAACTGTTTGATGCTACTTCAATATCTGAAATATTATTTCTTCCCTGAATTGAATCCCCAAATGGCTCGCATGATAAATTCCAGAAGAACAGTCAAAACAGAGCGTCCATTTACGGGAAAAGATCTGAACAGACACTACTGATCATCTGTGGAAGAAACAAGCTGCCCTTTACTTTCTCTAAAGGATCATCAGAAACAGATGTCGGAATATCCCCGTTTTCTACAAAACATCCTTAAAGCTGTGTTGTTTACACAGTGGGCATATACTCGTTGACAGCTGCACGGTTGCATTTGTGTATTTTTTTTTTCCTGTTTGTGGTTATGTAATGTTAGATAAGTCTACATACATACTGCTGATGATTACTGTATCAAAGACTCAGCTAGATTTGTAGCTGACAACAGCTTGCTTGTGCAGTAATCTCTCCACTAACAAGCTTCAGGCACACAAGGTGAGATCATAGTGTAAGCGCACACATACACACACGCATACGCACGGTCCCCAGCAGATGTGCGGAAGCCTCATGAATAGGAAGTCTGCTTTAAGTCAGGGCACCACTCGGCTGGACCGGTCTCGCTGTGAAAACAAACATCCCCTGGGCTGTGAGCAATCCGATGATGTCACACCTTTGATCACCCAGCGAGGGCAAGGTTTGCTCAAGGGTCAGTGGTACAAGGATTCCAATCAATAAACACATTACTCACAAATCTACATCACAGAACACATAAACACACACAGACACCAGGGGAGACCGGAACATGTGTACCTCACCCCAAATCTAATCCAGCCTGATCTTCCTCTTAGCACCAGTCACTTCTTCCAAGGTGCCACTGCTTGACCCTTCCCACCTGCTTTCTCTTTACTGCATTGCGATCTTGAGCAATCAAAAGTCGGTCCCTTTATTTCTCTGTAGGTGGGTGTAAAGTGAACACTATTATGGCTGACAAGTGTAATTTCCACACATTTTAACCCCACCCCCCAGGTCCAACAAATGCACCACATCAGCTGGCTCCTTTCGATGCTTTTAGTGCAGTGGTTTTTACTTTTTGCATGCCCACTATATGAGCTCCTTATGTTGTCCCTAAGGGTGCCCACAGACACCCTACGATTTTTTAAGCTTGTATCCTCAATCTTTCAATCTGACCTAAAGGTTATTACTGATTTTTTTACCTTGCGCTTTCTTCTACAACCTGATACAAAATCTGCAGAACCCTGGACATTGCAGCAATCTCCTAGTAAATATTTTGTCAGCATCTTACCATTGTTCATGATCAAGACCCCAAGATTGGGAATTTCACCTGAGGGAGCAACTCACTTTCAACCCAGTGGTGGCGATTCACCAGTTTACACAGTACCATGGCTTTGGACTTGGAGGTGCTGACCTTCCTAACTACTGCATGTCCAGAACCTCTCCTACAATGCAGGAAAAGTTCCTACAAAGGTAGGTCTTGAGGATCTTCTGAACCCAATTCACCCTTGCTGCATATTGAGGTTTATCAAGTCTAGCAGCTTCCCCAATCATCTGATCCAACTTACCACAGGTGGTCATCAGTTGACAGCTCTGCATTTCTCTTTACTCGACTTTCCAAGACACATGCTTCAGATGTGATGTTATGACTGCAAAGTTCATCATCAGTCTTTGGCCTGGCGTTCTTTTGCCACGTACACATGCGAAGTACCTCACGGTTGAACAGGGTGTTGGTTAGGTCGTCACTAACACAGTTAAATGACAAAGTACCACTTAATTTAAAGACACTCCAGGTTTCTTCATCTTTGCCAATATGAGCATTGATGTCTCGCTATGAAGCATCAAGTTATCCAGGACCCCTGGGCTTCCAAGAAGGCTAGCTTCTCTGTATTCCTGTTCAATACATAAACAGATGGGAGACAGCCATCGCTGGAGGTGATCCTCTCGTACTTAAATCAGTATATATCATACGTAGCCTTGGACTACGGAGTATTCTCACACAACCCGGTGCTTCTTTCCTTGGACAAATCCGAAAACTGAGAGATTCCAGTCCCTATCAAGTAGTGGGTCCAGAACCAGTGCTGTGCATGCAGGTGTGCCAAACAATATGAAGTCAGAACTGCCCATGCGCCTTCCCCAAAAAAGAGGTGACATTCCATGTTTCAATAGCCAGTTTGTGTAGCCAAGATTCGATTTACCAAAGCATACACTTTTGCCCATGCCCACCTTCGAGCACCCTTCTCTGGCCCCCACCCTTTTAATGACATCAAATGATGGGATATTTTACTGCTGGGTTGTTTATCTGTGTCTAGTCTTCATCTACACAGGCCTACCATATGTAGATTATGATAATGTCATGTGATGTAACACATTCAAATATTTTCATGCACTGTAATCTTGTGCATGTTACATGCTCTAGGCCTTTAACAGCTTAGTTACTTTACTTGCTCAGGTTAACCTCATCAGAAAACCTCAGTTCATATTTAAATACATTAATTATTCATGTAATCCTTTATTGTATGCAATTGCTACAAATATGGTGTGACTCTGAAAAATGTTTCTTTGCTAAACCAGTAGTTATAGTAATAGAGTAATAGATAAAAATGTTGATTTGATAACCAATAAAAGTCCTGGCTAAACTACAATACATGATACTGTATTTTATCAACGACCCATGACTGTATCCTTTTGGTTGTTGGTGTTTTCATAGCAGGCTTATTTGAAATATCTTCTGTAGGAGCTCAATGTCTCTCAGAGGTGAAAGAAACAACACCTCATCTTCCAGGAATGTTTTCCCGCCAGTATCTCACTTTGTCTGCTGGGCATCCGGATGAAGGAATGACCTAATACATACAAAGGCACATACGCACTTACACTCCTTTTTGTATCTAATTCTTCTGCTGGTCATTGTCAGGTGATTCGGATTCAGACTTTCCCTATTCTGATTTGTTTTATTTGTTCCACATTATTTTATCATATACATTAGCTGTGTAGTTCCTGACAGCTGCTTTGAGCTGCCAATTACTAAATGGTACCCTGGCTGAAACCTCTATTGAAAAGCTGATGGGCCTCTTTGGGCATCATTATGAAGAAGATAAATGTACTATATATCAGAGGCTAAAATGCGCTGGTAAATCAGTCTCTCTGGCATGTCGTCATGGAATTAATGAAAAACATTTCAGTAATAGCATTCCGGTATTGTCTGATTCACTTCAAGCCCTGGTTATATCATTCTCCATGTGGATTTGTTTCCCTTCTTGTAAATACCACCCACAACCTTCTCTGTTGCCCTCTGCAAACACCTCTTACAGTGCATGCAAATGAACAGCAGAGCGCACTGTGCTTGTATGGTCTGAAAAGGAAAGGCCTTGCATTGCATTTAGCTTGAGTGTCAGTTGCCACAGCGTGAGTGGATTCAAGCAACTGAATCCCAACTGTTGCAGAGTTAATGTCTTGAATTGTCCAGTCAAGGTCACCATGACCGTTTACCTCACAACCAATTCTGAACCTTTCTATATTAATTCAGACTGAAAAGTGCCTGAGTTAGAGTTGAGTTAGAACTGAGACACTTTCACTGTAGCCAGTGCTGCAGTACAAAGCAGGTGTGCAAGTAGAGTGTAAGAATGGACGTTTAGTATTTTCAGTGAAGACAGTGAAGCGTATAAATCCTGGATTTTCTGATCTGACACCATGATTATCAGGACGACATCATTTGTCTGTGCCATAACCTTTACAAATCACTGTTGAAAAGTAAACAGGTTTTATGATGTGACGGTCAGGTGTAGTTATGTTTTAGTTTAGGTTTGGGTTAAAATAAATAGTGAAGATTAAGACTTTAGGAGACCTCTATCCAGTTACATCAATAAACACGAAATTGGGGTTATCTAACAACAGTGGTCATGCTTTTAAAAAAAAAACTAAAAAAAACTAAAACCTGCAGTTGGGAACAAGAAACGGACAGTGGTCTCCTATGTTCAAGTCCAGTGTTTTGTAGTCTTCAGCCCCAGCTGACATTATGAGATATGACATTGTCAGATTTGGCACAGCTGCCTTGTATAAAGCCCCAAAAGGCTTTGTACTTTAACTTACTTTAACTTTTCTAGTAGTACTAGTTGTACTCCCTTACAGGTGTTGACTATTATGTGTAAATTTGGCACACTTCCCCTTAAACGTGTCAACTTACCTGTAAACAATGTCAGAGAACTTTAATTTTGAAAGAGATGCCCTGTGTCTGTCCTGCGTTACATCTATAAGCATCTTTCCCTCTGATCACTGGTCAAAATATTCTCAGACACTGGTCCAAGAGGATCCCCATTCTCAACCAAGAGTTTAGAGTTGCCCCTTACTAACTGCGGGTGAAGGAGGAACAGAATGGGTTGTCAGAAAAAGGAGAGAAAGATGTATAATCACTACAAAAGTAAACTGACATTATACCAACTCCATCCAGTGTTAAAAGGACAGCTAGTTTAGTGGACAGTGATGCACTTCTCAGCGCAGCTCCATTGGTGCTGAACGGACAGCAGCTGGCTAAACTGTCTTCACCGTGATATTGACTTTCTAATACGAGGAATACTACCAAAACTACTGGTCAGGTCAATGGACAAAGGCAGAAAACAGGCATTGTTTTTGAAGCCTCAGTGAAGCCGAAAAGTTCATAGCGAGGCTGTGGGCTTTGACAGCTCGCTGTAGATTTAGTTCACAAGTTCATAGAAAGGGGGAAATCTACGTGATTCGACTCTCTACGGGGATTGCGCTTCAATAAGCACGCAAGGGGGAAAAAAACAACAACTTTTGGATCAAGTCAGTGTGAACTGAGAAATAGAAGCATAGCGGTTGCGTGAGAAGAACGACTGATGGACAGCCCAAACACTCCTGAAGCACTTAAAACATTTTAGTGTAAATTGGCCATAAGAGAGGGGAACTCGATTGAGACAAGTTGTGAAGGGAAAGACAGATAAAGAAGGGAGGAGAGGGGGAAAGTAAGTAAGAGAGAAGCAGAAATGTTGAAAGAAGCCATAATCATGACCTTCTCCACATAAACTACAAAAAAAAGCACTGACATGTGGACATGTAGGTTTGGTTTTATTGTTTTGTAACTGTATAGTTGTTTACAAGGTATGACAAGCATGCAACCTTACCCCTCTCAATCACTGCTGGTGTGTTATTCACCCCCCTTTGTCCAAGGTGTTTCATTCTTTTATTGACGTATTTGGCTAAATTTACGGTTGGCGTGCAAAGTACTCTCACCGCAACTGCTATCAATTTGGTCAGATGCACTTCTATCAAATTATGAAAACAATTTATCAGCCCTCTAAAGATGTGATGTTCAATGAATTGCACTGCCATGACGCAAATGGCAGCTCGGCAGCACACATATCAAACCCAAATTGGGAGAAAGCACACGCAGATCGGAGGGGTGTTCCTCCCAATCTTTCACGCAAGGCCCCTTAAATGGCACCTTCGGGCAATCCCACCCTCTTTATTCTTGTCTTTCTTATCTTCCTTCCTCTGTTCCTTCTTTTCAACAATTACCCCTCCATATCCAATGGGATGAGATGTGAAATTAAAAACAATCCTCTCTGTGTGGCCGATCATCGTAGTCTGGTAGTGGTTGTGACCAGAGCTGAAGTGCCAAGAAACAACAGTGAAGGGTTTGTCGGTGATCTGTTGTTGTTGTGGTGCTGGTCTCTTTGCCTTTTATTCAATGGAAAGGTAGACAACCAAGTCCAGATGTTATTAGTTAAGGCTTTTGCTGCCAATTGTGTGTGTGTGTGTGTGTGTATGTGTCTGCCAATTACCGGCAGTTACAAGGAAGCTGTCTGCTTTAACAGGAGTGGGTGAATTCCCAGGCAGCCCGTAGTGAAACCTGTTAGGATGGAGAAAGGAGAACATTTAAGCTGAAGTGTTTACCTTTACAGGCAGCATCTGAGTGTTCCTGCAAAACTGTGTGTGTGTGTGTGTGTGTGTGTGTGTGTGTGTGTGTGTGTGTGTGTGGCAGCTTCCCATTAGCTCTCTCCCACTCTGTGCCCCGCTCTTGTTTTGCCCCCTCCCCTCAGTTCATCAGGTTCATGATATGTGCCTCTCTAAACCCAACTTTTTCAAACCTTTATAAAGAAAACAGCTTTATTATCACATTGAAGGAATAGCATTTTGGGAAATATGATTATTCGCTTTATGTCTGAGAGTTAGGTAAGACGATTGATATGTCAGTCTCATGTCTGTGCACAGAGCTGGAGTCATTATTTGGTTAGCCCAGCTCAGCTTCAACGCTGGAGGCAGTTAAATCAGCAGGCCAGACTTTGCCCAAAGTTCAAAAATACCTCTAAAACTTGTATTAAAACTCTACATAATCATATTGCATCTCATTTGCCTTACCTCTATAAAAAAAATAAATGGAATCAAAAACAGTGTGGGTGTTTAGAGAATGTCAGATACTGTGCAGATGGATAAATTATTGTTTTTCAAAAAATAGCTGCTATAATTGACTCTAAATTGACATACTGATTTTTTTCTTTTGTTTTCGAGCTTTAGATAGGCTAGCTTGCCTGGCTATGGTCGTGCCCTCAGTCTTTATACTAATCTAATATGAACATGTCTTGACTCCACAGATATATTTAACACGCAAACACAAAATTGATATTAAAACTCTTATCTCACCCGCGGAAAGAAAGCGAACTGGCGCATTTCCTCAAATGTTGGACGTTTCGTTTGAGAAATAAATACACAGTTTCAGGGGACGAACATGTCGTCATTGTTCAGCGTGGGTGTGTGTTTCCAGTTAAGCATTGGTTGCAAGTCAAAATGATAAGCATGGTTTTGTCATTTTATTTGGGAAGTGATGTAGCTTGCTTTGCAGACTATAAAAAGGCCTGGCATGATAAAACAACGCTCACAAATTTAAGTATATAGGAAAGTGAGTTCATTGACACTAGTAGACCTCTTTTATTTCCTTATAGGACTATCTGATTTTTGATAAACATTAAGATTCCACAGTAAAAACATTATCATCGTTAAAGCACCTGTCCTTTCCATTAAGAAGCAGAGAAAAACAGCAGTGGATTGGCTGGAAGGGACTACACACACACACACACACACACTAAGGGTCTGAGCTTGCACAACTGAACTGATGACAGCAGGCAGGACTTCAAAAGGTGAGACATCCCATAACTCACATCAGTCTCTTGGCAATCCTTGATTTTTCCAACCAATCATACTTTAAGAATGCTGAGAGTAAACAACTCCAGCTGAATGACAAGTTCCTCAGAGTTGTGGCTCTCCCCCTCTTAAACTGTTTTAAACTGGGTCTCCACAATCTGTGTGGTGTGTGTCATCTCAGTGCTCTGCTTAGAACATGATGTTCCATTGCAGATGGGACTTGGTTTTACTTCACCTGATGTAAATCTATTATCGGGAAAGAGGAAATTAATTTGGTGATACCTCTGGTCTGTCTCGTATTTTGTGCTCACTTAGTAAGTGTGTTTCCATCTGCTGGTTTTTATGCACAGTTTAAATGTGTGCATTAACAGAAAGTTAACGTGTTAATAGCAATCAGCTGTGAAATTGGTGCCGATCGGGTCGGTATTACGGCCCGACATTTCTCAGTTCTGCATGCAGCTCTGAAATAATAGACGGATTGGGTTCGGGTCCGGCATTTTTTGGCTTTGGGTTTCTGGCATGGATGTTTGGACCCTGAGGCGCTCTACTTTGTAGCAAATTAGGTTTTCACATGATCGCGCAAATCCAGCTGCCTCGCAAGGTAACGTGATTTGGGCAGCAGGATTGCTTACCACGTTCTTACGTGACGCAAGAGCAACAGTTGGTGGCAGTAATTTGGTGGCAATCACTCCCTTCCACCGCAGAAGAAATGAAATGAATACAGAATACAGAGCAGGAGGCATCCTAACCGTTATCTTTACACATCCATGATCCCAACCAACCCAAGATGAAGGAGAAGAACTTCTGTCGTGCGGACAATACATTCTGGTTATTTCAAACCATTTCTTAATTGAATTTACAGATCAGTTACTGCATCATGATATATACTGTAACCGTGATATAAAATTACATAAACTGTGATAGAATATTTTGGCCATATTGCCCCATATATGTTCGAGGGCTGGGTTTAGGGTGTGGTCAATTACTATTGCTATTATTATATGCTATTATTTAATGTGTATCAGCCACTGTCAATCAGAGACAAAACAATCCATAGCAGTCAACTGTTGCTCCACTCGAAAAACCCTAAAATTTGACATTCTAGTCTGACTGTGGCATGCATGAAATTGGAATTTCATGGATGTTATTTCTTATTTCCTGTAGGTTGGTGAGTTTGAAAGCCTGTGCAAAGACAAGCAGATCCATGCCTATAGCCGTACATTTTAAACAATCAAGACTTCCAAATTCACATTATATCCCAAAGTGGCATGAAATCTTTCATGCCCACCCAGGAACTATCAGGCTAGAATTTCCTGCCTCAGCCAGATTTTCTGATTTAGACTGATTTACAACACTTCCCAACTGACCCCTTTAAAAATCTACGAATGTCATCTTAGGATAAGCAGGCTGGCCGGCACTGTTGAAATGAATTGCAGGATCGTGTTTCTCAGATGGTGAGAAGCCTGTTACAACCAGCTGAGAGAAAATACATTTCAATATGTTTTGAAACATCTGAGCTGCTCAAAATGTGCTCATTCTTCAGTTGTCACTTCCAAGATGGGATAAATCATCCGACCCTCATTTTCCTTTTTTGATTCAAAGTGTCATCCAGCTGCTGTTTTGCCACAGTCTGTAATCTGTTCACAATACAAGAAACATATTTCATCTCATTTTTTATCTCACCAAACATTGAGCACTGGAGACCATAAGGATTTTGATTAATAATTGCATTGGAACCCATGCTATGATGAAAAATAACCTTTCTTTATGTACTCTAGCTCACAATAAATCAAGTTCATCCTTGTTCTGGTAAAACTGTAGCATTCTTTAGAGGTGTATGTATCTATTCAGAGGATATAGAATCATAATAACCCTGTAGGAGATCAGTTTGCAACCTGGGCAGAGATTCACGATGATAAAATGTCTGAGGAATCGAGTCAATAGATGAAATAATAAGGTGATATCAATACGTAGAAGTGCAAAAGGTCAGAATTCTTGGCATACTGTTTTCTTAGGATTTTTCAAGTTCATAGTACCTGTCAAAAGCTGGCCAAGTCAGCAGCCATCAAGGGTGAAGTATTGCTCTGATTCTCTCCCAGAATCAGTTTCATTTTTCTAGTTGTCAATCAGGGTACTGGAGAAACATATTGTATTGTGTATTTTTATTTTTATTTTTTTATTCCCCCGGTGTTGAGTCATGTCCATAAATGCCATGGCAGCACACAGTGTTCACAATGCTTTGACTGAGATATTTGTTATAGTTGAATAAGGTGCACTTTCTCTTCTTCTGGCCAGCAGGCCACCCACATGAAGCACTCCTCTCATCTTGACAGTGCACAGCGGGATTCCTCAAAACGTTTTTTAACGAGCTCCGTGCTGCAGTTCTGCTCCTTCAGGTGGTTTCCAGAGGAGACTGGCAGGAAAGATGGGATTGACAGGAAAGATTGGACCGATAAAGAGTGGATGGCAGCTATTAAACCCACAGTATTAGTTTTATGTGTAATAGTCCACCACGGTCTAAAGTGATCCAAAGGCTGTAAGGTATTTTCATATTTTCAGACACCCATATCTGCACCAACGCTGTGTTTTAATGAGCCAATGACTTTGTGTTTCAGCAAGGGCTTGTTAAAGGGTTCATGGACAGTCAGTTTTGAGCCAGTCGTCCTCTTCCTTCTTCACAACTTAAGTCATGTGAGAAAGGTGGCTTGGGAGAGAGAGCAGACAGGGATGTGAGTGTGTGAGAGTGGATCACCCATCTGTACTTGGCTGACAGTTTTCTAATCACAGTCAATTTGACTTCCAAAGGCAAAATGCGTGCTTTCACATCAGTGGCTGAGGTGGGGCCAAGCATGCAAAAGGGTTCAAGAGAGCAATATAACAGACTTTCTGGATGGGTTTCCAGGAAGGAGAATTCCTGTTTATCATAACTTGGGGTCTTATGTTTGCCATTTTGGAAGGTAAGGACAAAGAGCCAGCATTGTCATATGAGTTGGAAGACTTGTTGAGTTGACTTTATAAAAGCAATACAGTAGGGCCAGCTCGAACTGCATGTTTTAGCACCAGCTCACTCATTAAAGCCCTATTCAAAAAGCACTACATTGTTCTGCTGAGCAGTCGTGAGTTGACTTGAAAGAAATAGGCACCCAATCTATCACTGTGTCCAGCCCCTGGAATCAGAGCTCCTGCAGTGAGATGTGACAGAAAAGCAAATGCAGGAAATTGGTTAACCCCTGTTCTGTGTTTTTCTTGCTCTCTAAAAAGTAATAGTAAAAGCCCCCATGATGTTTTCTACTATTTTTGTAGCCACAAAAGAAATTGACTTTGTGCCAATTAAAAATGACAAAAAGTCACAGCTACACTGTTTTTATTGGAGTTTTAAAGGCAATGTAACAATTCCGCATTAAAATGCCTAAGAACGAGTTATGTACTAACATTATCATATATGTTTCCAACAATGTTCAAACCCAGACAAATCCGTCATTTTATTCACAGTAACGGTGCGTTTCATTTGGTCGCCTGTCAATGGCATCAGTGTACTGTAGTTCCTATATTCACAAATCCAAACTGAGTAGCTAATGTTGCAATGCTGAGACAGACCAGAAGTGTATACGAAGATTGATGTTAGTCGCAAGTTCCCATTTGGAGCTCAGCTTGCTCAGCTATTGAGAGAATTACTCAACATATTTCCAAACGGCATTCTCAAGTGAGGTTTCAAACACTGTTTCCTCTTTATACGCCTCCTTACACGCTGGACAGATATTCCAACTGGCAATTAATATGCTAAGTGGTGCAAAAGCCTCACAATGTCACTTTTCATTTACATCTCCAGCACTGTTTATATCTTTCACTCGCGTGTCAGTCTCTGCGCTGGGTAAACACCCCTCTCTGACAGCTGCTGCACACCTTTTTTTTTTTTCTTTCGTCCTCGGGCTCTCTCTCGATGACTCCGTGGCACTCGGCCTTCTGTTTACCGGCTGGTGACACCGGCCAGGGGAGACATAGGTGACCACCTCAGAGCACCCATCACTCACACGTACAGCACACACACACACGCACAGAAGGAAAGCTCTTGTGGGGGAAAGGCACAAGTGACCACCTCAGGGCGTCCATCACTTCACACACGCACACATTGTATAAATACACACAGACAGGCACCGCTTGTGTAGCGGAGGGTCACAGATGACCACCTCAGAGCACCCATCACTTCGCACACCTTTGCACACACACACAGAGAGTCGGCTTTTCCAAGCAGAGGGTTTTTCCCATTGCAGTGAAACACACACCTCGGTGGCCAAATGCCCTTTTTGACGTACGCAGTGCCAGCTGGGAAAACATAGCTGGCTGCGTGTGTCACCACCAGCCTTGGCAGCAGGAAAGAAGCCCTGAAGAGGAGGTGATGGGGGAGGAGGCGGTGGTCGGGGTCAGGGGTTTGCTTCTCTCTTATGAGAGAGGCTCAGGTGAATACAGTTGGTGTGCTTTATTCACTGTTGTAGTGGTGTGTTGGTAGGTGGTTATAATGTAAAGTATGTTTTATATGTAAACCTTTATCTGCAAAGTGATTACTTACTATAGCTGTTCAATAGATGTAGTGGAGTAGAAGTGTAAAGTAGCCTGAAATGGAGCTACAAGAACCTCAAGATTGTAGCGTACTTAAGTACTACTACTACTAATACTACTACTACTACAACTTGAGTAAATGCGCCCTTTATTATTTGCTTTATTTACTTGAAATCACCTGTTGAGGTAACAGTGGTCTGGATGGCACTGATCAACCCACGTGAAGTGACGTGGTGCCCTTGCCGCCGAAGTAACATCATTAACAAACACTACATCATCTCACCTCTGCGGAAGCCTTTCCCTCTCGTTGGACAGTGATTGTTACATCTTAATTAGTTTTAGATAGGTATACAGTAAATCCATGCCCACCATATACCTGCAAATACGCACCACTACACATCTGCCCTGATTTAACTGTTAAAGCTACCACAATTTTTCAGATATAGACTCTAAATATAGATACAGTCTTAAAATGTCTTTATATTGAATTTTACTTATTTTACAAGCTTTTGTTATTGGTAGATAATGCTGGAAGTTACTCAGTGATTCTTTGCCCAAAATTCCTTTTTTAATCATGTTGCACATATGAACTTAAAATAGTGTATTGTAAATTTGTTTTACGCAAGATTTGACTTCACTTTTATTTTATTGGGGTTTTTTAAGGCTTTGACACATACTTAATGTGTGTCTTGTTTTTCTAACCTTGTAGATGACGTTAAGACTGTTTTTTTAGCTGTCAAAACTGTTGTAGACATGGATTATGCAAAAGGTGGGGGAGGTAGACCTAGAGGTGAGAGAAAACTTTTAGCTTAAAAAGCTGGTGTTTTGAATCTGCTGGGGGAAGGTGGGTGGACAGTGAATGAGTAACACTCTTCTCCCTCAGAATCTACTATCAAGGTGCCCTTGAGCATCCATCTGCAGTAAAGTAAAGTTGAGCGACTGGACTGCACCTGTAAGAACTGTGTCAGTGTGACCGCCTTTCTCAAAATAAACAAAAGTTAAAGGCCGAGCACAAGAGTGGTATTAGTTTTCTGCTGTCAAATATATCTGAGCATGCTTGTACCTGATAATTCAGTCAGTAAAATCTCATTGTTTGACATCTTTTGAAGGGAGAAATTTTCACTAATGGTCGACACACAGAAATAAAAAAAAAAACAGCACTAGAACTCTGTAAAAGAGCACCTAACCTTTTCACTTCCATGAACAGGCCCTACAGGTACATACTGTACTTAAAGTGTGTGTTGTGGTAGAGCAAAGCAGTGCCCATCTGTTTTACATTTTGTTAAGATGTCTGTTTACAGTGCAGTAGAGAGCTATGCCTGATGTCAGGTTGCATTAATCTGCCCTTTTAAAAGCAGACATAACAGGATTATTCTTACGCTATATTCAGCCTGGGGGAGGTTCAGCGGAGCTGCCCTTATCCAACCTCGAAGTAGTTTTAAAAAATATTTAAATTCACTAAATGTTTACATTTGCTCAACCCGTCCCATTGTCTTACTATTCCACCACAGAAACCCTTTTGAGCTTTGTGGATGACATCTTGTCTGGGGCCAGGTCTCCATGCGTGATGTTAGGGGACATCCCCGCCCTCCTGTCCTCCTCCATCAGCATGATCATTCGCTGCCTGGAGCCTGACACCACATACATGTAAGTTACTCTCGTCTTTTCTCATGAACATGTACACCAGTTAACCTGACGGAAACTACACTGACCCAGTTACCAGATCACAGTCCAAATTAGTTCTAATGGAAGCTCCTGCACTATCATTTGTGTTCAGAAAAATCTCTGCTTTGCTTTAATTGTGAAAAAAAATGTGTCCATTTTTATACTATGAACTAATTTTAACCAGGTTTTGAGTATGTATTGTGTCCACAAAGAAAAAGTTCAGTTTACTCAAAAAATTCAGTATGCATACTAAAAACATACACGTTTTGAGTGTGCTGCTGCTGATACATTAGACTATTGTCCCACAATGCATTGCACAAAGGAAATGAAGGAGCTACTCACAGCTGGGAAAGATTAGAGTAATTGTTGTGAGACAGCTCCAGAAAGACCATAGACGACAAACAAGAAATCATCTTTGGAAAAACATTTTGTTTTCTCCGTGTGACGTTTAATTTGCAGTGTCATTTAAATGTCGCAGTTTGATTGACGTCTTATGTTGCACAAATGGCATCATTTCCTGTCAGAATAAAATGGCAAACTATGCTGATTTATTATGTACCTATTGCAAAAACAGCATACTGTAAAGATTAGTAGTATATAGTTTAAACAGTCATTAGCTGTAGGAAACATACAAACTGATTTTTGTACAATCGTAATGTGTTCAGCCCACAAAGTAAGCAGGGGGAGGAAATACAGCACACAGCAACTCCAAAGTGTCACATTTACAAGTGATTGTATTTAACACGACTTTGTGGTTTAACAAGCAGTTAGCTTCAACATTTGGAACTGTCTACTGACCAAACACAGCCATTTTGTAACTGGGAAAATTGTTTTTGCCGTGTGTTTTTTCGCAAATTTGACACATTTACACAGAAATATGACTAGCTACCATAAAAACCAACATCCAGTGCTAAGCTTGGCTGCACACATCACTTACCCAAAAAATGTATAAATATATTATTATGTAACTCTGTGTAAGATGCAAATTTCCTTTAATATAATATTTATAATAAAACCTTAATATTTAATAAACCAAACAAGGCCAGTACGTCAAAAACAGGCTAAGTTAGAAGTTCATGACCACAATATGTTTCCACAAATCTCGCAAGAGTTTCCCAAATCCAGGGTTACCATCTAAGAAAAGACTTATTTATAGTCCTCAGAGCAAACAGTGAGTTTATATCCAAGTGGAATCCCTTACATACTGTACTGACCACTGACTAAATGTGTTGGGCTTGACACGTTTACTGACCAAGGTAATTAGGCATTAAAGTAAGGGTTACATAGGAAGTAGAATTTCAATCAGGATAATTTGGGTTAATTGTTGTGCTTTTTTAGGATTAAAAAAATAATTGAACTCTAAAATGTAATTTTAGTCTCCACAAAGATATTAACACAATAAAAAAAATTAATTTTACAACAGTTCTGTATTCTGTCTGTGATTGTATATGCCTGATTAACAATGTGATGCAGTGATCAAGTCGCAGTTCCTTCTCCAAACACACGCACAGATGCAAACACCGGATGCTCAGATGTTCTCAGACACATGCTGACACTTATCTCACGGACAGTCTGCCAGGAGAGAAGCAACACACACACTTACACACACACACACACACACACACTCCGTAGCGAGGAAAAGAAGCAGAGTAAGTTGGAGAGAAAGAAATGGAGACTCAGAGTTAAAGTTTGGGGTAGAGAAGGAAAAAGAGGAAAGAGTGAGAAAAAAGATCCAGAGGGAGGTACGGCAGAAAAGGGAGCGTGAGCGAAACAAAAGAGGGCAAGAAGCCCGAGGACAGTGCCTACTCAAACTGATTTGATGAATGTGGGCCAAGCGAGCAGCTACACATGCCCTTTTAATCCCAGCATCAGCGAGGCTCCACTGCGTGCTGCCATGTGATGCACTCTTTCTAAACCTTTGATTTGCAGGTGGATGCAGTTTGTGTTTTGCTCACTAGGTGGAGATATTCATTCAGTGAAATGACAGGTTATTAGCTCTGTAAAGAAGTGCTCAGTGTCAGTCTGACACCAGCGGAAATCCTGTATCGATAATGCAGGCTCTCATCCGCAAGGGGACTCTTTCAATTGAAATAGCAGCCACATGTTTGCTGCTTCAGATGGGACGTTGGTACATCAGGTCCAGCAGGTCCCATTGCTGGAAATCTAAATGACAAGATCAGGTTTTGTAGAATATGTTTGATTTATAGCTCACAACCCGCAGCAGATTGTATCATCATCTTCGTGCGCGTGCATGTGTTTATGTGTCCAGGTTCCGGCTGTGGGCAGTAGACAACACAGGGCGCCGTTCCAGTCCAAGTGAGGTCACCATCAAAACTCCGTGTCCAACTGTGGATGACGTCAAAGCACAAGGTGAGGAAAGAGACACAGGCTTAAAGTCAGAAAGGTGAATCATCTTTCAGCAGTGATGACAGGTGGCTCACAGAGATGGGTTGCATGTTCCAACACTGTACATATGCTGGAGGTGATTGTGATTAAAGGAATGTGGTCAGTCAGAGATGATTTTTATTTTTTTAAACAATGTGAAATTGGGGATATAATGTTATTAAATTCTTCAGTAACCAAATATAAAATAAGTGTGGCCAATTCAAAGGTCAGACTTGCTCTTTCTTTTGGAGCGAGTCATGTTTATGGACACTGCGCACTGCAATTCCAGGAGGATATTGACTATAAAGATGTGTTATTCCATATAGTCAAAAACGAAGAAAGGAAAATTCAGAGTTGAAATATTTTGCCACTCTCTGCACCAGCGAGAGATTTATGACAAAGACCTCATCCGATTGGCCATGAAAAAAAATGATATCCCATTTCTTCAACCACTTTGGCTCCAGAGGGATACGTTAATGATTTACTCATTTAAAAAGGTTATTGACATCAAGATATGCATATAAAATGACATCTGTCTTATATACCACATAATGCAAAGTGGGGCTGCAGTAGAAAAGAAAATGGATAGCATCAAATTTCCACTAATGGAGACCCCATAGATTTGCCCTTTTTTTTCTACAAAAATTCTGGTGGAGAGTATTTATTATTTTACTGCCGTTATTAGCTGCCATGATAGCATTTGTATGTGAAGTTAGCCTGACATTGCTTAAAGTGGTTGACCTGCGATTGTTTTTGCCATTCCAGAAATAGCTGACAAGATCTATAACCTGTTCAACGGTTACACCAGTGGGAAGGAGCAGCAGACGGCCTACAACACTCTGATGGACCTGGGAGCTCCCACCCTCCACCGCGTGCTCTACCACTACAACCAGCGCTACGAGAGCTTTGGAGAATTCACCTGGAGGTGTGAGGATGAGCTGGGGCCCAGGTACAGTTATCGTTTAATCCTTTTTTTTGAGCTTTTAAAGCAAGGCAAAGGAAAGATGTCTCATTTTTAGAAGATGGGAACTGATTGGATTGTTTGCTTTGGTACTGCAGTAGATAAATGACAGAAGCACCGAGGAACTCAGTTTGTATTTTAGAATTGCCCAGCAGCGCCTCCGATATGTAACCTCAGATCATAAATGTGCATTCCTTCCAGCAAATTGATCATCAACTTAAGCATGATGGCCAATTTGTCAGACGGACCCAACAATATACAAGTCTACGAGTCAGACTTATACAGAATACCAAAAGACTGAGCCATTTTAATAATGTGTTGACTGAGTTCACTGTAATCAGTCTCTGAAATTTCAGAGAGGTGTGTGTGTGTGGGTGTGTGTGTGTGCGCATGCCTACTCCATTCACCAGTTGCCCTCCCACCAAGAAAAGTGCAATCTGTCATGCCGAGCCCGTCCAATCGACATTGACGTTTTTCGAACAATAACACTGCAGCCTGTCTGCAAGATTGAAGAAAAGTGGCAAGTAGACAAGAGTCTGGGTTGGTTCTGGTGTGAGCACCACTTCAGAGTGCAATTGAAGCAGACGGTCCTCTCACCAGCTATTTCAAATAAGTTGGAAACCCCAGGCACGGATTTAGCTGTTCGCAGTCCATAAAAATTAAACATATTCTTACAACAAGTGTTGTCTGTGCGTCCGGCGCCTGTCTTATGAATGTGTAAACTGTTAAAAACACGTAAATGCAGCTGTTTTAGGAAAATATATTGTGTTTTTAGAAAATGAAAGTACAGGTTGTTGACCAGTTTTTAAAGAATTATGTCTTGATATGGGAGGAGGGTTGGGGGCTAAGTGCCACAGGTTAAGGAAGTCGGAAAGTTGAGAAAGATGGGCTGAGAACTAGTTTTTACCACGGGCTGTGCCACCAATGTTGGAAATCAAACGTGTTTATAATTGTTCTGAGCGGCTACACACCTGCACTTAATGCACAGCAACGCTGGACAGCATGTCTGGGATGCAAATACGCTCCTGTTACTTGAATGTTGCTCTTCCACTTAGCCTCAGGACTTCACCTTGTCCAGAGCGGGCTAACGTAAGACACGTGAAAAGAGGGCAGACCTTCTTCTTGAAATCCAAACACTCTAAACAAACCAAAACAAAGGTAAACCCTATCTAGCCGTGGCACTTCCTTTGCACATTTTTCAAAGCGAGCTGTAATTTGTTCCAAATCACCTTTTCTTCTTTTTTTGTCCCCCACCGCAATCACAAACCCATCCCACAGAAGCTTGCACAGCCAAATCTCAGCGGAGCCGGGCGGTGTGTCCTGCTCTTGTTTGGATTCTCAGGGGTGGGCAGATGTTCCGCTCCCAGCTTCCAAAGCGCCGTCTTTGATTCCAGGCGGTTGTTTGTGTGAATTAGAGTTACGGGGGAAATTCATTCAAACTGACTGTGAGCTTAACCTCCCTGACATCACCAGGGCCATTTAGTAACACACAACCAGGGAGCCCCCCCCCCCCCCAAACTACGGATAAGTACCCCTAATGTAAAATTGTAGCTTAATGTTTCATAAACAAAGCCATGTGTCCGACATAAAATATACTTATAAATGGCAGTCTGTGGTACGTGCTTTCACTTTGGCAGGTGAAACTGATTAGCCAAGGCTCCCTTAATTCTCTCTGTTTCTCTCCCTCTGTCTGTGGGATCCCCCGCCCTTAATGAAAGGTTGTTTTTAATAGGGCCCATGCTGGAAAGAGTTGATGTAATTGAGGGAGTTGCTTCTGAAGTGTTCCATTAAAATACACTTAGATTAACAGCCCCCCAATTTAGTTAAAGGGAGGGGTGATTAATGTTAATAAAGGCACCTCAGCGCTGGAAAAGCAGAAGAGAAGTGCATTTGAGGTGAGGCCTGGCAACAGGGGGAAGGAAGTATAAACATGTTTTGTTTCGCCAAGTCATCAAATGAACATTAAGACTTTCCTATGTATCTGGTGTGGTGGGAGGAGAGGCTCCACGCCGAACCTGAAGCGGGGCCTGTATGCTGTCTATTGTTGCCAGGCGAGCGGGCGGGCAGAGAGGGTATAATGGCCTCGCAGCTCCACCGCTGTGTGTCTAAGTGTGCTGACAACTCTCCCCCCCCCCCCCCAGTGTTTCTCTGACGTCATTCCACCACTGGGAAAAGATAAACGGTTGCACCCGACGCCAGGACAGAAGTACTACCGATATCATTTTTAGCAAACCAAAATAAGGGGTTATGCTAAGTCTCTGACTTTTCAAGCATGCAGTATTGATGTTGGCCTGGTTCTGCAACAGCACCTAAGATCATTTTGATCATTGTCATTCAGCTGAACAAAGGTTGACTGCAACGGTGGGGTCTGATCTAGATTGGCTCTTCGTATTTGTGTCTTATGAATAAGCAGTTTGGTCATAGGATAAAGATTATATCCTGTCTGACCCATCAAATCATTAGGGATCCAAGCATTCAGTGCTGAAAGCCTGTTGTTCTTGTTGCTTTTTAAGACGTCTTGTTCCATCTTCTTCTTCCTCCATTTTCTCTTTTTCTTATTACCTATCAGTACAGTGTCTGGATCTCAGAAACTATGAAATGTAAAGCCTCCAACAGTTCATGGAGACCTGGTCAATCGGGCAAGCCTTATTGTTGAACCTGGATATGTTTACATTAGACGCCTGTTATCAGCGCGATTCCGGTTTAGTATAAACAAATTTACTCATTAAACCCTGGGCAACCTTAAATTTATGTAAATGTATGTGGATCTGTGTAAATTCTCTTAACTTTCTGTCATTTGTATCCACAGTTTGGGATCTTTAGAAAACTTAATCTTGAGACCACATCAGTTTAAAAAAAGTTATAGACTGAATATTATAAATCTTATTATTTTGTCATTACACCCCTGAGACCAGCACATCAGAATAACTTGTTCAGGTGTGACATCACAGGCCTGTGCACAGCCTAACTGCAACTGACCAATCAGCCAGCACACTGGGTACCCATTAGCTGTTGTTTCCTGGCGCCTCTACCTGCTCCTGAGAACAGTTCTTTAAGAAAAAACAAAAGCTTAAAGCCACCTATAGATTAGTGGAATAGTATGACAACATTGGTAGGACTGTGTATCATGTCACCCGCACGCATTCTTGTGTGTCTTAAAACTCCCACAGGGAACCTTTGAATAACATCAATGACAGCCAAATCTGCCCGGAGACTAGACAGTTCCCTGTGCTCTATAAAAGCCCCTCTTTAATTCCTTTTGCTTGTGGTTCGCTCTTAAATCGCCATTTCTTTGGCCACTTGAGAGGGAATATACCTCTCCCACCCAAACAACACATCTGTGGTACCGCCAACAGTAAACAATAGAGCAGACAGGCTCCCCTTTCAGCACACACACACACACACACACACACACACACTGTACATATACAGACCACAGACACACACACGGTTTCATCTTCCCAAATCAGCTCAGTGTTTTAAAAAGATAATTCTCCAGCTCCTCTGTCACAAACAATGAGGACTGAATAAACTAGATTTTCATTAGCTAGTCAAAATACAGATAACAAGAACTCGGTTCAGGCTCTGGCTCAATGTAAACTCATATCAGCCAAGTAAGCAATATCTGGAAGCAAATGAATGAACAAATGTGGCTTTATCTCCATTGTGGCAGCGGATATTCAGATCTGCTGTTTTTAGAAGCATATCAGATCTCACTGACGAGACCGCTTGGCATCCCGCGGAGGATGTCTTCTTTGTTTTTATTCTGCCTTTTTACACGCAACATCGCGTGACGTTTTCAAGTCGAACCCTAAAACGGCCGAAAAGGCTGTCTCCCCGAGGCTTGACACTTCTTCTCCCGAGGCCCAGACCTTGTCATCGCCAGGAGAGCGGCCATCATTTAAGGCACGCCGCTTGGCCGCTGGCTTCTAAATGCTAGATGCTTTGGCTGCGCTGAAAGAAAAGCCCTCCATCCTGGCCCGGCTTCGGCCCACGACCATGTCCTTGGTTGGACTCGGTGCCCTTTGATGAACTGAAAAATATTGGATTTTTTTCCTATTTTCTTTGTTTTCACATGACAGTCTCTCTAATCAGAGGAGTGCTTGCCATAATAAGTATTGTTATGGTTGGAATTTCTCTCAGGAAATCATAATCATAATCACAGCAGACTGTTTACTTTGCTCTCTGACTTTTTATAGTTGAGAGAAGGACAAAAATACACACAGTTAGAATAGAGGGTGCCTTCCAGCTGCTTGTCCAGCAGTGATTTATTTGTTTCTGTGGTACTGAATGGTGAACAGAAACATATAATCATTTGCATGCTCTGATATAAATTTCCAGTAAAAATATCCCATTATCAACATCAGAATACGTTGTTATGAGTTTACTTAACAATTAAAGGCACCTCACTAGGAGAGGTCCAAGGTGCTGCTGTGTCTGGCTCCAGTCAAATGCAATATGCAGGAGTACTGGAATTGATAGTAGTAGTATTTTTAGTAATAAGTAATGAAACTTTAACAATGCAGTTTATCAAATCGGAAAAGAATATTGATTTTTTTTTTTCATAAACAGTTTAGAAAAAGATATTTTTAGTAATGAACACATCTGTGAAACATTTAATTTAATTAAAATACTACATATACAAATAGGTCAATAGTAGTTCAACATTAAAAAAAGTAAACGATGACTCCAGACATGATGTGGTTATATTTTCTTTATTTAACACAGTCACAGTCACATTTTTCCCTGAAGCAGGGCAGACTCTGTTTTTAATAACCGTGTATGTTGGGTTAACAGGTTTAAAAAAAGCCTCCATTGATCATTGACAATCCCAATACATTTTTTTAAAACAAGATGACCGAATGTTGTGAACACAAACCAGGAAGCACAATGAAGTACATTTTCTGCAAAACATATCAGGCAAAACCATTTGGGAGTATATGAATGTAATTCTAAGGGGACAGGGTTGGATTTCACTTATATTTTTAAAGTAAATATGTGTTTTCGTAGCAATTTGATTGACATTTTAAACAGTGTGTTTACATGTGTGTGTGCGTGCATGCTTATGCACCTTGCCATGCAAATGTGCGCCTTCAAGAGTGAGCACGTCTGTGTGTATATACAGTATTTATGCACACGTGCCTATACGCTTGCCTGCATCTGCACAGCCAAAACCACACAAAGGTTTGGGGTGAGAGTGTTTTTTTTAAGGGGCGCTCATGTTGTATCTGGGAGACCACTTTCCACTCCTATACATGCACACAGATTTATGGTGACAACCGTTGCTATTTGGAACCTGCAAAATGTTCCCCAGCTCTTTTAAAACAAAAAATAAAATGAAAGCATAACAAACCACCTTTTTTTTTATTTATTTAAAGCAAATAAATATCCCCATTTCCTCAAACCACTGAAATCTGTGACAAAAAATATTGGGAACATAAAGAGGTTTCAGAAAAACGATATGAATGATAGTATGGCAGCACAGCACCAGTACCAACACAAGGGTTCTTGTCTGCAGGAAGGCTGACCGAGAAGACTGACATCATTAAAATTAGTAGTTCTTTCTCTGCACTTTCCAGACCAGAAATCAGAGCTGAGGCTGTAGAAGTTGCTGTTATGGAGCTGGCGATATGCATTTGCAATCGGAATGTTGGCCTGCTGAGCATCCACATGTGCATACTGTGCTTTACAACCTTCAAAATAAACTCTGATTCCAAAAACAATTCAGTAACATATGCAAATACTTAATATCTGCCAGGCGACTGCAAAGAGGATGTCCCTTCTCATGTATCTCTATATGTGCAAATTAGAGAGGAATGCCAAAAATAACGCAGGAATATGTTTGACTGAAAATATTTCACCTGTTTGAAAGGAACTGCGGTCTGTTGTGGTGCAGAGAAGACATTCATTTTCCAGACATAACATTAACACATACCAGGAAATATGGTGATGTGCTGTGTGTTTACAGAGCAGCAGTTGATTTGGAGTGGGTATAAGACAGGAGATGAAGTACTATAGAGGCCGCAGGCCACACAGTGTCTGTGTTATTACAGTGTGTCGGTCAGTGCCAACTCTAAAGTTCAAAACACAGAAGAATGGGAGCTTATCAACAAGATCAAAAAAAAAAAGGACTTGTGGGTCATCGTTTGAATGGATGTTTAACAAGAGGATATTAGTTTGCCACAGAGACACGAACACACAAGTTACAGATTAATATATACATATATATTTTCTTACTTACTTCTAATGGTTGGTGTTATCCAGGACCAAGGGCCGGCTCCAGAGCCAACTGCAAATCAAACTGGACCGGACCATGTGGCGCCTATCACATTATGTGGCAGTGTGATCTCTCGTGTGTGAGCTTCGCCTGTACGAACCAATGCGCCGATGTACTTATTAGTGCGGGTGCAGTCTATGACACACGCTGCAGACCGCAAGACCACGCAGACAGCTCTGTGTGTCTGCAGGCCTATCATCAGTTTCTGTGTGTGTGTTCAATCCGGTTCAGCCACAAGCGCAGTCAGTGTCGTGCAAATGGTATCACCACTGCACAATGGGAAATATTGTAAGGCAGAAGGATGTTAACAAAAACCAAGTGTGACATTAAAAAGCTTTATATTGGCTGTATGTCGCCACTGTACAGCACATATGCTGTTTTCAGTTTGCTTTCATGATCTTCTGGTCTTTATGAATAAGTTGGTCCTCTAACAGTCGGTGTGTTTTGGAAGTAGAAAGAAAAGGAAGTGATTGGGTTAGGGTTCCTGGGTTCAATGAGCCAATCAGAATCAAGGAGCTGCGGCCACAGACCTTAATGTTTAAAATTCCAAAAGGCACTCACCGGAGGTTTAAAGCGTGCGGCCGGTTTAAGTTTGCTGACTTGTTGCCACAGTGGCTGCTGGTAACCAAAGTTACGTAGCCTCACTTGAGTCATTGGGGCCATTTGTTTGCTAGAAAGTAGTTTCTATGAAAACTGCAGTAATAGTACCATTGTTTCTAGATGTGTTATGTGTTAGATTTGTGTTAAATATACTTTTTCTGCATAGAAAAATACCACTAGAGGTTAAGTTCAAAGGTCAAATTCTACTTTGTGTGTCCACATGACCCCGTCCTCTGCCCATGTCTCAGAGGTTCATAATTGCAGTGCAGACTGCACATGTGTGAGCACGTCCACGTACACAGGCACTCAATGTAGCATACAGCATTCACATTCGCCCGCTGTCTGCAATTATGTCCATTTTAGAGCCCATCAGGGCCTTTAAGTAAGAATATATGCATTTTGTAGTTTGGGAAAACAACCTCACCTCAAGGTCCATTTAGCAGCTGTAGCTGGCTGGAGCTTTTGATCATGTCACATAATCATCATCAGCAGACGGGCTTTGCCCCTGTTTTCAAGAAAATGTAGATTAAATTTCCCTTTTTTAGAGCACTGTAGGGACTGAAACCTTAAGTACAAACTGAATTCTTGACCTTGGATACAGCAGTCTCACCGCATGGTCCATTTACTAGATATTCTGGATAACATGACCTTCATCAGCTTCATCTGCTGATAAAGGTCAGGAATGAGCTGTGAACCGTCGCATGTTTTTTTGTTGTAATTTGAGTCACCATTAGTCAATGTTGTCGTCATTTTGAGATCACCTGTGAGAATCCCGACTTCATCAGCTCCATCTCTTTCCTCACCACCATCTCCCTTTTCTGTGTCGTCTTTGTTTTTCATCATTTTCACCCCTCCATCGTCATTTGCATGACAATCATCCTCATCATCATCATCATCGTCGCATCATCGTCACATCCGCCTCATGACTAACCAGGTGAGTGTTAATGATGGCTAGTGGGACATTGCATACTTGTGGTTTGCTTTCACCTGCAGATTTTGCATTCTAAATTGAATTAAATGACACAGGAGGGAACCCAGACAGCTGCAGGCAGGCTCTGTGAAGTAATCTGCCGAATCTGGACTGCATGTGAAAAGGAAATCCAGAGAATTAGAGCTACAACCTAAAAAACACTTAGAAACAGACAAATGCTCTTTGTTCATTCTATCAGTATTGTCATTAATTCCCAGTAACTGGTGCATATTGAATGTGTAGCCTGGGTGCTCCGATGTGTCATCAGCTCATCAGTATAATGTGCTGTGGCTCTGGTGACTCCGGCGCTTCCAGCAGACTTGTGGCTTGGCAGAATGGGGACACCGCGCTGTAGAAGTGCTGGTTTGGCTCAAGGATGAGGAGAAAGTGTGTGCGGAATGAATGAAATCTTCCCCCGCTGTCATTTTCTGACTTTAGACAAACACTTGACAGGGTTTCACGACAAGGGCCAAACAGGCCGCATCGGGCTTAATGATTATTTATCGCACTCTGTGTCCCTATGAGATGTATTTATGTGAACTCTGTGCATCGTGTTAGTAATGGAGATGATTTTTCAGCTGGTTTGGTTTGGCCAAAGGACAAGTTCAAGCATTTCATAGCCTCTCCTCAGCCCTCCATTACCCCGTTTTCCCCCCGTAGGACCAGCTCCTTACTTGCCGCGACCGTTGGTTTCTTCATTCACTCACCATTTTTCCACTGTTTTACTTTCACCATCCCTACCCAAGACCCTCGGCAACCACTGTGTGCTTTGGGTCAAAGTCGGAATGTGTCGGTAACAGTGCACCCTATCCTGTGAGCTCCTTCAGACAGGAAGCAGTGGTGGATGGGTGCGTTTCGGGTTCTGTCACACCGTGATGTCATTCTAAAAACAACAGCAGAGCCATAGTGTGATTTATGGACTGTAGACAGTCTAGTGTAGCTGAAGGCTGACGTGCATCAACGTTTGCTTCTACCTTCCTTCAAATGCTTGGCAACTAGTGTTTCCCACAGTTGCATTTCCTCATTGTTGACCGGCTGCTTTACTTCGTAAAACCTCCGCCTTGATGGATGCAAATTAAATTCATAATATAAAGGGTGCTGGGAGTCCTATAAGATCACCCGAGCATTCTGTGTGGCTCTGACTTGATACAAGCGGCAAAGAAATATAAACTCCAACCCTCCACCATATAACAGCTCAATGGATGTTATCAAGAAGCCAACAAAAAAACACACTTTAATTATTTCTTCCTTTTGTTCCAACAGGAAGGCCGGCCTCATCCTCTCCCAGTTGGACGAGCTCTCCCCGTGGTGCAAGGGTCTTCTTCAGGAGCCCAAGATCGGCCTCCGCAGGATGTCCCTCAAGTTCCTGTCCTGCCGTTACACCGACACCAAGGCCTTTGGGCTGAACTGGTCGGACATGGGCCAAGACGTGCACAAGGCCTGCGACGAGCAGACACTCACTGTCATGTACAATGACTACGGCGAGCCCAAGGAGCTGTAAAATGATTCAGAGCTTTCAGTTTGGATGTGTACAGGAATATGGGAGGTTTGTCTGACCCAACAAAGAAACAAATAAAATGCAGGTTTCACATTGGTTTCCTTAAGCTATATGCATTTATGATGTCATAAGCAAATGCTGAACATTATTTGAAATACTAGAGCTTTACCACATTATAGGTAAACGTATTCAAAAGTATAATCAGAGCTTAGGTGCCGTTTAGTGTGAAATATTGCAAGGCAGGAATGAATGGACCTGAAACACATGCAAACTCGAAGGCCCCCAAGGCCAAGATTCTTAACGTTTTCCTGTTCTTATCATTTAAATGCAGAATGGCATGAAAAAATCCATCTCACAATGAAAAGTACAATTGGGGAACAAAGCTAAACGTATGGTATTTTATGGACATTAAATGCAATTATCTTAGAAAAACTAAACAAATAGCTTAGATGAACTAAACAGAACCATGCATTTTATTTCACTTGATTTCTTTGTTGGACTCAACAATCTTAATTTTAAAACTTTGATACATAAAGAGAACACCTTTTTTAACCCTTTGTTGCAATACGGAGTATAGATAGGAACGCATAATTTAATTTGCTAGTCGGATATTAAGAGGTAAGACCTGGGACATAAAGGGTTACACATCCGCCCCTTTGTGCCTGTTTATATCCAAACTGAGTCATATCTTGAGACACTTTGGTAATAAAAATTACAAAAGGCAACTTTTGATGTCAAAGAAGTGGCCAAAAACTGACGGCGATTGGGACATTTTAGGCAGCCCACATCCACCCTACAGCCTGGATACAGTTAGTTGTTTCCTAGACCTGACTTCTGACCTAAAGTCAATGCTTTGTTCTTGTAAAGTTTACATGAAAAATGGACCCAGGGGATTCTGGCTCTTGTAAAGATTTTACCATTCAAACTTATTGTAGCTTCAGTCTCAGTAGTACATTCCAGCCATTGGTTAATATCTCACAGCTTCTGAGGCTTGTCGTACGCATTTATAATGAATAACTGCAACCCACCCAGCAGGCGAGCACTTCATGGGCTAAAACATCATGTATCTCCTCGGCTGTGACGTGGTATTGGCTGCTGTATTGTGTGGAGTTTCTTATCAAGACTTGCAGCTTTTTAACCATCACTTCTCTTTTCACATATTTTGAACAAAGTCAGCCTCATGAACTAGTACTTACAATCCTGGTTTTGTCTTTTGCCATTCAAACATGTTGAAAAGTGAATGCAGTGCAACATATTTAAGGAAATGTCACGTAGCGACACCGGGAAAAAGAAGCCAGTAGTTTACAAAGTTATCCACGTTTCTGTGAGAAAGGTGAAGTAGCATGTAAGCCGTTAGCTAAAGAGATTTTTGGAAATGCATAAGAGAGGTAACAGAGGATAGTCTGCTGGGAGTTATTTTACTAGTATAGACATTCAAAACTAACCTTGTACATAGCATTATCATAAAGTTTTAGCGATATAACCTGCTGAATGTAGTATTGATAGTTTGCATTTATAACTGAAGCTGTTTGGGAGGGGGGGTAACACATATGGTTTCATTTTCTCTACATACTCAACGAACAATTTGACAGTATTTTATGGTTTTACAGTTTATACATCAATCACAATCTAACCAATGAACGCTATTAATAAGAGTGATAAATCTGTATTGAAGCTGCAAATGAACAGTGTCTTAATGTTCTCAACTGCTTCTCTGTATGTTTGAACTTCATGCAATATGTCTTTAAAAAATTTTTTCTGAGATTTCCACTAATACGGTGTGTTTATTGTGGCTGTATTTTAACTTTCCTTTGACCTGTGTTTGCTATGTTATTATTTTGTCACTGTGCAGTGGCAATGTTGGAGATTGATGTCAAAGAAATGCAAATGTATATTAGTTGTTGATTTTTAACAAATCTCATATGTGAATACTAAAATGAACACTTGTAGATTTTTGTATAGGCAGCAAAGTATTTCATAAAAGCATCACGTTATAGCACAGTACAGTGTTTTTCTTCTGTATATAAATCTACAACAGGTGAGATTTTACGACATTTACACGTGCTTTAGTAGACACATTATTGTACTGTAATATCTGCTGTGTAGCTTAGTCTAGCAGTTGGATTAATCCACTGATTGCAGTTCTAAGGGTTTTACTGTCTTTGATCTGATGTTAATCCAATATCTGAAACTGGATTGAAAGTTTTTCATGAGCCGTAAGTGGTTGGTTGATTAAAAGATAACGTTATCATTTTGTTGGTCAAAAAGGGTAAAATGACAAAGGAATTAAGTGGAACTGAAGATAAGATGAATAAGGCCACATGTTGGAGACCAATGTGAACCAACCATCTGCTATCTGCATGATATTTCTGTCTATACTGTATGTGGCTATCATAAACTTTTTCACTTTGATCTTTGCTACTTCAAAGAACAATAAAGAGTATATTGTGAAAAGTGGCTGTATAGATGTTCTTCAACTGTTCTGAATCATACAGAGAGATGTCAGAAGAAATCTTTTCTAATTTGTGCTCACTGTTTAGATTTCCATCCTCTTGACTTACTTAATTTGTGCACATATAGACCACACTGCCTCTGTTCATTTCCATTCATATCTTTGTAGTGATTTTTATTGAAATGTGGTGAGATATGTGCTTATAAGGATCTCAAAGTCCACAGAGGCAGCAGTGCTGTACTGTCCAAGAAAAACATGAACCTTAACTTTACCCTGCAGTCAAGCTGATGTGGCAGCAACAAATATAATATTTCATCCCTGAGACCAAAATGTATCTTCCAAAAGGCTTTTTATATCAAAACGCAACAGGGACATCAGAGCCAGCAGTAAATGACCAAAGGGCTGAATGAGATAAGAGTGCTATCCCTGGGATGGCTACAGATGGTGACCGGGCCAGTCATCTCAGCAGCCGGTCTCACCGGGCCTGCGGGTTCCTCACATCTCCCAAAACATCAGAGCAAGTTTTCTTATAGGAATTATTTGGATAACTCGACCACATATGGACAAATCTTAATGGTTACTTTCTTACCAGTAAAATATCTAAACTTTCTTAAGTAACAAAAATTATATCAGCCTTGAGTCCCGCTCAAAATCTCTGCCATCAATTACAGCACGGCCAAGTATAATATTGTGACCGATGAAAAAAGATAACATACTACGGAAGCCCTGAGAGGCAAGTGAGAGAGAAAACATTCTGGTGATCCATTTTCTGATCTAACTTGTTTTTCTCTCCTGTGTTTATGACTTAAAAACAGATGAGGGAAAAAAAGGTTTTGTCTTTCTAAATTCATTTTTTTTTTTTATCTGTGAAACGGGGGGGATTTTGCCAAGTGAGTTACTTTTGAGTTAAGTTTTGTCAGGATCATTTTTCTAAGTCATTTTTTTTTCCAGGATTGAAAACAGCTTTTGCAGGTAAATTTTGTTTTTAGTTTTTTGTCAGTATCATTTTCATCAGTGTTTTTTGTTGTAATACTAATTTTGGCCACAAGAGGCTGAAGTTCACCACTACCCCATGCAGGACTAAAAGCATTCATGTTTTCTTTCGGTTGAGTTTTAATTTCCCGATGCACTCTAAACCCAAGGTACTTATTTGTGTTACTTTTTGTCAGCTGTTCTTAAGTCATCACACTGAAGAGAAAAAACTTTAGATCAGACTTAGAAAATGGATCACTAGATTATTTTTTTTTCCCTCTCCCATGCCTCTCAGAGCTACCGTACATTTCAGATAGTGACAGGCATCAGATATTTAACAGCGAACAACAAGTTGGGATAACCAGTTAACCACTTTGCATTTAGTCTAAGTTCAAAAGGGGAAAGTTGGGAATGAAAGCTGTCCTCACATTCTCTGTATGAAGCCTATATATATTCTATATTTATCTCTCCACAAACATTTGCAAACTGCTGTAGATCCTGAAGCAATTAATATAGAACATCCACAGTGATACTTCCTGTTTTGTGCCATTCAGCATCCATTACACAGTAATGGCAAAATATAACACTTGTATAGCACATTTAAAGTTTACACTTATTGTGTCAGATTTGAAATGACACAATAAGTGTAAACATTAAAAGTCTGAAGCTGTGCAAATGTTAATCACTGTATATGTCATGAGATACAAAAATATGTATGAAAGTATGAAAGACAGAGATTAGAATGCTTTTTTAATGGTTTTGCAATTGAGGCTGTGATGAAATCTGAAAACACTTTTGCATAAAAAGGCATCGGGCCAAGAAATGTGCGTGTGTGTGTGTGTGTGTGTGTGTGTGTGCAAGATTTATTAAAACATTTTTACATATAATTTGTACATGCATTCAACACCCACAAAAGACACATCCTCTGTGAATGAACATAAAATCAACAAAGACATTATCAGGGTCGATATAAAGTTGCTATTTATTTCATATAGAGTATAAAGTACTGTAAAATATCACAAAGAACATGATTACACTTTTATAGATACAACATTTGAATGGAATACCAGAACCGTTCTGACATACAAACATGCAAGCAGGAGAAGTTTGAAGAAATGCGTGGGCTTCCCAAAAGTATTGTCTTTTTTTGGTTTATCCTCTTTTATCCATCAAAATGTGATGTTACATCCTTTCCCATTTAGATTTTGACATATTTATTAAAAATCATTGACAGTTTTTTTGTAAACAGTAGAAAATACACTTTTGAGAAGCCCTGTGCATATGCCGTTTGGTACAGATATATGTTTGTCTCACTGGATTTGTGATATAAATAGAGTGTTGACTTGTGTGACTAATACGTGATATCTAGTAGATATGTTAGGTGATCCAAATATATTAGTCTATACATGTTAGTCTTTACAGATATGTATGCTTTTACATTCCTAACAAGCTACATGTCAGAAAGAAGCATCCGTAGAGGGATCTGATGCACAATGATCAAGACTGTAATGAATTGCAGTATTTGGGAGGATTTGCTTGGTTCTGTCGTGAGGTTGTGATGTTTCTGTGTAGTGGGACAGGAATCAGGCAACTCTTTTCCCTTGCCCATTTGACTTAGATTCGATTTGACTAGTCCTCATTTGGTTTTGGGTAGCCATCAGACAAGTTCAAACACTGAATTGCCGTTCAACATGAGTGAGAGTAAAATCAACCAGTCTGTGTTTTGGCTTCATTATGATTTAAATATTGTACTCTGAAATAAATCGACCGAATGCTCCTCTTACTGGATGCTGCAGTTAGAGGAGCACAGTTAGTAGCAGTAGCCCTTACTGTAAGGTCTGTGCATGTACTCAACAGTCTTCAGGCACAGCCAGTTCTTTTAGTTTTATTTATCCAAAGACTAATCAAGTCCAGAAATGTACTTGAATTCATTCACAATAGTGATTTGATCCAATTATGATGACTTGATTTGTAGAAGAGTGGATAAACTGCTTTTTAACCTTGACCTCAGTGTTTTCTCAGTTAGGCTCCAATTTTCAAAATATAATTTTACACAAATCCAGCAGTGAAGATAACCCTTAACTTCTTAACAGGAAAAGAAAACAATATACAATAATCATGCGTGGGTGCTTGGCTGGATTTGTGCAGGAAGGAATCACATTTTTAAACCAACATGACTCATATGCAGTTAAGATTACTTATGATAAAATAAAAATGGCCTTCTATTGTATGAAGTCTGGCTTCAATCGCATTCTTCACATTACAAATGTTAAAAATTTAATATTTTTTGTTTGTTTGTTGTGGTGTATAGTCTGTGGTTTGACTCTGTTTAACACAAGTTCAGCCCCTTTCATCCCTCCATCTTACTGCATTCCTCCACCGGCTCCACCTCCGCCTCCTTCCAACAGCTTGGCTTTGCCCTTATTCTCCTCGGCGTCCGGATCACGGCAAGTGCACTCATCCTGGTCGCAATCCGCCCCAAACTGAATGACCTGTCGGTAAACAAGCACAACAGTCAGCACTCGGCTTCCCAGAGCCACTATAGATCTTTCAATCTGTGGCCGGGCTCAAACAAAAACACAAGATGTGACATTTCAGGCGTGTCTGGGGCACATGGCGTTTTTAATGGATGACTAAACCGAGAAAACACACATTCCATTTGGTCAGTTTCCCTGTTTAGGACTGTCTGAGATGGTCTTTGAGGGAAATCTGATTAAAATCCTGTGCATTTGCAGTATATGGCCTATTCCAGTGCAAGTGGGTGGAACAAAAGCAGGGGGGTGAAGAGCAGGGAAGGAAGGAAATATTACATGAGGACTTTCAGTAAAAGCAGAGTCACTGAAAAATGCACTGGTTGAGGAGGCTTCCCAATGGGGTTGTTACATTTCAACTGTAGTGAAGAGCACGACTTTGAATGGCAAAAACAGACAATAAAAAATACATTTGCTTGAACTGACCTAGCAGCTAGTGAAGAGTTCTACCCCCACTTGTACCTTATGTTTGTGCTGAAAGATAAGTAGCGCTCAGTAACTCGAGCGTGGTCTTAGTCGACTTGTTGTATTTCCTCACAGTTTCAAAGAGGACTCAACTGCCCCCCAGAGGCCGATAAAGCGCACAATGTCGAATGGTTCAACGTGGCCTATGAAGCACCGAGAATCCTTGAGGGTCTTCGGGTGGGGGGGAGGAACGCACCGCCGTGGAGGTGAACGGATGAACACATGTTAAGAATCAACAACAAGAGGCTGCCAGCTCTCATCTAGGAAGCGAGCCATCACCACAGGTTGCAAAATAAACTCTGGTGCCCCGCGAAGCAGTCTGTTGCAAGAAATGTAAACATTCGCTCCTGGAGAGACGGAGTGAGAGGAAGATTGAGGGAAAGAAAGGGAGAGGGAGAAAGGAGAGTGGGAGGCAGAGAAAGAAAATAAAGATGACGGCAAGCAAGGCGAGAAGGAGAGTGGGAGGTAGCAGCTTGTCGGCCTTCACTGCTGATTGCACTCAGTTTTGGAGGGAGACGGGGTTGATGGCAGGGTAATAGTTTCACTGAAGGCCCAGCTTTGCTTGAAATGCCAGCAGTCCCATTTAAGACGAATTGGCACATCCATTAAATGTTTCCTTAACAGCTTCATCTTGATTCATTGATGCAGGCGCAGAACGCGCCAAGCAATACTCCACCTTTGATGCCTCCTAACAATCTTTGGATGGAAAGAAAGGGGCTTGTTTTTGCCCTCATCTACAGAAACAAAAGCCAAGTCTTTTGGCTGTTTCTGGGGTTTTGGAATACTTGCCTCCCCGCTGTTTACCGCAACATATTTGTGAAACAGGATTCACGTGACAAGGAGAAGTCTCAAAATGGGATGAATTCAACCTTGCATGCAATCAGTTGCATTTATGCCAAACGTAAAGTCTAAAAAAAATCATGTCCTCATTGTCCTCCTTCTGTTCGCTCTTTGCTTTTACTGCTTTGGCCCTTTGCTGGACTACAACACAGACTCCAGTTAACAAATCAAAGGAAGATCGTGTGTTTCCATAGATGGTGTGGCAGCTCAGATCTTTTGGAGCTTTTCCCCATTGGCCCATGACTGAATCCCACCTGAATCATCTTTTGTGTATCCCTCCTCCCTTGTCATCGCTGCAACTACCCCGTAAATATAACCAATACTGCCTGAGTTCCATAAAAAGGAGGCAGCTGGCCCCGTTAGACTGATCCAGACACAAATAGATATGAATATTGATTCAAATATTTGACGTAGTTCAGATGCTGGTGACTTATCCTGCCAGGTACTGGAACAATCTGTGACGTGGCCTTGTTACATGTAGAATAAGGTAAAAATCCAACTCACCTCGTCATCGCCTGTGTGTGTTTATGATTGATAAGTACTGAAACTGCAGCAAAGTAGCATGAAATATTCCAACTCCCAGGTTGTTGTTTTTTTTCTCGTGTGGCAGCAGAGAAAATATGTGATGTGGGTGACACTGTGTTAAAAACCTGTAATTTCCTACACCTGCGCAAGTCGAGCCCGCATAGAAACAGGGGAGTTCTGTAAACAAACCCCGCCATCCACCGCTCTCTTCATTACCCCACTCTGCTCCATCGCTCTGCTGGAGCCGCCGGTGGCAGTCAGGATGCTGACTCTCACGGCGGTTTAGTTCACTTCCTCAGAACGACCCCCGCTTGCCTAGCTGCTGTTTTACAGTGGCCGAGTAAACCGCAGACCGTCAGACACCTCGCTGCTCCCACCCTCATACCCTCCACCTCCCCCTTCCCCTGTAAAAGAGCAGTTAGTGGCAGTCTGGCAGCTCATTTATTATGATGGCAGCTACAGACTCGCTGAACTCCTTCTCCATTTAGAAAGGAGCTGCCGGTGAGTCATGGCGTGCTGCGGACATGAAGGAGACAGCCGAGGCCCGGCCAACTGTAGGCCATAGGAATTAATAGGCAGGGCCCCCTGAATGAGTGTCGTGAATGTGTGGCTGTACAGTAGCCAAATAGGGTATCGGCGGGGGGGGGGGGGGGGGGGGGGGGCTCATGAAAGCCCAAAAAAATAGGGGGAAAAAAAGACGTGTTTATGTAGAAGGAGTTGTGGGAATGAGTGGCCTGGTTTCCACCACTGGCCCGACCTGGGCTTGCTCATTATTATTCATACCATTCCTCTTAGCCACCCAATATATACAGCAATCATTTTGAGCAATTAGTGTAATGCGATGCATTTGCATCTTTGTGGTGAGCACGAACAAGCTCTCACCAGGGAGGGTATGTTGGGATGGATAAACACAAAGATATCTAACATGTTCGTCAAACTGATTGGGCCTGCATTTTCTTCTTAAATGCAATTAGATCATGGGCCCACATCACACTGCAGAGCTGCAATACAAACAAAGTTTCTCAAGATGCTTTGAATGTGTTTTTGTTGGGACCAGCATGAAAATAATCCAGTGGGGTTTTCGGTCTCATCAGCTGAAACTGTTATAATGTAATAGAAGGAAATCTCATCAGGTATATTATGTCCATTGTTAAGTGTTGTCTGCAGTGGAGCGATGGCTTAATATGAGAGGTGAGAAAGTGTACAGCAGCATGGGGTGGTGAAAACCTGCTTATTTACCATTTGAGTGGAAAAGCTGGAGGGCACAAGTCTCCTCTGTTGTTTTAAGTACAGATGAGGGAGACTAAATAGGCGCAGTCGTTAACAGGAGAGAGGGGAAAGTAGCAGGGATCTGTGTTTGTTTGCTTAGTAGAAGTCTCCTGCGTAGCGGCACAGCGCTCGTGCCAAAAGAGACGGATTTCTACTACTGTAAACAGGAAGAATCTGGCTTTGAATCCAGCTTCAGCTTCTAAGCTCCATCTTGATTGCAAGATGTGAGCCTGCAGTGAGCCAAACAACATTTTGCCACCTTTTAAACAAAGTGGACTGAAATTGTAAGTTATATTATATCTGTTAAAAGAATACCCCCCAAAAGATAGTTTTGTTGTTAAAACAAAAACAGATGGTATAAAAGTGATGAAAATTAATCTTTTTCTTCCTATGTAAATATGGCAGACAGGAGGGGTAGCGCTGGAAATGTCTGCTTGTGTACCTTTCTGGTGGAGAGTGTAGACGGGCAGCAGTCTCCTCCGTCATACTGGCAGTAGGCCCGGTTGTTGATGGTGTCACACCAGCCATCCCCTCCAAAAGGCTAGAGACAAGTTATAAACAAGAGACATTGTTAATGTTCTCCCCAAAATGATAATTTTACCTCACACAGCACGGAAGGCCGGGGAGGCCAAAAGAAAAAAAAAAAAAACGAAAAATGACTCAACATCTTCCCAGAAAACAGATTTTCAGTTAAGTGGCAGACATTGTCACACAATTACATTGTTTGGAACAAAATGTCCATGAAACAAATGAAAATAAACACTTGTGCAGCATAATCCAATTCCAATCCAAGTCGTACCTTCAGTCATTCCAGATACACTTATGCAACAAGGTAGCCAATGAGATGGGATGACTTCTGTCCATTGAACAAGCTGAAGGCGGGTCTTCAATTCAATTTATTTCAGAAAAGTTCACGTGTACTGTAATTTTGCATGGGTCAAAACTTCCACCAAGTAAGTGGAGGTAGCACAACACCACATGAGCCTATTAAGAAAAGCACACACAGAACAGCTGCTGGCAGTTAAAGATGGCTTCATAGATTAAAGATACCCAAGATATACTGAATCTGTCCAACATCGCTGCTAGCATTAAAATTACTATTAAAAGATGAACAACTACAAATGATGGGTTTTATTATTAGAAGCGTTATTTTCTTTGCATTTTTGCCACTGTTTGGTGTGGAGCACGTGATCCACCGCTACCAGGTGCTGTCTGCACCGATGTCAATCCTAAGCACTAAGGGGTCAGCAAGTTCAGCCAATATAAAGCAACAAGGCTAATGTTGGGGATGTGCTGAGTATGCCATGATGAGCTTATGACTGATTGTAGATGGGAAGGAGGTAATCCACCTGGGATGCTAAAAAGCTTACCATGATTTGTTTGCATATTTGGTTGAAAGTAGGATTCTGTTTGGTTAAATGCTAAGGTTGGCTTGTGGTCTGACGTTTGCTGTGGTGGTCATGTGGATGGTGGCATATCGTTTGTTTGAAGTCTGAACTGCATTACGGCACGAGTGATTGAAACATATTGAATGTACTGATAAATGACCCGAGGCCTGTTGCACAATTAGGAATGGCTTCCACTTCTGGAGTCTTTGCAAAGACATGGAGTGAAAATTGTTTCCTTTGGCGATCCAGGATAAACAATGTGACAAACTGATACAAAGATTCATTCCATGTAATTAAGCAAGAGAGGTTTACTTTTACATCTAATTTAGCTGAACTTTTAGTGAAACCAGGATAGGTAGAGTAGACAGGCAGATGTCATTTGATGACTCTTCAGGTATGCTTCACCTTACTTCAAATACCTTTTAATGACAATTCCTCAATTTATTTATTTTTTTTGCAGTGCTCTGGCCAGTGTGGGCGTCCTTCTG